>CAMTDV010000029.1:59891232-61091232 GCA_947069175.1 Scalesia atractyloides
GGCATGGGACCATGCGCCACTCAAGATTCTAGAAGGAAGAAGACAAAGAAAAGCAAACGAGACACGGGGTCGTGTCTCATTGACACGGGCCGTGGTCAACTTCCAGATATGCAAATCTTGGATAGTACAACAATTACAATGGCCATGGGGCCGTGTAAAGCTTCTGTTTCCATATATAAATAGGGGTGTTTGGTTCAATTGCAATGCATCCCTTGGCAAACCACTTCTCTAACACCTGCCACCACTCCACCACCACAATACCAACATCATCCACCACATTCATCCATTATCCATCTTTAGAGCGTGTGTAGTAGTCTTGGGATCCAAGAATAATCGTAATAATTTTTGCCAAATAAAGGCCATGGTTAGCTAATCTCTTACATCACTTGGTGAAAACAAGTTGTTTATGTATTACTTTTGATTTCCAAGCTTTGGTTAACTTTTTATTTGGGTTTGTATTAATGACTTTAATATCTAGTTTTTTATATTGAAAGTGAGCTTTATTCTATCTTCTCTTCATGTTTTGTTGATTCACTCATTCGTGTCTTTACGGTCTATACAAAGCACGTTAATTGCCTGGAAGGGGGTTAGAATGGTGGTTTGCGTAAAGTTCTTGCCTCGTTCAGTGTAAAGATCCTGTGAGGTTTTGATCCAAGCTTATTAGGACTTTCTTTGAGGCAGATAGCATCAAATCGGGGGAAGTAAGAATAGCTTGAATCCCTTATAAATAAACTACTATTAAAACTTTAAACGGTCTTGTGAGGGTAGCGTTGCGTCCAAAAGAGGGACATGCCACATTTCGCATTAGTAACTAACTTAATTATCTTTCAATATTCCAAACTTACGGTACGGCATCCCTGCAGGCCCAGACCAATATGGCTGAGGGTAGTGTCGCCATCAATAAGGGACATGTCACTATAACTACGATATTCTTTTAAAAAACCCACAGCACAGAATGCATCAAATGATATGTAAATGATGAGTCGGATCCAAGTGATTCTATCTTGTCTATTTGTTTCTTTTATTACTCTAATTTATTTATTTATTTTATTTCTTTAAAATATAATAAAAATATCACCCCCTCGCTCATGTCAGTTACCGAAATGATGGTTGAAGATAAAGTAAGTGGTAGAGTTAGGTGGTTGCCTGTTAGTTAAGAACCCCTGATCAAGAATCCCCAATTTAGGTTAGGGATTGAAGAATGGGGGACTTAAAAGGGGGATTTAAAAGGTTTATAGTTGATGTGGTGGTGCTGGCGTGGGGTGGGTGGTGATGCTGATGGCGGCAGGTGGTGGTGTTGGTGGCAATAGGTGGTGGTTGGGGTTAGCTCTAGAGAGAAAGAGAGGGGAGAGAGGGCCTGTTTATGTTTAGATACATATGTGTATATATAATATAATTCATTTCTTTTATTATTAAAATGCTTGTTTTCAAATAAATAAGTAAAAAGACCAATTTACCCTTCAATTAACCAAAAACTCTAATTGTGTTAGGGCTAAAGGATATAACGTGTATGATTTTGAAATGTTAAGCACAAAACCAGCCAATTTTGAAGTCAAAGGACACCGCCTGCAATTTAGTACATACATAAAGGACAAAACTTGTAATTTTACTCTAAAAATAAGCACAGATTCGTATTATATTTGACACAACTCATTTCCGAAAATATTTACGTCGAAACCTAAACTAACTTGAATGTATACCGACACGTACATAAAAATAAGCATGAAAAAAATAGTGTTTTCTTAAGTTACATAATGTACTGCATATTGTGGCGGTGTTGAAACAAATGTAACTCGAATTTATATCGTCTAATGAAAACTATTATAATTGACTCGACTCGACTCGTTGCAAACAAAATTTACGCCAACTGAAAACGTATTATATTTTACTTGACTTATTTCTGAAAAATATTACGTCAAATATAAAGAACTTAAAATTATACCGAAACACACATAAAATTAAACACGTAAGATGTGAGAGGGTCAAAATGATATTTTATAAAGTTTAAAGAGTTGAGGGGATGTAAATGCAATTTTCAAAACTGAAAGGTAAGGTACATATAAGAAAAAAAAACTAACTTGTACCAGTAGCTAAGGATCTTGTTCAAATATTATATATATATCATTATAATATATTAATATCTAATTATATATATATATATATATGGTAGGGTTCCAGAGTGAACACTAGGTTGAGAGTGAACTATGTGAATAATCTGAGCCATTGGATTATATCATCTAGAGATTTTTAAACAATGGCAAGATTGTAATTATAATGTTGTAACTTCCCTTTAAATTAATTGACAGAAGGGTATTTCCGTCTTTTTTAAATTCCATTTATTAATCAATATAATCAAAATTCCGAAAATCTTGCTAGTTTTCGTATATACAAGATACACACTTGTTAGTGTATACACATGTGTACAGTCTCGATAGTATCAGTTTATACAAGATACACAGATGTTAGTTTATACACATGTGTACAGTCTCGCTAACTATCAATTTATACAAGATGCACCGCTGTTAGGTTATACACATGTGTCAGTCTCGCTAACTATCAGTTTATACAAGATACATAGTTGTTAGTTTATACGGATGTGTACAGACTTTTGATACATCTGTGTATTTTGTAGTCCACGACCTAGTTTCGTTAGGAGTTTCATATACGGTTTGACTCCGAGAGGGACTGTTGCTGTCCAGTACCTAGTTCCGTTAGGAGTTTCATATACGTTATTAGCAACTGATTCTACACGAATTTAAAATAATGGAGAAGTAATTAAAAATGTGTGTGAGAGAGAGAGAGAATTAATAGATGAGAAAATTAAGGGACTTTTAATTAAGAGAGAGAGAGCTAATGTCAATCTTACCCTTTTAATCAAAAAATAATTAATGGTCAAGATTAGTTCACTTAGTTTATTTTAAAGAAGTTGTTCACAAATGATCCTAATCCTATATATATATATATATATATATATATATATATATATAGGTAGAGGTTCATGTGAGAAAATTTAAAAGTGTGAGAAGGATAAGAAAGATTATGGAGGTAACATGTGTCCCTTTTTATTTTGGTAGTTTAAGGGTATAAGTGTAATTTAACTAATAAAATCTAATTATGGAATGAATATATGCAACTGATTTTGAACAGTTATTGTAGGGATTTTCGAATTTGAAATAACACCCTAACTCATAAAAACACCACAGCATGTATATTGAAAGCATACATCTTATAAATAACAGAAATACAACTCATAAAAACACCACAGCATGTATATTGAAGGCATAATCTTATAAAGAACAGAAATATAACAAAAATAACATCATAACTCATAAAAACACCACAACAATTATATTGAATGCACACATCTTATAAAGAACACCATAACATTAAATATAATAGAAATAACATCCTAATATAACACTAGTCAACACTTTAATCAGAATCAAAACAGAAATAACACTCTAAATATATAAAAATAGAAATAACTCTACATAAGTATATAAATATGGTATCATATTAAAGATAAAAAAAACTCGTTATTACGGTGTAATTTTTTTTGAAAAAAGAGTTACGTATAAAAAGTTATTGATGTTTAAAAAGAAGGGAGAGAACTTTGCATGTGTATTAATGTTAGTTTATTAATTTAAAAATATTAAATTTACCTTTATACCCTTAATCTAGAAAATTAGTTAGTTTAATAGTCAACATTATTTACAGAATTGTCACTATGATCTCAACCATTAAATTAAATATTTAATGGTTTAGATTCTTTCTTATCATTCTCACACTTTTAAATTTTCTTACAATAACCTCACCATAAATATATATATATATATACACACACAAATAACAATGATTAAAAAAATTCAATTATTAAGCGAAGATCTAAAATTTCGTGACCTTTTCACGTAAAACTTCATTTTTAAAGACGACTTACGAAAAAACAGCTATTTTAAACAGACAACTAGTGATCCTAGTTAGCCCGATAGTTTGATTAAGAATGTTACATGGCATGAAAAGAGTATATTTACTACATACGGACCTATATATAGTGTATTGCTCCTAGAAGATGCCCCAATTGATATAAAGGATGACTTGCATGCTTTACATGGCGTTTTACATGTATCATTGTATCAAGTTCTAAATGTTTGATTTTTGAGAAGTGACAGTTTTTCAAAATAACTTTAACTAGTATTAGTAATTTTGTTTTATTCATTTGTTTATTAGGTACATTGGAATGTAACCAAATGAATGGGTACAAAAATTCCCCATCTCTTGGTACATTTGTGTCTATTTGGAAAGGATATAAACAGAGAGTAGTGAGGCAAGTTTTTACCAATTTACATGCCATACTTCTGTATTCTTTTTAATATTTATGCAAAAAAAAAATAAAATAAACTCTAACGAAAATTCACAAAATAAAATGAAACGGATAAAGAACAAGGTAAACATATATATGAATGATGCCAAATCAAAAGAATTGCATTTTGATCATGAACATAAGGCTACCGGGTGAGCTCCTTAATTTCCTATCATCCACCTCAGCGTCACGTCACTCTCATCTTAACTTTGTCATCCTTTCCCATCTAAGGATGTGCTCCCTTCTCTCCTTTCCCTTTATTTATTTTTTATATTTAAGCCATTTTATTTATAAATAATATTTTTTATTCCTTTAGTTTGTTAACATAAAAGTAACTAATAAGAAAATTCAACATTTCATACAATGTAAGAAAATTATAAATAAAAAAACAAAAAAAATTAATCTAATAATACAAACTAAAAGCATAAAATAAATGTTGCCTATGACTATGCCTCATCAACAGGATCAGGAACATCAGGATTGACACAAAAGTTATTCCAAATATAGTCAATTAAATCTGTCCGAAGGTTCCCATGTACATAATCATTGTGTAATGCCTACGTATTTGATTCTTGTTGCGCCTCATCAATCGGCTCAGCATTCTCATCAACGTCATTCGGATCGTATCGCTCGGCCTTAGCCTCCGATAATAATGTTATGTAATATTGTACAAGCATATATAACGCATCTCAATCTTTTTCGTGTAAATGCATGTGCCGAGTTTTGTATCATATGCATGGTTGTAAACACAAGGCTCTAGGGGCGAGTATCCCCGAGTAGTCGATACAAGGTAGGTTGCCGACACGACTTTTTTCAACCCCGCCTAATTACTCGGAATCGATCAAACGCGGTTAAACTCAGTCATAATCGGATCTAGTAGGTCAACTCGGGCCGAGTTTGACATAAAAAAATAAAACATAATTTTATGTCTATCATCATATTAAAGAATGCATATCATTTTCACGTATTTTATTATAAATATTAGTAAATTTATATTATTTGACATATATTTAATTTCCGAAAACTAAATTCTTATAATTTAACATGTCCGAGTATTCCCTGAGTACTCCCCGCCTAAGACGAGTACTCTCAAATCCTCGGTCAACCGACTAGGGAGCGTTTAGCGACTCTTGCAACCATGATTATACGTCATCGTATTTTTAACACACCAAACAACCATTCATCATCTTTTCTTGCTGCTTCTTTGCATTTCGCATATTGTCTTCTTTTTTCATCAGGGGACCTCATATAGTTTAAACAATAGCAAAATAGTTTGGGTATATACCCTCGGCTAGATAATACCCATGCTTATATGCCATCCCATTGAGCATGAACGAAAAATCAGGACCGGTACCTCTTATGATGTCAAATCTTAGATCTTGCTAGAACAATTAAATGGTTATTTGAACATGCAATTCCATAAAAGGCATGTCAAATTCATAGATCTTTTAAATAGACGGCTTCTAGCATTATTGAGCTATGTCCTTGGTCACCTCGCGTAAATTGACCTCGTCATGCATTAAGGAAATTTCGCCATTGCCAATGCGTTATCGATACAGCCTAGCATGCTAGAATCCATGTCTTTCTACATGAATGAATACAACTTTCGAAGTCCTTTGTTGGTCTACACAATACCCTTGCTATATAGTTTCATGACAGCTTTGGAAAATTCACAAAAAAAAACCCCGTGATGTTATAGCAGACATCCTTAATATTCATCCCATGAATCACTAGCAGTGTTGTACACCATTTGACGAATTGCGGATGGGCACTTTTGTAAGGTAGTAAAACCCCTTTTCATTATGGCATCGAATCGTAATGTGAAAAACATGTCATAGTTAGCCAAATCATTGCCAATATGTAAGAACAATAAACCAACGCTTAAATTGTTCCTCGGTGTACACACAGTTTTCGTCAAAATAGTTAGCCACCAACGATGACGTGCACCTTTAATAAAGTTTGAAAGATAAATTTAATAAATTATAGTAAGCAATTCTAAAAATAATTATACCAAATAATATACCTTCTCAATCTCTATTTAGCGCAACACTCTTTGTTGTTGGTTCTGAAGTTCCTTCGTATTCTTCCATCTCCAAAATAATTTTCGTCGTGTCTATAATCGCGCTAACGCAAAAGTTGATGTACTCATGGCTACTAACAAAAATTAACAAGATTAAATAAAAGTTTGTGGATATTTTTTTGTGATTTGATAAGAAGGAATGTATAAGGTTGGAGAGGGTCGTGAGTGTTAGATTTAAATGTGTAGGTATATATAGGTTTAAAAAATATTATTTTTTAAATAGTAGATATTCAAACGATCAAGAAGAATCACGTCAAATTCACTGATGAGAGGTGGGGGGTTGTTCCCCAAGTTCACCGATACCATGTCACCTTCACTCTCAGCCCACCCCTTCCCCACACCCCCCTTAGACAACCTTAGCCTAATGAGGATTCTTTTGAAAGAGGAAGCAATTGAAGCTTTATCGTTGTCTTAAGAATAAAAAAAATAGTAAGTGGAGCTTTGTAAGAAGATTCATATTCAGATGTAATAAGTTGTTGATATGACTCCACACAGATTTAACAAAACGTTATGTGTGCTTTCCAACAATAATGATTTGACGTGGTTTATTTCAACGGTTAATGATGAAGACAAATTGAGATGGGTTAAAAACAAATTGTTGATTTGACTTCACATATGTGACTTTATTTATTTCTATAACCTGTGCTAATTATAATTAACCATATGTAGTTTTGTGCAATGATCTTCATTGATGGTGTTTTTTAATGGTTAAGGATGAAAAAAATTGTGATGTGTTATAAACAAATTGTTGATTTGACTCCACATGTATGACCTTTATTTACTTCTTCTAACATGTGATCTTTATTATTCTTATTATTATTATTATTATTATTATTATTATTATTATTATTATTATTATTATTATTATTATTATTATTATTATTATTTTAAACGGGCAATGCATGTTTTAAATAGGCTAATAGCGAAGTTCACAACATCGGGATATACTCGTCTCCGAATCGGGGAAAACCTTCATCTAGGGCTGAAGCTCGTGAACACTCGCTCGAATGCACCGCAGTGCGGTGAGGTAAAACTCGTTCAGCTCAAGGATCGAACTAGCGATCCTTGCTACTAGTCTAGTCTCTCATCATCATCTGGTGCCGTCAAAACTAATTGGAGGGGAGGGGGAGAGGGCAGGAATCGAACGTGTGTCTCTTGCAAACTCATGTCTCTCTCTAACTACTCCACAACCAGCTTATTAGCAACATATGTTGTTTATTAATGGAGTTTAATGGTTACGGGTGAATAAATATTTGATGTGTTAAATGCAATATTTTTTATTTTAGTCCACAGATGTTATATTTATTTATTTCTATGTGATAAATGGGATATGTTATATTTATTTATTCCTATTACATGTGATAAATGGGATATCTGAAAATGGATAGAAACAATAACATGATGGTAATCCACATGGCCCAACGGTGAAAAAATTAAAAGGCTTGCAAAGAAGAGGTAAGAAGCAACAAAGGTGATTTTTTTGTTAACAATTTGGAATATGTTGTAAATGTATTTCGTTTTAAAATAGAGGAAGCAACTAAAGCTTCATTATCGTCTTAGGAGTAAAAAGTGTACATGAGCTTTGTAAAAGAAAAATCATATTGAGATGAAAAAGGTTGTTGATTTGACTCCACATAGATGTAAAAAAATATTGTGTATGCTTTCATACAATGACACAATAATGGCTTGATGGTGTTTCTTTGGTGGTTAAGGAGTATGACAATTGTGATGGGTTATAAACAAATTGTTGATTTGACTCTACCTTAGTATTTTTTTTTTACATTTTATATTAATTTGATAACTTCACCTGTGTATTTTTTAATTTTATTTATTTTAATTTGAATAACATGTGCTTGTTGTAATTATTTTGTTGCGTTAGCTTTGTATTGTTGAATAAAATGTCTTTATTGCCATTAAAAAATGTATTTGTTGTAATTAACCATATATAATTATTTGCTAACATGTGATCTTTACTAATTGGGTTTTTAATGGATAAGGATGAAGAAAAGTTATAACATCATATAAACATGTTGATTTGACTCAACATATGTGATCTTTATGTATTTCTACAACATATGCTAATTGCATTCAATGAAGTAAAGTTATGTGCTAATGTAATCTTTATAGATGGTGTTTTTTAACACTTAAGGACGATGACAAATAGTGATGTGCTAATTGTTTATGTGATCTTAATTTATTTCTGTAATATGTGGTAATTGGGATATTTGAAACATATAAAGAATATAATGGTAATCTACATGGTAATGTGACATATTAAAAGAATTGCATTTTGATCATGTACTTAATACTATTGATACTAGTCAATCTTCTTGTGTTCAGTTAAGAAAGTCTCTATACAAATAAGAGCGAAAGAAGCAACCATGGGGATTCTTTTATTGACAACTTGGAATATGTTGCAAGTATAATTGGTTCCAAAGTAGAGGGAGCAACAAAAGCTTAAATGTCTTTGGAATAAAGAATGGTAGAGGGTAGCTTTGTAAAAAGATTCATATTGAGATGAAAAAGAGTTGGTTTAAATTCACATTCATGTAACAAAATGTTATGTATACTTTCACACAAGGATGTTTTAATGTTGTTTTTAACGGTTAAGGATGTATATAATTACAATGAGTTATAAATAAATAGTTGATTTTGTTGAGTGAAAATATTTAGGATCAGTTCATTTCCTAATATGAACCATTGACCCTTGCAGCTAATGATTTGCATATTTCTGCTAATTGCCAACCATTCTTTTCCATGACATTTGTTGTGGTTTCTTTATTTAGTTTTCTGTATAGGCTATATAAAAATCATGTACGTAGGAATGTATGAGATATACAAGAAATAAAAAAACAAAGTTATTCAGTCTCTTTTTCTTTCATTCCTCTTATTATCATGATTCACATGGTATCAGATCAGTGTTTATGATCCAAATACGTTTTTTGCTCATCATCTACCAGAAACAATGTCAGAAGAAGACAACAACAATCTAGCCATCCAAATAGCCAACCTCCTAAAAAATGGAGTTCAAACTCAAACCTAGAACAAAACCAACCCATCTGACAGCCTAAAAATTAGCCTTAATCTCACAAGCCAAAATTACGCTCTATGGGCTCGGATGATACGAGTCGCCATAGGGGGGAATCGAAAGCTCTGTTAAACCACCTCACCCAAAACCCACCAGAACCTATCGATGAACAGTGGGAACAAGATGATTTGATCGTCTTTTCTTGGCTGATTCAAAATATCGAACCGAGCCTTGCTAGTAACCTTACGGAGTTCCCAACGGTGAAAAAGCTATGGGACGCACTCACGGTTACATATAGCAGCGGCAAAGACAAGCTTCAAACTTTCAATCTCCACGTCAAAGCAAAGAGTTCAAGAAAAATGGCTTACCATTAGAAGAATTCTGGATTGTGATGCAGGGTATCTGGGCAGAAATTGAACGGCAAGATCCAAACCCGATGAAGTGTCGTGCCGACATCGCTACTTACAACAAGGTCAGGTCAGAAAACAAATTGTTTCAATTTCTCAATGCTCTTGATCGAAAGTATGATTCCCTTAAAAGGGAAATCCTCCGATGTGATCCCTTGCCGTCGGCCGAAGCCGCTTATGCTGCTGTCCGAAAGGAAACAACACATCAAAGCATCTTTGGGAACACTCATCAAGGGGTGGGATCGGGTTTGAACTCACTAGGAGATTCTGATGGGTTAGGGCTCATTTCCAGAGGCCGCCGGTCATACCAGAAATCGACTCCGTTATCATCTCGGATTGATAAGAGCAAGTTGAGATGTGATCATTGTGGCATGGACAAACACACGAAAGAACAATGTTTCAAACTCGTGGGTTACGTGGACTGGTGGGCATATAGACACAAAAAAGTGAAAGTCGCTGCCGCCGTGGGCAATCAAGAGACTACCAGCAGCGGTGAACATCAAAGGCCCGCTGGAAGTCAAGAGGGAACCGAAAAGGAGATGTTGGGAGAAGCTGTTGCTTTGCAGCGATTAAAGAAAAAGAACCAGGAGGGGAGGCAGGTATAGGGTTTGAGATATATCTCAAATCCTCCACTTTCTTAACAGTCTCATTTTAAGTCCAAAAGTTCCAATATAACAGTATTGAACCCTCAATTTTTAGCCCCAAAATTCTTGATTTATTAAATGAGTTCCCTGTTTCTAAAAAGGAGTCAAAAAACTCTTTTAATATAGGAAAAGTTAACATGGCAACAAAAAAAGAAAAAAATAAAGACTCATGGATATTTGATTGTGGTGCCACCGATACAATGACCTATGAAAAATCTGACATGTGCTCACTGTCAGAACCACAAAAATCTAGAATTCACACTGCAAATGGAGAAGTCCTTCAAGTAAAAGGAGGAGGGACTATTCAAATTTCAGAAAACATGAAAATGTCAAATTGCCTCTATGTTCATCCTTGTCTCATAAATTGCTATCGATCAGTCATGTTACAAAGAACTAAATTGTGTTGTGTTAATGCATCCTACATTTTGTATCTTACAGGACATCAAGACGGGAAAGATCATTGGGTGTGGTACTGAGCGGCAAGGGCTATACTATGTGGATGAAGTGAATTGACAAGGCAATGTAATGCTAGCTCATGGGTCTGCAAATAGGGAAGCTTGGTTATGGAACCAAAGATTGGGATACTCATCCAGTGGTTACTTAATCGTTTATTTCCTAAATTATTTCCAACGAATAAAATCTTGAAGTGTGAGACATGTTTTTTGGCTACGAGTCATAGACACACTTTCAAATCAAATGATACTAAGGTTGATTTTCTTTTTTTACTAATTCATTCGGATGTGTGGGGACCAGCAAAGGTTGTGGGGGGGGGGGGGCAACATTTCCGCTATTTCGTTACATTCATTGATGACTGCACCCGCATGACTTGGATTTATCTTTTGCAAAAGAAATCCGAAATTTTTTTCAAAATTCACGATTTTTTGTACCATGGTTAAAACCCAATTCAAGAGCGATATCCAAATCCTTAGGTCTGATAATGGGTGGGAATTTGTAAACACTTCCATGAAATAATTTTGTCAAAAAAGGGAATAATTCATCAAACATCATGCGCCCATACCCCCCGAACAAAATGGGGTAGTTGAAAGAAAAAATCGCTTTCTTTTAGAAATAACTCGTGCACTCATGATTGAATCCCAATTTCCAAAACCTTTTTGGCCCGAAGCTCTTATCACAACAACCTATCTTATGAACCGTCTCCCAACGAGAGCTCTTGACTTAAAAACCCCACTTCAAGTCCTCTTTAAATTCCACAAACCCCCATCACACCTTACCCTTAAACCTCGTGTTTTTGGCTGTTCTGTTTTTGTTCACCTACTAAAGACAGACCGCTCCAAACTTGACGCATGCGTCGAGAAATGTGTGTTTGTCGGATATGGAGTCAATCAACACGGTTATCGGTGTTACAACCCACACACACGTCATATGTATACCACGATGAACTGTGACTTCCTCGAAACCGAATACTTCTACACTATCCAACACACTGGTCAAGGGGAAAAGGCAACCGATGATACATTGAGTTGGGTACAATGGATGCCATCCTCTGAAGAAAGAAGTTTACAATGAAGCCCAAACCTTGTCACAATCCACTAGCCCTGAAGGAAGTACCACTAACAATGATCCTCCCAACCTGGCATCAGAGGTAAGTAATTCTCAAACTCAAGAGTATGTTGATTCTTTCAATATCTCCGACTCATCCATTAACGATGAAAATCATGAGCATGTTGAAACTCCTGACTTATCTAACCATGATGCAGAACAAGAAGCATCGAAGGTTGAACAAGACAGATATGTTCTACCTTAAGATCCAATAGAGGAATTCCTCCAAAAAGGCACTCTCCCGAGAAGGAAGCTCAAAGTTCTCGATATCCAATGGCAAACGTGGCAGCCGGAAATCTATTTCTAGAAGCCAAAGCTTTTGCCACATCTCTATGTTCTGAAGAAATTCCAACTACAGTTGAACAAGCTATTGAGTCTAAGGAATGGAGAGAGGCAATGGAAATTGAAATGGATGCATTAAATAAAAATGACACGTGGGAGAAATGTACCCTCCCTCCTGGAAAAAAAAACCAATAGGATGTCATTGGGTCTTCACTGTAAATACAAGCCGGATGGAACTATCGACAGATACAAAGCCCGACTTGTTGCAAAGAGGTACACTCAAACATACGGAATTGACTATTCTGAGACATTTTCTCCCGTGGCCAAAATCGACACAATCAGGGTTCTATTCTCTATAGCTGCAAACAAAGATTGGTCTCTTCTTCAATTTGACGTAAAAAATGCCTTCTTACATGGAGAACTCAAAGAAGAAGTCTATATGGAAGTCCCTCCTGGACTCATGAAAGATTCCAATTCTAGAGAAGTATGTCGCTTGAAGAAATCCTTATACGGATTAAAACAATCTCCTCGTGCCTGGTTTGGCAGGTTTACTTTAGCCATGAAAAAAATATGGTTTCAAACAGAGTAACTCAGATCATACACTGTTCTTTAAACGGAGGAATGGACTCATAACATGCTTAATTATTTATGTTGATGATATGATAATCACAGGTAATGATGAAGAGAGATGACAATGTTAAAAATAAACCTATTCAACAAATTTGAAATGAAGGATCTGGGGAGACTTAAATACTTCTTGGAATCGAAGTCATGAGGTCAAGACAAGGGATTTTCATCTGCCAAAAGAAGTACGTCCTTGACTTGCTGGCAGAAATAGGGACGATTGATGGCAAGCATGTGGATACTCCTATGATGGTGAACCAGAAGCTTTATATGGAGGAAAATGCTAAACTAGCTGACAGGGGAGAATATCGGCGAATAATAGGGAAACTAATCTATCTCTCACATACCCGGCTTGACATTGCCTACGCAGTGGGAGTTGTGAGCCAATTCATGCATCAACCTCAAGTTACCCATATGGAAGGCCGTGTGGAGAATTACCAGATATCTCAAGGGGACACCAGGTCATGGATTCCTTTTCACGCCAAATGGACACCTTGAAACCCAAGTGTATGCCGATGCAGATTGGGTAGGAGATAAAGGAAATCAGAGATCAACATCTGGCTACTTTACCCTCGTTGGTGGAAATCTTGTCACATGGAGAAGCAAGAAACAAAAGGTGGTGGCTCTTTCAAGTGTTGAGGCAGAATTTCGAGGTATAGCACACGGTCTAGCAGAGATACTATGGGTACGAAAACTCTTGACAGAAATCGGATATCCACCAACCCAATCCACTAAAATTTTTTGCGATAACAAAGCAGCTATTCAAATTTCAGAGAATCCAGTCCAGCATGATCGCACAAAACATGTTGAGGTAGATCGACATTTCATTAAAGAAAAACTTGAAACAGGGATAATTGAACTTCCATTTGTTCGCTCAAAAGATCAACTCGTAGATATTTTAACAAAGGCGGTCAATGGAAAAATTTTCAATCACTGTCTTGGAAAACTGAGTATTAAAAATCCCACTACTCAACTTGAGGGGGAATGTTGAAATATGTGATTAAAAATATTTATGATCAGTTTCCATCATTTTCTAATATGGGACCATTGACTTGCAGCTCATGATTTGCATATTCCTGCTAATTGCCAGCCATCTTTTCAATGCCATTGGTTGTAGTTTCCTTATTGAGTTTTCTGTATAGACTATATATAATCATGTACGCAGGAATGTATGAGATATACAAGAAATAAAAAACAAAGTTATTTGGTCTCAGATTATCATTGTTCACAAATTTGACTCCATATATAACATGTAATTAGCCATATATGTTTCTTTTTTCTTTTATGAAATATTTTCGTGAAAAGTTAAATAATTTTATATAATTATCTATCACTAATTGCATTTCATTCGTATGTTATTCTTATGTATTAAACATCATACATTCTAACATACTAACCGAACATGGCTTATTCCAATACTTTGTCTATATGTTCAGTTCTTTATTTATTATATTCATCGAACCAAAGAAAGAATACAAAAACATCACTTTACTCTTTAATAATTCTCTTGGTTTTGCTTCTAATTCCGATCTTGGAATCTTGATTTTCACTTTCACCCTTCCTTTTATTTTTCTTTTCCCAATATCCCCCTTCTTTTACTTTTTCTCGTCTCACAAACTGTCACTCTCCAATCCATCCATCCATCCATCAATTGGGATCAAACAAAACCATAAAGAACAACTGTTGTCATTCTCCTTCTCTTCTTTTCATCGTTTGTCTCCATTACCAATCTATCTTTCTTCCCATTTCCCCATGTAATTCAAATCCCTCTCTTCATAGACCTATAGTTGTAATAGTCTATATATGTATATATAATATTATATATCCATTAAATATTTTTTAATAGTAAAATTTGGATTACTGATGAACTAATGAAGTATTATCGTGCCAACAGTGGAACCATATGATTACATTCATTTCCACTAGGCAATAATGTCTATGCACTAATTTAGGAGGAAATCCAGTAAATCTGAGAATTAAAAAAAATCATACCTGCATAAGTTACGTGTTGCTAGCATGATATAGCCTAGTTGGTCTGAAGATTTTTCACAAGGGTTACTTTTAGAGGGTCTTAAGTTCGAAACCTGCAAAAGACACTAAAATCTTTGTGTAAAGCAATGAGAATGGCAAAGGCCTAACCGGGTATGTTGAAGTTGTTCATAAAAAAATAATTATAAGTTACGTGTTAAAAGCATTGTATATTATGTAGTTAAGACTTGTGTTGAACATGATTATTGGGTGTGTTGAAGTTGTTCATAAAAATACAATTATAAGTTACTTGTTAAAAGCATTCTATATATGTAGTTAAGACTTGTGTTGAACATGATTATAATAAGTTACGTGTTAAAAGCATTGTATGTTATGTAGTTATGACTTGTGTTGAACATGATTATATATTATATAAGTAAGAGTTAATTACGTCGTTAGTCCTTATGGTTTGTAGAAAGTAACAACCTAATTTTAACAAAGTTCTAGGGTAATTATGTTCTTTTGCATTCTCCATATATCAAAACTAATAAAAAAAACTCTAAATAAAAACATGGGGCCTCCACAACCTGCGATCCCACAACTTCTCTTCAAACCTAAATAAAAACATTCGTTCTGCGATCCCATTTTATCAAAACTAATGAAAAACCCTAAATAAAAACATGTTCTGTTGATGTTGCTATTTGGCTATAGGATTAAATGTTTTGGTTATTTTGGATGTTTTATTTAATCCAAATATTCGTTGGTCTTTAAAAAGAAGAAGTGTAATTTCAAAGAAAGGACTATATAAGTCACTAAATCCAAATATATTTTTGTATTTTTCAGTACCGTCACATAATCATTGATATGTTCATCACCTTGAAGTATATATCTTTAATATATAAATATCTATATTAGAGTATCTCCCTACTAACTAATGCTTGCTAAAGGAAAAAAAGAATTAATCAATCGTAGGGACATAACTCAAACACCACTTCTATGATCTTATTAAGTTATTAAAATAAAAAAGATTGAGATGTTGAACGATAATTACATGAATCATATCCAAGTTGATAATTGAAATCTTCATCATCCTATGCTTTTAATAACGGGGATGACATAGGTTAAGGCAAAACGAAACGAAACGATTGAATCACCTCCACAATGATATGAGGAAAAAACGAAACGTCTAAAGGAATACGTAAGGTTTTATGTGTCTAAGGGTTTTTTTTAGTTTTGATAAATGGAGAATGCAAAAAGACATAATCACCCTTGAACTTTGTTAAGATTAAATTAGGTTAAGTGTTAGTACCCTAGTTTGTTACAAATTGAAAGGTTAATACCTTAGAATGTTACTTTAAACTATTAATAGCTTAGGTTGTTACTTTCTACAAATCATAGGGACTAACAGCGTAATTAACTCTATAAGAATAATGAAGATGCATGATAAATGTAAAACTCTTAAATAATAACTTACAACTCAAAGGTGTCATATCTTAAGAATCTATATCAAATAGAACAAGTCTTTTTTTTTTTTTTTCATTTTCAAGACATAGATACTCTTCCTAAAAGTCTTCGTGTTTTGTTATCAATCTATAAAAAAGAGGTAGGTTTTAATATCGTTGTGTGTAAAGAATTACCAAAAAAGCAAACTCCCACATGTGTCTTTATTCGTTAAACTTTATATTATCAAACTATTTACATCTTCCTTGTAGTCATTTCCATGGAATATCCACCAAACTTTATTATTATTAATTTATATACAAATAAATATATAGAGTTTGATAATAGATATAAACTTCAAGGTTATGGAATAAGTCTGGTGAAACAAGACAGAGTGCCACCAACTATTCTTGGCTTATATGAGAAGTAGATTAAAGAAAACTAGATTATCAACCATGTAATATAGCCGGTTTGACGTGTTTGTGTTGATAGACAGATTATGAGACCATAACAACCTAGATATTTTTTGAACTGACAGGAGATTTATTAAAAAAAACAAGGGCTTAGTAAGACGGAAAAAATCTAAGTTACAATCACCAATCGAGGGTAAGAACTCCAAGAATACGTAATACAATGGCTACACTAAAACTACCCGACATCAAACGAAGCACATTTTGACCATTTTAGATTTTTTCACTTATAGTAAAGTAGTTGTTGTGTTACAGATTTATCTATACTTGTAAAACGAGTTGGCACGTGAAAGGTTAACATATTTTAAATGAGTTATAATCAAGTTATGACCAAGTTGTAATACAATTTTAAATGCTAGTTATTTTTTTCTAGTTTTACGTTAACGGATTACCCTTCAACAACATCGCAAGTCGCAATCTTAAATAGCATGTTCAATAAATTAGCCAGCCATATTAACAAAAACACGTTCTTTTTCTTAACGAGCTAGTTAGACTACTTAATATTATTTAACGCAAGTTCATGTCACCAATTGAGACTTATAAAAATTTATTTTATTTAGCATTTTTGATCAATTGCTTCTTGATTTCAAATTTGTTATCCCCCTCGTTGGATGTGTTGATTGAACCCGATCTAGAATATAAAAAGCTTTAGAATAATGATCATACATCATATATATTTATTCAATAATATAACAAGTTTAAAATAATTGTTACACTTTCCAATAAAATTGTTAAAAACCCAAAACCTATAATTACATATACGATCCAATCTCATAAAACATACAACAATATCACTAACAAATTAACCCGTTAGCAATAGCACGATTGGTACCAAAATGAGTAGTTCCATACACCGGAAGTTCATCGCACTCTTTCAAAATAGACAAGTGATCAAGTTCGAACAAATCCGAACTTACATCACTTTTGACATCATCATCATTATCATTCCCATTATCATTATCATCAAAATCACCATCTTCTTCGTCATCATGATCAAACCTATTGTCACACATTGTTGTCACATGAACCTTCATAAAATCATGTTCACCATAAATAAACTTCTCACCACATGGACGACAATCTTCATCAATAATCACACTCACCGGATAAAACCTTACCGTTCTTCTTATCCCATTATTAAGCTTCTCCCTTGATCTTGGAGAATTCTTGCTTAAACATGATCTTGTAAACGGAGAAGCCGATGAACATGTCGATTTCGATGTTCTTTCCATCTTCCCATCCTTCAAATCTTTCGGTTTCTTTATATGAACATTTGTTAATATAGAGTTGAGAAAAGTGGTCAGTAGGCGTCCCGGTGATATCGGCTGCCGAAGTTTCACCGGAAAAGGTTCGGTTTTGATCGGTTTAGGCCTGAAAGGACGAAAACACGAAGGTTTTGGTGATTTAGAAAAAGCTACTGGTTCAGAAGCATATCCAGAAACTGTATGATTAAAGAAAAATGGGTCATTAATATTATGATTATTATCATTCACCGACGACTTCCGGTTAGAATATTCCGGCAATGAGGATGCCCTACGGCGGTGTGTGAGGTTTTTCGCTTTTACTTTCATATCCATCCATTTCTGAACCAAAAACGCTCGCCGGAGAGTTGCGATTCCTTCGTCTTCCACCGCACCGCTACCTCTTGATCTACCACCGGGTTTGTCTTCGCCGGATTCCATAGAACGGTAGATTTCATCAACAAGGGTTGAAGAAAATGAAGGGTTTTCAGGGTTTTTTCTTGTTTTGGTTTCTCTTACTGGTTTATGAATCCGTTGATACATTCTGCTGAATGAAGAATGATTGGTGTTTAGAAAGAGAAAGTGAGGAGGGAGAGAGAGACGATGAACAGGGTGGCAGAGAGGGTTATATAAGGAGAGAGATTGCACGTGCATGGTGGCAGTGATCAGGAAATTCTTTAAAGATTACGATATGACAAAGAAAGCCACGAGGATTAATGATTTTCCTTCAAAGTTGATGGCTAATATATCACATAAAATTATTTATTCTAGTGTGAAAATATGATAATATAACTTATAAATCTGCATGTTATAATATATCTAACAAACTATCATGGTTTTAGATTTGTTGTTTTCGACTCGGTTTCTTGTTTTCGACTTGATAGAGACGGATACTGAAAAACTGATAGGAGTGATATATAGTTTTTTTTTATTATTATTTTCTAAAGACAGATCAGCTGGTATTCAGCTTACTCTAAGACGCAAGAACAAGCTCTTAAACCCTTTACCGATTTTCTAATCCTTCACAGTGGTGTTCGTCCATAGAATTTACACTGATTGAAGTTGTGGCCTCCCACGAGGAAAATACTTACTTAAAAACCGGGTTATACAATATTGGCGGTGTGACATATAGATACATTGACAAAATGAAGGGTTGTGATCATGAGACGAATTGTGTATTGGATAATAGGTATGATATTGGTATTGTACCGGTATCAGATCAGAACAAAATTGTGTATTGAATATTGTGGTACAATACGGGTATGGGTATTGGTACCGTTATTTTTGTATGGTACCCGTTTTGATACTAATTGTTTCTTTTTTTAATCCTTTGAGCACTTGTACAAGTACCAATAAGTAAAATTGACACGAGTACCAATACAACACACCACCAAATAAGGTAAAACCAGTAGGAGTAGTAATACGATGCGGATACCAAATAGGTAAAATCGATACGAGTACCATAATAATCCGAACAAGTAGCATAATTGGAAGTAGTACTATATATAAATTCGGTATCAATATTGTTTTTTACCTTTACCGATACCAAAACTAATAAATATGAATATCGATACATATACCGAATATTTAAAATCGGTATAAATACCCGTGCAATATGATACGAGTATTTGGAAGAAAAAAAATCTCAGTCTGTTGTGTAACAAGTTAAAATGAGATGATACTTGGATGTCACCACATTACAATAATAATACAATTTAAATGTACCTTTGGAACTAAATTACCAAAATTATTATGAAAGTTCTTATGGGTAATCTATTTTTCTAAGACTATGTTTCGCTAAAGATGTGAACCTTTGACCTGTAACAAGACTTTCACTTTAATTACAAAAGTTTTGCTAATTCGTTATAGTTTAATCTAGACATGGACATATAGTTTAACAAGTTTACATAATAAAGGACTAGTAATGTGTTTGTGCGTTGCGGCGGACACATAACACTTAGACAATGTTTTCATAACCTGTAGGAAGATCTACCGGACGACTCGAAGGTTCACTCAAATTGTAGCACTGTTATTAGTCTTAATATGTCAATTAAATAATAATCTGACATAAAAAATATCAATTACGTACGAAAACCATTGTTGTATCATACAAATAAGAAAATAAGAGTCACCTAACTTGGTATTTTTATAATTAATCTAAGTAACAATATATAATTGGGTACCCAAAATTCATTTTAGGAGTCATCTTTAGAATCACAAAGACCTATTTCTTAATTGCAAAAATAAATTGGTTATGTAATGTATTTATGTGCAACTTATAAAATACTGATTTGGGTTCAAAATAAAAAAAATCATTTCATAGATAAATAACATGACTATAAAACTTAAAACTCATAAAAGTGCTTAACGGACTTGTACATTAATGCATTAATAACTTGTACATTATAACCACTATCTGACTTGTATATTATAATGTATCAAAAGATTTGTACATGATGCATTAAATACCTTTAATTATCTTAGTGAAAACAAAAATTATTGTTGTTATGAATGCATCCATTATGTAGTGACTTTCCACATGTATAACCCTTATCTACGAATGCATCCTTTATGTAGTGACTTTCCACATGTATAACCCCTTTCTCTTATTTACTATTGTACTAATGTGAGTGCCTATATATAATGACATTTGTATATGATGTTAGATCAATCAATAAGAATTCCCCATGTTCTATTCTCTACATGATTTCATAGTCTAGCTCTCATGTTAATATACATATATATATATATTAGTTGCTAATAGACCGTTGTTACACAACACGTTATCAGCACGAACGTGCTTTATGTGTTTTACCACCCTTGGTATCCCTTTTTCCTTTCCTTTGATGTGCATTATTTTTCAGCCTAACTCAATCTCACACGTTGAGAAAGCAACCCAATAATTATCCAAAAAATGATGAAAGATGGGTTTCTTATGCGATGGAAAGTTGGAAACCGTAGATGCGTAGCCACTGGTGACAAAATGTTTGATCTTCGGATCTGCAATCTCTATTAATAAAGGTATGATTTTTTGTATGTCATTTCATATTATATTTGATGATGATGATACATCAATCTAACTGGTGACACTTATTAATATACATATATAAACTTAAAACTGATGATTACTAAAAATTCTAGGATGTAGTCTCATGATTGAACTCTTATCTATATATATTTTTTCATTTGCTTTTAGAAGTTATTATTATATATATATATATATATATATATATATATATATATATATTAGCATGTTGGTATTCATCAGGATTTAGATGTTACATCATAAATTATGACGTTACAATTGACTAATTCATCTTTTTCTAATACTCATTATTAATTGAATAATTTTAATTTTCGTTGACGACGACATTACGTATATTTATTTTATTTTCTCTTTTACAAATGATCCTTTCTATTATTCTAAATTGGCTGGATTATCATTTAATTAGTTAATTTAATTATATTATATGTTATTTAGGACTCTTACAATCTAGTGATGCTCATCTGCATATTCCTTGAGCCACCATAATCATATACTTATGCTTCTTTATTAACCATGTTAAGTTGTAAATAAAATTGTTGAATTATTTTGTTTTGAGGAAGTTAATTTGCAGTGTAGAGAATATTATATGTGCTTTTAAAATCCATGAAAAACAATTAAATTAAATATTCAATATTAAAAAGTATGGAACTCAATATTTATGGACTAAACAATATAATTGTATTAGGTATATATGCTTGTATTGGTGGTAATATACATGATGTATGTACTAGATTTTCATTTTGTATAGTTTATAATTTAAATGGATATGAATTCTGTAATTAATTGTTTTTATTAGTCATTGTTAATACATAGCATGTCAAAAGACTTTTACGTAATTAGATATAAATGAGTTATGTGAGTAGTGCTCATTGAATATTAATCCTCTGTTTATAAACATCAATTGATTTAGTTTTAAATAAACTATACAACTTATAATGCAATATATTATTATTATTATTATTATTATTATTATTATTATTGTTATCACATGATTATGCAAATATCGTTTGGTACTTATACTAAGATTAATGCTATAACAAATTTTACATATAAGAACTTATTATAATAGATTAATATTGCTAGATATCATTAGTTGTTTTTAGAGAAACATTTTCTAGCGATGTCGGTACCTCTCATGCATTCATTATGTCATGTCATAATGTTTAACATTTTATTTGCATATTAACTATTACTATTGCTGGTATAAAATAGTGACTATTGCTATTGCTTCATATGTAGAATGTATATTGCTTATCTGATGTCATCAGTTGTTTAAATATAAATATTTGAGAAGAAAAAAAATGAGTATGTTATGTAATTCATCAGTATTACAATTTTCAAATAAAATTTTCAAATACAAGTAATAAATGATATGAGAACTTGAAAGAGACATATGTTTAAGTTTTAAAGTAAGTGTTCAAAATATATGAGATATTATGTTTGATTATACCATAATAAGTTATTACATAAATTATATGCGTTTGCTTATTTGTGATAAAATGTTTCTTATTTTATAAAGGCCCATTATAAGTTGTTTTTATATGATGACATGCTATAAGGTCATGTATTGTATGATTTGTTGCTATCTATACCTTGTATTCTATATGCTATAACTTCTTTGCATCGATAATGCCGAATAGAACGACTAAACAAAAGTTGTGGTTTATTGTCATTCTCATGAAAAAGTTATACTTCGATTTGACACCAAAAGTGTCATACTCCTTGTATCTCCTTATCAAGTATAAAAGAAATATTATATGACTAGGACATATAATTACTTCTCAATTGATGTTATACGAAGAGAAGTTTATTTATAAGGGAAATCGGATAAAACAAATTTCGTTTGTCAAACCTAAAATATACTCCTGAAGTAGCAATATCATTTAAAGGGTAAACGGTTTGAAACGACTGTATATTTATATGTTCGAGAAAATAATGGAAAACCGTAAAAATTGTATGGTTTTACTCTGATTCATGAAGTGAATATATATTGATCATTGTAATCATGACATCATTGAGAAAATTGTAATGATGATCATATTAATAATGAGATTGACCATTAGAAGTGCAACAATCATTATGTTAATAAGAGATCAAACTATCAGAAATTATAAGATAGCCAAGCTAATAATGAGATCGAATATCGGTATTATAATGATAGTCATGATGAGATCGACCACCAAAAGTGGTAAACTATTGATTACATAACACGATTGTTTGAACTTTGAAGTTATAATACATTCTTTCATATCTTATGTTTTGTATTACATACGTGCAAGTAATATATACAATATCATAAATCATAAGTTTATGGATCTTAATTATATGTTGGCGTGACTGGTTAGACCACACTGAGCCAATAATGATGTGAAAATTCATGAATAACCAGAAGATTCTTCATGATAATTAAACATGTCATAGTTGCTCTCAACAAAAGTTAATTATTTACCAACCAAAGTATGGTGTGAATACCTGAAATATTATGGAATGAATGAAGGATGTATATATCCAAACATGATACCGTTTAGTGTTTTTAAACCGGTACATCGTCTAAATGGTCATCAAATTTACAACTTGAAGTTGTGTGTAGCTTAGCTAATGAGATAGCAAGCATATTATTCCATATTATAATATGTATGGTGGTTATAACATTGAATTTAGTATCCATGTTACTAATGATTATTGGAATAAGTATTGAACTTTCTAAATGCTTAAGACACAAATTGCTTTGTTGAAGACGATGATCAAACATCTACAAATTGATTGCAAAGTCAATAATTAAGAGAGCAAAAGTTCATATTTGAGCACCTGTGATTTTACATGCAGTAACATTATTTCACATCAAGCCAACATGTTGTAATAGTTTCTCCCCATTATAGTTGGTTTTGGTCAAGAACCAAATATTTCCCATCAAACCTTTTATTGTGCGGTATACATTGGAATTGATCCACCACAACGCATAAAGATTGAAACTCAAATAATGTTGGGAATATATGTTGGATGAAAATACTATTTATGATTACATAATTAGAACAATTAACAAGAGATTTATTTATGACTCATTAAATCTTACTTTAAGTAAATTAACATTTTCAACATTTGGGGGAGATTAATGGCAGTTGAAAAAAGAATGGGTATACATGAATTGTCATTGGTCCTCAAACTAAATTGTGTGAATAAGAAGTTCAAAAGATAATTCGTTACCTAGATTAAAGAATCAATCACCAGACATGTTAACTGACCTAAATACAGTGACTAAGTAAGTCACGTAGTCAACTGCTAATGCTCCAATTAAGTTAATTGTCATAGTAGGGCAAACCATATATTAATGGGTCTATTGCACGCCTAAAGCGTGGTAGACTAGTCGATTCCAAAAAAATAAAATTCCTCGAAAAATTAGAGCAAGTAATGTAGAAGATGGTCAAGTCGAGGTTATAGTAAAAAAAGGTTTCTTTAAGAGACATTAGAATGGTTCTGGAAGAACCACAGGTACCTGAAAATAAAGAGCTCTTAGTAAATTATATCATGTCTAGAAGTGTATGGAATCGAAACAAAATCGACGTCGTTATACTTTTGTATATATAGCGCTTAAAGAGATGAAATGATGAGGATCAAGATTTAAAATCTGCCTATGAATAAATATAAAGAAATGATTAGCCAAAATGGAACGACGCAAATGAGGCAGAGTTGAATTCTCTATTGAAATAGAAAGCTTACGGGCCAGTAGTCCATAAAAAAGTTGTAAAATATATTTAATATAATTAGATCTTTTATGTGGATCAACAATTGATGGCGCATGGATTTCACAAAGACCTATGATTAATTATGAGGAGACGTATTCTCCAGTGGTAGATGCAATAGCTTTCCAGTATTTAATTAGTCTGGTAATATAAAGAGAGAATTGATATGCGTCTTATAAATATCATTTAGATACTAAAGTTTACATGCAAGTCATTAAAGGATTTAAATTATGTAATTCATGTAACGTAAGTTCTCGAGAACAATATGATCGTTGTATATAGATTCATTTTTGAATACGATTGAACTCCTGATGAGTTTCTTAAAGCAATTGAGTTCTTTAAAGGTGAATCAAAACATCTTAACGATGTAATTCTTGTGCACCAACAAACATACACTGAAAACTTGTACCGTGATTGTGATATCTCAATAAATAGTGTACATACATGGTACAATAAGGATTTTGGAGATAAAAACAAGTGTTCATGACACTTTTACATGATATAGATATCTATATGTTAAATGGGCAAATTTATATTGCAAAACTCCTGAAGAGTGAAAGCACATGCATATCTGGATAAGATGGAATGAATTCCCTCATGGATTGATAATGCTAGAATCATTGATGTCAAAACCTCAAGAACATACTATATGAAGTTGACACAATATGTGTGGACTAAAATAGTCGAGTCAAATATGATATAATTGACTCACCAGTGAGCTCGAAAACGGGAAATACATATGGTGAAGTTGGTCCATTTGTTTTCATTAAAAGAACGATATGAGGTTTACAAGTATTGCAATATATGTTGATGATATCATTGAATCTCCCGAAGAGAAAAAAAGAGCTCAAATATTTAAGCAAGAATTTGCAAATGAAATATAATATTGCAAATTTATGGCTCGATACGTAGGACATACGTTTATATTATAATCCATCAATCATAATGCATCTAGAAAATGTTGGACATTTTCATATGGACAAAGCTTTTGGTGTAAGTACATTTAATGATGTTCAAATATTTGATATAAATAAAAATGACTTTTATCATCTTCTATCAAAGAAGCAAAGATCCTTGGTCATGAAGTACCATAATTCAATACAATTGTATTAATATATCTTGCTAGCTATACACGAACATATACCATTAAATTCATTAGCAAGATTTAACTCGTGTACGACGAGGAGATAGTGTAATGAGTAAAACATTTATTTTCTATGCGCTTAACGTACGAAAGGTATGGGTTCATATTTTACTAACCCATCAACAAGTTTAGTTAGTTTTGTAAATGCAGGGATTATAACAAAACACATTCATGGATCTTATGGTATTTACTTACAAGAGGAGGTAATTAAAGTTTTACATGAAGATCATACATCAAGTTCATTAATAGATTGCACATCAAGCGACAAATCACTCACTACAAAAGTTTTTCAACAACTTTCATAGAAGATAGATTGACACTTGTTACTTCAAATGATACATATTATATTGAGGGGGAGTTTTACATAAATTGCACTCTTTACCCTTCACTAGGTTTAATCCAATTGGATTATCTTAGTAAGGTTTTTTTTGAGACAACGTACCTGATCCGGAAGTATCAGGGGGAGACAATATGCGTTGCACTCTTTTTCCCTTAGCTGAAGTTTTGTCCAATTGGGTTTTCCTAGCAAGGTTTTTAATGAGCCAACATCATTAAGCGTATTAAAGAATAGTATTCCATCATGTGGATAGTCAAGGGGGAGTGTTATGAATGCATCCATTATGTAGTGACTTTCCACATGTATAACCACTTTCTCTTATTTACTATTGTACTAATATGAGTGCCTATATATAAAGACATTTGTATATGATGTTAGATCAATGAATAAGAATTCTTCATGTTCTATTCTCTACATGATTTCATAGTCTAGCTCTCATGTTAATATACATGTATATTAGTTGCTAATAGACCGTTGTTACATAACAATTGTATCTTAATTGTTTTATTAATGTTTATGAACAGGGTAATAAGTTAAAAAAATGTATTATTGGTGAAGTTTTTAGTTTACAAATATTAATTTAACCCAACTTAAAAAAAGTTGATTCCCCCTTTTAAATTTTACCAGAAAAGTCATTTTTTAAAACACTTGAAAATCAATGCCTCATCTTTAACATGTTAATATATTAAAAATTAAATACTTAAAAAGAGTTTCATAATGCAACTTTGTAAAAGTATATTAAAACTCATATACAGATCTTTATAATATAAAGCATATAATAAACTATCTTGAAAACAACACCATTAAAAAATCACTAGAGTAATAAAAGGATCAGTTGGTAAAATGAATAGCAAAATCATAACTGTCGCTAGTTAACTGATAAAGATAAAAAAACACATAAAAATAACTCAATAGCGGTAGCGACCACCCATTAAACTTAAGTTAGATAATATTTCACACCCACTGATTTCAAAGACTTAAACGAAAGCAATTAGTATTTTACTATTTGGTTAGGGTTGTTCGTTCGTATCTGGGCAGTTTGTTCATATCGGTTAATTATAATATTTGAAAAGGTGATTCTTCTTTGTGTTTTAATCTACTTAACTCAATTTGAACAGAAGATCAAGTATATAATTACGAAATCAACAAATATGTACCTTGTATATTAAGATTAATTCTTGAAATGCTTGTTAAAACTCTATCATCTCCACACTTATCATCCTTCAATAGCAGGCAAACATTAATATGTACCATGACAATTATACTCTGGTTTACACGCATGACTCTTGTCATGACTCTTGTAAAACATTAAATTTTAGTTGATCTGATTAAAAGTTAAACATAATTAATAAACAATTTCTTTTCGGAGGTAGCTATCAACCGATTCTTTTGGTTTAAGTTCTCTAATTTATCTTTCTATGCTAGTAATAAAATTTCTTTGTCCTCTAAAAATATCTTTTAATGAAAGTAAGCGCTTACACAAATTATATCATAAATGATCGATTATCTTTATTAAAAAATACAGTTCGTTGTAAATTTATAAGTAATGCTTTATTATTCAACACATAATTAAAGTTTATATATATTGGTAATTTAATAATAAAATAAAACATTGACGTTTATATACCATCGTACAAATAAATCAATGACGTTTATATCTACACTAAATTAAAAGTGTGACATCCGACACTTTAAGGTTAACTACGTTAACCTTTCTCAGTAAAATCTTTGTGATTTCTAGAACACTCATACATGCATTTTGTATTACACGTGTAGGTTATAACACATGGAACCAACATAAACTAGTGGGACTAGTCTTGTATAAACACACAAAGATAAATTGTTAACTTTGTATCCCAATTTTCAAAATTTTAAAACATGAGGGACTAAATGTGAAAATAACAAAAATAAAACAAGTTTTCACCTTCGTCACACTCTCTCGACTCTCCTCTCTCTCGCTCAAAAAAAATCTCTCTCGCAATCTCTTAGGTACAACTCTCACGATGTTGTTGTGTATGTGTTTGTACAAGATTAGTCTCACAGATGGATAGCATATATATTTTTGAAGGAAATGGTAATAAGATAATGTTAGTGGATAAGGGGAAGTTATAACTACTCTTTAATTTTTAAAAGTACGGTTAAATAAATCTGATGGATAGCATATATATTTTTTCAAGGAAACGGTAATAGAATTGGAGCTTTATATAAAAATTGCAATAGAATTGGAGGGAGTAGTTTTTTTAACTTCTCAAAAAAAATAAAATAAAATAAAATAAACTACTAAATTAAAAGTCAACGCATAATATTCATAAATGCCCTTATGGTTTTTAGTAATTTTAAAAATCATATAGTCTTATGAAAAAAAGACTTGTACATTAATGGATGAATATCTTATACATTATAATCCACTTCTTGATATTGAATAAAATTAATATTGATATGTTGGCAAAATTGAGTACGTCATGAAGGTATGTTCAGATAATTCTAGAACATAATATATTCAACGATTTAAAAGAAAACAAAGAAAATAGAATTGAGGGATATGTGAGTAAAAGTAAAGGAGTAAATTGTAAATATTAAGGGGTAAATATGTAAGTATTATTTAAAGACAAATTTACCCTTAAAAAGTAGTTCACATAAGCATTCTTTATTATACCATAAGCAAATTTATTTGTACTCAATAAGTTTTAAGATGGTCGTAGAATATTTATTATAATATAGTATAGATAAACTGTATTAACGTCTTTTAAGTTTCAACAAAATATTAGGCGTTGCCCTTTAACTAATAAAATTACATTGGACGTCTTTTATGTTTTATAGCAGATGTCTTCTATTTTTGAAATCTTTTTAGGGAGAAAGGACACCGCCTTTACCGAAAATAGATCATAAGGATATCCGTTTTAATTTCGTTAGTTAAAGAAAATCATCTGAAACTATATGAAACTTTAAGGATGTAAAATACAATTTATCCTATAATAATTTATCATAACACGATTCCTTGATTTCAAAGCTAATATGATTTTTTAAACACCAATTAGTTATATACATTTTTAAGTTTAGATTACTAATTTGTAACATTTGTCACAACTAAAAAATATGTAAAGAAATAAAAAAAGATCATAAGATGGCTGGAATTTGCTGACCGGTATATCTAAGTTTATAAGCTAGAGGGTTGTTTGGCGTAAGAGTTGAAAGGGTGTTTTGAGCCTAACCTATGTGAACCCTCACAACGTACCAATTATAGCATGACATGTCATGTAACTTGTGTGAACCCAAATGAATCCATACCACTTGCGATGGTGTTCTAGCTCCATCACTTAAGACTTCACGTTTCCCAAGAAATTCAACACCCACTTTCTCCTTCATTTCCACTCAACTATTCCTTAATTTGTCCTAGTTCATGAACCCAATAACAATCCTAGCTAGAGAGATGGATGGAGTTATGACGATGTTCCTGTGAAACCCACTCAACCTTTGAGCCCATCTAGAGAACGCCCCCTAGAGTGCTAAATTAGGGTGGTTAATTTGTCTTCATTCGTTACCACTACCTAATCTAAAAGTAAGAGTTAAGATTTTTTGAGATTTCATGGAGAGGAAGAAACCCGAGCATTAACATGTTTACATTATGGGTTCTATTGTGTTTTAGGTGATTATATTGTTTTAATGTGATAACTACGTGAAACTGTGATTTTGCGTGATAATCGCTTAAGTTGAGGGAATTAAAGTGCTTGAAGATGAAGTGGAGTACCCGAAGATGATAAGAAAGGTAAATTACATTGATCGGGGTTTGATTTAGCTTAGAGGATAGCTTAAATACATGGGAAACGTGAAAGAATAAAGTTCGGGGCCTTAATGGTCACTTGGTGAAAGAGTAAAAAGAAGAATGGAAATTTGAAGAAACTCGCCGTAAGCCACGACCGACTGGCCGTAAGTCACGGGCAAGTAGGAATTCTAATAAAGAAAACAGAAAGTGTCTGCCGTAGCTTACGGTGCCGTAGCTTCCAGCGGGACTCAGAATGCAACGCGTGTTTTGATTTTTGAGGGTATAAAAGCTATTTTTTTCAAAACCCTAATGGACTATTGAGCCATAGCATGAACCTAGGTGACCAAAGGACACTCTGTGGACGAATTTCTCCTCTTCCATCATAATTTTCACCGAAACAAAGCTGCTGGAGATGAAATCAACCATCAATCACGCTTTTGAAGACCGAATCATCAGCATGAGCGGCTATCCTTTGTGGTTTCCTCCGGGTGAGGATTCTTGTAAGTGGATAGATTTTTATATGTTTTCATTGTTTGTGAACTTGGTAATCTAAGCTTTCAATACTTTTTACCTCATGATTCGATTGACTGGTTGTAATTGATTGATTTTATTTAAACCTTATTTCTAATTCTTTCAATTCCCGAGAGTTTTGGTATTTGGGATATATTTGATAGGGATTAGGGTTGGTAATTTTAATTGATGTTCATATCATAACCTTCCATTGTTCTGCAATCGAAGTACTTAGTCGTTGAATAATCACAACTTGTTAATTGAGTTACACAATCATGTCTATGTGATTGTTACAATTAAACAAATAATTGAAATCCATTTTGAATCTAAAATCCGGAGGACCCATTGTTTCTCTTATTGATATAAACTCGTTTTAGTAGTCTTAATTTAGTTCAAACACTCAAACAACCGATTTTACATTTTTGCAATTAGGTTTTTCATACTTAATCAGCAAAGACTTTCCACCATACTCCTTTAGTTCGATACCCTACTTACTCTCGCTATCTAGTTTATTTAGGTTTTTGCATGACACTCACGACAATCATCAAGATTACACACAGATAAAGCAATTGATACCAAATCAACCATTTGTGTCATCAAATATTTATCAGCAAGTTCAGATCTCTCTTTTTTGATTCTGTGAGTAGCCATTGTTTTCAAAGAAACGACACGCTTAAGGTTAATCCATATACTACAAGGTATGATGTATATACTATAAGGCTCGGAGGGGGTGCTTAGTGTTACCTTTAATTACCCAAAAACTAATAAATTATAAATTAGATAAGGCAAGTACAAGGATTTGAGCTTTTATAAGCTTCCCATCCTTTTCGCATATATAATTAAAACAAGAATCTCAAAGTAGAATATTGCAACATATATGCAAAATCTCAAGCATGTCATGGTATGCATAGCCGGTTTTAAACTAATTCGTATGTACAATTATGCATCGAAGATAAAAAAAAATAAACAAATTACCCTGGAATAGAGCAAGGCCAGTCTTCTTCTCTATCACCTCTACTACTGTCGCCGCCTCTACCATTACCTGCCTAAAAAATTACCTCAAATCAAACAACTCCTCTTGTATAGGAATTAAACAAAGACGCCAAAAATGAAGACAAAATAAAAAAAATCGATAATAACTAAGAAATTCAACAAAATCATACCTGTGGTGAGGAAGACAGGGGCAATGGCGATGGTAGGGTTTCTCCAAAGCAAGCGAGAGAGTGAGAAATGAATGAATGACTAAATGGAAGTGGCGATGATGTTGAGCTATATTTAGAGTTTAAGTTTCGAAGACGATTGAAGATATTTTATGCTTTAGAAATTTGTATAACATGCTTTATTGAGATTGAGATTGCACAATCAAATTGGACTTCAACTGATATTGCGCAATTAAGGTAGTTGCTTAAGAAGCAGCCTTAGTACATTTGGATCAAGCGTATTTCTAAAACTTGAGTTAACATAAAACGTGGTCGTGGTTCCATTTATACAACACTTGCTCCCTTCTAGTGTCACTAAATCCAGATAAATTAGCTCCCCAGCAAGCGTGAACAATTTAAAAAAATGTATGCTTAGAAATAGATCATTTAAAAAAGTTATAAAAAAGAAGGTAACAAACCTTCTGTAACTTGGAGGAGGGTTGAATGGCGAAAAACAATACTTTTTACACACTTGATTTTTTTTGGTAGGAGATAACAAAAAATTTGAAAGTGAACCAAAAACATCCTTCATGAATCCTAAATTCTCAAGCTCTAAAACCTTGATTTTCTTGGGTATATCTGTTTTGATGTTTAAAAACAATCAGTCACATAATAACTTGAAAACAAATAAATAAGGCATTTTCTAGAACAATAAACCTCCTAATATTGTAGTTGATTCTGTCGCATTTTCTATTGCAATGCAAGTGAAGTTGATAATGAGGAGAAAGCAGTTACAATGTTAAAAGCAGTTTAAGCAACACCTACATAAGGAAACCAAACTAAAAAGATGATATTAGACATATCTATGCGATTAATCACAACATTTGCCGTTTCCATGACTACCTTGATTGAGTTATCTCTTGGATTGTATTTCATGGAACAATCAGTGATGATTTCAAAACACAGTTTGTAATCTTCTCTATTACCACAATTAGGATTTCAATACTTCATTTCTAATATTCAAGAAGTATCAATTTTTTTAAATGCATCTCTTTTGTGATAATCGTAGTAAAGATGGATAGGTGCATAACTACATTAATTTCTTAAAGACCTACAAAAAAACAGATGAAATTCCATGTCAGTATTCTAGTTGTTACATAAATGGGAACGTGGATGAATGATTTATCAGCAATAGGCAATAGGAGCATAGCATAACAATTAAAACTTTGATTGCAAAAAAAAAGATAGTTAAACAATATTGTACTAGTACATCATCACAATAATAATAAACATTCAAATAATACAACGAACCCTAAATTCATCAAATGACCCTTTTAAGTCAATTGATCAAATCGTATAACAAACAATTTCTAATTGGCCTCACAATACAATAAAATATAAAACCAATGCTTGTTTTAAGTTACATGTTCTAAAACACCCAATAGTTTGAGATTGCGAGGTGAATCTTGAACGATAATTGCGAGGTGAATCCTCATAACTTCTAAATGTTACCAATACTTATGAACCCAATTTAGATGCAAATAAATAAAACATTAATATCAGTATACTTCACAAAACACAAAGTAATTTCAACTTAAAATAAACAATTAGATAGTTCAGTTTATGCTATGTTACAACATGAGCTAGAAATCTATTTTCTGTAAATAAAGATTTTTATACATGTATAAATGACCACAAATGTGGCTATAACTTTTTAGAATCTGGCTATAACTTTTTAGAGTAGTAATTTGAAGTTAAGTATTCTACTAACTAAGTTATTGATCAAACAACTAAATAAAGTCAAAATGAAGCCCTGATTTAAACAACAAACTACAATTACATCACACACGAATGATTGGGAACTTACACATTTTTGCACTTATATACATACACAAAATCATGATTTAGGGTTTCTAATTCTATAAAAACTCCATACACAATATACCAGTATAGTTCTTCTTATAACAACTTACATCGACATATATTCAAAAGGACATGAAAACAAAAACAGAAACCTAATCACACTTGAAGATTAGAAAATTAAACTGAACCAACAAGAACAGTTCGATATGATCAGACAAAAAAGAAAAAGTGCCTACTAACTTCTGTTGCGTTCAAACTCGTTGCCCTAAATACAAACGTCTACAAACTACTACATACCAACAAACAAACTTTCACTTCAAAACCCAAAACTGGTAGTTGGAAACCAACATATCTAAGCTAGATTTAGAGGTACAAAAGTGGAATGGTTAACAGAGTAACTTACCGGAATCATTGTTGCCGAAAACTGATATTAAACCGAAGATCTCAATCAGAAACCCTAGCCTTCGCTTCAACCAAAGCCATGGCGACAACTCCTTCTCTACTTCTGGCGCTAGTATTACCAGACCCCGAAGCACTAGTTCTCATTTATGATCCGTAGAACCACAACCACACCTTGTCGGAACCCCAAGTCAATCTCTTCTCACTCTCGCCTCCCTATCTCCTTCTCTCTCTTTCTCTATGTTGTTTTTCTGCAATGTGTGAAGATGAAAAATGCAGATAAGGATGAAAAAGGTAGGTTTAAATTTTGAATTGAGGGTTGGGATGAAGCTGGTAGAGATGGTGATTGTAACTCTCCGCATTTTCTGTACTTTCCATATTTGGAAAGTTTTATTAACATTTCTATTTTAGAAACTTGTAATCGTGTTGTATTCATGGTTCATTTCCAATCTTGTAATCAGAGTTTTTGATTATAATGGAAATTTACATATACGTGTTACATTTTATATTTGTGTTATATACACAATCAATATTTAAATACGTGTTTGTACGCAAAACCGAGAATTAAAATACACTTTGGATATCTAAAAACAAGCTAACATACAAGAAACGGCATAAAATAACCTAGTTACAAAGTGCAAGTACTTAAAGTGAGCAAAACCAAAAGCTTTTCCACCTCCTTACTCCTCTAATCACCTTCCACCTTTTTAAGCCAATCATATTTCACCATTCTCCACATCCTTTCTCCTCCAGTCACCTTCCACCTTCATTAACTCCCAAACCCTAATCCCCACTTATAAATACAAGCCTCTACTACCTCCTAAATGTTTTCCACACATCAAATCTTCTCTCAAACTCCCAATTTCTCTCAGGCCTTCCAAGCAAGGAAGAACACTCTAAGTGTTCTAAGTGAGTTTTCACTCACTTTTCTTCATTTTTTTCTTCATTTCTTCTTTCAAGTAGCTTCCAAAAATCAAAGTAACATAACCCCGCCTCACCTCCAACATTTGCCATGGTGGGTATGACACGCCCGGGTTATCCTTACTTGGCTACCTGATGAACAAGTTAGTTATATTTTTTACTTTTCATTCATGACCAACCGGTTTATCAGCTACGTTGATAAACTTGTGCTTTATTGAATCATATAAAGAGGCTAATCTTATCTCCATGCTTGGCTTACATGATTTATATGATTATACATGATGGACTATACTATACTATACTATACTATACTATATAAAATATAACATATATTTAACCGTATTCTTGATACTAACCGGATTATGGTTAGATGTCATGAACTTAGGTTATATTATCTTTGTTCTAAACTACTCGTTTGTGATTCTAATGGGCAAATTAGAACCCATGAAAACACAAGAAAACTTGGTGTCCAAATGAGTATTTAGACGAGATATACTTTCGTATACATATACCTTATTACTTAAATCTGAATCCAACTTCCCACAAACCCCATATACTCAAGAGCCTTCGTTTCCTCAAATGTAAAGTAACTTCGGTGCTCCATCTCCACAACTCATCAACTCTCGGTTTAATCGGAAGCTTTGCAAAACCGTGAGTATACTCGATCCCATTTATCGTTTTACACACTTTGGGTGCAACATGTACACAATAGTACAAACTCACATACTCACGATTAAACTTGATTACATACATACTTTATCCATAAAAACATGATACTTGTTACCTTCTTGTTATTACATGCTATACTAATTCTTGTGTTCTATATGCTCATTAACTTTGCACGACTCGCTTAGGAATTATAGCACTATAGGATTAACGCACCGCCCATATTCTTGTGGTATTGTTAAGTAAACTATTTTACAACCTTTTCGTTTTGGCGATAATGGTATGCACGATTGCGATACACTTTGGTTTGACTTATAATTAACACTTGCTAGTATGATAACAGATAATGTATGCAATTTACCATGTGTGAAACTTGTATGCTCGCTAACTTTTTGTTGATCATTATTTTAATACATGTTGTAGGAAACTAGTTGATGCTGATGAAGAACATTAGTTAGGTTGGATTAGAAACACACCTAGATTTAAACTTATATGTTTCGTTTCATGTCATTTCATTATTTGCAGCTTGTTGTACTTTCCCTTTTGAAATAATGTATTATCATTTTAGCATCAATAAAATTTTGATCTTATTAAATACTTGTCGCAAACTAGTGTTATGAAGTCTCGAGCAATCTATTTCGTCCCACCCTGATGTTTCCGTCATCGGTTGGGGTGTGATAGTGATGCAGGCAGACCAATCAACCTCCTCTCTCTATTTCTCTTGCACTCTTTATTTTCTTGTTATTTTTCTCTCTCTCTGAAAATGCAAATGAAAATAAGATAATAATAGGTGTATGGGGAATTGGGGACGAGCATGAATTCAAAAAATGAATGCAAAATTTGGCCGTCCAAAAATTGATAAGTACTTAAAGCATTGAATCCTTGTACCAAAAGCTTTCAGGGTTGTACCTCTTAAAATGTGTAAAAAGACCAAAACTATCTTTCCTATATGTATATTAGATATATTAAAGATGGTATAGATACTCTTTTATTTTTTTCTTAAGTGACATTTTAAAACGTACTAAAAATAACACTTCAAAACTGTTTGTGTTGGTTTTGGCAGTACTAGTTCAAACTTGTTGTCACATCCCACTCCGCCCGTGGGACCAGATGTGGGGTAGTAGTTTGCAGATTGCATTTTAGTTTCACAGCGTAGCGGAAACTGGGAGTTACATAATAATAAACTACGAGTATTAAAAACCCCTAAAATATGTTACAAACTTTAAGTGTCAATATCTGATACAATGTATGCCAAAGGTGGATCAAATAAAATTTTAAATGGACTTGGAGACATCATGGATCTTTGACAATGGACTCACAACTTCCAAAGCTATAGACCAAACCATATCCAACCTACTAACTAGGTTTACCACCAGTAAGTCAATTTTTAAAAATACGACAACTTTAATTTGTAAATACAGTTAAAAGACACATTTATAAAACATTTAATTATCATAGGATAAGTATCTTGGTTTACCAGTTTTATATGCTTGTCACATTTAGGAACTAGTACAGAGCTAGTCTTTGATCAATACACACACCACTTTTCTAAGTGTCAGATGTATGCCTACACCTTACACTTATGGCCATTACAATAGATGAATTGGGGAACTTGGATACGTTATTATCAACCCCAAATGCTTTATGTTAATTAAGCAATACGTATTAAATCGTATTATCATATAGTAAACATTTTTCTTCTTGTGTTATAGAAGAACCAATGGGTTTTATACTATATCCCAAGTTTTAATAAAACAAGTTAAAAGTTTTTACCTGTACTAGTAGTTGAACACAACGTATTCGGTTTGTAGTACAACTAGATTCGAAGTATTTTGGCTTACGGGTGCAATTACTAGAGAGCTCGATAGTCTAGAGTGAATGGAAATAATATCCATGAGAATCGTTTACTAATCGTTATAAGTCACTGAGACTTAATCGGTCAACGTGGATTTAAACACGGTTTCGTTAGATTAAACGGTGACCATATAAAATGTTGGTTATAACCGTACGAGTGAGGAGTCACGTACAATATGGTTGTTTAACCTTGCATTCTGATTTTAAAAGGTTTTGACTCGTTACGACTTGTTTATATGGTTTAAACCATTTTAACCAGTCATATTCGTATATACAAGTCAAGACAGGAAAACGGGTTCGTGACAAATCGAACATGGTATAACATATTTCTGTTACATTTACAAACTGTTTTGATGTATTAAATATCATATTACATATGTTTAAAAGTCATTCTTTGGTAAATATATAATTTAAACAAAGCTGAGTTTGACTTTCCTAAAATTCAGGCTTGACTTGGCAATTTGAACCATTTAGACATGATAATCACGAGATGTAAATTAAGGGTTTTATTCTCTACATTATGAAGACTATATGGTTAAATTTAATTTGAGAATGTTTGACCAAAGTGATCTGAATTGAAGTTCAAACAGAATGGTCAAACTATTTGAAATTAAGACAGTCGGATGGAATCAAGCTACAAAACTAATTGCGAATGAAAGGGCTTATTAAAAGGACTAACCAACTTCAGAAGACGACATAAAAAAAACCAAAGGAGAAGCTTGGAGAAGTAGAACAAGAAACTCACACAAGAGTTTTTAGAGATGTTTTTGAGTTTGGGATGAGGAGTATGACCACAAAAGCTGTTATTTATAGCAATGGTGGTGCATGAGGCTTGGACAAGTGTCCAAGAGTGCTTAGATGAGTGATAAGTATCCTCAGATGTATCAAAATCAGAAGGAATGGTGGCAAAATTGAACTAGGTGGCAAAATATGGTGAAATGCTTCTGCCAACGAGTTTCCAGCTGTCAGACACCCCTTGCGGACCGCAAGGGAAATCCCATATAGTCCGCAGCGTGTTCTGCAGGGCAAAGTTTTGATTTTTATCAATTCAGGCCCCTCAACTTCTTATTTTGATCCTTTGGCAATTCTAAACCCTCAATTTTAACTTAGTTAATTATGAGAAGGGTTTCAAGATACTTGTCACTTATAATTCCATTAAGAATAACTAGGAGTTACACTTGTTTGTGCTGGTTCCGCATGTCCAGGTTTCGAAACTACGTGAGTTGGTTCAATATTGTTTATGCGAATATTGAACCTGTTTGTGTTGGTTTTATTTGTTTAAATCAGCACATCAACATAATCAACTAAAATTGTTGATTATGTTTCTTAGCATAAATTGTAAACATGTAGCTATAATCAGCACATCATTTACAAAAAAAAAAGACATATTTTTCTGACTAGCATAATGTGTGATTAGCACATCTATTTACTCAAAACTTCACATTTTTTAAAATCTAAAGAGAACGAAAATAAAGCTATTCTAACTAACAATTTTATAATTGTTTTATATGTTAAAGGGGTAATACATAAATAGTAAATGTTAGGAATGACTAAATTACTTTTAGTAAAAGTTATTAATTTATACATATAGCCTTAAATGGTAGTCTAGTTACATAGTTATTTCAACGTTCTCCCGTTACAAGAAATTTCATAATAGTAAGAAGATATATTAAAACTATGATTATTACATAGTTACTTAGAATTTGAACCTAATCCATTGTTTTATACGATAACACATTGAATAACTAAAATACTTATTTTTGAAGTTTGTTTCGCAGAAAACGGTTATTTGTTTATTGCAAAATACTCATCCACTCAATATATTTTTATATCTGAAATACAGAGATTCTTTGTTAATAATTGATTTGGTAGACATTAAATTAAATTGCAGAGTATTCAACAACTATATAATTGGTCATGCAAATTATTGTCCATACAATATATTTATTCTTCTTGTACCAAAATTTCTCTTTATATAAAATCCCGTTAAATATAATGCCGTATAAAATCGCCCTAAATATAATGTCGTGTAAGTAATTGTTTTATACATGAATCAGCCCAAACAAACAAAAATTTAGCTTCTTGATCCAGTTTGCATCTAATAACTTATTTCAACTAGAGGTGCAGAAATCGAGTTTTTGTTAATACCTGGTTCCGGGTATAACCGGGTATTGGAAAACCATGTATTAAGAGAAATCGGGTAGGGTTCGGAATTGAAGAGAAAAGTCATACCCTACGTACCCGGTATGGTATAATCAGGTTCAGGTATAAGTGGGTATTGGAACGGGTATGGATCCGGGCATTAATACCCAATTTTTAAAAAATATGTTCTTTTTATATTTACATAAAAATAAATGCGTTTAGAAATTAAATTTGGTTTACAATTTGTAAAAGTAATAAAAAACAAATTAATAAACATAAATTCACTCAAATACATGTTATTTGTTTTATAATATGCATTAAACAAAAGTTAAATATAAAAGTTGCAAAGTAAATATAAAAATATACCTTAAAAATTCGGGTATTCTATCGGTATTAAAAAAGCTTGTATCGGATATAGGGTATAACCGGGTTTGGGTATAGGGTATGACCGGTTCCGGGTATTTTCCGGTATAAATCGGGTACGGTTTCGCTTACGGGTATTGAGCTCAAAATGTATACCCAAATCCATATTCTACGGGTAGGGTCGGGTTCGGTTACGGGTATACAATACCCGGGTATAAAAATAACCGGTTTCAGGTTTTTTTTATCAAGTCCAGTTCCAGGTACAGGTTTTTTTGCAACCCATCCATCAACAATTGTTTAAAGAATCACAATAACAATAAGTATCCAGGTTGAACAATGTTGTGTTGCCCCAGTTATGACGAGCCCAACAAACAAAATTCATGTCTCATAAGATCCAACACCCCTTCATTTTGAAAACGATACTAGCCCAATCTGGTAACAACTTTAGTTGCTCCAATTAAGATCTCTAGTATGTAGCCCAAATCCTTTAATTGTTGAAACCAAACAATTCGTTAGATGTAGAACCTGTCCAAGAAGCAAAGATACACTCGGCCCAGTTTAAAATCACTCTTGCAACCTTTATTGATTATAATCTACGAATCCAATTGTTCAACCCAAATCTTGTTTCAAAATAAGCTTGAACCTGTACCTTCATGCTTAATTCATTTTCACCATTCACATTACCCAACCCTCACTCTGTTTTACGAACCCACATTAAATGTCAAATCCCAACCCCTCTATATCGTCTTAATCCCTTAAAAATAGAGTCTAGTAAACAACACGACCATACTTTCCATGGTTTAAACCAAAACACTGTGTTTTAAACATGTATGGTAGCCCAAAAGTATGTAAAGATGGCATTAGAACACACCTGGAATGTATGCACATTTTGCAAAAGCTGGACTAGGGAAAGCGTAACTGAACACCGTCCTTCCATCATGCGAATACGTTGCTAAAACCCTACGTTCTTGTGACTACTAAGGTTTTTGCCACCCCCATGCATGTCCCCTGTTCATGTCACCCACACGCTTAGACACATCACTAGCGTAGTAATAAGATCTGGTTCCTGAGACTAACCCTTGCTTATGATGGAATTTATGTTTCGTTAACCCTTAACGTTTTCACATAGCGATCTCCATTATGCCATAATCCTTCCACCTAGATGACTCATGACCTATTGCCACAGTTCACATGAGCATGCATGTTACCCAACCCCATCATATTATCCATGACCTAATACCATACACTTTGAAAACCGAGTCAACCCTACCATGGTTTCGGCTCGCGAGTGCTCTACCTACCCGACCCTACCAGAACCAACCACCGATTGCCTTATCCATACGCGCTTTATGCATACTATCGAGTAACCATCACCCTATCAGTTTCCCACCTCTCTTAAGTTGATAATATATAACGAAATGGAACCGTGATTACCTACAATTCAAGTTGTGAGTCAAGATTGAAAGCATTGCTTGATCTCTCCCCTCCTTGCTCTCGTCGACCACCCCAAGACCCTATAGGGCCGGCTAAGGTTGATCCTAGGGTTTTGTGGGTGTGTTAATTTTTTATTTCACTTAGGTCCCTGCTTAATCCTTTCTACTCGACATGTTCTCAAACTTACATTATCAAGTTTCCCCTACAATATCCAGGCCCTGTGAACATTTAGAATCGTAAAAACCTCCCCAAGACTATTCATAGATCGGTCAATCGAAATTTTCATACTGGAAAAATCGGGGTGTTACAAGTCTATCTCTCTTACAAGAGAAATCGTACTCGAATCCTGCAATTCGTAAAACGAGCATGAATACAATATCACTACTCTTATCTTATGCCACATATCACCGATGCCTTTTTAGCTTCGTATCCACGTATTCTGACAGATGCTTCTTCCAAATCAGTCAACCATAACTTCTACTCCTTTGATTTCCCTTACAACCGGGGTGACATTTCGATATTACCGAAGCAATTTCATGATGATGATGTACAACCGATGATGTATGCTGGTTCTCCTCACCACCATGTTACAGAAGTTTCTCGACTTAGCATAAAGGGAATGTCTCCATTCAACGTACTCACCGTTGCTCGTTCGAAGCTCCAACCCTTAGTTTTAATCAGTTGCTTGGATATGAAATCTCGTCGTTCATCACTAGCTCCTCCTTGCACTCAATTCATGAAGTTCTCCCTTATTGTCGGCATATCAAACCTTGACCCATGGCTATCGATTTCTCTCCCTTTGCAAAAAATACACCCGCTAAACCTTTGGCATGAAACCTCCTTTGTAGATCATCACATCACTGCACTAATCCGCAGTCGAGTTGAGTTTCCCAATACTGCTAATCCTCCTTTGTCGTATTGCTAACAAAGCTTGGAGACAAAAGAAGAACCTATCCTAAAATCCATTGCTTGTTCATGTTCCATACATCTCGCAGCCTAAGAACTACGTGGTAACACAGTGTCAAGTCAAACTACTTATTACATGCACACGCATAGCAACTTATTGCGTCCTATCACTATAGTTTACCTATAAGGGCATTCCACAAAATAGGCATACCATAACTCACATAATTCGACATGCCTTACCCAAGAGCACCCATGATAGTACACCAGAGCATTATAGTACTCCTTCCCGTAAATCATTTAATATCTACATTTGAGAAACCGAATTTACTGGCAACTTATGTCACATTATATTAAATTTAAACTTGGAAAAAAGTGTCCATCAAGCGGGTGGTCTTCACCAACCACTCCCATTGTACCCACGTAAGAGGTCCCCTTTTAGTTGTGCACGGGTAGGGCTATCGCGGTCATATCCACACAAGGGTGATACTACAAACACATTAGAACATTACGTCCAGGTTTAAAACAGTCGCATGCCACATATAAGCTACAATATGGTGAGCTTATATATCATCAAATAAGATCACACAATCATACATATGAAACGCACATAAGACCCTTGGTACAATAACGTGTAAGGCTGCAAACTAGGAACCTCACAATTGGACATCATTGCACGAATAATTTGAAAGACTGTACATGTTCTGAAAGTAAAGCATAAGAAATCCAAATAAGTCAACGTCAAAGTTTGAAAATAAAATCGTAAAAAATTAATAAACGAAACAACTAGTCAAATACAATGCCAAACCCATGATTCATGAGCAACTCTTCCACTAGCTAAGTGTAACGCTTCGCTTTTGTAACATTCCGTTTTAGTAAGTTTGCTTCGTGTTTCTATTTTTGTAAAGCCTAAGCCTTGTAATCGCATCTCAATTTCCGAACCATTGTAAATCCAAGGCTTTGATTGTAGTCAAATTGATCAATTATGCGAAATTCACAACCTTTATGCATGCTTATACTTACAAATGGACGCTTATTCGTTACATGATTTGTCAATTCAATTTAACTCGTGAATTCTTGTTGTGCATTCATAAAGCTTACGCAATTCAAATCAAGCAGGACAATTGATGATTTAAACGCAAAACACGTACGCATTTGGCATCATAAAAACTCGTTTATAACATAAAATATACAATTAATCAACAAACAAACCTAACTATATTTATTAAATAACAAAAATAAAAAAAGAAACATGGACAGCTTGCGGCCGCAAGCTGCCACAACCCACATTCTCTTTTGTTTCAAGACAATTAACCACCTAATCCTCATAAATGCCAACCTAACTCAAACCCTAATCTTCCTTCTATAAAACCCCACCTTTCCCCAACCTTTTCTCACTTTTACAAGCCTCCAACACTTCACAAAACCTCCCACAACTTCTAGAATTCACTGAAGTCCCATTTCAGTTTGCAAGTGAGTTTCAACTCACTTCCTTTGATGTTAAAACCTTGTTTCTTCTTCTAAAACACTTGGATAACCTCTAGGAAGGTCTTCACAAGTTTGCTTGGGCAAACTAAGGTGAAACCTCACCATTTTGAGGTCCCCAAGTGTTCTAAACTTTATGTTCATGTTTATCTTTTCATAAATTAAAAAAATTTCAAGTTTTCTTCATGTTTCTTCCTCAACAATGTTTGCTAACCCTATTGGGATGTTACCATAGGTTTTCCATGGAAAACTAAGGTAGAACAATACCATTTTTATGGCCAAACTTTCTGTTTTGGAAGTTAAACTTATAAACCTTTTCTTAAACTTGTTTTCTCTTAACAACTATATGCTACTTGTGCCTCTAATCAAGTTTATGGTTAGTGAGCTAGCTAGAATTGTTTCATACAAAATCAAGATTTATAAAATGCCTCCAAACTTGTTATTTTACTAAGGGTCTTAACCCACAAGTGTTGAAACCATCCAAGCTTACAAGCTTCTGTTTTGGTGAAGGTGTGATTACATGGACGCCTAGGCTATCCAACTTTCAATCCATCACCCCACTTGATGATTTCTATCCACTAAGCTATGTTTCACCTTCAATTGAGTAACAGGCTACGACACGTCCCCAAACGTTGCCATGTTCGGGATGCACGCACCTAGCTTGCTTACTCGGTCGAAACGTAGTTTAGTGAAGTACTTTATTTTTATTTCATTCATGACCATCCGGATTGTCCTTGTGGCAATTTGTGTATTGGTGAATCTTACGAAAGAGGTTAAGGACGGTTATCCTCCTACCTCCATGCATGACTTCTATGACTTCTATGAAATCTATGATTTAAATGATAAACTTGTAATAATATATGTACCTATGTATGTAAATAATAATATAACCGAACCTTTGACAATGACCGTATGGTTACTTGTCCTAACATTAGGTTATTTTATCTAAGACTTAACCATCGTTACGATTCTATTGGGCATGACCCATAAAACCACAAACACCCTACCGGGCTTATAGTGTCAAAAACGAGCGTTAACGTCTAGACAGATACTTTCGACTATACCTACTTTTGCATACTTTAAATTCCTAAATTAATGAACTCCATTGTCATTCCAACACTCACACACCTAACGTTTCCTTGTGTAGGATAACTCGGTGTTCGTCCCCCTAATCAACCCAACACTTTCACGGATTTAACTTTACAAAACCGTGAGTACACTCGACACCCTTTTTACGCTTTACACTTTTTGGTTGCAATATGTTAATCTATGATAAACACACTAAATCGCACTTTTATTATTATTATGCAATCACACAAACAATCCATCATACATGCTATAGTCACGGGAAAGAAGAAGTCAAAGCCAAAGTCCTGATCCGATTCGATGTCGAAGAGGGATTTAATGAAGTTGATGGCCGAGCAGATGGCCAAGGTTATCCCAGACACTATTAGCAAGATTCAACCTTAGCCGAATACGAACTCACCCCACGCCTCCGTCGACTCAAAGGTCGAAGCACCTAAGTCGACGTTCACCTTTAAGCAGTTTTGTTCTTGCAACCCATTACCATTCACTGGTGAAGAGGACGCCACCAAGTTACTGCAATGGTTTGAAGCCATTGAGGTGACTTTCCTACAAAGTGGTTGTCCCGACCACCTGCGTACCATAAGTGCGACGGGAGTCTTCTGATCAAGGGCTTTTGATTGGTGGACCTCCGAGCGTAACGCTCATGGAAATGATGCCGCCCACGCCCTCCTGTGGATCGAGCTCAAAAAGCTGATGGAGAACGAGTTTTGCCCTCCCTATGAATGACAATGACTCGAGAACGAGTTTTGGAATTTCAAAGAGGTTGGGAACGACAACGCCGGCCTTATGGCCCGTTTCAAGCAGCTGAGGGCGATTTGCCCTAGTCAAGTGGACACGACCGAAAAGGCAGTTTCCAAAATACATACGCTGCCTCCCTGCTCACCTCACGGACCTCGTTGACGCCACCTCACCCAAAACCCTTGAGGAAACCTTTCGCCTGTCTGCCCGACTAAACAACAACCACGTCCTTCGTGAAGCCTCTATGGCTTCATTGGGGAAAGCCCACCAAGCCACCGCCGAAACCCTCACCGGACCTACCTCACCCAAGCCACCAAAGAGCAACAACAAAGGCAAGAAACCGAAGGCTTTAAGCCAAAACTGCGCGGTAGTCACTCCGCTAAGCCCTCAACCCTCTCAGCAGCTAGCCTTAGCCCCTCCCGAGCCTATCAAAAAGGCATACATTGGGCCGCATCCCAAGTGTAACACCTGCCCCTACCATCATCCCGTTAATGCCCCTTGCCGCCTATGCACTAGCTGCAATAGGTATGGACACTTCGCTCCGCAATGCCGAAGTGCTCCGCAAGCCCCCGCCAACCAAGCCCAAGCCATCACCACACCCCAAAACCCTACCACCAACCAAACGCGACCACTTGCAACCACCACTCGTGCCTGCTTCAGATGCGGAGATCCCAACCACTTCGCCAACACTTGCCCGCAGCGCAACAACAATAACAACAACAACAACAATAACCAACAACAGCAACAGCAAGCTCACGGTCGAGCCTTCGTCATCAGTGCCGCGCAAGCTCAAAACGCCAACATGTCATCAATTGGTACGTTTCTCGTTAACAATGTTTATGCTACGTGTTTATTTGATACTGGTGCGGATAAAAGTTTTGTATCCGTTGAATTCAAACCTTTGCTTAAGTGTAGACGTTCTAAGTTGCCTAAATCATTCGAAGTCGAAGTCGCTGACGAAAAATCTGTCACTGTCGATTCTGTCCTTTCTAATTGTTCTTTGTATCTCAACGATCATACGTTTTCCATTAACCTCATACCCATGCAAAAGGGTAGCTTCGATATCATAGTAGGTATGGTTGGCTTAGGCGGGTCCGTGCTAAAGTTGTTTGTTCCAAAAAGTTCATCCGTCTTCCCCTTCCCAATAACGATTCCTTACACGACTATGGTGAGAAACCCTCCAAGGGTTTCAAGCTTATGTCGTGTATCCAAGCGAACAAATACTTGCGCAAGGAATACTTCACCTTTCTTGCCCACATTGTGGAAAAGAAGGATAAGGGTCCAAGCATGAGTGAAGTTCCCGTTGTTCGTGATTACCCTAACGTCTTCCCTGAGGATCTTCCTGGTCCTCCTCCTCCTCATTCGGTTGACTTTCGCATCGATCTCATCCTCGACGCAACTCCTGTCGCAAAATCCCCGTATCGCCTAGCACCCTGGGAGATGCAAGAGTTGTCTAGCCAACTTCAGGAGCTTCTTGATAAAGGCTTCATACGCCCTAGCACATCTCCTTGGGGCGCTCCCGTTCTATTCGTCAAAAAAAAGGACGGATCCTTCCAAATGTGCATTGACTATCATGAGCTCAACAAGCTTACATTCAGAACCGATATCCTCTTCCTCGCATCGACGATCTTTTTGATCAGCTTCAAGGCGCGACTTGTTTCTCGAAAATTGACCTTCACTCTGGTTATCATCAATTTCGAGTCCTCGAAGAAGATATACCCAAAACCGTGTTTTGCACACGTTATGGGCACTACGACTTCGTAGTCATGCCATTTGGCTTGACCAACGCACCCGCCGTGTTTATGGATTTGATGAATCGTGTGTGCAAGCCTTATCTCGACCGATTCGTGATCGTCTTCATTGACGATATCCTAATCTATTCCAAGACGTGAGAAGAGCACGAGCGACACTTGCGTCTAATCCTTCCGCTTTTGCATACTGAACGTCTTTACACCAAGTTCTCCATGTGAATCTTGGCTAAAGGAGGTTCAATTCCTTAGTCATGTCGGTAGCGAACTTGCTATTCACGTTGACCCCACGAAAATTGAGGCGGTGAAGAATTGGATTGCTCCTAAGTCTCCGTCCGAAATTCGTTCGTTTCTCAGTTTAGCTCGTTATGCATTCATAAAGCTTACGCAATTCAAATCAAGCAGGACAATTGATGATTTAAACGCAAAACACGTACGCATTTGGCATCATAAAAACTCGTTTATACATAAAATATACAATTAATCAACAAACAAACCTAACTATATTTATTAAATAACAAAAATAAAAAAAGAAACATGGACAGCTTGCGGCCGCAAGCTGCCACACCCACATTCTCTTTTGTTTCAAGACAATTAACCACCTAATCCTCATAAATGCCAACCTAACTCAAACCCTAATCTTCCTTCTATAAAACCCCACCTTTCCCCAACCTTTTCTCACTTTTACAAGCCTCCAACACTTCACAAAACCTCCCACAACTTCTAGAATTCACTGAAGTCCCATTTCAGTTTGCAAGTGAGTTTCAACTCACTTCCTTTGATGTTAAAACCTTGTTTCTTCTTCTAAAACACTTGGATAACCTCTAAGAAGGTTTTCACAAGTTTGCTTGGGCAAACTAAGGTGAAACCTCACCATTTTGAGGTCCCCAAGTGTTTTAAACTTTCTGCTCATATTTATCTTTTCATAACTTAAAAAAATTCAAGTTTTCTTCATGTTTTCTTCCTCAACAATGTTTGCTATGCCCGTTGGGATGTTACCATAGGTTTTCCATGGAAAACCAAGGTAGAACAATACCATTTTTATGGCCAAACTTTCTGTTTTGGAAGTTAAACTTATAAACCTTTTCTTAAACTTGTTTTCTCTTAACAAATATATGCTACTTGTGCCTCTAATCAAGTTTATGGTTAGTGAGCTAGCTAGAATTGTTTCATACAAAATCAAGATTTATAAAATGCCTCCAAACTTGTTATTTTACTAAGGGTCTTAACCCACAAGTGTTGAAACCATCCAAGCTTACAAGCTTGTGTTTTGGTGAAGGTGTGATTACATGGAGGCCTAGGCTATCCAACTTTCAATCCATCACCCCACTTGATGATTTCTATCCACTAAGCTATGTTTCACCTTCAATTGAGTAACAAGGCTACGACACGTCCCCAAACGTTGCCATGTTCGGGATGCACGCACCTAGCTTGCTTACTCGGTCGAAACGTAGTTTAGTGAAGTACTTTATTTTTATTTCATTCATGACCATCCGGATTGTCCTTGTGGCAATTTGTGTATTGGTGAATCTTACGAAAGAGGTTAAGGACGGTTATCCTCCTACCTCCATGCATGACTTCTATGACTTCTATGAAATCTGTGATTTATATGATAAACTTGTAATAATATATGTAACCTATATATGTGAATAATAAATATAACCAAACCTTTGACAGTGTCCGTATGGTTACTTGTCCTAACATTAGGTTCTTTTATCTAAGACTTAACCATCGTTACGATTCTATTGGGCATGACCCATAAAACCACAAACACCCACCGGGCTTATAGGGTAAAAAACGAGCGTTAACGTCTAGATAGATACTTTCGACTATACATACTTTTGCATACTTTAAATTCCTAAATTAACGAACTCCATTGTCATTCCAACACACACACACCTACGTTTCCTTGTGTAGGATAACTCGGTGTTCGTCCCCCTAATCAACCCAAACACTTTCACGGATCTAACTTTGCAAAACCGTGAGTACACTCGACACCCTTTTTGCGCTTTACACTTTTTGGGTGCAATATGTTAATCTATCATAAACACACTAAATCGCACTTTTATTATTATTATGCAATCACACAAACAATCCATCATACATGCTATAGTTATGTGATACCCGATTTGTTTACTTGGAACATTCTTATGTGATACTAAATGTCATTAACTTCGTATGAGCCTCCCCTTAACATGTATAGCGCTATAGGAGTAATGCACTGCCCGTATTCTTGTGGTCATGTTAAGCTTAATCTATCATGCAGTGACACTTGAGGATTGACTTGTAGTTCACATGCCTTGTGTACATTACTCTCGTATACTAGCTAATCATGTGGATTTGTTTAAACGTTTTTATTACTTATGCTATGATTCAAACTTGTGTACACGCCAATACTTTGTATTGAACTATACTTTTTAACATGTTGCAGGTTGATGATGTTGATGTAACGAAACTTAGTAGGAATGGCATAGAAACCCACTTAGAATGCTAAGTTATTTATTATTTTTTGTTGAACTTGTCATATTTGAATTTACATTGTATTGGAATTATGTTGTACTTGACATTTTTGATGAATGAAATGAAATGAAATGTTTAATTAAATATTGTCACATTTAGTATTATGATGTCTCGAGCAATCTCGTTTGTCTCACTCTGATGTTTCCTCCATCGGTTGGGGTGTGACATATTGGTATCAGAGCCATAACTATAGGGAATTGGGTAGAATTGCCATGTTCGACCTAGTCTATAGTTTAAGTGTCCAACTAGACCTTTCTTGATTCATGCTTAAAATGCTAATTCTTCCTATTTGCTTCTTCCTATTTCTTTTGTCTTAATATACATGCAGTGTGTCTTTCCTAAGACACTTACACAACTTACACACTTGAAGACTTGAAGACACTCATACTATAAACAAGACGAACCACCAAAATAGGGGTGAAACCCTCACTTTGGTGATCACTCTAAATCCGCGTATTCGATTTTAAACGAAATTACACCATCAAGTTAGGAGTGAAATCCACATCTTGATGGGAATTTCCATTTCATACTTTAGTGGACCGTTACCAACGAGTCGGAATCCGCTCCTCATTTGGTAAGTTCCAACAACACTTAGGGTACGATGTTGTCAAGTTAGGGTTGAAACCCGCACCTTGTCAACTAGTCCCAATCCTCGATTTTCAATCTCGCTAAAGTTTTGATTTTTCGATTGGTTAGAGACGTGTAGTAACTATAAGGGTAAAGTGCCGTTAATCACTTCATGACGAGAGCATTTTACCTATTGGGAAAAGCATGTTTCTTTAATTTGAAAGGATCTTGATTCACTTTGGAATAGTCGACGTTTCTCAACCCGAAACATTCCAATGTTTTATTAAGCCTATCGTTTATGTCATCTCAATTATTATGTGTTTTAATACTTGTTACCTCGTTCATTTCTAGCCCAATGCACAACTCGCACGCCTTTCGTAACCAAAAACAATAATAATCCTCGTGAACAAACTAAATTTATACTCCTTACGCCATCATACGTGTTTATGCTTTCGAGTGCTTGTATGCCTATGCCACCTATGCGAATTCATACGTGTTACGTGATACTTATATGCTCGAAAATGATTTCTTTTATAAAAACGCATAATGATCAAAGCCTTAATCTCTCTCTTCTATTGTCAACCCTTAGATGTCTTTCTCACAAAGCGTCATGGGAAAGAAGAAGTCAAAGTCAAAGTCCTGATCCGATTCGATGTCGAAGAGGGATTGCATGAAGTTCATGGCCGATCAGATGGCCAAGGTTATCCCAGACACTATTAGCAAGATTCAACCTTCGCCGAATACGAACTCACCCCACGCCTCCGTCGACTCAAAGGTCGAAGCACCTAAGTCGACGTTCACCTTTAAGCAGTTTTGTTCTTGCAACCCATTACCATTCACCGGTGAAGAGGACGCCACCAAGTTACTGCAATGGTTTGAAGCCATGAGGTGACTTTGCTACAAAGTGGTTGTCCCAACCACCTGCATACCATAAGTGCGACGGGAGTCTTCTGATCAAGGGCTCTTGATTGGTGGACCTCCGAGCGTAACGCTCGTGGAAATGATGCTGCCCACGCCCTCCTGTGGATCGAGCTCAAAAAGCTGATGGAGAACGAGTTTTGCCCTCCCCATGAATGACAATGATTCGAGAACGAGTTTTGGAATCTCAAACAGGTTGGGAACGACAACGCCAGCCTTATGGACCGTTTCAAGCAGCTGAGGCCGAAAAGGCAGTTCCGAAATACATACGCTGCCTCCCTGCTCACCTCACGGACCTCGTTGACGCCACCTCACCCAAAACCCTTGAGGAAACCTTTCGCCTGTCTGCCCGACTAAACAACAACCACGTCCTTCGTGAAGCCTCCATGGCTTCATTGAGGAAAGCCCACCAAGCCACCGCCAAAACCCTCACCGGACCTACCTCACCCAAGCCACCAAAGAGCCGCAACAAAGGCAAGAAGCGGAAGGCTTTAAGCCAAAACTGCGCGGTGGTCACTCCGCCAAGCCCTCAACCCTCTCAGTAGCTAGCCTTAGCCCCTTCCGAGCCTATCAAAAAGGCATACATTGGGCCGCATCCCAAGTGTAACACCTGCCCCTACCATCATCCCGTTAATGCCCCTTGCCGCCTATGCACTAGTTGCAATAGGTATGGACACTTCGCTCCGCAATGTCGAAGTGCTCCGCAAGCCCCCGCCAACCAAGCCCGAGCCATCACCACACCCCAAAACCCTACCACCAACCAAACACGACCACTTGCAACCACCACTCGTGCCTGCTTCAGATGCGGAGATCCCAACCACTTCGCCAACACCTGCCCGCAGCGCAACAACAACAACAACAACAACAACAACAAAAACAACAACAACCAACAGCAGCAACAGCAAGCTCATGGTCGAGCCTTCGTCATCAGTGCCGCGCAAGCTCAAAACGCCAACGATGTCATCACGGGTACGTTTCTCGTTAACAATGTTTACGCTACGTGTATATTTGATACTGGTGCGGATAAAAGTTTTGTATTCGTTGAATTCGAACCTTTGCTTAAGTGTAGACGTTCTAAGTTGCCTAAATCATTCGAAGTCGAAGTCGCTGACGAAAAATTTGTAACTGTCGATTCTGTCCTTTCTAATTGTTCTTTGAATCTCAACGATTATACGTTTTCCATTAACCTCATACCCATGCAAATGGGTAGTTTCGATATCATAGTAGGTATAGTTGGCTTAGGCGGGTCCGTGCTGAAGTTGTTTGTTCCGAAAAGTTCATCCGTCTTCCCCTTCCCAATAACGATTCCTTACATGTCTATGGTGAGAAACCCTCCAAGTGTCTGAAGCTTATGTCGTTTATCCAAGCGAACAAATACTTGCACAATGAATACTTCGCCTTTCTTGCCCACATTGTGGAAAAGAAGGATGAAGGTCCAAGCATGAGTGAAGTTCCCGTTGTTCGTGATTACCCCAACGTCTTCCCTGAGGATCTTCCTGGTCCTCCTCCTCATAGTTCGGTTGACTTTCGTATCGATCTCATCCTCGACGCAAAGCACCCTCGAGATGCAAAAGCTGTCTAGCCAACTTCAAGAGCTTCTTGATAAAGGCTTCATACGCCCTAGCACATCTCCTTGGGGCGCTCCCGTTCTATTCGTCAAAAAGAAGGACGGATCCTTCCGGATGTGCATTGACTATCATGAGCTCAACAAGCTTACGGTCAAGAACCGATATCCTCTTCCTCGCATCGACGATCTTTTTGATCAGCTTCAAGGCGCGACTTGTTTCTCAAAAATCGACCTTCACTCTGGTTATCATCAATTTCGAGTCCTCGAAGAAGATATACCCAAAACCGTGTTTTGCACACGTTATGGGCACTACGACTTCGTAGTCATGCCATTTGGCTTGAGCAACGCACTCGCCGTGTTTATGGATTTGATGAATCGCGTGTGCAAGCCTTATCTCGACCGATTCGTGATTGTCTTCACTGACGATATCCTAATCTATTCCAAGACGTGAAGAGCATGAGCGACACTTGCGTCTTATCCTTCAGCTTTTGCGTACTGAACGTCTTTACGCCAAGTTCTCCATGTGAATTTTGGCTAAAGTAGGTTCAATTTCTTGGTCATGTCGGGAGCGAACTTGGTATTCACGTTGACCCCACGAAAATTGAGGCGGTGAAGAATTGGATTGCTCCTAAGTCTCCGTCAGAAATTCGTTCGTTTCTCAGTTTAGCTCGTTATGCATTCATAAAGCTTACGCAATTCAAATCAAGCAAGACGATTGATGATTTAAACGCAAAACACTTACGCATTTGGCATCATAAAAACTCGTTTATAAATAAAATATACAACTAATCAACAAACAAACCTAACTATATTTATTAAATAACAAAAATAAAAAAAGAAACATGGATAGCTTGCGGCCGCAAGCTGTCACACCCATATTCTCTTCTTGTTTCAAGACAATTAACCACCTAATCCTCATAAATGCTAACCTAACTCAAACCCTAATCTTCCTTCTATAAAACCCCACCTTTCCCCAACCTATTCTCACTTTTACAAGCCTCCAACACTTCACAAAACCTCCCACAACTTCCAGAATTCACTGAAGTCCCATTTCAGTTTGCAAGTGAGTTTCAACTCACTTCCTTTGATGTTCAAACCTAGTTTCTTCTTCTAAAACACTTGGATAACCTCTAGGAAGGTTTTCACAAGTTTGCTTGGGCAAACTAAGGTGAAACCTCACAATTTTGAGGTCCCCAAGTGTTTTAAACTTTCTGCTCATATTTATCTTTTCATAACTTAAAAAAATTCAAGTTTTCTTCATGTTTTTCTTCCTCAACAATGTTTGCTATGCCCGTTGGGATGTTACCATAGGTTTTCCATGGAAAACCAAGGTAGAACAATACCATTTTTATGGCCAAACTTTCTGTTTTGGAAGTTAAACTTATAAACCTTTTCTTAAACTTGTTTTCTCTTAACAACTATATGCTACTTGTGTCTCTAATCAAGTTTATGGTTAGTGAGCTAGCTAGAATTGTTTCATACAAAATCAAGATTTATAAAATGCCTCCAAACTTGTTATTTTACTAAGGGTCTTAACCCACAAGTGTTAAAACCATCCAAGCTTACAAGCTTGTGTTTTGGTGAAGGTGTGATTACATGGAGGCCTAGGCTATCCAACTTTCAATCCATCACCCCACTTGATGATTTCTATCCACTAAGCTATGTTTCACCTTCAATTGAGTAACAAGGCTACGACACGTCCCCAAACGTTGCCATGTTCGGGATGCACGCACCTAGCTTGCTTACTCGGTCGAAACGTAGTTTAGTGAAGTACTTTATTTTTATTTCATTCATGACCATCCGGATTGTCCTTGTGGCAATTTGTGTATTGGTGAATCTTACGAAAGAGGTTAAGGACGGTTATCCTCCTACCTCCATGCATGACTTCTATGACTTCTATGAAATCTGTGATTTATATGATAAACTTGTAATAATATATGTAACCTATATATGTGAATAATAAATATAACCAAACCTTTGACAGTGTCCGTATGGTTACTTGTCCTAACATTAGGTTCTTTTATCTAAGACTTAACCATCGTTACGATTCTATTGGGCATGACCCATAAAACCACAAACACCCACCGGGCTTATAGGGTAAAAAACGAGCGTTAACGTCTAGATAGATACTTTCGACTATACATACTTTTGCATACTTTAAATTCCTAAATTAACGAACTCCATTGTCATTCCAACACACACACACCTACGTTTCCTTGTGTAGGATAACTCGGTGTTCGTCCCCCTAATCAACCCAAACACTTTCACGGATCTAACTTTGCAAAACCGTGAGTACACTGAACACCCTTTTTACGCTTTACACTTTTTGGGTGCAATATGTTAATCTATCATAAACACACTAAATCGCACTTTTATTATTATTATGCAATCACACAAACAATCCATCATACATGCTATAGTTATGTGATACCCGATTTGTTTACTTGGAACATTCTTATGTGATACTAAATGTCATTAACTTCGTATGAGCCTCCCCTTAACATGTATAGCGCTATAGGAGTAATGCACTGCCCGTATTCTTGTGGTCATGTTAAGCTTAATCTATCATGCAGTGACACTTGAGGATTGACTTGTAGTTCACATGCCTTGTGTACATTACTCTCGTATACTAGCTAATCATGTGGATTTGTTTAAACGTTTTTATTACTTATGCTATGATTCAAACTTGTGTACACGCCAATACTTTGTATTGAACTATACTTTTTAACATGTTGCAGGTTGATGATGTTGATGTAACGAAACTTAGTAGGAATGGCATAGAAACCCACTTAGAATGCTAAGTTATTTATTATGTTTTGTTGACTTGTCATATTTGAATTTACATTGTATTGGAATTATGTTGTACTTGACATTTTTGGTGAATGAAATGAAATGTTTAATTAAATATTGTCACATTTAGTGTTATGATGTCTCAAGCAATCTCGTTTGTCTCACTCTGATGTTTTCGCCATCGATTGGGGTGTGACACTAAGAGTCCCACATTCTCATCTATGCACTTGTAATAAAGATAACATACATGCAAAAACAAAGCTTCGCGAGTGAGTCCTAACAGTCAAATTTGAAATTTTTAAAACAAAATCAAAGATATTTATTAATAGAAATAAACTTAGATTGGAAAACAATAATCAACCCCAAGCCCATTTTTGAAAACACTCATAATAGAACCTACAACCGTCCCAACCCGCAGTTTATCCCATTGCCTCTTCACCCATGACTGGTGATGTGCTCACAGTGGTCAATTAAAAACTAACTAATTTTAACCTAAATTAGACACTCTACTTTTTAAATTTATAACTAAGACTCTCTTAAAACTTAGACCACACAACTAGCAAGTTGTTGATACACTTTTGTGTCTGTCGCTTGTTTTAATTACAGTTGTAATTGTACGGTCTTTGCTCAAGTGTCTGTATAGGTTTGGTCGTGTCGAATAGATCGAGATATCCTTCTATCTTGATCTAGTACGATATCTTCGCTTGTCTGTGTTAATGGTTGCATGTGTGCATACCGTTAAGTCTTGTGTATGTCATGTCTGCACACGTTCTCCAAGTATAAGGTTTCTGTGTGTGTCAGAGATTCGTACGAATCACATGTTTTGTACGAATCAACGAATGGTTTTGTACGAACCAATGTATTTCATACGAAACAGATGTTCCGTACCAAATTTCTGGAGCTGTGTCTCTGTGAAATAGTGTGTTCCGTATGTCTAGAATCGTGTTTTCGTATGAATGTCTAGACAGACACTATATAAGCAGACATGCACTTCTCAGTCAAGGATACTGACCAGTCACCAAGTTTATTGAACGCGTTAGCGAACGGATCTTTTGGTGAGATCTCTCTGCTAGCATTTCTGGTGAAGACGAAGACACAAGACACAGCAAGTTTGCTTGAGTCATAGACATTGTGTGTATATGTTTGTACTTGGTCTCAATCATTAATCAAGATAGTGAATCTTTGGTTACCCCTGTTCTTTACTTTGCTTTGGTTGCATGCACACTTGTATTCCGCACTTGTGTGTGTATTGTTTGAACAAGGAATAGGTTTAACACCATCCGTAGGTGGTCCTACAAGTGGTATCAGAGCTTTGGCTCTTTCCTTGTTCAAAACCGGGCTTAGTGTGTCTGAGCTAGTTTGAAGATTTCTGAAGTGTTTTTGAGCCTCCCGTAGAAAACTTAAGTTTTGGATAGTAAACAAACTTAAAAACCTGGTTAAAATCTGCTGCATCAGTAAAAATTTTTTGTTAAATTTTTCTGAAGAACACCCTTGAAGAAGAAATCTGCAAAAATTTGAATCTGATTAGTTTTGGTAGGGTTGACATTTTCTGACTTGGATCTGGACTTGGTCTTCGACTGCTAAAAATCTGTGTTTTAACTAAAAGTGGGTAAGACAACAGGTATTCTCGAAAAAGAAGGTCTACACAAGAAAGGAAATTTCTCACCAAACCATTTCTGAAAAGATTCTCTGAAAAACGCTGAACAAAACAGTTAGTGCGACTGAGTTGATTCGTACGAAACATCTGACCTGCACGAATCATCTGATCCGCACGAAACAACTGTCTCGCATGAAACATCCTTGTTTTGCACAAAAGAGTTGTTCATCCGCACGAACTTGGTTCGTATGAATAACTTTCGTTATTGTTTGTTTTTCGTGTTTTTCAAAGCTTTGTGATTTCTCAGAATTTGTCATATTTTCAGATTTATGAATTTTAAAAGGTAATTATAATTTTGAAATTTTAAACCTTTAAATTTTCGTAAAACAAGAAAATATAATGAGTTCTATCCCGTGGTTGGAGTGCTTCAAGCTCAAATCAGGAGTCTTCGCAAAGCTCCGCAATATCATGGGTAAAATCTTTGATGCCTCAACATACAACAATATCTCTGCAAATCAATGGGCGTGTGTTGCGAATCAGAATCAAAGCATACAAACTCTGTTAATGAGCGAAAGTGAAACAGGGAGTAACCACCGTCCGCCCAAGCTAAATCATATGAACGATTATCCTTCTTGGAAAAGTCGTTTTCATACATACGTTCTTGGACAGAACACAGAATTATGGACGTGTTTCACTACCCCCTACAAGGAATCACTTGAAGAAGCTGGATCAAATCCAACCTCATTGGCCAATCTAGACGAAAGTGACAAGAAAGCTTATGATCTAGAGAAAAAAGCATTTGCTATCCTCACACAAGCTCTTCATAAAGACATTTATCATCAGTTTGTGTATTGTACTACAACGAAAAATTTGTGGGACACTTTGGAAGCAAGAGGTGAAGGTAACGCTGCTACTAGGAAGATTCGGCATGATCTGCTCAAGAAAGAGTTTGAAGGTTTCATGTTCATGGAGAACGAAACCTTGAATGATATAACCACTCGGTTTTATCATCTTCTCAGTGAAATGTACTCGTATAAAGTGTTAGCAGCACCACAAGAAATTGTGATGCGATTTGCTGATGCTTTACCACCAAAATGGGGTCAATTTATTGATCTATTAAAACATACATGTGTTTTGGACTCAATTAGTATTTATGAATTTGTGCAAAAACTGGAGAACAAGAATGAAGAAGAGCTCCGGAAGGCACAACGAGTCAATGTTCCACAAAACCTGAGATGTATGTTGGAGGTATTAATGCAGGTACAAGCTCAAGTCAGCAACCGAAGCTGCAAACCGCGTTTGTGTCAAACGTGAACCCTTTTCTACCCCAACCAGTTCAATCAAGTCAGTCTACAGGTTCGAGTAATCAAGCCTATGGACAAGCTTTTGATCCGAAAGCTTTCCTTCCACAGCCAAGGGACTTAGCGCATAAAGCTCCACAGCAAGCTCTTCAACAAGCTTTCTATGGAAGCAACAGTCAATCTGCAAATCCCAACACTGTCAAACTTGACACATCAAATCTTTCCAAAATCAACGTAGAAGTTGCACAGGAACATGCGGAACTTCTAAATACCATGGTCAGTGCGTATTGTGGTTTAGTTGCAGGTCAAATAGGGAACATCAATTTGACAAACGAAGACTATGAACAAATTGAACGAGATGAAATGGAGCTGATGGACATCAAGTGGGCATTTGCAAGAGCTATGAGAAAAGCAAAGGATTACATGAGAAGAACGGGGAGAACCAGTTTGGAAAGCAAGAAGGATACAAAATACAGCTTTGACAAAACCACCGTTACTTGCTTCAACTGTGGAGAAAAAGGTCACTTCAAGCGGGAATGCACACGACCCAGCAAGGAAGGAAATCACAACCCCTTTTGAATCAGTCTCAACCATCCAACACAACACAGTACAACAACGAAATAAGAATAGTAGTTGTTGGCAACTCTAACAATACCAATCAATCAGGACCTCAAACACCCACAGAGCTTTGGTAGTTCAGTCTTATGAAGGATGCGATTGGTCAGTACAGTTGGGAACTGAGAACAACGGAAGAACTGCATGCTATGCGAGGATCGTGGATCAAATCAAGCATGATCACAGCATCAATACTCCTAATAATGATGATACATCTGGGGATGCTGGTAGTTCTGATGAAGAATGTTCAAGTTCATATGGTTATGGATCTGATTCTAGTGAGAAGAAAGGAAGTGATGCTGAGGTTGAAAAGTTGCTGAGTGAAGCTGAGTTGTTAAAAAGTGAAAAGGTAGGTATGACGAGGAATGCAGAAGCTGCGGAAAAAGAGACAGAGGAACTCTCTACAATGGTGCAGCTTTTCCTCATCACACTGCCTTTATGGCAAATGTTGAAGGTTCTTCAAAACAGGTAAATTCTGACCCTCCTACTTTTGAAATGACTGTGTTGAGTTGAAAATAAAATATGAAACCGTCAACAATCATAATCAGAATTTAGTTGTTGAATTATCAAAATGCAAAGAGGCGAAGTTGGCGCTAACTAAAATGAAAAAGAATTCAAATCTGTAATAGAAACCCTTATGAAAAGTGTTTCTGAATTGACAAAAAAAGTTTAAACAGACAGAATTAATAATTACATTAATCTCCTAGAAGAAACAAAGAAAGAGTTAGCCATCGTCAAATGCGAATATGATTCGATCAAACACAAATTGGAAAGTTATTCTAACTCCCAATATGTGCTTGAACATATTATTGAAGTCCAAAACTAAAGGGAGATGCTCAATGCATAGGGTATAAGTCGTGTCCACCCCCAATGAAACACAACTATACCAAAATGCCTGATGAAGAGGAGATGCCTCGTTTTGAACCCTCTGTACCTTTGAATCCTGAGGAATTTGAGCAGGGTTAGGTTTCAAACTAGGCAATTCCTCTCAAGAACCAAGCAAGCCAGAAAATTCATCGTCTGAGAAGAAGAGTGATACATCAATGATGAATCAAGAAATGATGTAGGATCGACCTCTTGATGAAAGAAAACAGAGTAGAATCTTCTGCTACTCCTAGTACTCAATCTGTTGAGAATCAAGAACCGTTCCTAAAAAATCTGTCAAGAGACAAGTGTCGACAGATGAAGCAGATAATGTGCTGTATACTTTGGTTGGAGATAAGAAAATCTATTCAAACAAAGATTTTCCAATTAAAAACGTAAGTCCAATCTCTATAGATCAGGTTTTTGAAAAATCAACAACCAAACCTTTAGAAAGGAAAAAGCCCACCAAATCACAACCACTATCCGCTTCAACAGAAAAACAGTGGAAGCGAGTTGAAAAGTCTATAGTTTCTCAACTGAAGGTTGAAGCAAAAGGCTCTCATGACCAGAAAAAGGCTAAAACTGTTAAATTTGTAGTTCTAAAGGTACCGATAAAGTCGAAACTTTTCAAGGAAAATCTAATGTTGATTTTGTAAAGAAAGTTAAGATTTTGAAAAGAAACTGTCAAAACAATTACACCCAACACACTGATGGATATAATGAACCCATACCTCAAGACCCACAAGTTCAACATCAAGCCGAGAATCACGATCTCCTAGTTTGTTGAGAGGAGAAATATGTTTTAAATGTGGAGAATTTGGCCACATTATAAAGGATTGTCAAAATCCAGCCAAATCAAGATGTATAAAGAAAATCCCTCATGAACCAACTTGCAAACGTAAATCTGTTTCTCCGACACAAGATAAACGAGTTATTAAAGATCAAAAAGAGAAGCAAAAACGTAAACAAGTAAAAGCAATTGAGAAAGCTTTAAAATCAGATTCTTCAAAAAAGGATCAAAGATTTTCAAAGTCAACAAAAACCAGACACTGTTAAAACTGTAAATAATAGTAAACCTGGTAATAAACAAGGATCCTGGAAACAGAAGACCGGTATTGGTTCAAAGGAAGTTCTTAGTTTGTTAATCATCAAGAAATTGAGATTACATTTCTCGATGATAAGGGACGACCCAAGACCACTAAGGCTTGGGTCCCTATCTCAAACTAATCTGTTGTGCAATGTGCAGGGTGTTCCAGGAGGAACTATAAACATCATTTGGATTGTTGACAGTGGAGCATCAAGGCACATGACGGGCGACTTGCGGCTCCTATATGATGTGAAAAGCATAAGGGGTGGTTATGTTGCTTTTGCTGGTGACAAATGTGGACACATCACTAGAGAAGGAATAGCCTCCAATGGTGTTGTGAGCTTCGACAAGATCAATTATGTACGACAAATTGATCACAATCTTCTTAGCGTTTCTCAAATATGCGATAAGAAGTTCACGGTACATTTTGATGATGCCGGATGTTATGTGCTGAAGCCTGGATTCAAGATCCCCAAGGAATGGATTCTCCTGTCGGGCTCCAAGAATTAATGATTTGTATATTCTTGATATGAGCCAAGCTATTACAACATCTGCACAAGTCACATGTTTTGTCTCTAAAGCCACTGAGAAGGAATCAATCTCTTGGCATAGACGTATGGGACACATTCACCTAAGAAAAATGAACTATTTGGTGAAGAACAATCTAGTGAATGGGGTACCGGTGAAGGATTTTCATCTTCAAGACGTTCGTGTATCATGCCAGAAAGAGAAGCAAGCAAGAAAGTCCCATCCCGTGAAGAAGATCAACACTATGAATATGCCTCTGGAACGTCTTCATATTGACCTCTTGGACCTATGAAACACAAGACAACCTTTGGTGATTCTTACTGTCTGGTAGTTACTGATGACTATTCCAGATTCTCATGGGTAAGCATGTTGGCACACAAGAGTGAAGTTCCTACTATCCTCAAGAATATCCAGACTCTGCTAGAAAATTTGTATAACCTGAAAGTAAGGAGAATCAGAAGCGACAATGGCACCGAATTCAAGAATCAAGTTATGGACGAGTACTGTTCCTCAAAGGGTATTCTGTATTACGGTTCTCGATACACTCCACAACAAAATGGCGTCGCTGAGAGGAAAAATCGAACTCTTATTGAAACTGCAAGAACCATGTTAGTAGAATCAGAACTTCCTGTTCAATTTTGGGGAGAAGCTGTTGCTACTGCGTGCTACACAATGAATAGAGTTCTAACAGTGAAGAGACATGGGAAGACATGCTTTGAGTTGTTACATAAAAGGAAACCGGATGTTTCTTTCTTAGAACCTTTTAGAGCTTCATGCACTATGATCGACCCACATGGAAAGTTTGGTCCCAAGGCTATCGAAGGTTTCTTTCTTGGATATGCTACTCCAAATTTCTGGGTGTGGAATTTGTCTTCGAAGAAGATTGAAGAATGGGGTGAAGTCAAGGTTCAGAGATATACAGAAGCTGTAAGAGCTCCGGGTGCTCCTTGGATGTTTGACTATGATGGGCTGTTTGACTCCTTTATTCCGCCAACTTTTGATGATGCAACAGCTGCTGCTCAGATGTATTAGAAAGTGATACAACAGTGGACTCGTCATTAGTTCGACCAATTATTGTTAATCCTCAAGTATCGACTTCGGTTAACAATCTTGTTCAAAATGAGGAATTCGAAGACGCTGCGGATTATAATATTTCATCAGAAGATGATGAGTTTCATGATGCAATGAAGCTCCCTCTGGTGCTGTTCTTGGATTTTCAGATGGTATATTCAAGGGTAAGGGACGACAGAAGGTCATGCATCTACCTCCTCATCACATCCAGCTTTTGATTTAACTGTTGATCTGAATATCAACAATTTGGGTATAAATTCTCGAGTTCCTGATGTGACAGAAACTCATACTCATAATATCCATCCTAACAGAATATTATTGGAGATGTCCAAAGTGGTGTGCAGACTCGTAATCAGTTTCGAAACAACCAGAATGCTGGATTGTATTTGAAATTAGAGAATCAGGGGAGCAGAATGATTGGTCTTTTGCGTGCTATGTGTGGCAAGTAGAACTGAAATCTTGGAAGGAGGCAATAAAGAAGACTCTTGGGTTGAAGCCATGCAGGAAGAACTTCAGCAGTTTCAGAAGTTAGGCGTCTGGAAATTGGTTGACAGGCCTGACAACTACAAGAAGATTGGTACACGATGGGTGTACAAGTGCAAGAAGGATGACCGAGGTGTTGTTGTGAGAAACAAAGCGCGGTTGGTTGTTCAAGGTTTTAATCAGGTCGAAGACATTTATAATAATGTAGTTTATGCACCGATTGCACGACTTGAGGCCATAAGAAACTTTTTGGCTTATGCGTCCTACAAAAGGTTCACCGTTTATCAGATGGATGTGAAGATTGCATTTCTTCATGGTGTGGTAGAAGAGGAAGTATATGTTGAGCAACCGCCAGGTTTTGAAGATCCACTCCATCCTGACAAGGTTTGGCTTCTCAACAAGGCGTTATATGGTCTTCATCAAGCTCCGAGGGCTTGGTATGAAACATTGTCTACCTATCTGTTGAAGAATGGTTTTCGACGAGGCTTGATCGACTGTACTCTCTTCATCAAGGAACAGGACAAGGACTTGACTGTTAGTACAGGTTTAGTTGATGATATTATATTTGGGTCTACTAACACTCGAATGTGCAAAGAATTCGAACAGGTTATGCAGGAGAAGTTCGAGATGAGCCCATGGGAGAAATGACTTTCTTTTTAGGTTTGCAGGTTCATCAATCAAAGGAAGGGATTTTTATCCATCAAACCAAGTACGTCGGAGATATTCTCAAGCGATTTCAGATGGATGACTCAAAACCTTGGGAACTCCGTTAGCTCAAAATCATGGGATTACTCCAGACGGTATGGGTGAACATGTAGAACCATCTCCCTATCTGCTATGATCGGATCTCTCATGTATCTTACTGCTTCAAGACCCGACATAATGTACCCAACATGTCTTCTGGCGCGCTATCAGTTAGTCTGAAAGTTTCTCACTTGATGGCTGTGAAAAGGATCTTTCGTTATCGAAAGGGTTGTCCTGACACAGGTTTTTGGTACCCTAAGGATGATAACTTTGATCTGACAGCATTCAATGATTCTGATCATGGCGGCTGTAAAATTGATGCAAAGTCAACAACAGCAGGATGTCAGTTCTTGGGAAATCGCCTAGTCACGTGGCAATGCAAAAAGCAGACTTGTGTAGCTACATCAACATGTGAGGCTGAGTATATATCAGCTTCTAGTTGCTGCTCTCAAGTTCTATAGATTCAACAGCAAATGCGCGACTACGGTTTTGAATTTCTTACTACTCCTATTTTTGTTGATAATGAGGTTGCTTTACAGATCACTTCGGAATCCTGTACAACACTCAAAAACAAAACACATTGAGATTAAGTATCATTTCATACGTGATTGTTATGAAAAGAGACTTACCGATGTTGTTAAAATCCACACTGATCACCAACGTGCCGACCTTTTTACCAAAGCTTTTGATAAATACGTTTTGATTATCTGCTCTTGGTTAATGGCATCAAGGTGAAGCCCGAGTAACTCACCCATGGCTAGCTATTTTTGTAGATACTTTTCTAAAAATCTAAAACTACAAAAAGATTTTCAGTTTTATATTTTAGGGGGAGTAAGTTTAAGAAAATACAAAAATATGAATATGTCTTTTATTTACCTTTTTATTCAGAAAAATACAAAAACATTAGAAAAATAAAAAATGAGTTTCTTGGATAAGTTGAAGATGATGAAATACACCGGTAAATCTATCAGTAAATGGTTAAAGCATAGAAAGAAGATTGATAAGCAGCTTTTACTTATGATGTGTCGGTAGGCTCACAATCAGACTAAAATTTTCAGGTTGATATAAACCTAACAAACAGAACGCCAGGTGGGAACCATTCATTGGGCATATGGTCTTGGTACCGAAATTTCGTTTGGTAGAGTGCCGAGGTTCTGAGATATACGGTCTTTATGCTTGCTTATCATCTGGGTATCATGGTTGAATCTTTTGCCGAAAAATAACGGTGACGCAAGTCTAGAACTTCATGATACCATACATACGTGTACATACTGCATACGACCATCAAAATAAGTGATAGAAATATCACATCCCCAAAATATGTGATAAAATATCACAGCTTTATGCGGGAGCTAAGTTCGTCTCTTTCTCGGTATGATGGTACTAACCTGTTCACGGACTTACTCTTTGCCCTGCATACATATGAAAATCAAGTTCCTTATCAATAACTGATTAAATCACAAATGGGCTTGTTTTCAATAAAAAAATAAGTGAGTATCTCACATCATTCATATACGTCAAAACAGATGATAATGCAGTATACTCACATGTAAGATTTTCTCTCGTGCATATCTTGATACGACAATGTGTTGTGATGTGGTTGAACACCGGCTAGTATGTATAATTAATACCTTAATCATATCTCCTAATCATGATTACATCTGATAAGTCTGAGCTTACATGGACAACAATACAGATAATCATAGTTGAATACTTATCTATTAATTTTGAAGTTTAAACCAAATATCGATTTTGACAAAGATTAAGATGCTGGTATGATTCCTTTACCTTGAAATTCGAAAAAGATTGTTCAATAATATATAGTTTATCTGTATATTTTATTTTATGTCCAGTTTACTTAGTTGCTTATGTAATTACTTTTTGAAAGTTAGCCAAAGTTAAAACTCGAAAGTTTTCTACCAAGATAGCCAAAGAACCTTTTGTTTGATATCGCAACTTCATAAAGTAATATCTTGCAACAAGTAACTCATCAAAAGAAATCCAAAATCTGAAATTCGTTTGAGTGTGTGTATCTCATACGAATGAACCTAGTCATTTGATTTGACTTGGTCACTTGTTTTTCTCAAATCTGCTGCTGGAATTCATACGTTGTGTGTATCTCGTTCAGGGAATACAATCATATGAAGGAATTATGATAAGTCTTTCTTGTGTATTCCCTGAGAAAGTTGTGTTCTAATTATATTTTATTTATATGTACAGATTGATACAAAAAGAATATAAACAAAGACCAGCAACGAAGAAATCTGACAAGTCAGAAGAGGAAACAAGAAAGATTTGAAGTTTCTTAGAAGTTCGAAGACCTGATTCTCTAATCATTGGATAGCAGATCTATCAATGGATAGCAGATCTTCAGGGGGAGTTTGTTGATACTCCAATCCATTCAATGTGAAGACCAACATATGAAGACCAAAGACCGAAGACCAAAGACCAAGCAACATCCAAGGGGGAGTTTGTTGATACATTTTTGTGTCTGTCGCTTGTTCTTAATTATAGTTGTAATTGTACGGTCTTTGCTCAAGTGTCTGTATAGGTTTGGTCGTGTCAAATAGATCGAGATATCCTTCTATCTTGATCTAGTACGACATCTTAGCTTGTCTGTGTTAATCGGTTGCATGTGTGCATACCGTTAAGTCTTGTGTACGTCATGTCTGCACACGTTCTCCAAGTATAAGGTTTCTGTGCGTGTCAGGGATTCGTACGAATCACATGTTTCGTACGAATCAACGAATGGTTTCGTACGAACCAATGTATTTAGTATGAAACAGATGTTCCGTACCAAATTTCTGGAGCTTGTCTCGTGTGAAATAGTGTGTCCGTATGTCTAGAATTGTGTTTCGTACGAATGTCTAGACAGACACTATATAAGCAGACATGCACTTCTCATTCAAGGATACTGACCAGTCACCAAGTTTATAGAACGAGTTAGCGAACTGATCTTTTGGTGAGATCTCTCTGCTAGCATTTCTGGTGAAGACGAAGACACAAGAACACGACAAGTTTGTTTGAGTCATACGAGCATTGTGTGTATATGTTTGTACTTGTTATCAATCTTAATCAAGATAGTGAACCTTTGGTTACCCCGTGTTCTTTACTTTGCTTTGGTTGCATGCACACTTGGATTCCGCACTTGTGTGTGTGTTGTTTGAACAAGGAATAGGTTTAACACCATCCGCAGGTGGGCCTACACAAGCGTACCAGTCAAGGTAGTAAAGTTTGAATAGATCCGAGTATCGAACCCATGAGACTCTACTAATTACGTTTATTAGACTCATTATTATTCTAAACTGACTAGACTAATATCTTTTGTTGTTTTGGGTGGGGGGGGGGTTTCTAACAAACTACTGATTTAAAACTAAAACTAACAAAGACACGAAGTAAACAAGAGATTTGATCAGATGATGGGAAACACACTACCTAGGTTAGACTCCTACATATGTTTGACTCATTCTATCGGTTATGGAATTATTGTGGAAATCGGGATCTTAAAATACTAAATTTTGAGGATAATCTAAAGGACCCTCGACCCTTCTCGAGGAGAAACCTATGGAAACCTAAAAGCCGTTAAACTACCGGTTTAGAGGATTCCCTCACGGGCTTTCCTACTATAATAATAAAGTACCCTCTAGACAATCTACCTCACAGTGCGAAAGTTACCGGTAACTAAGGATTAGTTAACAAACAGTGACAAGTAAACTAAGGAATCTTCTCACGAAGTATCTAATCCTAGCAATCTAATCACTCGAGACTAATCAAGAACCTCTCACTTCACAGCTTTCAAGGTTGGTAGAACACCTAGACATATCCAAATCACAGCTATACTCCTATTGTTACTACGTACGCTAGCAAACCATCTAATAGTCAAAAGCACCAAGCAGTTAACCTAGCATGCAACTATTATATGAATTGCTAAAGACATTCACCAAGCAACTTGAAGAGATATAATTTGTTAAAGAGCAAGTCTAGATACAAAAAACACATCAAACCATTAAAACCAAAGTTGATTACTTTGTTAATAATTCCACAATTTAAAGTTCCAAACCGGATAAAATTAGTCAAACATAATGTGTAATCATCGACTTAGGCAACGTATAACATTTAGCCAACAATCATTGTCTTGAAAACACAAACAAGTTGAGAAGCAAGTTCATAAAGCATGATTGAATCAAAGAAAAACAAAACAAACAATAAACCCGAAATATAGCACCCGAAAATCTAGAATCCTATGCTTCAACCTCGACCCCCAAACTTTTCATTTTCAAAATCACTTCCCAACAACTGCAAATTAGTCTTAGGGTTGTTATATATTGTTTATGATGCTCAAAATTCGTATTTATATGATTTATCCTTCAAAACCCAAAATCCCAAATGATCTTTCTGCGAACTAAGCCCCGTCGGGTGACGTGAAAGGGCTTTTGACCCGCTTGACTTTCCTCTCCTTGCGTAACGCGATGGGTCTTCTCTTCCCCGTCGCGTGACGTGGCGGGGGTGTTTTCCTTGATTTTCATCTTGTTGCACTTCTCGTTCTCGTATATCTCGTCTGGATGCTCAGTTTCCTTCATATCTTCTTGTTTTAGCTTCATTTTACCTCCGGAGCCCTACAAAAGACAAACGACATGATAATATACAAAACCGTTGGTAAAACGACATAAAACGACTCAATAAATAATACAAATTATACACGAAAACCAATATATTATACAATACATCAAATATCCCGAAAAGAATTATGTTATGGAATCATAATCAGGTGTACATTCGGTTTTAAAAACTAGGTTACTTAGCTTTAAAATCTGCTCTCATGTTAATCGCGATTACAGGTATAATGATCCACTTAAATTCAACACCAGTTTCCAAGCGCTTATCATGTTTATTGAATTTAAATGTGGTTAATCACTTAGGGTCTCATACTTCGGAAGCCACAGTTTCACCTAATCCCGCCTCAAGCTTATGAAACAAAAGGAACAGTCAATTGACTATTTCCTAACCGTTTTATATCAAAAAAAAAAAAAAGAATTTAACATCAATTTTTTCTCTATTTTTTTCCCTTGAGTTCTAGACATAATTATACCTAACACATAGGTATAACTTTGGTTGTCCGAACCAAAGTTGCTATCCCTAGTAACGACAACTTGAGCTTCGGTATTATAACATTTTTCTTAGCTTAACCTAGAGATCAAACTCACCATCTCTAAGGGAGATTCCATAGGCCTCGTTATTTATTTAGCTCATTTATTTCAACTTTACTGCATTTTTTTTGATAAAAAATTATAACAGTTTTAACTTACAACAACATTTCTTATACTATTTTTGGCGGTTTTGGTTTCCCTTTTTCTTCTAGATGAGTACCCACAAGTATCCTAACGTTATTAAGTCCATTAGCTCAAAGAAAACCTATCAACTAGTTGGGCCTACCCAGAATTCCCAATTTGTTTTTTGGATTTTATCAAATTTTTCTAACTCAAAAGACTCTATATCTAGACTTAAACGACAATTTACCATCCCCACACTTAAACTCTACATTCCCTCAATGTAGGAATAAAAACCGACTAAAAAACAAAAAAGAAATAAGAATAAAACGACAACGGGCAAATCGGAAAGGACTTAGCTGGTACTATAACGCGTAAGCTCCAAAAACTCTCTCGTCTAATCTAGCTCGATCGTATAGCATTTCATTCGCGATCGGCTTTGACTCTGACAACTGACATATATGCTCGATGAATGCCTTGATATTTGATGAACAACTCTGTATTCACCCGAATGGAGATTAAGTATAGGTGGTACGATCCAAACCTTCACAAACTAAAACAAGCAAAACCTAAACTAGTACCAACTCGACAAGAAAAACTGACTCAAAAACACTAATTTACACTCATGGTATAGAAATACCAACTCAAAATACAGGAAAATAAGTACCGTACACGAACCCTGTGCGAAAAACTGAGCAAACCGGACAAGCAAGGATGAAAATCTACCCCTGCCGCGTGACATGACGGGTAACACACCCTCCTCTCATGTGACGCGGGAGGGATACTTTGACTTGTTGACTGCCAAGCCTCGTACTAAGCGACGGCCATCCATATGGCTCTCACATGATGCGAGAGCCTGTTTTTTACATAAAGGTTTTTTTTTTTGTTTTGTTGGGTCTCATGCCTTTGAAACTTTACCAAACTCATCAAAAACACTTCCTAGGATAAATTTTCCATGGCAAGGCACTTTGAAACTTCGTTTCTTCGCATTCCTAACTCCATGATAGTCATGATTCCCTGCAAAAGACAACACAAAATACACAAACTGAAAATCTATGAAAACTACTGAACAAGACCAAAAATGAGAACTATGACCACAAGTCTAACCTATACAAACTTTACAAATGGGTACTAAACCAAAATATCTATTGTCTCTCTAACTTACGGAGGATCATGAAGATTTAGTTCACCCCCGTAACTCACCTTACGGGCGCTAACACAAACACTCAAACTACTCTCTTCTTTCCAAACCTCATTTTCTTCCTCACTCGTATTCTCATCCAACCTAAACTCAAGTGTAGGGAACATGAAATGTGAATCACAAACCACAAGATCCTCTCCATACTTACGCTTTTTCACATCTCCTAGCCTAAGATCAAACTAATTAATTTCTTTCTCTAATTTCTCCATAAAACTATCCCTACACTTGGGTTTTTGCACATCATCTAAACTAAGATCAACTACTTCCATCACCTTCTCTATCACTCTCATCTCACCTTTTCCCTCAATTTTGATCACTATAGATGGTGTGCCTTCTAATAATGCTTCTAAAATTGCAATGTCACCCTTCGGATCAAACACTCCTCTCTCCTCATACATAGGCAAACCAACCAACTCCTCTATGAACTCTTCCTCTAACGTTAACTCTCGCTCTTTATCCTCGCACTTAACCTTCTCTGTATCTCAGGATGATGGTGCAAACACCTGAGTTTCAATAGAGAAAACCGACTTTCCCTTACCACTCACGTTCTTCCTTAACTTAGATACTTCGAACGTGATGGTTTCCTCACCTATCCTAAGTGTGATCATGCCTGCGAAGACATCGGTTAAAGCTGTCACACCCCAATCGATGACAAAAACATTAGAGTGAGATGAGCTAGTTTGCTCAAAACATCATAACTTACTAAAAATGACAATAATTTAATAATTTGAATTTCTTTGATAGCTAAAAGTAGTACATAATCTCCAAGTGGGAAATACAATAGTTGGAAATACAACATGACAAGGAAATAAATAAATATAAATAGTCCGTTTCTAAGTCAATCCTACTAAATTTCTTGAAACGTCTCAACATCAATTTCCTACAATATATATTAGAGTAACAGTTAACATAAAGCACTGATGAGCATACAAGTTTATCTACTAGTAAACGTATAGAAATTTGACTCAATCTAAACATGGCGTAAAATGCATACTCTGGCATAAATTACATAAACAAGCATGCAACAAATATACGTCAAACCAATTGCGTCCACATTGTGTAATCTTGGCACCGAAGTGAAAAAGATCGTTATACGATTGATTGCTTAACATAGACCCTTCCTAAGGGTGGTGTGCTACTCCTACATATTAAGGTTGGTTCATGAAGTTAATGACAAATATTCTGCAAGAATGGCTTCTAGCATGTAAGTATCCTAAAGTATAACATATTTGCATGTATAAATGGATTGGTTGATTGAATCATGTGATTGATTGTGTAAGTGTGAGTTTGGTAATTTATATATATTGAACTCAAAGTGTATTAAAACAAAAGGGGTCATGTCTACTCACGGTTTGCATAGAAGCTCCACGTAAGTGAGTTGATGTGTTTGAGAGTTTTGGGAAACGCCGAGTTAGCCTTCAAGGATAAACGAGGCGTGTAAGTACGACAGATTGGATTAAGAATTAGTATGTGAAATCGTAACTTAGTATGAAATTACATAAAAGCTATCTTGTTAAAACCCCAAATTGGACACCATGTTTATGTGTTTTTTCATGGGCACTATTTCACCCATTGGAAGTCCAAGTATGAGAAATATAAATCCAAGATAATGTTCACCACCATGCATAACCTTCAACCATTAGTTTGGTTGGTGTTAACATTCCATCTTGGATATATATTATAGCTTTACAGTATAAATAATCGTCATGTGTATCATTAAGTATCATGTAAAGGTCATGCAAGGAGGTAGGACGAGTTCCATCCATTTAACCTCATTATATGGATTCACCAAAGCACAAAACTATCACTTAGTGGATGATTTTTTTGGTCAAGAATAAGAGTACGAATTTACTACTACATTTGCTAAGTGGTCGACTGAGAGCAACCAGGACGTGTACTTATCCAACATGGCAAATGTTGGAGACGAGTTATGGTTGATTCATTTTGGTTTCTTGGAGGCCACTTAGATAACTAATCCTGAAAATCACCTAAAAAACCAAGTGACTTGACTAGATGAGCACATTCTAAACATGGATAGTGTTTGGAGACTTGGTGTAGCATTGTTCACTTTGTTACTTGGAAGTTGCTTGGTGACTTAGGTTGATTGATTAGGAGGTGTTTGAACCTCAAACTTTCTAGAATAACACCTCAACTCAAGCCCCTCAACATATAGATTAGTTGGGGACAAGGTTTCGTTCATGTTCATCCAAGAAAGATAAACAAAAGTTGTAGGAGATGAAAATTTTATAAAAACATAAAATATAACCCACTTTGGACCTCAAATATGGGGTTGTACCACCTTTGTTTACCTTGATAAACATTGGGTAACAATCTTAGATGTTGTCCAAGAGGTTAAAAACAAGAAAGGATGAAGAAAGATGAGAAGAATTGAGGTAGAGCTCACTTTTCACTTGCAAGTTTCTGCCCAAATGTTGCAGAATTTAGAGGATTCTTGAGAAGATTATGGAGACCTGAGAGGTGATTGGAGTGTGGGAAAGTGTTAGGGAGATGAGGGAGGCTTGGTTTTATAGTGGAAGATTATTGGCAGGTAATAAGCAAAACCCAAAATTGAAACAAACCTATTGTAAAATGGGTGAACTCGCGTCGCGCGACCAATGCGATCCTTGGTCGCTGTGTAGTGCAAACATGTGTGGCTCAGCTTTTGTGTTCCATTCGCTTTTAGTCCCTAAACTATATTTTGATGCTAATTCTTGCAAGAAACTTATATTTTAACATGTTTTAAGCATATTGTAAGTATGTGCAAGTGCGTAGCATGTATGAATGTGGTATATGTCACACCCTCCATTTCCACTTGCGGAGTATTACCGCGAGGCGTGTGATCAAACCAAAATCTCAGACACTAGCAACATCAAACGACTCTATATGATTTATTTTAACGTTTTCCAAAAACATTTATTGTAAACATGCATAGTCATTTTCAAAGTTCCAAAGTTCAAAGTTTTAGCGGAAGCATTAGAATAAAGTAACGGGCGCCAACATAAACGCCAAAACCAAAATCCCAAAAAACTAATCGTTAATAAAGACTCGATGACATGTCTTGATTTAATGCAAAGTGGGTGCACCTAGCGCTCCTAGCGCCCTGAGAAACATGCAAAGAAACAAGTGTCAGCATTAAAGAAGAGTGAGTTCATAGGTTTTTATAAGTTCACAAGTTCGGTTTAAAAGATTTTTTTCCCCCTAACCCGGGATAACGACATAGTTCCATTATTCCTAACCTGGAATAATAATGTTGGTTCGTAAATAAGTTCAACGTTAACATGTAGGTAGTGAGCCTAAAGTTACGTCACGTAAGAGTTCGCGATCGAAGCTGACTGTTGTTGCCTCTGTGTTGCAAGGTCTATCACTGACCATGGCGAAAGTTAGGCCAAATTAATCACCCGTTGACCATTCCCGGTCGATTAGCGCGACTAGCTCGGGTGGGGCTTGTCGGGCCCAGTGGTAATACTATAATTTCCCCGCTATCTAACTCAATACTAACGATCCGAGAGTTGGTTGAGGACTTCCGTGATAAAGCTACTTAGTGACCATAACATACATTAACATTAACTTAGTTACCGAATAGTTAACTGTGTTAATTTCACAGAACATAAAAGATTGAGTTGTAGAGCGTATACATGTTTCTCCCCCTGTTGTTCAAAACCGGATAAAATAGTGGCCGTGAACTCATCTTAAATTGCTCAGTTATATAAACGCAAAAGAAGCAAAGGATGGAACCGCTAATCGCGTCCTAACATGTCAACCGATTCAAAGTTAGTGTGTGAACACACTGACACAAAACCCTACGCATAACTAACACACAGTACGGCACACGTAATAACCAATTCGAAACCATAATCATGCATGCGAAGTATCACCATACAAAATAACAACCAAATCAAATTGTCACAACACAAGATAACTCATACAACACTTAGACACACACAAACATAAGTTATCATGTTTTAGCTTGTACACTCATAACTGGGCTGTTTTCGAGAATTTTTATAAAATAGTTCCCATGTTCCACAAATTCCAATCTTTTTACAGAGGGTGCCAATTAGTCCGTAAACTTTAGTGAAAAATATTCAAATCCTAAATATACTAGGCTGCAGTCAGATTCGTCGCTTTCTGACTGCAATCCATGAGAAAAATCATTTAAAAATCATCGTTCATACGATTAACAAAATTCCAGTGGGAGATTTTCGGAAACTCCCGTCTCCAGTTACTGTACAGATTTCGTGAGCTAATCCCATACAGACTATGAGATCCGACTCGATAAACAGCCTGCAAATTCTGCAGAAATTACGCAGCTTCAGCTGCTGCACTAAATGACCATTTAAAAATAGCAAACGACCTCAGAAAAATATGAATCCGGTGCCATTTGAAGCGTTTTTCAAAATACACGTTTTAGGCTTTAGAAAATCCACTTTTCAATAAATAATGATCAGGTTACAGCCAACTGAAGTTGGCTGTACATGTCAATCAGCTTACTGTTTTTGACTTTATCGCATTAGAACATGTGTAAACGGCCATGGAGCTTAGTTGTATCGATTAACACCAGGTTAACTTGTCAAATATCATCTAGCACATCAAGATTCACATGAACCCTAGGTGAATAACACCCTAAACATCATCACGAACGCAGCCAACACTCATGTATACGTACATATCATTCTACTCATCAAGTCAAATATTAACATCAACAAGATCACCATGAAACACTACAAAACCCAGCCATGTATACACCGATTTCAATACGAAACAACCATAAAACAAGACTAACCTTGCAAAGATGGGTGTTACACTAGAGAGGGAGTAGCGAGAGAGAAAGAGGGTAGCGAGAGAGAGAGAAATCGCGATTGGGGGGGGGGGGTCTCCACTGCCGTCGACTCCAACTAGGGTATTAGGGTTTTGAATGTTTCCCACAACATGCATATACGTAACATAGAGGGGGTTGCATAAGGGGGGGGGGGTTTGGTTTTAATTGGGCCGCAGGCGGTTTTGGGCCGAAAGGAGTGTGGGCCGCAGGGGGGGGGTGTGGTGGCGGGTTGGGTTTGCTTGGTCACGAAGTTGAAACGTTTCACAGGCTCGGTTCGGTTCAGCTTATAAATAGAATTTACTAACCGATAGTTATAATCTGATAAATAACTACCCACAATACGACTCGTCAATTATTCGCGACACGGAGTTTATAAAATATTAAATCACGTATTTGGAGTGTGACACAATAGATTCACAAATGTCTAATGACACATAGCACGTAATTCAGATACGACCCGTTAAAACTCCCAAACATCGTGTATTCCCTAATTACTAAAGTTAGCATAGTTGTTGCAAGCGCGTAATCAATTCTCTGAATTAAATCAGCGTAGGAATGAATACAATAAAGTAGCGCGTTTAAGATACCTGAAAAGCCGGGATGTCACATTATCCCCATGTTGAAAGAATTTTCGTCCCGAAAATTGAGTTAACGCGGTTTAGAATGTAACGCACAAAAGTTCAGTTTGTTAGAATGGTACAAGGAAATCCTAGGCTGTCATATCATCCCCATGTTGAAAGAATTTCGTCCCGAAATTCAGTTGGCGGTAACATCAAATTGCTGCTCAGCTGCAAAAAGGTGTGGATATTTGCTTTTCATTTGGTCCTCTCTTTCCCACGTGAACTCCGGTCCACGCTTAGAGTTCCAACGAACCTTGACGATCGGTATCTTGCTGTGCCTTCGAGTCTTGGTCTCACGGTCCATGATCTCGATAGGTTTTTCCACAAAATGCAGTTGCTCATCCTCTTAAATCTCATCCAATGGAATGACTAGGGTCTCATCTGATAGACACTTCTTCAGATTGGACACGTGAAAAACGTTGTGAACTCCACTAAGTTCGGCAGGAAGGTCTAACTGATAAGCTACGGCCCGATACGCTTCGAAATCACAAATGGGCCTACGTATCGTGGATTTAGTTTGCATCATTTCCCAAAACGAATTACACCCTTCCAGGGTGACACTTTCAATAGGACGCGGTCACCTACTTGAAATTCGAGCGGTTTGCATCGTTGATCAGCGTAACTTTTCTGTCGATCCCGTGCCGCTGCCATGCGGTTTCTGATTTGCACAATCTTTTCAGTAGCCTCAAGAATCAACTCAGGACCTGTGAGTTGACTGTCACCGACTTCTGCTCAACTGACCGGTGATCTACATTTGCGACCGTACAATGCTTCAAACGGTGCTGCCTGAATACTCGTATGGTAACTGTTGTTATACGAGAATTCCACTAAAGGCAGATGGATTTCCCAACTGTTCCTGAAGTCTACCACGCATGCCCTAAGCATGTCCTCCAAGGTCTGAATGGTCCTTTCACTTTGACCATCCGTCTGAGGGTGGTAAGTTGTGCTCATATCTAAGCGTGTACCTAACGCTTTCTGAAGTGACCGCCAAAAGTTGGACGTGAAACGAGCATCTCTGTCTGAAATGATGGACGTTGGCACCCCGTGCCGAGAAACTACTTCTTTAATGTAGATGCGAGTCAACTTATCCATCTTATCTGTTTCTTTGGTCGCTAGGAAGTGTGCAGACTTAGTTAGGTGATCCACGATCACCCAGATGGTATCGCAACCACCCGGAGTTCACGGGAGTTTAGTGATAAAGTCCATCGAGATCTGATCCCATTTCCATAATGGGATCTCAGGTTGTTGTAGTAGCCCTGATGGCTTTTGGTATTCCACCTTGACTTTCGCACAAGTCAAACACTTGCTCACGTAGGTGGCTATATCCGCTTTCATGATGGGCCACCAGTACGCGGCTTTAAGGTCTTGATACATCTTATCCTAACCAGGATGGATAGAGTATCGGGATTTGTGAGCTTCGTCCATAACTAGCTTTCTGAGGTTTCCGTAGAGAGGTACCCATATACGATTCATGAAATACCGGGTACCATTGGGTTTCACTTCTCAATCGCGTTCCATCTTTCCCACAGATTCGGCATTGATGTTCTCTTCCATAACTGCTTCTAGCTCTGCGTCGCGTATCTGTTCGGGTAACCCAGAATGAATTGTGAACTGTAGTGCTCGTACCCAACGAGGTTTCAAGTGCTCCTTCCGACTGAGGGGATCGGCTACCATGTTAGCTTTACCCGGGTGATATTGAATGGCACATTCATAAACGTTCAGGAGTTCGACCCAGCGACGCTGTCGCATGTTCAACTCCTTCTGGTCAAAAATATGCTGGAGGCTCTTGTGATCCGTGTAGATCGTACACTTGGTTCCATATAGGTAGTGTCTCCAAATCTTAAGTGCAAACACAACTGCTCCCAATTCCAAGTCATGTGTCGTGAAGTTCTTCTCATGGACCTTCAACTGTCGGGATGCATACGCGATGACCTTATCACGTTGCATGAGCACACATCCCAATCCCTGAATGGAAGCGTCACAATATACCACAAAATCATTTATCCCCTCTGGCAAGGACAAAATGGGCGCATTGCAAAGCTTCTCCTTCAGTAATTGAAATGCTGCTTCCTACTTGTCACCCTAAGCATACTTGGTGCCCTTCTGAGTGAGAGTGGTAAGCGGTTGTGCGATCTTGGAAAATCCCTCAATGAAACGTCTGTAGTAACCAGCCAAACCCAAAAATTGGTGGATCTCTGTCGGTGTCCTGGGTGCTTCCCAGTTCTTGATAGCATCGATGTTGGCGGGATCAACGTGTATACCCTTTTCATTCACGATATGCCCGAGGAACTGAACTTCCCGAATCCAGAAATCACACTACGAAAATTTGGCATATAGTTTCTCCTGTTGAAGTAGTTCCAGCAATAACCGCAGATGCTCAGCATGTTCTTCTTCACCCTTAGAGTAGATGAGTATATCATCGATGAACACGATGACAAACTTGTCGAGATACGGCTTACACACGCGGTTCATGAGGTCCATGAACACTACGGGTGCATTGGTGAGACCGAAGGGCATGACCAAGAACTCGTAATGGCCATACCGAGTGCGAAATGCCGTCTTGGAGATATCCTCCTCCCTGACGCGTAGCTGGTGATAACCGGACCGTAGATCAATTTTGGAGTAGTAGCTTGACCCTTGAAGCTGGTCGAAAAGATCGTCGATGTGAGGTAATGGGTACCGGTTCTTGACGGTAACCTTATTGAGTTCCCTTAGTTGATGCACATGCGGAAGGTCCCATCCTTCTTCTTGACAAAATGGACCGGAGCTCCCCATGGCGAAGTACTGGGTCGGATAAATTCTTTTTCCAACAATTCCTGAAGTTGGGTAGACAGCTCTTGCAGCTCTGCTGGAGCTAAGCGGTACGGGGCCTTGGCCATAGGAGTCGCATGGCTCGCCAATTCGATTTCAAACTTTACTCGTCGATGTGGTTGAAGACCGGGTAACTCCTCTGGAAACACATAAAGTCACGGACGATGGGGATATCTTCAATCCGCTTCTCGTCCTTAGACTGCTCGGTGACCAGTGCGAGCAAAGCAAAAGAGTTCTTCTTCCGAAGATACTTCTGAGCTTGCATGCAAGAGATGATGTTCGTGACGATGCCTGCCTTCTCGCCTTGCACCATCAAGACTTCGTCGTTAGAGAGCGGAATACGGATAGCTTTCTCGAAACAGAGAACTTCAGCTCGGATGTCGGATAGCCAGTCCATTCCGGCTACCACATCAAAATTACCCAGAGTAGTTGTCATCAGATCAATGGTAAAGGTGTGATCCGCGAGTTTAAGTTGACAGTGGGTCACTAGATGAGTCACATCTACAGATTTACCATCGGCTACTTCTATGACGTAAGAGGTCTTTAGGGGTTTAGGTGTGAGATTTAGGTTCTTCCTTAAAGAATCAGATATAAAACTCTTATCCGCACCCGTATCAAAAAGTACAGTAGCAAAATGATCGTTAAGTGGAAACTTACCGGTGACCACATTCGAGTCGTTTCTAGCCTCCCCACGGCCTAGCGTGAATGCACGTCCTTTGGCACCTCCTGTGCCACCATTTCCATTGTTGCCATTGTTGTTATTGCGAAGTTGCGGGCAGTCTAGCTTGAAATGGGCAGTGCTACCACACTGATAGCATCACCGGTTATTACCCTGCTGCTGACCCTAGTGTTGGTTCTGATTCTGTCGTGACATAATCTCCCCGCGGCAATCCTTTGCCGCGTGTCCTGCTTTGCCACATCGTTGGCAGGGATTTTCGATGCAAGGGCCGTGATGATGGAGGTTACAATGATTACATTGCGGCTTTCGACCCGCATTGCCGCTCGAGTTCTGGGTGTTGTTGGCAGACTGATTGTTGTGAACCCGATTGTTGTTGAAGTTGTTGGACCGCTTCTGGTTTCCTTGTTGTGGCTGGGCTGATGAAGACTGCCGAGCAGGTGAGTCTTCAAATTTCCTTTTGTTGTCAGGGACAATTTCAGTCGCACCCCTAGGTGGCAACTTCCTTTGCTCCACCGCCTTATCGGTGAGTTTATGTGCCAGCCTAATCGCTTGTTGCTCCGTCGTAGGGTTGCTAGACATTACCATGCCCTGGATCTCAGGGACCAGACCCCCAAGATAAAACTCAAGTCGTTTAACGATGGTGTTAGCCAAATCGGGACAAAGGAACACCAGATCATGATGTCTTGCCGTGTACGCTTCAATTTCTGACCCGACAATCTTGTGGTTCCATAACGCTTGTTCCAATTACTGAACTCTGTCCCGCGGATAGTATTCCTCCTTCATTAGAGCTTTGAACTCGGTCCAGGTCATTGCGTTCGCCGCAGCAAGTCCACGCGTTTGGACTTGTGCGTTCCACCAGGTTAATGCCCCATCTTCCAACGTCGAGGCAGCATACTTGACCTTATTAGCTTCGAGGAAATTGCACATTTTGAAACCGATTCAGACTTTTCGACCCAACGGACCAGTCCTATGGGTCCTTCAACTCCCATGAACTTGCTCGGTTTCGCATCCAGGAACATCTTGTAGGGGTTAAGACCCCCTCCTGAGGATAGAGGATAGGTAGTCAGCGAGAAAGTCTACTAGCCAAACTATTAGATTTTTCCCATGAAAATTTAATAATGGTTACCTGCTGTTGGGTTAGGAACACCTGCCAGAGCAGCATTCACGTGTTATTGGATTAAAGCGGCCAATTCTTCAGCTGACATGTTGAGATTTCCGCGACGACCGGTTGCCATTTCAGATCGTCGCAAGACAACACAAACACACACTGATAAGTATATAGCCAATATAGTTATCATATTCCACACTTCAATGATCACACAATTTATGTCAACCCAACAAATTAAACAATCAAAAGGAACATTCGATTAAATAAATTGTAATGTCTCACAAAATACCAACCAAACATATCAGTTTAATTATAAATTTCCAAGTTCAAACATAAGTGGAAACAAACAAACTAAAGGAAACAAAACGGAGATTGGCGAGACAAGTTAGTCATCTATGTCTCCATCTCCCAAGTCGCTATCACTGCCGTCTTCCTCTTCAGCGTTTTCAGCTTCAACAGCCGGGTCCTGTTCCGGCTCTTCTTCCTCCGGATCCTCCTCCGGGTCTTCTTCTGGATCCTCCTCTTCGTCTTCTACTGGCGCTGGAGGGGCCGGTGCTGGTACGGGTACTGGGATACGTGGTGCTTGGTTCTGCTCCAGTTCGTGAATCCTCCAACTGGACTCAAGAACTCTGTCTTCGGGCCAGTCAGCCCTCAGCTGCTCAGCATGAAGGTCCTTAGCTAAAATGCTTCGAACTCTCTTATTCTCATCTTGCTCTTCCTCGAGCTCTTCAGTTTTACCAGTCGCCATCGCTGTGCTTCGATAGTCTCTTGCATTCTCTCCAGCTGTTCCCGTTGTTTCCTTAGCACAGCTCTAAGTAGATCGTCCCCCACTCCTGAAGAGTTGACCGGTTTGACCGGTACATCGGTGGTTGGACGGGAGGACGACTCCCCTCCTAGAGGAGTCTTTTCCTGGCAGCTGAGCGTGTCTCTACGCCACGAGGTGGTAAGGGTTCGACCATGGGTGCCTTCCCTGGCGCCCTTGATTGTCGAGATCTGTCGGATGATGATGATGACATAGCCTGCTGGGTTGGTGTAGTTAGTTACGAGCTGCGTATATCACAATATATATATATATATATATATGTATATAAATCCATAGAACAATTGTAGTATAACACATAACAAGATATCACAGTTCGATGCCAACTAAGTCTAGTGTCATGTAACAGCTATAGTTTAAGTCTACTTTAAATGCAAACCTGGTTCTCTATAGCTAGAGGCTCTGATACCAATCTGTCACACTCTCCATTTCCACTTGCGGAGTATTACCGCAAGGCATGTGATCAAACCAGAATCTCAGACACTAGCAACGTCGAACGACTCTATATGATTTATTTTAACGTTTCCAAAAACATTTTTGTGAACATGCATAGTCATTTTCAAAGTTCCAAAGTTCAAAGTTTTAGCGGAAGCATTTGATTAAAGTAACAGGTTCCAACATAAATGGCAAAACCAAAATACCAAAAAATAATCGTTAATAAAAACTCGATGACATATCTTGATTTAATGCAAAGTGGGTGCACCTAGCGCTCCTAGCGTCCTGAGAAACATGCAAAGAAACAAGTGTCAACATTAAAGAAGAGTGAGTTCACAGGTTTTTATAAGTTCACAAGTTCGGTTTAAAAGATTGTTTTCCCCGTTATCCCTAACCCGGGATAATGACATAGTTCCATTATTCCTAACCTGGAATAATAATGTTGGTTTGTAAATAAGTTCAACGTTAACATGTAGGTAGCGAGCCTAAAGTTATGTCACGTAAGAGTTCGCGATCGAAGCTGACTGTTGTTGCCTCTGTGTTGCCAGGTCTATCACTGACCATGGTGAAAGTTAGGCCAAATTAATCACCCGTTGACCATTCCCCATCGACTAGCGCGACTAGCTCGGGTGGGGCTTGTCGGGCCCAGTAGTACTACTATAATTTCCCTCTATCTAACCCAATACTAACGATCCGAGAGTTGGTTGAGGACTTCTGTGATAAAGCTACTTAGTGACCATAACATACATTAACATTAACTTAGTTACCGAATAGTTAACGGTGTTAATTTCGCATAACGTAAAAGATTGAGTTGTAGAGCGTATACATGTTTCTCCCCTGTTGTTCAAAACCAGATAAAATAGGGGCCGTGACCTCACCTTAAATTGCTCGGTTAGATAAACGCAAAAGAAGCAAAGGATGGAACCGCTAATCGCGTCCTAACATGTCAACCGATTCAAAGTTAGTGTGTGAACACACTGACACAAAACCCTACGCATAACTAACACACAGTAGGGCACACGTAATAACCAATTCGAAACCATAATCATGCATGAAAAGTATCACCATACAAAATAACGACCAAATCAACTTGTCACAACACAAGATAACTCATACAACACTTAGACACATACAAACGTAAGTTATCATGTTTCAGCTTGTACACTCATAACTTGGCTGCTTCGAGAATATTTATAAAATAGTTCCCATGTTCCACAAATTCCAATATTTTTACAGAGGGTGCCAATTAGTCTTTAAAATTTAGTGTAAAATTTTCAAATCCTAAATCTTTACCAATTATTTATAAAAATTTATATACTAGGCTGCAGTCAGATTCGTCGCTTTCTGACTGCAGTCCACGAGAAAAATCATTTAAAAATCATCGTTCATCCATTAACAAAATTCCAGTGGGAGATTTTCAGAAACTCCCGTCTCCTGTTACTGTACAGATTTTGTGACCTAACCCCATACAGACTATGAGATCCGACTCGATAAACAGCCTGCAAATTCTGCAGAAATTACGCAGCTTCAGCTGCTGCACTAAATGACCATTTAAAAATAGCAAACGACCTCAGAAAAATATGAATCCGGTGACATTTGAAGAGTTTTTCAAAAATACACGTTTTAGGCTTTAGAAAATCCATTTTTTGATAAATAATGATCAGGTTACAGCCAACTAAAGTTGGCTGTAAATGTCAATCAGCTTACTGTTTTTGACTTTATCGCATTAGAACATGTGTAAACGGCCATGGAGCTTAGTTGTATCGATTAACACCAGGTTAACTTTTCAAATATCATCTAGCACATCAAGATTCACACGAACCCTAGGTGAATAACACCCTAAACATCATCACGAACGCAGCCAACACTCATGTATACGTACATATCATTCTACTCATCAAGTCAAACATTAAGATGAACAAGATCACCATGAAACACTACAAAACCCAGCCGCGTATACACCAATTTCAATACGAAACAACCATAAAACGAGACTAACCTTGCGAAGATGGGTGTTACACTAGAGAGGGACTAGCGAGAGAGAAAGAGGGTAGCGAGAGAGAGAGAGAAATAGCGATTGGGGGGGGGGGGTCTCCACTGCCGTCGACTCCAACTAGGGTATTAGGGTTTTGAATGTTTCCCACAACATGCATGTATACGTAACATAGAGGGGGATCGCATAAGGGGGGGTTTGGGTTTTAATTGGGCCGCATGCGGTTTTGGGCCGAAAGGAGTGTGGGCCGCAAGGGGGGGTGTGGGTGGCTGGTTGGGTTTGCTTGGTCGCGAAGTTGAAAACGTTTCACAGGCTCGGTTCAGTTCGGCTTATAAATAGAATTTACTAACCGATAATTATAATATGATAAATAACTACCCACAATACGACTCGTCAATTATTCGCGACACGGAGTTTATAAAATATTAAATCACGTATTTGGAGTGTGACGCAATAGATTCACAAACGTCTAATAACACATAGCACGTAATTCAGATACGACCCGTTAAAACTCCCAAACATCGTGTATTCCCTAATTACTAAAGTTAGCGTAGTTATTGCGAGCGCGTAATCAATTCTCCGAATTAAATCAGCGTAGGAATGAATAACAATAAAGTAGCGTGTTTAAGATACCTGAAGAGCCGGGATGTCACAGTATAAACTTGATTGTATGTCTCAGTTTCTTATAAAAAACATGTATTTGATGACTGATTGCATATAGTATAAGTATGTATTTAACATTATAGTTATAAAATATGAATTTTCATTATGATTGAAGTCTTGGATTACAATGATTGAAATGGAATACGACTACAAGTTTCTAAAATTAGAAAGTACAAAGTACGGAACGTTACAGTCTCCCTTACTTTAGGAAATTTCGTCCCAAAATTTATTCAAGAGGAAGACTTGGGAGAAAGATGCGGCTACCTGGTCTTCATGTCACTTTCGAGTTCCCAAGTGAATCTATCCCCTCGCTTTCCTTTCCAGCGAATCTTGACGATAGGAATACGACTTCGGCTAAGTTTCTTTGTCTCACGATCCATGATTTCGACCTGCTTTTCGATGAAGTGCATGGACTCATCGATGCGTATGTTGTCGAGTAGGATGTGAACTCTTTCATCGGCTAAGAACTTCTTGAGATTTGAGACATGGAACGTTAGATGGACGTTGTTGAGCACTTGAGGCATGTCAAGACCATAAGCTACTTTTCCAATCCTCTTGAGAATCTTGAAAGGACCTACAAAACGAGGAGCAACTTTGCCTTTCTTACCAAACAGACGACTCCTTTCCAAGGGGATACCTTGAGGAGTACGTGATCACCAACATTGAATTCCAAGGGTCTTCGTCGCTTGTCGGTGTAACCCTTTTGTTGCCTTCTAGCTTTGAGGATGTTGTCGAGAATTTGTAGGATCTTATCTGTCGTCTCTTGTATGAGCTCGGTGCGGTGATTTGTGCTTCGCCGATCTCGTGCGAACAAATAGGAGAATGAGATTTACGACCATACAATGCTTCGAATTGAGCCATTCGGATACTAGAGTGGTATTATAGGAGAATTCAACCAACGACAAATGTATGTCCGAATTGCCACAAAAATGAATTATGCACGAACGAAGCATGTATTCGAGAAATTGGATAGTACGTTCGATTTAACCATCAGATTAGGGATGGAAAGCTGTATTGAGATTAAGTTATGTGCCCATTGTTGTTTGGAATGTTTGCCAAAGGCGAGTAGTGAAACGACCGTCGTGGTCCGAAATGATGTCATGGGGATACCGTGTCAGCAGATGATTTTTTCGGTGTAGATACTGTCACACCCTAACCGATGGCGGAAACATCAGGGCGTGAGTGAGCGGGTGGATGATTGTACAAAGCATCACAACAACTAAAAGTGACAGAATTTAAATAAATCCATTTTTATTTAATGACTCAGTTTGATACATTGTAAGGAAAGACATTAAATAGAATCAAGTACTTAAACAAAAGAAAAGACATTAAAACCTGGTGCGTTTCTAAATCCACGTAAGTAGATTTCTTTGATATCATCATCAATTTCCTGCAATATATGAATAACAAATGTTAACACAATGGTTGGTGAACATACAAATTTGGTTTACATAATATATAATAAAAGTCTCAATCTAACATGTCAATTTGTATGCTATTAGCGTGTATAAACCATCAACCAAATCAAAGTGTCCACTAGTATATCCTTTCCATATAAGGGAGAGGTCGTATAAGATTGAATACGTAACAATACCACATAAGAGCGGTGTGCTACTTCCATAGTGCTATAATCGTTAAAATAGGCGATTTAGTACACAAGATCGAGTTCTAGCATGTATGTATGTATGTATGACAATTAGCATGTATTAATAGATTGATTTGTGTAGGTGAGTTTTTATAATTTTATATATTGCAACCCAGAGTGTGTTTAAAGGAAAAAGGGTTCGAGTATACTCACAGTTTGCAAAGGTTTCCACAAATGTGAGATGATTGACTTGTGAGTTTTGAGCACCAAGTTATCCTAGCAGGATGAACAAAGGTGTGTAAGAGCATTCACATTGGAGACTCTTTACTTATATATTCTATATAATATAGAGTAAAAAATAGATAAAACATCAAAAACATTCTTACATTAGAGTCTTTGTAGTAGAGAAAGATTTATAGAAAGCAAAGTACAATCTCTATATTTAGAGGGTCATATTAACTCTCTGTATATTTGTTGTGAGTATGTAAGAAAGAGAAAAAAGTAATAAAATAAGTGTTTATGAGTATGATAAAGATATAATAGAGAGTTGGATGTGAGAAGTTTTTGAAAAAATAAACAAAATATAGAGGAAAGTGTGTTTTTAGTTGAATTATATAGATGCAGATGAGCCTCCAATTTGAATGCTATAAGTACAAGAATTTAAGAGTTGAAATATAAATGAGGTTTGAATAAATAATAACTCATAATAATAATACATAAAAAATATATAAAATATTATCTTGTCTAAACACTCACTTTGGATACTATAAATTTATGTGTATTTCGTGGGCACTAATTCACCCACTAGAAGTCAACGTGTGAGGAATTTAGTCTAAGATAAATGTTTTACCTTTTGCACACAATTTTCTACTATAAATTGGTTTGTGTCAAGCTAGGTTTAATATTTATATATCTTTAGTACATAATAATAAATAATGGATTGACAATGATAATTAAATTGCAAGTCTAAATAAGTAAATAACAAAAATTAAAGTAGTTAGTACTTTTTATATATTTTAGTATGTAATAATAATTAATTAATTTGTAATAATGATCTAATTGTAAGACTAAATAAGTAAATGATAACATTAAAAGAGTTAGTAGTTTTATATTTTTTTAGTATGTAATAATAATTAATGAATTGGTAATAATGATGTAGTTGTAAGACTAAATAGGTAATGACAAAATTCAAAGAGTTAGTACTATGATTAGAAGAGTTAATATTTAGTAGCATGATTAAAAGAGTTAGCATGGGTTAGTAATGTTAGGCATGATAATAATATGTTAGTTAATAATATTATGTAGGTTAGGCATGAATAATAATAAGTTAGATAATATAATAATAACAACTAGTAATGGGTTAGTAATGTAATGACCATGTTATAAAGGTAGGATAAATGTCATCCATTGTACCTTTTTGTAAGGCCATGAAATTGAGTAGGTTTACACTTGTTTTATCAAACACACTTATAGGATATTGGACTTAGTTTTCTAGTGGGCTTGGGTTAAGCCATATGGGCCGAATTATGTGTAGACCCTATATAACGTTATGTTTAGTTCATTATTAGGGTTAGACATTTACTAGCGAATTAGGGTTGTTGATTTTTCTTGTTCTTATTCGATATTGTACCAGACAAGTCTTGAACTTGTGTGCATAATTAATACATTCAACTTTCTTGTTCTACACCATTCTTTGTTTTTCGCATTTAGAATTGTGTTTGTGATATCCAATTGATTGTTCCTAGACTTATAATTGGTATTAGAGCCTAAGAAGTCTTTTGAAAGGCTCGGTTTCTATGGATATTACCGAAAAACAAGAAAAGGTGTGATGAAATTCAAAAAACAATCAAGAACACGAAGAATAGTGTTGAAGATCAAGAACAGTTCGAAAAAATTTTCATTTGATCTGTTTTTTAGAAGTCTTAATTGTTTCCTAGTTTTTTAGACTTGTTGGTGGAAAGAATCAACATAAATTGAATTTCGAATAAATTCCATAACTATTGGGATTTGATTTGTAAATTTCTCTATATGGCAAACTTTGTAAGAGTTTAAAACACGAGGTGTGCTACTTGGAGTGTGCTACCTGAGGTATGCTACTTGGAGTGTGCTACCTTGAGTGCGCTACCTGAGGTGTGCTACTTGGAGTGTGCTACCTGAGGTGTGCGACCTGGAGTGTGCGACCTAGAGTGTACGGTTAAGATCAGCAAGTGTGCGGCCCAGTTGGTGAGTGTGTGACCCAGCTATCTAGTGTGCGACCTAAACATCAAGTGTGCGGCCCAAATTAAAGTGTACGACTTCATTGTGTACCGCCTAGATAGAGTGTATGGCCCAAATTGAAGTGTAAGCAACGGTTGAATCTTAACAAGCTGACATGTTCGGTTTTAAACGTATTCTAGTGCAGAAATTGATCTGCAAACAATTTTAGCAAACCATCTACACGGTTAGATTCGTGTGATTTTTTGGGCAAAAAAGGCGTGAAAATCCCGAAAACGTGTTTTGGACATTATATATCATTGGAGTCGAAATTTCAAGACGAGTTTAATGATACGTTTTGGTAAAAACTGTTTCCGGTCAGTTTTTGACCGTTTATAACAATCCGTTTGTGGTAAAACTAACATTTCCAGAGGATCACAGTTTAGTAACTTAGAAATGTCTTCTCAAAGGGATGTGCTTCAGCATAAACTTAAAGGTTTCAGCTACAGTCCTTGTGAATCTATAGAAGCACTAATTGGCCATTTTGCTTAATTGCTATCTGAAATGAAAATTAAGAGATTTTGGTACCTTTAGGGGAAATAAGAAGCTTCTAGATGCTCTAAAGGGTATTCCGGATCAGCCAAAGAGTAGATGGTTTAGAAATGTTAATCAGATGGTGTCGATAACCAACTATTACAAAATGAAGCCTGATGAGCTAATCTCACTCGCCAAATCATATGATAAGGCTCAAGGCAACACATCTGCTATAGTTTGTTCATCCACTCTTGCTGCTCCATTGTGTAACATTTGTAAAAATCGGGTTTTCAAAACCCGCTCCTTTTTGTAATCGAATATCGATTTATAAAAGTTACATTGAATATTTATGATTATTTACATATAAAACGATACATAATTAATAAATAGACTAAACTATAAAAATTATATTTGATAAAAAGCTAAAATAAAATAAATAAAAAAAATTATGTTGCTGCCGGGACTCGAACCCGGGTCAGCCAAGACACACTCCAATGCTTTAACACACACTCACATCACCACTCCGCCACTTTGTGTTTTCTGTCATCACTAGGAAACAAATGAGATTTATATACAGACTAAGTTAAACCGGTTCCGCCAACTGAGAAACGGAAAACAGCAAAGCAATCGTCAAATCGTTTGATTTCTCGCGTATTCACGTTCATAACCGATGAACCGGTGTCTTTAATCAATTCAGAATTGATTGAGCATCAAGTCTCATCATTATCGGCCTTAACCGAAAAGCAATCAAATCCTGAATACTTCAATCCAAGCTCACTCTCGCGACTCAGAAACGTCATACCTTACTCCATTTCATTTTCGTCACATTTTCAGACCATCAGAACGCTTAAATCAGTTCGCCGGAATTTTCTGCAAATCCCGCCGGAAAACCGTATTTATCCTCAAACGGTAATTCTCTCAATATTATTGCAGTTCAACAATTATTAGACTATTTCTAACCTAAACCTCTCAATTGAAATCGAATTCAGGCGCTGTATTCAACTAATTCCAGTTCGCCGGAACTCCTCTGAAAATTTCTAATTCCGTCTGTGAAACGGTAAGGGTCTTCAAACACATCGAGAACCGACACATCGCCAGAAATCTGAAATAAACCGTTCATCGGTATGTTCACCTCTAATTACCGTCTCTGCCTTTTCATTTAAGTTTTAATAATGTCTGTAAATCGTAAACACAAGGAACGAGATAGTAAATCAGATTGACTGTAATTAGAATGAAGAAGACGAAGCTAACTAAGTTATAAGTATATTTAAAACTAGTAAAATGAACGGGTTAGACACACAGTCCAGCGGTGGACTGTGTGCAAAATACAAACGCACGTCCCGAGTTCGATTCCTGCTATACGCACTCCTTATATAATAAAATGCCTTTTTGTTTAAAAACTAAACCGGGATAACTCAGTTAGTTGTTAAGTATAATAAAAACCGAGATAATAACCAGGTTAGACACACAGTCCAGCGGTAGACTGTGTGCAACATAAACTATACGTCGCGCGTTCGAAACCCGTCACTTGCACCGGTCCCTTGAATTAAAATGTTTTTGAAATTAAAAAGAATTTCGGTTAAAATGAATAAGTGTATAAATATAATTAAAAACAAGATTATTTCGGGTTAGACACGTAGCTCAGTTGGTAGAGCTGCGTGCACGCGTACGGGAGGTCTCGGGTTCGAGCCTCACCCAGCACAAACCATGCTCCTGACCGAACCGGTCAACAAGTCAACGGGTCAACGGTCAACGGTCAACGCAAAATAAACAATTTTTTTATATTTTTATTTATTTAATTTAATTTAAAAATTAATTAAAAATACTAAAAAAATAACATTTTTAAAGATAGAAAATAGCCTTAAACTCACAAAAATATATCTAAAAATTTCATTAAATCCTTAATAAAATCCACTCATTTAATATATTTTTCCGTTATTATTTAGGTTAGTAATCCTCGTTGTTCCGCTCATCTAATTCGTGCGCATATCACCATCTCCAATCCAACGCACCCAATGTGAGTGAATCTTTACAAATTCCCCGTTTTAATCACGTTTTGGGGTGTAACATGTGTCTTGTTATATATATATTATACTTAAACCATTGTGCATGCATCATATCATGAACTAGTGTATTCAGTTTGTTTCTGTTGTGTAGTTATTGTTGGATGCAAGTTTATTATTTTCAGTACATGCAATTTCATAGGCCGCCGCTCCCCATTACATTATGAGCGTTGAGCATGTTCCCCATTTCATTATGAGGTTGAACCTGGCGTGCCCACATACGATCGGCTCCGTTTGATTGAGCCTTGTTCGCACAGACATTTCCATTTTCAGTACATGCAATACGATCGGCTCCGTTTGATTGAGCCTTGATCGCACAGTTTCATTTATGTTATTTACAGTATGATGTTGGTATGTTCATTTATGCTGTCATATGTTATTGTATGTTATAGTGTGGCTGCTATTTGCCATTGCTTGATTATTTACATTTGCTCATCTATGATTATGCACAAATTTTCATTGATAAACTAACAATTAATTTATTAATAAATGTTTATCTAATAAGGTTCACTCGCCAACTTATGTTGACCCAAAAACTCCCATTTTTACACATGATACAGGTGAACCAGCAGCAGCTAGGAACACATAGGACTTGGACTAGAAGAATAAAACGATTTAGAGTTGGGATTGTTATGATGGTTTATTTTCTTTGTATTGAATGAACATGTTTGGATTTTTGGAAATGTAACTTTGACTTTATTAAATATGAAACATATTAGTAAATGTCATGAGCTTTGGTGATAACCCAATTATGCCCCGACTCTTATTCCGCTGCGGGTCGAGGTGTGACAGATTGGTATCAGAGCCATGACTATAGGGATATAGGATAGGTTATTAGACCCTTAGAGCATATACTATAGTCGATTAGAAACTTATAAGATTTTTGTGTGTTACATGCCAAATTTCATGATGTTTATATGTTTTATGTTAAATGTTACATTTGATATTGTGCAAGCATGTTCATAAGTATGTATTATCATATAATGCCTATCATGAATCGTATACTCATAACATATCACATCCATGAAAGCACACACCACATCATGATTGCTTTTACAATGATTTTCGTGTTTTCAAATCTCATCAAAGTGAGTTCTCATGACGGGCATGTAGTAACTGGAAGGGTACCAGTACCGGTAGTCAGAACGTCCTGTCTAGGCTGGCATTCGTATAAATCCAAAATAAAGGACCAGTTTGCCTACCTGGGGACTAACGATGAGAGTACGAAGTACCTATTAGGCCAAAGCATGCTATACCAAACGTCGTGTGAGCTAACCCCACTTTGAGTTGTCATTGTGTCTACACCTGGACACGTTCCGACCAAACATCTCATGAACATATTTTTTGGTTTGCATTCGGGGGATGCGAGTGTTAAATTGCCAATACTAATGTGAATCCTACCAAGCCAATAGCCATGGGGGCCCACATGACTATGTAGGTGAAGGTATGGGGGACATTTGAGGCCCAACATGAGCGAACCCAAGACATCCTATGGATGTAGTTGCATTATTGATATTTATGTTATTTTCATTTTCTTAAAGACACATGACACCTAAAAAGACATCATAAACTCACAATCTTCTCATTGTATGATCCTGTAGATGTCGTCTAGACAGCAACGAAGGGGTAAAAGATCGGGAAGGTCTCAGGAACGTTTGGCCACTCAGATCGCGAAACAAATGGCCACGATACTGCCTGACATTGTGGTCCAAGTACAACAAGCCCTTACTACAAATCCTACTAACCCTCCCCAACAACAGGACAAGAACATCGACAACCCTCCTACCAGCAAGTGCTCTTACAAACATTTTAAGTCCTGTGATCCTCCTAAATTTGAAGGGACCGAGGGTGTCACTGCTCTCCTACATTGGTTTGAGGAGATGGAAAACACCTTTCTAATCTGCGATTGTCCTGAGGATCGCAAGGTTCGATACGCCACCGGGAGACTATTTGGAGTAGCTCTCACTTGGTGGAATACTGAGAAAGGGAAGAGGGGAACTGAAGATGCGATGGCCTTAACTTGGGAGGAGTTAAGGGAAATCATGACTAGGCGTTTCTGTCCTAGAAGTGAAATTAAAAAGCTAGAGGACGAATTTCATTCTCTAAAGCAAAAGGAGGGTGATCACACTACATATAACAAGAGGTTCTTGGAGTTAAACCAAATGGTTCCAAATTTGTTCACCCCAACCTATCGTCTGATCGAGCACTATATTCGAGGACTTCCCTCGAAAATCCAAGATTCAGTTCTCAGCGTTTCACCAGTAACACTTGAAGCTGCTATGGAGTTAGCAACTGAACTGACCGAAAACCGAATTCGCAACAGGAAGTTCAAAGAAGAGAAGAAGAAAGCCCCTGTTGAGGGACAAACCTCAAACCACCCCATTCCTTCCTCTAAGTTTGCTAACAAGAGGAAGCGCAACACCAGAAATTTTGCAGTTACCTAAACCAATTCCCCTATTCCTGTTGCACCCATTACTCAAGTCACTCCTTCACCCGCACCATACAGAAGACCCTACACTAGCCCGTTACCAAAATGTAACCGTTGCCAATATCACCATTCCCCTGATCATCTTTGCCAATATTGCACCGGCTGCGGTCGCGCAGGTCATACTGTTCAAACTTGCCGCATGCCTCAACGAACGAACCGCCACCAACCTTTAACCAAACCCATCAACAGATAATGGGCCAAGCCCAACAACCCCTACTATTACCACCCACCCAACCTTTAGCCCAAACATATTTCCAGCCCAATTATCCTATGGGTCAACCAATGCGGGCTTGTTACAATTGCGGCGACCCGAGTCATTTCAGAAACACATGTCCAAGGCTGGTTAATATTATTCATGCTCAGGCCCAAGCCAACCCAGTGAACCAAGCAAACCAAGCTCCCCCACCTGCAAGAGGGAGAGCTTTCAATATCAACGCTAACCAGGCCAGAGCTGACGGCAATGTGGTCAACGGTACGTTCCTTATAAATGGTAGATATGCCTCTATGTTATTTGATACTGGTGCGGATAGAAGTTTTGTGTCTTTAGAATTTGAACCTATCTTAAACAAAAATCAGGATAAGCTCACGGAATCCATAACGGTAGAAGTTGCAGACGGGAAGCCAGTTTAATTAGACTCTATTTTACGCAACTGTACACTCACCTTAAACGACCACGATTTCTCAGTCGACCTTATTCCTATGAAGCTGGGAAGTTTTGACATCATAATCGGTATGGATTGGCTCAGTCAACATCAGGCGGAAGTTGTATGTCGTGAAAAATTTATTCGTATTCCTCTTTCAAACGGCCAGACTCTTCGAATCATTGGAGAAACCTCGTCGAAAGGGCTCAGCTTAATGTCTTGTCTCCAAGCTCAAAAATATCTTCGCAAGAATTATGTCGCGTTTTTAGCTCATATCATCAAGAAGGGAACCACAGAGAAGAAACTTGAAGACATTCCTGTAGTAAAAGACTTCCCGCAAGTTTTTCCTGACGACATTTCAGGACTTCCTCCAGTTAGAGACGTCGAATTCCTTATTGATCTTATACCTGGTGCTACACCAGTTGCAAAGTCTCCATATAGGTTAGCCCCCTCTGAAATGCAAGAGCTAGCCAGTCAATTGCAAGAGTTGACTGACAAGGGATTCATACGTCCTAGCTCGTCGCCTTGGGGTGCACCTGTCCTTTTTGTAAAGAAGAAAGATGGATCTTTTTGTATGTGCATCGACTACAGAGAGCTCAACAAGTTAACAACCAAGAATCGCTATCCTTTACCTCGCATCGATGATCTTCTTGACCAACTACAAGGTGCCAGCTGCTTTTCAAAAATCGATCTTCGATCTGGCTATAATCAACTTAGAGTGCATGAAGAAGACGTCCCTAAGACTGCTTTTCGAACTCGTTATGGTCACTATGAATTCATGGTTATGCCATTTGGATTAACCAACGCACCAGCTGTCTTCATGGACCTAATGAACAGAGTCTGCAAACCTTATCTTGATCGATTTGTTATAGTCTTCATCGACGATATACTTATTTATTCAAAATCTAAATCTGATCATGAGCGTCATCTTCGACTCGTTCTTGCACTTCTAGAAAAGGAAAAGCTTTATGCCAAATTCTCCAAATGTGAATTCTGGTTAAAAGAGGTGCAATTCCTCGGGCATGTAGTCAATGACAAGGGAATACATGTTGACCCTTCAAAGATCAAAGCGGTTCAAGAATGGCAAGCTCCACGTACACCAACTGAAGTAAGATCTTTTCTTGGACTAGCTGGCTATTATCGTCGGTTCATTTCAAACTTCTCTCGCATTGCTGTACCACTCACGGCTTTAACTCATAAGGGACAACCTTTCATATGGGGACCCAAGCAAGAAGAAGCCTTTCAAACTCTTAAACAGAAACTTTGTGATGCACCAATCCTCACTCTTCCTGAAGGTTGTGATGATTTTGTAGTCTATTGCGACGCGTCAGGGCAAGGATTAGGCTGCGTTCTTATGCAAAGAGGAAAAGTCATAGCTTATGCTTCGAGACAACTCAAGACACATGAAAAGAACTACACCACTCATGACCTAGAACTTGGAGCCGTGGTGTTCGCTCTTAAGATATGGAGACATTATCTCTATGGTACCAAGTGTGAAATATACACTGACCACAAGAGTCTTCAACATATCTTCAATCAAAAAGAGCTAAACATGAGGCAACGAAGATGGGTCGAACTTCTAAATGATTACGACTGTGAAATTAGATACCACCCTGGTAAAGCAAATGTGGTGGCTGATGCACTTAGTCGAAAGGGTTATGCGAACTCCATACATCATCTATGTTCGCAAATTATAACCGACATTAAAGATCAAATTCAAGAAGCCCAACACGTTTCAATAACAGAAGAAGATGTACGAAAGGAGATGTCCTGTGGAGCCGAGCTAAAACTTGAAACTAAATCAGACGGTATTCTGTATTACCTAGATCGTATCTGGATTTCTAACCACAACAATCTTCGTGAAACTCTTATGAATGAAGCTCACAAAACGCGATATTCTATACACCCAGGAGCCGATAAGATGTATCAAGACCTACGATACACCTATTGGTGGCCTGGAATGAAGAAGGATATTGCCGTTTTTGTTTCCAAGTGCCTCACATGTTCCAAGGTGAAGGCTGAACACCAAAGACCCTCAGGACTTCTAGTCCAACCGGAAATACCTGTATGGAAGTGGGAAAACATAACTATGGATTTCATTACCGGGTTACCTCGCACTTCTGGTGGGTATGACACTATATGGGTGATATAGACCGACTTACAAAATCAGCTCACTTTATTCCTATCCGCGAAGATTTCAAGAACGAAAAGCTTGCATGTATTTATATCAACGAAATCGTAAGCCGGCATGGGGTACCGTTAAGTATTATTTCTGATCGTGATGGTCGTTTCACCTCACGAACATGGCAAGCAGTACAATCCGCTATGGGCACACGATTAGATCTCAGTACCGCCTATCATCCTCAAACTGATGGACAGTCTGAGCGCACCATTCAAACTCTTGAAGATATGCTTAGAGCATGTGTCATAGACTTCAAGGGAAATTGGGACGCCCACCTACCATTAGTAGAATTTTCGTACAACAACAGCTATCATTCGAGCATCGGCATGGCACCTTTTGAAGCCTTATATGGACGTAAGTGCCGATCTCCTGTATGTTGGCACGAAATTGGGGAAGCACAAATTACTGGTCCAGAATTGATCCAAGAAACCACAGACAAGATCCATCAAATTCGAAACAATCTTCTAGCGGCTCAAAGTCGTCAAAAGAGTTATGAAGATAAACGACGGAAGCCCTTAGAATTTAACATTGGTGATCATTTGCTTTTAAAAGTATCACCGTGGAAGGGAGTAGTTCGTTTTGGTCAAAAGGGGAAGCTAGCACCTCGTGACGTAGGACCTTTCAAGATACTCGAAAGAGTAGGTCCTGTAGCATACAAGCTTGACCTACCAGAAGAACTCAACAGGATTCATCCCACATTCCACGTGTCGAACTTGAAGAAGCGCCTCGCTGATGAGAATCTCCATATTCTGCTGGACGATATTCAGATTGATGAATCTATGCATTTTATTGAAAGACCAGTGGAGATCATGGACTACGGGGAGAAACGTCTTCGACGAAGTCGCATTCCAATTGTTAGGGTACGCTGGGAGTCGAAACGGGGACCTGAGTTTACTTGGGAACGTGAAGACTCAATGCGTGAAAAATACCCGCATCTTTACCCTACTACTTCAACTACTTAAATTTCGGGACGAAATTCCTAAAAGTAGGGGATACTGTAACATTTGTAAAAATCGGGTTTTCAAAACCCGCTCCGTTTTGTAATTGAATATCGAGTTATAAAAGTTACATTGAATATTTATGATTATTTTACATATAAAACGATACATAATTAATAAATAGACTAAACTATAAAAATTATATTTGATAAAAAGCTAAAATAAAATAAATAAAAAAAATTATGTTGCTGCCGGGACTCGAACCCGGGTCAGCCAAGACACACTCCAATGCTTTAACACACACTCACATCACCACTCCGCCACTTTGTGTTTTATGTTATCACTAGGAAACAAATGAGATTTATATACAGAATAAGTTAAACCGGTTCCGCCAACTGAGAAACGGAAAACAGCAAAGCAATCGTCCAATCATTTGATTTCTCGCGTATTCACGTTCATAACCGATGAACCGATGTCTTTAATCAATTCAGAATTGATTGAGCATCAAGTCTCATCATTATCGGCCTTCATAACCGAAAAGCAATCAAATCCTGAATACTTCAATCCAAGCTCACTCTCGCGACTCAGAAACGTCATAACCTTACTCCATTTCATTTTCGTCACATTTTTAGACCATCAGAACGCTTAAATCAGTTCGCCGGAATTTTCTGCAAATCCCGCCGGAAAACCGTATTCATCCTCAAACGGTAATTCTCTCAATATTATTGCAGTTCAACAATTATTAGACTATTTCTAACCTAAACCTCTCAATTGAAATCGAATTCAGGCGCTGTAATCAACTAATTCCAGTTCGCCGGAACACCTCTGAAAATTTCTAATTCCGTCTGTGAAACGGTAAGGGTCTTCAAACACATCGATAACGTTTGTATATCACTTCAATTCCACATTCGACTAATCAAAATAGTTAATTATCTTGTTCAGTTGAAGAGCATAAAAACAGGAACCGACACATTGCCGGAAATCTGAAATAAACCGTTCATCGGTATGTTCACCTCTAATTACCGTCTCTGCCTTTTCATTTAAGTTTTAATAATGTCTGTAAATCGTAAACACAAGGAACGAGATAGTAAATCAGATTGACTGTAATTAGAATGAAGAAGACGAAGCTAACTAAGTTATAAGTATATTTAAAACTAGTAAAATGAACGGGTTAGACACACAGTCCAGCGGTGGACTGTGTGCAAAATACAAACGCACGTCCCGAGTTCGATTCCTGCTATACGCATTCCTTATATAATAAAATGCCTTTTTGTTTAAAAACTAAACCGGGATAACTCAGTTAGTTGTTAAGTATAATAAAAACCGAGATAATAACCAGGTTAGACACACAGTCCAGCGGTGGACTGTGTGCAACATAAACCATACGTCGCGCGTTCGAAACCCGTCACTTGCACCGGTCCGTTGAATTAAAATGTTTTTGAAATTAAAAAGAATTTCGGTTAAAATGAATAAGTGTATAAATATAATTAAAAACAAGATTATTTCGGGTTAGACACGTAGCTCAGTTGGTAGAGCTGCGTGCACGCGTACGGGAGGTCTCGGGTTCGAGCCTCACCCAGCGCAAACCATGCTCCTGACCGAACCGGTCAACAGGTCAACGGTCAACGGTCAACGCAAAATAAACAATTTTTTTTTATATTTTTATTTATTTAATTTAATTTAAAAATTAATTAAAAATACTAAAAAAATTAACATTTTTAAAGATAGAAAATAGCCTTAAACTCACAAAAATATATCTAAAAATTTCATTAAAATTCTTAATAAAATCCACTCATTTAATATATTTTTCCGTTATTATTTAGGTTAGTAATCCTCGTTGTTCCGCTCATCTAATTCGTGCGCATATCACCATCTCCAATCCAACGCACCCAATGTGAGTGAATCTTTACAAATTCCCCGTTTTAATCACGTTTTGGGGTGTATCATGTGTCTTGTTATATATATATTATACTTAAACCATTGTGCATGCATCATATCATGAACTAGTGTATTCAGTTTGTTTCTGTTGTGTAGTTATTGTTGGATGCAAGTTTATTATTTTCAGTACATGCAATTTCATAGGCCGCCGCTCCCCATTACATTATGAGCGTTGAGCATGTTCCCCATTTCATTATGAGGTTGAACCTGGCGTGCCCACATACGATCGGCTCCGTTTGATTGAGCCTTGATCGCACAGACATTTCCATTTTCAGTACATGCAATACGATTGGCTCCGTTTGATTGAGCCTTGATCGCACAGTTTCATTTATGTTATTTACAGTATGATGTTGGTATGTTCATGTATGCTGTCATATGTTATTATATGTTATAGTGTGACTGCTATTTGCCATTGCTTGATTATTTACATTTGCTCCTCTATGATTATGCACAAATTTTCATTGATAAACTAACAATTAATTTATTAATAAATGTTTATCTAATAAGGTTCACTCGCCAACTTATGTTGACCCAAAAACTCCCATTTTTACACATGATACAGGTGAACCAGCAGCAGCTAGGAACACATAGGACTTGGACTAGAAGAATAAAACGATTTAGAGTTGGGATTGTTATGTTGGTTTATATTCTTTGTATTGAATGAACGTGTTTGGATTTTTGGAAATGTAACTTTGACTTTATAAAATATGAAACATATTAGTAAATGTCATGAGCTTTGGTGATAACCCAATTATGCCCCGACTCTTATTCCGCTGTGGGTCGGGGTGTGACACATTGCCTGTTGTAGTGTGCTCATCAACTCCTAGTGATTCATCGCCGAATTTAGAATTAGGTTGTTGTGTAGGCACTCAAATTCATGATTTCACTCCTACTCCTACTAAGGTATGTGTTGATGATATTTGTTGTACTGATGCCTGTAGAGAGAGAAGGTAAGTGGTTACAAAGAACATGACAACTCATTAATTATGCAATTGCAGTTATCTTAATCTGATTTTTAGAAAGAAAATCAATGGATACAAGGATATGGTGGAGACACAAAAACGTGATATCCGACAGTTGCATAAAGATCTAAGTCAAGAGAAATGTCGGCATCTCCATTTAAAGAGCATTCTGAAAAATTAACTGCTGATCTTGATTCATTAAAATCAACTTTTGAAAATACAGACTTTAATTTTTGAAAAGTCATTGTTTCTAGTGAAAAGTTGAAAACATGATAAATAAGTAATTAAAGTTCAGTAAGAAAGAAACTAGAATAAAGGTCTAGGATATGTGAGTATTCATCCACCATATAATCTTTCCTACATTGCTATTCCTATGACTGAAGAGGAGATTGCTAACATTCCTGACATGGTTTTATAGTGGGGTTAAGAGTCTGAAAGTTGAGCGAGTCAAGACCTTAAAAGATAAAATCTCAAAGCCTAAAAAGAATGGAACAAAAACAACTAAACCAGCATCTGCACCTATTTTTGTTAAATCAGTAAATGTCTCTAAGCAAACAGAGACATTGGGTATTGAGAAAATGCATAATCGGCAAATGAACCAACTGAGCCAACTGCACCATCTAACTCTAAATGTGAATTACCTGAAGCAACTGATTCTGAGAAATTGGAATCAGTTGAATCTAGTGAATCCAACTGTGTGTTTTCCAAGTGCAGCTAAATCAACAGCAGAGCTACGACAAAAGGAATGTAATTCAATCTCTAAGTTTAAATGCGTGAACGATATTAATGCTTCTACTTTGTGTACAGATGAGGCAAAAGTAGAGGATTGGTTTGAGGGGATGATATTGTTTGCCAAGAAACTATTGATCCAATTTGTCTGTTAATGCTCGTCCATATGTGAAAAAGGCTATTTCTGAGCCAGCTTTGACAGGCCCATCAAATAAATATGCGTCTTCAAAACCAACAATTTCAAATGAAATTGCAAAATCTAACACTGTTTTTAGAGAGAAAAACAGTGAATGTACTAACTGTTGTAGACAGGGACATATGAAGTAGTGTAGAAAGTTTGTAAAGTCTGCAAACAAAACATCCAATAGATCTTACCCCTCAAATTCATCATCGGTTGGATCGAATGGATCGGGATATGCTCCTTATGTGAAGAAGCAAAGATGCTACAACTGTGGCATACCCGATCACATTACACGGAATTGTGCACATCGTCCTTATGTGCCATATTATACACATCATCAGAGGGTTACACCCAGGGATATGTCTTATTCTAAGCCAATGAAGGTTGAAAAGCCAAAGGCACCTAAGAAATTAGAAAAGCCTAAACAAATTTGGAAAGCAAAACATAATGTGACACCTCGCGAAAACGTTCAACCGCACTAGCTTCTTCAATGGCTGCACGCTAAATTTCAGGACGGAATTTCTTTCAACTTAGGGATGATGTGACAACCCGTGCTTATGAGGTTAGCGCCGTTATATTTATCTTACTTTTATAATTGCATGAACTTGCGTGATGAATTAATTGTACATATCTAATTTAATTTAAACAAACAAATACTTGAAGCTAAACCCTTAATGTGTTTAACCGACCCGAACCGTTTAAACCGAAACACCTGTTTCACTTGTCGATCCAATCCACTCCCGTAACTAGTAACTTATGAGGCCCGAATCATAGCATGATATTATAAACAATATTAGTTGTAAAACAAACAATAAAGGCATTCCAAAATGGTGGCCCACACCCTTTTCTCTAATCTATTTATGTGCAGCCCGAATCATAGCATGATATTATATACAATATTAGTTGCTATTTTAAATAAATTGATTTGTTTCAGCAATGAAAGCTTCATTTTATGCAGATTTTACGCGATATGTTTTGCATCATAACTTGCTGCGTATTTGGAGTTTTTCTATGAAATTCTTATTGTAGATAGCTTTATTGTTTTAAGAATTTTGCCGCTGGTTTCAAGTCAATCGCATAAACAAGGAAGTTTTAAGAAAATATTTAGTGGGCAGGGGTCGGATTTCGATGAATCTGACCACTGTTCCGTGTTTGATTTTTCACTGAAAATCTTAAAGAATTAGGTTCTGAAAATTTTACATAAAATGAAAGGGACCATTTGGCACGTTCTGAAATTTTCTGGGAACTTTTGCTAGTACCAAAACTATATTAGAAAAATTATCGAAAACTGCGGAGAATTAAGTGTAAATGCTGAATTTTGACAAATTGATTTGACGTGCTTGTTTCTTGCTTGTGAAATCATATAATATCCTATTGTGTTTGATGACTACATAATTGATACTTAGTATGTGATATGCTATAGTGTTATGTATACATACACTTGGTTAAATGGTTCATGTATACACGTGTTATGTGCAAAATGCTAGATTGCGTGTAGGAATATAAGTGTTGCATGAATTTACTTTAATGGAATACATGATAACTATCTTAGGACATGGTTGATCGTCTTCGCTACTTATTGCACTTTAATTCTTACCGAGCAAGACAAAGGTGAGTTCACACCTTATTAAAAGTATGTATTCCCGGTGGTTGGGAATCTCACTTTCCCGGGTGTGGGATTGCCTAGTATTCCTAGGATGGAATATTGTTAAATACTATTTATATTGCATGTATTTAGCGGACTAAACAAACTCTATCTGAAAGTCCCCACACAATATACCGATTAATCCCGGGGCCTGGCGAACGGGATATTAGTTGATAGCGCTATTAGGTTCGACAAACCTAACACCGTACCTGGGGAGGGCGTGAACTTTTATGCCTTGGCAACTGGTCAATGACGATAGACATTGAGTTGGGGCACAAACAACTTACACGGTCAAAGTTTTGGAATCACATAGTTTAGTAGCTTAAAGATGGGGTAGCTCCCCATGACGTGTTTTATAATTTAAGTAATTTAACAACCTAAGTTTTTGGAAAATAATACTTAAAAATCATGAATTCGCCAGCTTTATGTTGACATGTTATTACATGCTTTGCAGGTCGTTAGGTACAGCGCAAGAGCTTGCATTGGAGGAGTGTCGTGGCTGCGTTAACTATTTGAATTGGTTTTTTTAAACAATTATGGTTTTTAAATATCGTTTGGATTTTTTTTTAAAACTGTTTGCTTCCACTGTTGGTTAAACTATATTTTTGGACATTTAAACTTTAGATCACTAATCGTGTTGATGGTGATACGTTTTGATATCTTTAATAGTGGTTTAACATGGATTAGATGTATTGATCCTGGTCGGTCACACCTCTCGCAGTAAAACTCCGCACGTGGAAATTTGAGGGTGTAACAAATTGGTATCAGAGCCATTGGTTAGTGAACTCGGTTTTAAAAACTTTTTAAGAAAAACCAAACTATAAACATTTCTATATGGAGCAAGCCGCAACGACACTACACTCTAAAGTGCAAGTCCCAACATTTTTATAGTATCATCCACGTGTGTGCCTACTTGTTACATTACATATAAGTATGTTCCGTTCATAAGACTCTAACGATAAAAGACCAATTAACCCTAACACGTCTCCTCCTAAATCTAAACCTTTCCTTGGCCCATGGAAAACAACACATTAACAACGTCCCTACAAGAGCCCGAACACGAAGAGTCAGAGGAGGTTCCTAGCAAGAAGCTTCGAGGGCCAACACTCGGAGAGGCAGTGGACGAGATCCAACTACTCGAAAGGATCCTAGGAAGATCGAGAAGTAACACTAGAAGGCAGTGAGAAGGACTAGTTATCTCCTTCGCCGGTGGTAGCAATTGACATCACATCCATTGTCTTGCTTTTCTATTCTTTCCGTATAACTTAGATGAGGAGGGTCGTTCTCATCCAACAACTGATGTTGAATTTAATATTTAATTTAGGACTTATTTGTGGAATTTACAAATGATTCTGATGAAAATGCTTATTCTGGTATTATGCGTTATGGTCAAATCTTCTTTTGCTTCCCTCATGCCATTATGATGAATTGTATGTGTTATATCATTCTACATTTTGTGTTTTGTGATGTAAAGACAATGAGCAGATGTGGCAGTGGACGCGGTGGAGCCAACGTGACACAGGCTCAGATTCAGGCTTTAATCAATGCACGGGTTGCTGAAGCTCTAGCAGCACACCCGGGAGGTAAAACAAATGCTTTGTATCACTCTAGGTTGTTAAAAATCCTATCTTCGTGCTATCGTAACTCTCTTATTCTGATTCGCTTTGTTTTTGTACGGCAGGTCAAGCTGCTCAACCCCGAGCTTTCACCTTCAAGGCATTCATGGATTGTAAACCCCACTCTTTCAACGGTACTGAAGGAGCAATGGGACTATTGCAAATTGGATCGAGAAGGTTGAGTCTGTTTTCGAGATGTGTGAATTCCCTACCAACAATCGTGTCAAGTATGCAACCAGAAACTTTAGAAGGCAACGTGCTTTCCTAGTGGAATTTGCAAGTTCAAATGCTTGGATTGACGGCTGCCAATGTCACTCCCTGGAATGAGTTTAAGGATCTAATCAAGGAAGAATACTGTCACAGAGATGATATTCAAAAGCTCGAGGTGGAATATTACAATCTGAAGATGGTTGGATCTGAAATTGAAGCGTACACTAAAAGCGTCCATTGATTTAGCTACTCTTTGCCCGAATATGTCCGAGCCTGCTTACAAGAGAATGAGCTCTATCTTAAGGGTTTTAGCTCCTGAAATTCAGAGTTTGGTAACTTCAGCTAATTGCCCTACAATCCAACAATTAATCCGTTTGGCACCAGTCTCACCGATAAGTAGTGGAACAGGTTAAGCTTCCTAAGAGAAACAGTGCTACTACTGATACCATGAGCGACAAAAAACGTAAGTGGGATAGCTGCCAGAGTAAGGGTTCTAGATCTCTCAGCTCAGTCACAACAGAGAAAGTTCCAAGACGACAAGAGCCCCAATCATCAAACTCCGGCAAATCAAAATCAGGGTGGTTGCCAAGGAAACCAACCGAAGTGCAACAAATGTAACCTGCACCACAACGGACCATGTGAAAGGAACCACTGTCAATGGTGTAATAGGCAAGCGCATGCGGTGATGGATTGTAGAAGCCCGTACCCAGTGAGACCAAATCAGCAACAACAGCAGCAGTCCTGATCGAATCAGAGGACACAACAACAACAACAACAGTAGGATAGCAACCGAGGATGTTTTCAGTGCGGAGCGGAAGGGCATCTCAGGAGGAATTGCCCCCAATTGAACCAAAACGTAACACAACACGGTACTGGAAACGACAACAAGAACAACAACCACAATGGCGAGAATGGTGCAAAAGGTCGAGCCTTTGTGATTAGTCAGGTGAAGCAAGAAACGACCCTAACATGGTGACGGGTATGTTCCTTCTGGACGACTCCTTTGTTTTGGTACTTTTTGATTCTGGTACAGACCATAGTTATGTTTCCATGAACTTTGGTGCATTGCTTAGGCTTGCCCCAACTTCTCTTGACTGTAAGCACATAGTTGAGCTAGCTTATGTCAAATCTCTCGAGGCAACATGTATTCATCGTGACTGTAATTTGGATTATCTGGCCAAAATTTGTTAATGACCTCATTCCTATCACTCTCGGAAGTTTTGATGTCATGTCGGGATGGATTGGCTATCCTACATCGCGTGGAGATACTTTGCCAGGAAAAGGCCGTCCACATCCGTTTTTCTAATGGTGAAACCTTGGATATTCGAGGCGAGAAGGGTGGCACTGTGGTAAGTATTATTTCATTCATGAAGGCTTAGAAGTGTCTTCGAAAGGGCCATACCTCTATACTAGCTATTGTCACTGATGTACAAGCCGAATGTAAAAGGTTGATGATATTTCTATTGTTCGCGACTTTCCTGAAGTTTTTTCCTGAAGAATTACATGGTCTCCCACCTCATCATCAAGTCGAATTCCAAATCGAGCTAACTCCTTGAGCGGCACCTATAGCTCGAGCACCCTACAGACTAGCACCGACTGAACTAGAAGAATTATCGACACAATTGCAAGAGTCCTAGATAAAGGTTTTATCAGGCCCAAGTTCGTCACCGTGGGGAGCCCCTGTACTTTTTGTCAAGAAGCAGGATAGTACTTTTTGTATGTGCATAGACTACTGGGAACTCAACAAAGTGACTGTCAAGAACCGTTATCCACTCCCACACATTGATGATCTATTCGACCAACTGCAAGGGTCAAGTTTCTATTCCAAGATTGATCTGAGATCGGGTTATCATTAGTTGAGAGTTCGAGACGAAGACATTTCCAAAACTACATTCAGGACACGTTACGGTCATTACGAGTTCCTTGTTATGCCATTTGGGTTAACAAATGCACCCGCGGTTTTTATGGATCTCGTGAACCGGGTATGCAAGCCCTACCTTGACAAGTTCTTCATTGTTTTTATTGACGACATCCTTATCTACTCTAAAAGCCAGGAGGAACATGAGCAACACCTACGCCTTATTTTGGAACTCTTGCGAAATGAGCAGCTCTGTGATAAATTCTGAAATGTGACTTTTGGCTTCGTGAAGTCCATTTCCTCGGTCACGTGGTCAATGAAGTTGGGATTCATGTTGATCCAGCGAAGATCGATTCCATAAAAAATTGGCCTGCGCCTAAAACTCCAACAGAAATCCGCCAATTCTGGGTCTGGCGGGTTACTATTAGGTTCATTGAAGGATTCTCCAAGATCGCACAACCTCTTACAACTTTAACTAAGAAGGGTATCACCTGTAAGTGGTGAGATGCTCAAGAGTCCGTGTTTCAGCATTTGAAGGATAAGCTATGTAGTGCACCTATTCTATCGCTACTTGAAGGCACTGATGATTTTGTTGTCTACTGCGACACATCCATTCAAGGGCTCGGTTGCGTGTTGATGCAACACGAAAAGGTCATTGCTTACGCGTCATGGCAACTCAAATTCATCAAAAGAATTACACTACCCATGACTTGGAGTTGGGAGTTGTAGTCTTCGCACTCAAGATATGGAGACACTACTTGTACGGTACCAAGTGCACGATTTACACGATCATAAGAGTCTCCAGCACATACTCGATCAGAAGGAGTTGAACATGCGGCAACACTGATGGGTGGTCGAACTCCTAAACGACTACGAGTGCGCAATAAATATCATCCAGGCAAGGCAAATGTTGTAGCCGATGCCCTCAGCCGAAAGGAAACTAAACCTAAACGTGTTCAAGCATTACAGCTTTACTATTCATGCGAACCTCCCTGAGCAAATCCGAAACGCTCAAGTTGAAGCTTTGAAGAAAGAAATCTCTTGGCTGAATCCATGCGGGGCATGGAGAAGCAGCTCGAACTCAAAGATGACGACATCCACTACTTCATGAAATGTATATGGGTTCCATTATATGGGAGCCTACGGAAACTTGTGATGGATGAATCACACAAGTCTTGCTACTCGGTGTATCCTGGTTCCGACAAGATGTTCATGACCTCAAGGCCTTGTACTGGTGGCCTGACATGAAAGCGATCATTGGAAAGTATGTTAGCAAGTGCTTAACCTGTGGCAGAGTCAAGATCGAATATCAAAAGCCATCAGGGCTATTGTAACAACCGGAGATACCAACGAGGAAATGGGAACAAATTTCCATGGATTTCGTCACCGGTTTACCTAAATCTCAGAGCGGAAATGACACCATATGGGTGATCGTAGACCGTTTGACCAAATCTGCATACCTCCTCGCGATTAAAAAACCGACAAGTTTTCGAAACATGCCAGGATTTACCTGAAGTAAGTAGTTGCTAGGCACGAGGTGCCAACTTCCATCATCTCCGATCGTGACCTACGTTTCGCGTCCAAATTACGGCAAGTGATAAACAAATCCTTCGGCTCACTTGTAGACATGAGCACAGCTTATCACCCGCAAACGGATGGTTAAACGGAATGTACCATCCAAACCCTAGAAGACATGTTGCGAGCATGTGTCATCGACTTTGGCAACGGCTGGGAAATACACTTACCCTTGATAGAATTTTCTTACAACAACAGTTACCATACCAGCTTCAGGCTGCTCCGTTCGAAGCATTGTACGGACGAAAATGCCGATCACCTCTGTGTTGGGTTGAGGTTGGCGATAGCCAAATCACTGGTCCTGAACTCGTACTCGACATAACCGAAAATATTGCTCATACCAGACAATGAATGGCGACAGCTCGGGACCATCAGAAAAGGTATGCTTATAAGCGTAGGAAATCGTTGGAATTCCAAGTTGGCGACAAAGTGTTTCTAAAAGTCTTACTTTGGAAAGGCGTGGTTCGTTTTGGCAAACGGGGCAAGCTTAATCCGCGTTATATCAGAACTTTTGAGATCACTATGAGAATCGGTACAGTGGCATATAGACTAAACTTACCTAAAGAGCTTAGTGGTGTGCACAATGTTTTCCACGTGATCTGAGGAAGTGCTTATCTGAAGAGACACTCGTAGTACCATTCAAGGAGCTCAAGATCGATGACCAGCTACATTTCATGGAAGAACCTGTTAAAATCATGGATCACGAGATCAAATCACTCAAACACAATAAGATTACGATTGTTCAAGTTCGTTGGAACTCAAAGCGTGGCCAAGATTTCACCTAGGAATGAGAAGATCAAATGATGCGCAAGTATCCTGAATTATTCAAAAATGACGTATCTAACATGAAACTACTAAATTTCGGGACGGAATTCCAAATCAACTAGAGGATGATGTGGCACCTTGCGAAAACGCTCAACCGCACTAGCTTCTTCAGTGGCTGCACACTAAATTTCGGGACGGAATTTCTTTCAACTTAGGGATGATGTGACAACCTATGCTTACGATGTTAGCGCCGTTATAATTATCTTACTTTTATAAATGCTTGAACTTTTGTGATGAATTAACTGTACATATATAATTTAATTTAAACAAACAAATACTTGAAGCTAAACCCTTAATGTGTTTAACCGACCCGAACCGTTTGAACCAAAACACCTGTTTCACGTGTTGATCCAACCCACTAGCGTAACTCGTAACTTATGAGGCTCGAATCATAGCATGATATTATATATAATATTAGTTGTAAAAAAACAATAAAGGCATTCCAAAATGGCGGCCCACACCCTTTTCTCTAATCTATTTATGTGTAGCCCCATTTAATTAAATCACTTTCATTTTTTGATAACCACCCAACACCCTCACTGTTGGGCTCAAGCCTATTACGGCTTCCCTCAAAACGGTCCCAAGTTGTTTTTTATTATTATATACATAATGTTAGTATGGTTCTCATAACTATCCAACCCTAAAAGAAACCCTACAACTACCTACAATCTTAATCCCTCTGCCTTCCTCCTGTTTACGCAAATCAGGAGCAACCGCTAGGTACGCACGTCTTGCGTTTTATTTTTTTTGGTTTTATTAGTCGGGTTACTATTTCGTTTCATTATGTTGACTGTGTTCTTAATATTATTTACATTATCTGGTCGAATTTGACGCTTCATGTATTATGGGGTTACTAGAAATCTTGTGGTTAGAGTTATAGCGGATTGTGAGTTTTGTTAACTCTCTTGAGTTTGGTTGATGGGTTAATATGTTTAGTAATAATAGTTAGTTTTATGTGACTTAACTGATGATGAGAACATGCTGTGATTAGTATAAATATGTCGCGGGTTCACTAGATAGTCGTTTGCGGGAACGGGTAACGAAAACGGTAAGTTGTCCAACAATTACAGCCAATTTTAATCGGCCGTATCCGGGTCATAATTTAATGAAATATGGATTTTCTTGAGTCTATTTTGTGCTACTTCGAAATACACTTCTAATGGTGCTAGAATCATGATTTTTGGACGCCGTTTGCTATTTAAATAAATTCATTTGTTTCAGCAATGAAAGCTGCGTTTTTCTGCATATTTTATGCGATATGTTTTGCGTCATAACTTGCTGCGTATTTGGAGTTTTTCTATGAAATTCTTATTGTAGATAGTCTTTAATGTTTAAGAATTTTGTCGATGGTTTCAAGTCTATCACATAAATGAGGAATTTTTAAGAAAATATTTAGTAGGCAGGGGTCAGATTTCGACGAATCTAACCGCAGTTTAGTGTAAATTTTTCACGGAAAATCTTAAAGAATTAGGTACTGCAAATTTTACATAAAATGAAATGGACCATTTGGCACGTTCTGAAATTTTCTGGGAATTTTTGCAGTACCAAACTATACTAGAAAAATTCTCAAAAACTGCAAACAATTAAGTGTAAATGCTGAATTTTGACATATTGATTTGACGTGCTTGTTTCTTGCTTGTGATAATGTCCTATTGTGTTTGATGACTACATAATTGATACTTAGTATGTGATATGCTATAATGTTATGTATACATACACTTGGTTAAATGGTTCATGTATACACGTGTTGTGTGCAAAATGCTAGATTGCGTGTAGGAATATAAGTGTTGCATGAATTCACTTTAATGGAATACATGATAACTATCTTAGGATGTGGTTGATCATCTTTGCTACTAATTGCACTTTAATTCTTACCAAGTAAGACAAAAGTGAGTTCACACCTTATTAAAAGCATGTATTTCCCGGGAATGGGATTGCCTAGTATTCCTAGGATGGAATACTGTAAAATACTATTTACATTGCATGTCTTTAGCGGACTAAACGAACTCTATCTGAAAGTCCCCACACATTACTGATTAATCACCGGGGCCTGGCGAATGGGATATTAGTTGTTAGCGCTATTAGGTTCGAAAAAGTTCACACCGCACCTGGGAGGACGGGCGTAAACTTTATGCCTTGACAACTGGCAACTTACACAGTCAAAGTTTTGGTATCACACAGTTTAGTAGCTTAAAGATGGCGTAGTTCCCCAGGACGTGTTTTATAAATATAGTAATTTAACAACCAAAGTTTTTGAAAAATAATACTGAAAAACCGTGAACTCGCCAACTTTATGTTGACATGCTATTACATGCTTTGAAGGTCGTTAGGTACAGTGCAGGAGCTTGCATTGTGTCACACCTGTACATAGGCGGAAGCGCACGGTGTGAACTTGATTAGTTTTCTTTGCATACGAGATGAGTAAACAACTATATGAAATAAAAGTGTGCACGATGTTCATCCATTCAACACAAATAAACATTACAAGCCACAAGTTATTTGGAAATAAAAGACGTCATAAATAATTTAAAGTTTACAAAAAGCTTGTTCAAAATAACTTTTAAAACATTAAGGCTTTACATCCTATATTCCGCTCGAAGATGGAATATGTAGACCAAACCCTCCAAAATACGGATGACATCGACTACTAGTAACCTTGAAAACTTCGTAAACGACTGCGCCAAGATCCACTTCAATTTCCTGAAATACAATGTAAGTTTAAAAACATCAACAAAAGTTGGCGAGTTCATGCGTTTTTGTGAGCGCTCAATTGAATCTTTAAAAACGTTTGAGAGTTCATATGTGAAAATATGTGGTATGTAAAGTGTCAATGAACTTGATGATCATTAATGTTTTGCAAGGACATTAATATGTGTGATGACATAGGAACTACTCAAACCTAGACGATTTCTTCTGGACAACAAAAGCACTACATGCGGCCACACAAGGACCCATGAGTGGGGCTCGCTACACCCGATAGATGTACCATTTTTTTCCTCGGTCTTATAAAAGATTAATGGCACTTAAGAGATACCCTATTCGCACATGACCTAATATTTCATTCCATAGCTAAACCAAACCATCGAAAACATGTATTCCCCCCCCGAGATTTATAAACCGAAAACATTTAAGAGAAAAGGGGACATGAACTCAAAGATTTGCGTCCGTAATTATATACTAGAAATTCGGGTATCCCAAAGCGCGTATCAGTGACAACCGTGTTTTCCGGTTGTAACTAAACGCTTAACGATCAGTAATACCATCATAATTAACGTAATTAGAGGTAAATTAACTCGATCAGGCCCCTGAAGAGCCTAGGAACGTCTACTTGATTCACGCTACGCGATTTGGCAACAATCGAAGAGTCTAAAGCGAAATCGAACGATAAGCAAACAGATGCCAAACAAATACTGACAACGCCTAAAAATACGAATTTTGTACTTGTATTTATCATACATTCATAATTATGCGATAAATTTGGAGCGTTGAACGTCGCAAAGCACAACGCGGGAGTTACGCAAAAAATCTAGACGCACCGACAACGAAACGGAAGCCACGGACTAGAGTTACGTCTAAATATAAATATATTCTGATATATTTGGTTTCGTCTTCAAATTTTAATACTCGCGGTAGAAATCGGATCGAAAAACGGATAAAAACGGTAACCGTAGTGAAATACGCAAATTTTAACGAAACCGGCAAAACCGTCGCGTCAACCGGTCGACTAACGACAACATTTACGTGTTTTTTAATGCATTACGACATAACAAAATGCTCGGTTCGAAAACGGGCTTGGGAATACGTTTTGGGCCTTGAAAACATTAACGGGCTTTAGGCCAGACCCACTAGCGAAACCCTAAGTATAAATACCAACTTAACCCCTCTTTCCCTCATTTTTCTTGCAAGCAAACCCTAGCCCCCCCAAAGATCCCCTGCTCCTTCTCCCCTCTGCTTCCGATCGTCGGACTCCGGTAACAAAACCGGTAACTCTGGTCACCTCTTCATGCATACACTCACACACCCACACGCCTGTCCTCTCTCTCCGGTGAACATACGGCGACGGTGGCGGCGGTTACGGTCGACTCCGGTCGTCTTCTCCGGCCGACCACAAACCACCTGCAAACCTTTCCCCTCCCCTTGTACCCCCTTATTAATACAAACGCATACATACAGACATAGCGATGAGAGAGAATTGGGTGAGAGAGTGAGATTGGTAGAGAGAGGGAGTGGCGGCGTACGGTGGTGTGACGGTAAAGCCAGCGGTAGCCGGCGACGCTTCGGATCTCGCGGCGGTGGCGGCGATGGTAGGGTTATTTTGGGTGTTGTTTTCGGGACTTGTATGTCTGGTTGGGGATTATAACCGACGGCGAGGAAGATGGTGGTGGTTCTCGGGTTTGGGTCGGGTTGGGTGTTATCGGCTTCGATTCGAGCGGCGACAGCCGTCGCGCGGTGGCGGCTGTCGGCGGCAGTAGCGATGGCGGCGGCGGTGTTTGGCTTCATCTCCGATTCTGATTCGGTTCGACTCGGGTTCAGTCAATGGCTCGGGTCTTGGATCCCAGTTCAACACAGTTCATCTCCGGTTCAGGTTTCGGGTTCGACTCGGTTCGACTCGGTTCAAATTCGAAATAGATTTCGATATTTAGTTCATTTCGATTGAGTTCACTCCGGTTCCGTTAAAAATTTAAGTGTATGTTTCAGGTTCGGTTCGGTGATCGGTTCGGTGCGGTCAACAAAAGTCAACGCGGTCAACTAGTCAAACCCAGTCAACACGAGTCAAACCTAGTCAAATCTAGTCAACGGGTCAACCCACGACTCGGTAAATACTAATTACGACGCGAAATTTAATTATATTAGTTATAATTATTATTAATATTCATTATCGCGAAACCGAGCTCACAACCAACATGTTAACAATTCGACATCGCCAAAGAGTTAAAAATAACAATTAAGTCAACGTACGCTATCTTCGGATAATCATTAGTTAAAATCAAACCGACAATAGTTAAAAATATAAATAGGAAATAATATTTGGCGAAAAACTACATTCGAAACACGTCGAGAAATTATATATATTGTTTCCGTACATTGTAGGTTGCATTTTAATAAATAAATCGACAACTTGGGTTATCGGGATCGTCCAAAAACAGAGGAAACTCTGCTCGATTTTCGTAAAACACACAATACAAAAACACGACACATTTCAAAGATTAAACGCCCGATTCAAAACGATTATTATAAAATAAACATAAGTATATATTTATTTTGTCGACGCTAATTAAAACGTTCACAGCTCGAGCCGACAACCTTTCCACGAACACGATTTCAAGATAACAAACGTACGGCAAACGACTATAAGATAAATAATATTAATCTATGTTTAATTCAAAGCCGAATTCGGGAAACCTTGATAAAATTTTTCGAACAATGTTATAAAATAAGTGTATTGTTACTATTTATTTCGAAACGCCAAATTTCCAAATGCTTTTACAAGACGAATACAAAGTGCGTAGTATTTCAAACGGTGAAATTCGGAAATCGTATATCAAAGACATCTCGAATTCTGAAATCGTATAACACGAATATAATTATAAATATTCGAATGTCGAGACTTGAATACTTTTATAAAATAAATATAGTTATATTATATTTAAACGTCGACGATTCGGAAACTTCAAATGCTATTTGTTATATATGATTTCACGCGAATACGAAATGTATTATCTATACGGATATATTTTCAAGTATATATATAATATATCTTACGAAAACTACAAAGAGTCGTACTACTATCCGTCGACGTACATGACGACTAAATATGATTTCATGAAATATAGTTATGTTTATAAGTAAACATATATTTCAAGTCTCTCGAAAACTAGACCGTTTCTAAGAAACCATAGATTGGTTAGCAAAGTTAAGTCAGTAACACATTCATAGAATCGTAAGGTTAACGATTCGGCAGAGCTCGGTATCACGTAGTATAGCTATGTCATCCTTAAAAACTTAAAAGTTATTCCGTTTTAGGAATACGCTAGATTGCATGCTAGCGAGTCAAGTTGTGGAGACAACACTATGGAAATCACATTAAGCTAGCTTTACATTGGATTATCAAGGTGAGTTCATAACCCCCACTTTTTACCGTTTTACATTTTTATAAATGTTTTCGGGGGTGGAAAGATATGCAAGTTTTGCGAATGTATACAATGTTTCGTTGAAATGAAAATTAAATATTTCTAAACCATGTTACAGACAGATTTCAATAAATTCAAATGGTTTATGAAAGGTGTATACTAAATTTACCGGTTTTTCACAAGCTATACAAAGCTTTTCGAAACATGCATGAGTTTTATGACTAGTGACGGGATTGTCATAGTCACAACTAGGGGTGAGGACCCAAATTTTATAGAAAACATGGGCTAGGCCCAATGATAAGAAAACATGGGCTAGGCCCAATGGCAAGGAAACATGGGCTAGGCCCAAGAACACAAATTTTATAACAATTGGTATGTAGGTATGGGATGAGGTTATAACAGATCATTATGTGTAAGTAGGATTATGATAATAGTAACCATTAATCACGTAGTGACCAAGGTGCAAAAGGTATAGATCTATCGAGTTTGAGACACGCTCCACTCCTGGTATGTTAACCGGTTAGGAGTGCTTTTGTGAGCCCTATTGATGACAAAGTTGTCTCGGTTTGGTTATTTACTTTCTTATGGCACATAGGTCAGTGTATTAGCTACACATTAATTGTTCATTAGATTCCATAGGAAAACTACATACTACGGTTTCAACACCGATTTACAAAGATAACAGAAAAGATTTTGTTACCGGTTTATAAACATAACAGTTATATGCATGGATTTTAAAACAACATGAGAAAACATTTCAATATTGTTATACAGTCATGACATTTCAACTGCTTTGGGATACTATGATCCCACAAACCGGTTTTCGAATGCAAAATGCTCAAATGTTTTATGACTCATTGAAACAAAACAAACAAACTATGAACTCGCCAACTTTATGTTGATTTTTCGCATGTTCTTTCTCAGGTTATGATTACAAGTATGGCACGGTTGGAATAGGAGAACCCATGGGGATTCGAGTAGTTAGCAGGCGTTCATTTACTAGAAACCTTAGCCATCACGTCTGCTTCCGTTGTGCGATGAAGATGCCATTCGGTTCCGCCCCGCTCTGATGAGAAAAAGGACAACTAGGGGGTGTGACAGTATCAACCTAAAAGTGCTCTAATTCATTAGAAACTTGAGTTAATGTTAAATGTGTACACGTTGTTCATCTTGAACGTTATTGTTTAAGTTAAGTCTTTGGATCCCTTTCCGTTTTTTAAATATGTTGGCATTTGTTTCATATTTTTTGTTTTAGTATATATTTTCACTTCTTTTATATATATATATATATATATATATATATATATATATATATATATATTTCGTATCCATCAAGTGTACGAACGGGCCTTGCCCTTCGTGAGTCTTCGTGCCTCGCTCAAGTATAAGTGGGCCTAGCCCATAAGAGTCTTTGTGCCTCACACAAGTGAGAATGGGCCTAGCCCATTTGAGTCTCCGTGATCCACACGGTATGAGTGGGCCTAGCCCATGAGAGTCTCCGTGCCGCGCACGGTATAAGTTCATTTCATGTTTTGTATGTTCTTCCAATACATATTTTAAGCATAGCGAACCTCGTTCACATGTATAAGTATATGTTCCTTTGTATATGCAAATTGATCTTTTGTACGTCCTCGTTTCATGGTATATGTAAATTGTTTTATTGTATGCATTTGCACCATTATATATGCAATTGTTACTTTTTATATGCAAATTATTTTGCTTTATGCATTTGTTCCATGGTATATGCAAATACAGCATTGTATATGCAAATCGTTTTGTTTTATGCATTTCCACCATTATATATGCAATCGTTACTTTATATATGCAAATATTTTGTTGTATGCATTTGTTCGATGGTATATACAAATATTGCATTGTTTATGTAAATTTTTTTGTTGTATGCATTTGCACCATTATATATGCAATTGTTACTTTGCATATGCTAAATTATTTTGTTGTATGCATTTATTCCATGGTATATGCAAATATTGCATTGTATATGCAAATTGTTTTGTTGTATGCATTTTGCACGTATATGTTGTGCATGTACACTTCTTGTAATTCTTGTGTGTCACTAAGGGTTTTGGTATTAGTATTTATACGTATTTTTATATCGTATTATTTGGTACTTATACTGTATTCATACAAATTTGTATACCGTACTATTTGGTATTTATACGTACTATTTAGTATTTATCCGTATTGGTATACCGTATTATTTGGTATTTATATTGTATTTATACGTATAGGTATAACGTATTTGGAGATTGTTTGTGTAGTGTATTTGTATTTTAGTTAGTATTCTTCCTAATACATACACATAATTGTACAAGTATTTCTACACATAAGTTGGTATATTTTAAACATGTATATATTTTATTTAAGAATATATTTATACTTATAAAATTTCCATTTCAGCTTTTTATAATTCTTTTTAACTTATAATTATATATAAGTGTTTATACAAGTTCTTCTAAGATTAGGGCTTAACCCTTTTTATTAAACTTCCTTACTTACTGATTAAGGTCACTAATCGCGTTTAGTCTCATTAATCACCTGTTAATCGTACTTTAATCACAATTAGATTTTATAAAAATTTCGCCATAGTTTCCCCTAAACTATGGCATTTCCACGTTTTTAAAACGTATTTTAAGCATGTTTAAATTCCTTAATCTCAATCAATTTCCAATCAAGTTTCAAAAACTCAATATTTATATGTAACAATTCTCATTTAATTATCCACATAATCCTTGAACTTTATGTATATGTTTATCCACATTTTTAATAATAATAATATAATAACACTTTTAAATTTTTTGACAAGATTACTCACACCATTATATTTAACACACTTTAAAGTCTTTATCCTTCATATAAACAACATTGATTAACACACTTTTGAAACTATCTTAGTGTAAATCATGATTTTTAGTTTGCACGAAAGTTATAAAATGTTAAAAGTCTCTTTTATTTTTTGTAGTAAAGTTCATGTATCATGTGGATGATAATCTTGTTAAGATTTAAACATCAAGTTGTTTAAATCACCATTTTAAATCAAGTTCCATACAAGATCATCAAGCTAAAAACTTACTTTAACATAATCATCAAGAATATGTAAGCTAACTAGCACAAAGCAACATGATCAACACAAAATACATCACATTAGTAGACTTTTTATGTTATGATTAGGGTTTTAAGCTTTGGTTTTCTTATAGTTCAAGATGATCAAGTTGTACTTTGGTATTCTACATAACATATGAAGCTTGAAAATGGTGAGAAATGATCTTACAACTTTGCTATGGTTATGATGAAGATTAAGAAGAGATTAAGCTCCAATGAAGCTCTAAAAGTCCTCCATGCTTGCACCTTCCTTGACGGGGTCTTATGGTGGGTTTTATAAGCTTAATTTGGAGTGTTTTGTGGATAAAAAAGGAAGCGTTATGGGTGTTTTGGGGCTGCCAAAAATGGAAGGTGAAAAAGAATACGGTTCTTGAATTTTTGGATTTTGAATGTAATAGAAATATGATGATGAAGTTAGGTTTTATAGAGGTGAGTTAATCCATCATCCAAATCTTGCAACCATGCTATGTATCTTACATTTTCAACAATGAAACAAGTGGGTGGGCCCACTTGTTGACCGATTTCTTGAAGGAGGGGGGGGGGGGGTAATGTGTACATTTTTATTCAACATGTGGTAAAATGGTAGATATTTATGTAATTTAGTTAAGTATAATGATTAGTGATTGGTCTTGCATCATTAGGGACTAATTAAGGATTTTATATGTTAATTAGTATAATTTAATTCCCTTGACTAGTTGGTGTTAGTTTCGTGTGGTAAAAATATTATTAGATAGGTCGTCGGGTCACTTTTGGACAATATATGGAAAGTGTGCTCTAGTACCGGAAACGTCATCGTGGCTTATTATATGGCACCACCAATGTTGTTTCGGACATGAAATACTCTTAACTAGTTCACTTGGTGACCGTTTAGGTGATAGGATGGTAATGATGCTTCCTACTAGTTTCGTAGGATCGGTATCGGACAAGTTGTGCCCGCTATGGCGTATCGTCGGAAGCTTATGTTTAGGATATTCCGTTGATTTTCCCAAGCTTATTTAGGGTGTATAACCTTATATACGAGTCCTATGACCCTTAAGGTGTTGAGTTTTTGCGTTTCGGACAATTTACTTTGTTATATTCTGTGCGATTCAGACGAATTTTAACAACACGTGTTTTCCGGTAAGTTAAAGTGTTTTTGTATTTAAAGTCCCTAATTAGGGATTTTTATTTGTATTTCAACCCTAAAATTCTTACATACCAATCGTTGATCGTTTTGACGGTTTTCAAAACTTGCTGGCATGAATAGTGTGTTCAGGTAAATAGTGTTTCAGCATTTTGCCAACATATTTGGACATAGTTTGTTGTTTTCTCGCAATGTGAAGAATGTAAAGATGTTGTTTACATATTTAACCATGTCCTATGATTGCTGGACTTTACACAACCTAATCATGCTTTAAATTTAGTCGTAACGAACACAATAAATTGTATAATCAACTTGTTAAGTTGTACGGAATTTACCATTATTTTTCCAGTTGTCACATTCTCCCCCTGTTAAAAGAATTTCGTCCCAAAACTCAAGCCGTGTTATTATTTGCAGGGGAGCATTGGAACAATTGCGGGTAGTTGGATCTAATTTGATCCTCATGTTCCCACGTATACTCTGGGCCGTGACGTGAGTTCCAACGAACTTTAACCAGTTTAATGCGACTTCTCCGTGTCTTGTGGACCTTCCGTCCGTAACCTCAATGGGGTCTTCAGTAAAATGGAGTTTGTCGTCGGTGTGAATTTCATCGTTGGAATGATAACCGTTTCCTGTGTAGGACTCTTCTTGAGATTAGGCACATGGAATGTGTCGTGTACGCTACTGAGCTCATCCAGTAACAAACTTATACGCTACTGTTCCAATCTTTTCAAGATTTTGAAGGGTCCAATGTAGCATGGGTTCAACTTTCCACGTTTACACCTATCCAAGGCGATACTTTCAATAATACCTTGTTTTCCGACTTCAAAAGTTAGTGGTTTACGTCTCTTGTCGGCATACACTTTTGTCGGTCATGAGCCACCTTGATACGGTCTCGTATCTGAAAGATTTTGTCCGTAGTCTCCTGGACTAATTCCGGACTAATGAGTTGCTTGTCTCCGGTCTCCCAACATAGTGGCAACCGACACTTTTGTCCATATAAAGCTTCAAATGGGGCGGCCTGTATGCTAGTGTGATAGTTGTTATTATACGATAACTCCACTAAGGGCAAGTGGGTATCCCAATTTCCACCCAAATCCATCACACAAGCACGTAACATATCCTCCAAATTTTGTGTCGTTTGTTCACTTTGGCCGTCCGTTTGGGGGTGAAAGGCCGTTCTAAGATCTAGTCCGATCCAAAGGCCTTTTAGAATGATCTCCAAATCCTTGACACGAATCAACCGTCTCAATCCGATATGATAAAAATAGGCACTCCATGTCGTGCCATGATTTCTTTGAGGTATAATTCCACTAGTTTCTCCGTGCTATCCTTCTCACGAATAGGTAAGAAGTGTGAAGACTTCGTCAGCGATCCACGATAACCCAATCATGTCGTGACCTCTCGAGGTCTTGGGTAACTTAGTTATAAAATCCATTGAAATCTGTTCGCATTTCCATACAGGAATCTTAGGTTGTTGTAGTAATCCCGAAGGCTTTTGATATTCCGCCTTAACTTTGGCGCAAGTAAGGCATTTTCCGACATAGTTAGCAATATCTCCTTTGAGGTTAGGCCACCACTAGAATTCCTTTAAATCCTGATACATCTTATCTGATCCGAGATGTATAGAGTACTTCGACTTGTGTGCTTCATCTAAAATAATTACTCGTAGATCGCCAAAGTATGGAACCCAAATTCGTCCCATAAAGTATAATGTTCACATCTTCCTTTGGTATCAACTACTTTTCCATTACGCGCAATGATTCGGCTGGTATGTTCACAGGTTTAAGTGCTTCTTGCTGCACATCCCGAATTTGAGAAGTAAAGTTATTTTGTATGGTCATTTCTAAGGCTCGAACCCTTAAAGGTTTTACTCGTTCTTTGCGACTCAAGGCATCCGCCACTACGTTCGCCTTGCCGGGTGGTATTTAGTTTCACAGTCGTAATCGTTCAGTAACTCAACCCATCGTCTTTGCCACATATTTAATTCCTTCTGATTAAATATGTGCTGAAGGCTCTTGTGATCGGTAAAGATTGTACAACGAGTACCATATAAGTAATGATGCCAGATTTTTAATGCGAATACCACCGCACCTAGTTCGAGGTCATGCTTAGTATAATTTTTCTCGTGCACCTTAAGTTGTCGAGATGCGTACGCGATGACTTTGTCTCGTTGCATCTGCACGCAACCGAGACCTTGATGCGACGCATCACAATATACTACAAAGTCGTCGGTACCGTCTGGTAGAGATAAGATTGGCGCATCATAGAGTTTGTCCTTTAATAGTTGGAGTGCAGCTTTTTGTTTGTCCCCCAGTCAAACTTTTTATCCTTTTGAGTCAGGGACGTTAGTAGTTGGGTGATTTTTGAAAATTTCTCTATAAATCGCCAATAATAACTTGCTAGTACCAAAAATTGCCGCACTTCCGTCGGCGTCTTAGGTGCTTCCTAATTCTATATCACCTCAATCTTGGAAGGATCAACATGAATTCCTTTCTTGTTCACCACATGTCGAGAAACTGTACCTTGCAAATCCAAAATTCGCATTTGGAAAACTTTGCATAAAGCTGTTCATTCTTCAGAAGTTCCAAGAAAGTTCGTAAATGTCGCTTTTGTTCGTCCTTCGATCATAAATATATTAATATGTCATCAATAAATACGATCACGAACTTATACAAATACGGCTTGCACATCGCGGTTCATGAGATCCATGAACACCGCCGGTGCATTTGTCAAGCCGAACGACATCACAAGGAACTCATAGTGACCGTAACGAGTTCGAAAAGCCGTTTTGGGTATGCTTTCTTCTTGAATCCTCAACTGATGGTAGCCCGATCGCAGATCGATCGTTGAATAGAAGCTTGAGCCTTGTAACTGATCAAACAAGTCGTCAATTCTCGGTGAGGGGTATCCGTTCTTGATAGTGAGTTTGTTCAACTCTCAGTAGTCTATGCACATACATAAGCTCCCGTCCTTCTTTTTAACAAATAATACCGGAGCTCTCCAAGGTGAGAAATTCGGCATAATGAATTCCTTATCCAGCAACTCCTGAAGTTGAGTGGTAGCTCCCGCATCTCGGACGGAGCTAATCAGTAAGGAGACTTCACCACTGGTGCCGCTCCTGGCACCAAATCGATGCGGAACTCCACTTGGCGTTATGGAGGCAGTCCCGGCAAGTCTTCAAGAAAGACTTCTGGGAACTCCTTCACGACCGGAATGTCTTCTAACTTCGGCTCCTTAGTTTCTTTGTCTACTACATGAGCGAGGAAGGCTATGCAACCTTTTCGAAGCTAATTTTGCGCCTTCATACAATTAATAATCCGTTAGGACGTCTCGCGTTTTTCTCCATTACAACGAGTGTTTCTTCATCTGGTAAGGGGATGCGGATGGTTTTCTCATGACAAACCACTTTCGCTCGGTTGTCGGACAACAAATCCATTCCAACAACCATGTCAAAGCTCCCAAGTCGACGCGTAAAAGGTCGATAGAGAATTTTCGCGCTCCAAGTTCGTGTGTGCAACCTCTAATAATTTCTCCCATTTCGACAAGTTTTCCATTCGCTAATTATATAGAATATGGGATATGTAGCTTACTCGACTCTAGGCCAAGTATATTTTTAAACTTTATAGATATAAAACTAAAGTCGGCGACTGTATCAAATAGAATGAATGAAAAGTGTTGGTTTATAGGGTACCCGAAACCACGTTCGTGTCTTGGCATTCAACCTTAGCTCCTATCACGAAAGCTGTTCCTCGAGCCTGATTATCTTTCAGGCAATCCTTCCGATAATGCCCTTTTTCTCCACACCCGTGGTATACTTGACCTTTGCCACTCCCGTTTCCTCCTTGATTGTTATTTCCGTTACCACCTTGGTTTCTATTTCCACATTCAGCACCCACCCAACAAATCTCTTTGGTGTGCCCGGTCTTACTGCATTTGTCACACTTGGTATTTCTACAAGGTCCAAGTGGTGATACCTACACTTATCATATTTCGGTAAGAAGCCCGTATAACCTCTACCACCACTTGCAAATAGTTACTGCAAAGGACTTAGCTTCCCTAGGTGCGTTCATTTCCCTTCGCTTATTGGGTTGGTTGTTGTTGTTTGCTCGGGTGCCTTTCTTATAGTTGGTGAACTTTCGTTTTCCCTCACTCGAGGACTCCACATGAGTTTCCTTTTTGTTAGCCCCAGTCCTTGACAACTTTCCTAAACGAACAGCACCTCAGTGAGACTAACAGCCAATTCGATAGCCTCACTGATATTAGCAGGCTTAGAAGAAGTAACCATGCTCAAGATCTTAGGAGCAAGTCCCCAAATGTATCGCTCGATTCTTTTAAACTCTGGTTCCATCGGATATGGAACAACCCTTGACAAGTCATGGAAACATTGCTTATACCCAACAACATCAGCTCCGATCATCTTTAAACTCCAAAACTCGGTCTCTAGTTTTTGAATTTTAGCCCTGGAACAATATTTCTTTCTCATCAACTCTTTGAGTTCTTCCCACGTAATAGCATAAGCAGCTTCTCCCCTTTGGTTTGGACTTGGAGATTCCACCATGTCGTGCTACATCTACGAATAACCAAAAAACATATGTGACCCTTAGGTCAGGAGGACACTTGCTCATTCTTATGAACGAGTCGGTCTTATTCTGTCCAGCGCACAAATGCTATGGCACCTCTGGTGCCATCGAAATTCAAAGGCTTGCAGCCTAAAAACTGCTTGTATAAACCCGAAACATTGTACGAATAGATTATGAATGAGCATTGTCAAAGGCACAAATGGAATAATAAATATTGTCAGCTAAAATATATATAAATAATCATCACATCAACCAAACATCATCCACAATAACAAGACATGCATAAGATAAATCACAATAAGCAATAAAGAAAAGCATAATACCAAGCTTTCATATATATTCGACAACTTGTTACATTATTTTCGGGAAAGAAAAACAAAAGGACACAGGAATATATAACCCCAGTCATACAAGTTGATAATACATATAAGTGGTAAAATCTTTTCTTCCCCTTCGGTCCTCAAAAGTCTTCAAGTGTCGATAGCTTGCACCTAGTCTTCATATATACATCAAAAGTGGGTCTTCTACTCCCATAACTAGTACCTGCAATAAAATAAAACTACGGTGCTGGAGGCGAAGGGGGTGGGGTAGGAACGACCAAACTATGGAGATGATCCATCTCATCCTCCATACACCTAACACGAGTGTCAGAGAGGTTGGTCACTGCTCCAAGGTCAACACACGAGCCTCAAGGCCAATAGGTGGACGTGAGAGTGGTGGAGACAGGGGTGGTGGTGATGATGGTGGTGGTGGAGTAGGTGGTTGTGGGTGTGTAGGTGGTGGTGGTGCAAAGTATCACAAAAATGCTCCAACTCCCAGACCTTACGGGTTAAGAGCTGAATCTGTAGCTATAGGGACTGAACAAGATCGTCCCTGGTGTAGGTAGGGTGGTGACTGGGGTGGTAAGGGTCTGACGTGGACATATGAGGAGGTGACTAAAATGGCTGGCGGGAAGATCCCTCTCCAGAACGTGGTGCTGGAATCTCACGAGTGAAAATGACAGATGCACCGGTATGAGGAAGGGGTGTCAATGAATAAAGGTTGTTGTGTAGTGGGGTGTCGATAAGAGGAGCAGGTATGTCCATGGCATAAGGAGAGGCGGGGATATCAGGAGTGTGTCGTGATGTAGGAGTAGCTGGTGGGGTAGTTGTGGAAGTAGGGATCGGTATAGGAACAGGGGTGGCAATGGGAATGGTATCAAAACTACTATCCGTCGCATTTGCCCGCAGTCCCGCGCGGCCTATAGCAGAGGAGGATACGCTGTTGTGCGCATCAGATAAAAAGATGGCTACAATAGAAACAACGGGTGAGGAAACCTCTAGGATAGCAATGTCAATGACCTCGCCATCGCCGATATCATCGCCCAGGTGGTCTACATGAAAGACGGGAACCTCGTCCTCGTCGTCGGACAAAATAAAGAGAGGCAGAACGGCAGCAATAGGTATGACATCTAGTGGAATGTAGTCGATGTTGTGTGCACCATCGGGATGTCCCCCAATCACAAACTCATTTAGCTGTGGCCCCACAGCTAACAGGTCATCCACTACCAGAGCGTCGTCTATCATAGCATCGTCAGAGGTGTAGTCGGGGTCCTCCTTGGGGTCCGACTCATCTGAAGAAGATATGATCTCAATAACAGGTGGGTAATCATCATCTGATGCGTCATCATAGATGCTGCTACTGGCCGAAGATTCCATCGTACCCTGGCAAAATTAATCCGTACAACATGTATATATATATATATCATTAAATAATATCATTACTTATTAAGTATATAAGCATGCAATCATATAAAGTGTAATCACATTGGCTTGTGCGAGTCAATCTAGTTTTGCAAGTCTATCCCATATAGACTATGCCCCAAATAATATCCTTGCATTATTTTTTTTAAAAGAGTTTTATTAGTGGATCTTGCGTTTTCATATATGCAATGAAAACCGTTTTCAAAATCAAAATGTTTTCATGATAGAATCCTAATGATTGTAGACTAGACTCAAGAAGGAATCCTGATTCCCTACAATCGAAGCTCTGATACCAATTTGTCACACCCGCACATAGGCAGGAAGTGCGTGGTGCGAACTTGATTAGTTTTCTTTGCATACGAATAAACATTACAAGCCACAAGTTATTTGGAAATAAAAGACGTCATAAATAATTTAAAGTTTACAAAAAGCTTGTTCAAAATAACTTTTAAAACATCAAGGCTTTGCATCCTATATTCCGCTCGAAGATGGAATATATAGACCAAACCCTCCAAAATATGGATGACATCGACTACTAGTAACCTTGAAAACTTCGTAAACGACTGCGCCAAGATCCACTTCAATTTCCTGAAATACATGTAAGTTTAAAAACATCAATAAAAGTTGGCGAGTTCATGCGTTTTTGTGAGTGCTCCAATTGAATCTTTAAAAACGTTTGAGAGTTCATATGTGAAAATATGTGGTATGTAAAGCGTCAATGAAATTGATGGTCATTAATATTTTACAAGGACATTAATATGTGTGACGACATAGGAACTACTCAACCCTAGACGATTTTTTCCGGTCCACCGACTGAGACAACAAAAGCACTACATGAGGCCACACAAGGACCCATGAGTGGTGCTCGCTACACTCGATAGATCTACCACTTTTTTCCTCGGTTTTATAAAAGATTAATGGCACTTAAGAGATACCCTATTCGCACATGATCTAATATTTCATTCCATAGCTAAACCAAACCATCGAAAACATGTATCCCCCCCGAGAGCTATAAACCGAAAACATTTAAGAGAAAAGGGGGTCATGAACTCACAGATTTGCGTCCGTAGAAATTCGGGTATCCCAAAGCGCGTATCAACCTACAAGTGCTCTAATTCATTAGAAACTTGAGTTAATGTTAACTGTGTACACGTTTTCATCTTGAACGTTATTGTTTAAGTTAAGTCTTTGGATCCCTTTGCGAATTTTAAATATGTTGGCATTTGTTTCATATTTTTTGTTTTAGTATATATATTCACTTCTTACACACACACACACACACACACACATATATATATCGTATCCATCAAGTGTACGAACGGGTCTTGCCCTTCGCGAGTCTTCGTGCCTCGCTCAAGTATAAGTGGGCCTAGCCTATAAGAGTCTTTGTGCCTCGCACAAGTGCGAATAGGCCTAGCCCATGAGAGTCTCCGTGCCGCGCACGGTATAAGTTCGTTACGTGTTCTGTATATTCTTCCAATACATATTTTAAGCATAGCGAACCTCGTTCACATGTATAAGTATATGTTCCTTTGTATATACAAATTGATCTTTTGTACGTCCTCGTTTCATGGTATATGCAAATTGTTTTATCGTATGCGTTTGCACCGTTATATATGCAATTGTTACTTTGTTTATGCAAATTATTTTGTTGTATGCATTTTTTCCTTGGTATATGCAAATATTGCATTATATATGCAAATTTTTTTGTTGTATGCATTTGCATCATTATATATGCAATTGTTACTTTGTATATGCAAATTATTTTATTGTATGCATTTGTTCCATGGTATATGCAAATATTGCATTGTATATGCAAATTGGTTTGTTGTATGCATTTGCACCATTATATATATGCAATTATTACTTTGTATATGCAAATTATTTTGTTGTATGCATTTGTTCCATGGTATATGAAAATATTGCATTGTATATGCAAATTGTTTTGTTCTATGCATTTGCACGTATATGTTGTGCATGTACACTACTTGTAATTCTTGTGTATCACTAAGGGTTTTGGTATAAGTATTTATACGTACTTTTTATACCGTATTATTTGTGTCTGTCGCTTACTTAGTTACGTCTGTAATTGTACGGTCTTTGTTTATTGTGTCTGTATAGTTTGGTCGTGTTGATCAAATCAAGATATCCTCCTATCTTGATTTAGTACGACGATTAGTTTTTGTATGTTTTAAATCATGTATGCATACTGTTGGGTCTACTGTTGAGTCTTGTGTATGTCATGTCTATTGGCACGTTCTCCAAAGAACACTTTCAGGTGCAAGTGAGAAGTGCTTCGTATGAGCAAGTTGTTGCTCATATGAGCCACTAACCATTCGTACGAGTAATTCTCCAGTTGTACGAGTGGCTCATTTCAACAATCACCTTGCTTGATTCATACGAGCCAGTTCATGTTTGTACGAGCCATGGGTCATTCGTACGAGCATCCTTTGGACAATGTTCTTCGTGACTAATAGTGTTTTGTATTACTAGCAACATTCTTCGTACTGTTGCTAGGTGTGGACACTATATAAACAGACATGCACTTCTCAGTGCAGTAGAGGACAGTTGAGAAGTGAATGCTAGACACTAGAGAGAGACACTAAAGCACAAGAGTACAGAGAGTATATCCTGAGTCTGTATGAACATTGTTTGTATGTGTTTGTACTAGTTCTCTTCTATTAATGAAGATAGTGAATCTTTGGTTATCTTTGTGTTTCTTACTTTGCTTTGGTTTGCATACTTAGATTCCGCACTCGTATGTGTGTTATGTAAATAGGGAAATAGGTTAGTATTGATCCTCTAAGTGGACCTACAATTGGTATCAGAGCTTTGGCTTTCTTCCTTGTTTAAAACCAAGCTTAGTGTTGTGTCTGAGCTAGTTTCAAGGGCTTCTAGAAGTGTTCATGAACTTTCAACAGGAAACTTAAGTTTTTAAAAGATAACCAACTTAAAACTTAGTTAAAACTTACTGTATCAAGAAAATTTTCATACAAACCTTGTTAGAATACATGGAGACATGTTAGAATCTGGTTTTTCTTAAAATTTTCTATAAAGTTTAGTTGGAAATATTTTCAGGTGAAACACTGCCGGAAAACTCACTGGAATATTCTTGTAGGGTTGACCAAATCTCTGGACTTGACTGTTTTAACTGAAAAGCTGATATGGAATGTTTGTCTTTTTAACCAAAATTGTGTAGACAACGACCACTTTCGAACAAACTCAGAAACAAATCTCTGTTAGAAAAGGAAATTTTCACCAACCGACCCTGCAAAAAGATTCCTCTCTGCGAAAAACCAAACTTCAATGAAAAACATCCGTGCGAATAATCCGCACGAAGAACAAAATTGTTCGTGCGAAAGACCAAGTCATCCGCACGAAGGACCTTGTTTGCACGAAGCATAGGTCGATCGCATGAAAGACTGTGGTTCGTACGAAAGGTAGTGGCTCGTATGAATCATTGATTCGTATGAAGAAGCCACTTGATTGTTTTTCGTGTTTTAATTTTTCAAACCTTTGTGGTTGTGAACTATTAAAAGGAGACTGTTATTTTCAAAAATTAAACTTTAAACCTTTTAATTTTCATAAAAAAGAAAACATAATAGGTACTAATCCTTGGGATTGGGGGAGTAGTTCAAGCACAAATCAAGACTCATCAAAAAGCTCCGCAACCTCATGGGTGAAATCACTAATACCCCAACACACAACCATGATTACCGCAAATCAATGGGCGTGTGTAGCAAATAAAAATCAGAGCATTCAGACTCTTTTTATACGCGAGAGTGAAACAGGAAGTAATAACTGTCCACCAAAACTGAACCATATGAACGATTATCCTTCGTGGACAAGTCGTTTCCATACATATGTTCTTGGTCAAAGTACAAAACTATGGACATGTTTTACTACACCATACAAGGAATCTCTCGAAGAAGTAGGATCAAATCCAACCTCCTTAGCCAATCCAGATGAAAACGATAAAAAGGCCTATGATTTAGAGAAGAAGGCGTTTGCTATCCTTACACAAGCACTTCATAAAGATATTTATCATCAGTTTGTGTACTGTACCACAACCAAGAATTTGTGGGACACTTTGGAAGCAAGAGGAGAAGGAAATGCTGCAACCAGAAAAATACGACATGATATCTAAAGAAAGAGTTTGAATGTTTCATGTTCATGGAGAATGAAACACTAAACGATATGACAAAACATTTCTGCCATCTACTTAGTAAAATGTATTCATACAAAGTTTTAGAATCTCTACAAGAAATCGTGACGTGTTTTGCTGACGCTTTACCACCAAAGGGGAGTCAATTTATTGACTTACTAAGGCATACAGGTGTTTTGGATATGATTAGTATTTATGAATTTGTTTAGAAGCTGGAGAACAAAAATGAAGAAGAAATCCGGAAAGCAAAAAGAGTTTCTGTTCCACAAAATCCTGAGATGTACTTTGGAGGTATTAACACAGGTGTTAGTACAACTCAGCAGCCAAAACGTCAAACGACGTTTATGGCAAATGTTAACCCCTTTCTACCACCACCAGTTCAAACAGATCAATCTGCCGGCTCAGGTGTCAAGTATTTGATCCTAAAGCCTTTCTACCACAACCTCAAGTTGTTACACCTCAAGTTCCACAACAAGCTTCTCAACAAGCTTTCTATGGTAACAACTTTCAACCTGCAAATCCTAATACCGTCAGACTTGATATGTCACATCTTTCCAAGGTCAGTGTAGAAGTTGCGCGGGAACATATGGAACTTTTGAACACTATGGTTAGTGCTTACTATGGACTAGTCGCTGGTCAAATTAGAAACATCAATTTGACTAATGAAGACTATCAACAAATAGACAGAGATGAGATGGAGTTGATGGATATTAAATGGGCGTTTGCAAGTGCGGTCAGAAGAGTTAAGGATTATATGAGCAGAATTGGGAGAACGAGTTTGGAAAGCAAGAAAGATATCAAATATGGTTTTGATAAAGATGCTGTTACTTGCTTCAACTGAGGTGAAAAAGGTCACTTCAAGCGTGAATGTACTCGACCCAGCAAACAAGGAAATCACAACCGTTTGCGAAATCAATCACAACCATCCCACACAACTCAAGTTAACAATGAACAAAGAATAGTTCCTGTTAACAACCCAAACAACTCTAACCAGTCTGGACATTCAAACAACACATACAGAGCTCTAGTAATTCAAGCAGATGAAGGATGCGATTGGTCAGTACAATTGGGAAACGAGATTCAAGGAGGAACTGCATGTTATGCCAATATTATCAATCAGATAAAACATGTTCACAACATTGACAATTCTGATGATAATGATAGTGGGTATAATCAGAGTTCTAACAAAGAAAGCTTGAGTGTAGGTGGTTATGGATCTGATCCAGATGTCAGGGAAAGGATTGATACCGAGGTCATTGAGTTGCTGGGAAGAAGTAGAAAAGTTGAAAAGTCAAAAGTCTGGTTTGATAAGGAAAGCAGAAGTTGCATCAAAGGAGATGGAGAAAATCTTTACCAACAATGCGTCCTTTTTCTCATCATACATGATGTATTGAATAATACATACATTTATCATGTAGAGTTTGTAAAATTTTAGCACGTTTTTATTTCGGTTTGTCAAGAATTTTCTACTTTTAAGCCAAATGCGTTTTGCAGGCCTTAGTTCGTGAAAACGGTTGGAAGGATGGGGAAAACGAGCTAAAATGGTAAAGAGAACCGAACCGGAAGGTGATTGGATCGAAAAAGAGGAAACGAATCACAATTATGGGTTTTTAACCCTCTGGCGGGCCGCGACCGATAGGTTCTATCCCTCTCGCGGGGCGCGAGAGAGTGATACTTATCTCTGGAGTTATGACTCGGTCGTGGGGCTCGACTAGAAGGTCTTATCCCTCTCGCGGCTGGCGAGAGGGTGTTTATCCAGAAAGTTTCGAAACTAAGTTGTTTTTGGATTTGTTTGTTTTTATTGAGTTATTATTGAAGTAAAACACATCTTGGGATCAACTTGGACGAACTTAGGCCTTTTGGAGCAATTTTTCTGGAGTATCTGAGCTAGGAGAAGAAGATCTAGGCTACAGGAGTCGTTCGGGTTATCAAGGAGTTTTGAGGCAGGAGCTTTAACGGTTTTATTGCAACATTCTTGAGCTTTATACTTCTTTGTTTAACTTGATTATGCATTCTTGTTCTAAACCTTGTTTCATTAGTTTGTCAAACATGATGCTTGGCTAGATTTAATTCAGTTACCTAGGTTTGGATGATTTGATTTTATGAAAGTTTTATTTATTTTAGTTTAATTTTGGTTTGAATGTGTAACTGGTAAAGTTCACAACTTTAATTATCTAGTTTAGTGTATTTGCATGATTTGGATTGATTTGTGTTTGTTTAATTGTTTTACATGAATCTAGGTGGATGTCTTCCATAGAATAGGTTTGTGTTGCTTTTTCGTGTCTTTAGGGATTCGGGAAGTTATCGGTAAATTGGCCAATAAAACCGGGAAAACAATTGAATGAAATATAAAATTAGTTTTGTCATTATACCTAAATTAGTTATTGAGAAATAATAATTAATTAACTGGATTAATTAGATAAAGTGTTAGGTTTAGGTTTTGAGAAAATCCCAAATCTAATTTACTTGTCATAATTAGGTCGGTTTTGTAGTTGGTCTAGGTTAACTATAGAGAAGTAGTTGACTAATTCGACACTTTACTAAATTAAAAGATAACTGAAAAGAAATCTTTAGAACCGGTAAACAAATAATAATTGTAGGTTATCATAGGTGTCTTCCTGAGAAGGGTCGGGGGTCCTGATCGGTAAACCTAGGATTTAATATTTCAAGATCCGGTAAAACATTCAACCTAATAAGTTATTATCAAATCAAATGAGTAGTAGTCTAAAAATCCAACCTAGGTAACTAGTTCATTATTTCCTGATTTAATTCCCAAATTTCTAAGAAGTTCACAATTTGATTTGTTCCAATTTAGAAGTTTTAGTTTAATTAGCAATTTAGAATTAGTAGATAACCCTCCCCCCTTAAAATATACAAAGTGTTTTTATCGAGTTTAAATTAAGTAGTCATAGTAATTAGAGAGTTTTATGGTTTCGATAATCCGGACTTACTTAAGCTAATCTACAATTGATCGGTCCACTTGCCGGTTAGTAGTTTAGTATAGTTTAGGAGTCTAGAGTTTAATCTGAGTCTAGAATTAGGGTAATTTTATTTGTTTTTAATTAACTACTTTTAGAATATCAAGTTTTTGGCGCCGTTGCCGGGGACTCTCTCATTGGCAATTGCGTTGATTACTCGATTTAGGCTTTGTTATTACACTTGTGTTTAATTTTTGTTTTTCGTTTATGTCGTAGTAGTCTAAATTATTTAATTAGTTTAAAATTTATTTTTCTTAATATATATTTTAATTGTTTTTGCTAAATTATTGCGTTTGTCGTGTTTCCGGTTTAGTGGATGCCCCATACGCATTCGCAAGGACCTCCGCTTAAGCCGCCAACGGATACGCCTTTCTCTCCCGAACCAAAGGTAAGTGCTTCTTCCTCCACTTTTTCAAGTTCATCCCGTTCCTTTATACCGCCCGATTTCAATTTTACACCAAAGCCTTCACCACCCAGTTCCCCATCACCCGCGTAGTTCATAGAAACGTGAGCCCACTACCGCCACCACCTAACTTTCACATCGCTAATAATAATCAAACCGTATACCAACAGGCCACCACCGGCTTCACCGGTGCAAACTCACCCATCACCCTCCCCCGATGAACAACGATAGAGCTTGGCAAATCCCTTCCTATATCATGACCGCTATCACTAACTCTTTCCAATTCCACCCCGGTCGTGATGATGAGGATGCGCCCGCACATATAAACCGCCTCACCCGTCTCTGTGACACCTTCAATATGGAGGGTGTGGGCAACGATGCCCGTTTCCTTCAAGTCTTTCCTTTTTCTCTCAGGGGTCGAACCGCCATCTAGCTTGACTCTCAACCACCCAGTACTTTTTCTACTTGGGCTGCTCTACGGATGCTTTCCTAAAAAAAAACTTCCCACCCGCTAAAGCATCTCGCGTTCATGATCAGATCCATTCGTTCCAAATGGAACCTGATGAGCTCTACCATCTAGCTTGGCAGCGTTTCCAAACTTTAGTGTCCCGCTTCTCTCAGCACGGTCTGTCGGACTGGGCACTTGTAGAGAAATTCTACAACGGTCTCACCCATGAGACCCGTGCTCGATTCGACACTTCTGCTGGTGGACTCTTGATGGGAAAGAAAACAGTAGCCGAGTGTAACGACCTTTTCGAAAGCTTTGCCCATTCTGACGTATATTACAGCACTGCCGGCAGGAATTCAATTCCTATTTCTCGTACGCCTCGGGTTAATCAGGGTCTACACCAAGTTAGCTTGGAAACTATGGTAGCAGCTGCCTTAGATAGCTTTAAGAGGGAGGTCACTACAGAGGTACATGAGCTGAAGAAGAAGGTAGATAGGTGTGAGGTGTGTAGAGGGGGTCATGACACGTTAGAGTGTCTTACGCTCACTGTCGAGCAGGTAGAGTTCATCAGTGGTCAAAGTCGAGGTCTAACAAATCCCTTTAATAATAATACTTCCAATTATAACCCAAACTGGCGTAATAATAATAATAACTTTCGATCTTCCGGTAACCCCCTCGTTTCCAATCAGGTTCATATCTGAAGAGGGGGCAGGGTCACTACTATAGTGGAAGGTCAGGTCATTCTAGTCAGTTTAGTGGAGGGGTTCGAATCAGGAGGGTCAGACTAGGCGTGGAGGTTCTGGGGTAGTCTAGATAGGATTGAAGAGTTATTATCTCAATTAGTGTTAAGGATCAGGCTACTCAGAAAACTCTTGCGGAACACGATCTTCTCTTGAAAAATCAACAGTCTGCACTCTTAGATCTGCAGAGGTCGGTAAGTAGTATCGCTAAGCAGCTGCAAGATCAGCCACACGACCAGTTTGCGGGTAATACCCAACCTAACCCGGCAAACCAACACGTGAAAGCGATTACTACACGCAGTGGTAGGAGTTTGAAGGAAGTGGGTAGAGAGGGGGTAGAGGTAGAGGTGCATGATGAGGAGGTGGATGAGGAAATAGAGATGGAGGCTCCACCTAGGGTGCACACCAGGCTAGACCCAGCAATTACCGCACCAACTAGTGGACCTTCAGTTGAGAGTAGGGAGAGAAAAAACCGGTAGAGGTTAGTCCATCACCGATCGTAGATACTTCACGCTTACCCTACCCAACATGTCTGAAACAGCAAAAATATGTCAAGGAATACGGGAACTTCCTTGACATGTTTACTCAATTGAATATCAATCTCCCGTTCATCGAGGCCCTCCAGCATATGCCTAAATATGCCAAGTTTTTTAAGGATCTTCTAAATCGTAAAGATAGGCTGGGGGAGCTTTCGAATGTCCCGTTGACTGGAGGATGCTCCACCGTGGTTTTAAACAAGTTACCCGAAAAATTGACTGATCCGGGTATCTTTACGATTCCATGCCTATTCGGCGGCTCCATTGCTCCAGCTCATGCTTTAGCCGATCTTGGGGCGAGCATAAATCTGATGCCTTTCTCACTCTACGAGAGATTAGGTTTAGGGGAGCTCACCCCTACTCGTATGTCACTGTCGTTAGCCGATAGGTCTGTCAAGTATCTGAGGGAATTCGTAGAGAACTTATTGGTTAAGGTCGATAGATTTGTCTTTCTGTGGATTTTGTCATCCTAGATATGGAGGCCGACGAGAAGGTACCCATCATCTTAGGTCGCCCATTCATGATGGGAAAATCACCCTTCACGTCGGGGATGAGAACGTCACGTTCGAGATCGCAAGGTCGATGCAACACCCGAGCGGTGGCGACAGTGATAATGGCCCTTGTCACTCCGTATACTTTCTGAATTCATTCATGTCGTGCGTTGATCACTGTCTAGAGTATATTAGAGGAGCCGACCTAGTGAATGAGAGTTTTGTAGCTGAGGAGAGTGACAGCGAGGATATAGGGGACGACCTCCTAGGGGCACCCGAGACCTTAGAGTTCTGTGAGGTTAGTGTGGCTAGTGAGAGTACACCTTTAGAGACCCCAGCAGCCGTAGAGCTTAAGTTCCTCTTGTCCTACTTAGAATACGGTTCCTCGGTGACAATTGGAGCTTACCCGTGATCATTTCTTGGAAATTGTCAACGGAGGAGAAGGAGCGTTTGATAAAGGTCCTAAAATACAGTAAGGAGGCCATCACGTGGAAATTATCTGATATCAAGGGAATTATCCCCACCTTCTGTACGCATAGGATCCTCATGGAGGACGTCTTTAAGCCAGTAGTGCAGCCACAACGTCGTCTAAACCCGAATATGCAAGAAGTGGTGAAGAAAGAGGTGCTCAAGCTGATGGAAGCTGGTCTCTTCTACCTGATCTCCGATTCGGCATGGGTAAGCCCCACTCAGGTTGTTCCCAAGAAGGGGGAATGACAGTGGTCATGAACGAAAAGAAGGAGCTTATCCCATCGGAAACAGTCACGGGCTGGCGGGTGTGCATAGATTATCGTAAATTGAATGACGCCGCCCGCAAGGACCACTTCCCGCTCTTGTTTATCGATCAGATGTTGGAGCGACTCGCAGGACAACAATTTTATTGTTTTCTTAACGGGTTCTCAGGTTACTTCCAGATCCCAATTGCTCCCGAGGATCAAGAGAAGACAACCTTCACATGCCTGTACGGTACTTACGCGTATCGCCACATGTCGTTCGGGTTATGTAACGCTCCGGCTGCTTTCCAATAATGCATGGTCGCTCTCTTTCAGGACATGATCGAGACCTCGATGGAGGTTTTCATGGACGATTTCTCTGTCTATGGAAACACTTTCGATCAATGTCTTAGTCACCTAGATGCGATGATAAAACGGTGTGTCGAGACGAGATTAATCCTTAACTGGAAGAAATGTCACTTTATGGTGACAGAGGAAGAGTGCTAGGGCAAAAGATCTCGCGGGCATGTATTGAGGTCGATCGGGTGAAGATAGATACTATCAGCAGACTCCCACCATCGACTAGCATCAAGTCCATCTGTAGTTTTCTCAGTCATGCGGGCTTCTACAGACGGTTTATCAGAGATTTCTCAAAGATCATCGGCCCCATGACACGACTCCTCGATAAAGATGTACCCTTCGTCTTCGATGACGACTGCTTGAAAGCCTTCACGATCCTTAAAGAGAAACTGGTGAGTGTTCCTATCCTCGTCTCACCTGACTGGAGCTTGCCCTTCGAGCTCATGTGTGATGCGAGTGACTATGCTGTCGGCACCATTTTGGTTTAGCAACGTGATAAACATTTTCATCCTATTTACTACACTAGTAAAACCCTTAATGACAGTCAGGAGAACTACACCACTAAAGAAAAGGAGCTCTTGGTAGTAGTATTCACGTTTGATAAATTCCGCTCCTACCTCGTCCTTTCCAAAACCGTCATCTTTACTGACCATGGGGCTCTGCGCATCCTCTTCCAAAAGAAGGACGCAAAGCCTCTTCTCATTCGGTGGATTCTCTTGCTTTCCGAGTTCGACATAGAGATCAGAGATAAGAAGAGAGCAGAGAATGTGGATGCTGACCATCTATCCCGATTAGATGATCCTAGTAGAGAAGAAATCTGAGAAGAAGAGATCGGTGATATATTTCCCCGTGAGTCAGTGGAGTTTGTGGCAGCGGAGAAGGAGAGGATGCCGTGGTTTTCTGATTTTGTGAATTATCTCGCAAACGGAGTGGTACTGAAGGGGATTGATGGGTGGTCTTTTGGACAACCTGTAAGTGAATTAAAACGATAAATATTCCACACTTTAAACGTTTATTTGTTACGATTTAATGTCTACAGTGTGTTTGGCTTTGCAGGTATCGAAGAGCGTAATGAGGGAGTTTAAACGTGCTTTAGAGGGTATTTACAAGAGCCTAATCGAAGAGGGGACTTAAGAGATTGCACGAAGGGCAAAAATGGAAAAATGAAGCTGACCACCGTAACCGTAGCTTACGGTGGAGTCCACTCTTAAAGACCACCTTAAGGCAGAAGTTGGATGGCGTAATGGAATTTTGCCCACCGTAATCTACGGTGGGCACCGTAGCTTACGGTGGTGAGCTACGGGAAATGTGTAAGTACCCAAAATTTGACGTGAAGTCGTTGTAACACGCAAATTTAATTCCAAAACTGCTACTAGATAGCGGTAAGTGGGGTATCGAACACGAGGATTTGTGGAATTAATGTTATCAAAAGGGTGTACTACTATACTAAATTACCTAATTTGCAATAATTTAATTTCACATTTCGATTTATGGACTTTAACTTAATTACTAGTGATTCAAAAATTGGTTTTTAATAGATTAATAAGGGAATGATCATCTTGGGCTCCGGTTCAAAACGCATGTGTTCAATTCTACTAGAAAGAGTCACATAGACATGACTCGTGTTTGATTAACTATTTGTGATAAAAGGGAACAAAGTACTCAGATTAAAATGCGAGGTTGTTACCCGATGACCAATTGATTAATACCCAACCCGTAAACCTTCCCGTGATAGCTTGATTGTCAACGACACCAAGAACGTACGGAACAAGCAATAAGCGCAATATCAACCAATAATTTACAAACAATCAATCAACACCATAAAAACCATAACATATTAATTATTCTAGAAATCAAGAATTCAAACACAATTGTTCAACAAACCTTCACCCAAGACGATCACCGAAATGTTTAGCCACTCATGTTCTCACAATCAAACAAACTTCAATTGTCTTGTTCATACGAATCAAACACACTCAAATATTGTTTTGAACTTGTTAGAATCAATTAAAAACACCTAAAATCGTCTCCCAATTGCTCTGCAAATCGTTCCAATCATTGATAATGTGAAAGGCCACCATAACTCAGCTTAAATTGGGCAGTTACACATTTCCCGTAGCTCACCACCGTAAACTACGGTGCCCACCATCGCTTACGCTGGGCAAAATTCCATTACGGCATCCAACTTCTGTCTTACGGTGGTCTTTGAGAGTGGACAACTTCATTTTTCCATTTTTGCCCTTCGTGCAATCTCTTAAGTCCCCTTTTCGATTAGGCTCTTGTAAATACCCTCTAAAGCACGTTTAAACCCCCTCATTACGCTTTTCGGTACCTGCAAAGCCAAACACACCGTAGACATCAAATCGTAACAAATAAACGTTTAAAGCGTGGAATATTTATAGTTTTAATTCACTTACGGGTTGTACAAAAGACCACCCGTCAGGGATGACCACACAGCAGAAGAAGAAATTCTTCCGCGATGTGAGGCGATACATCTGGGATGACCCGTTTCTATTTTGGGTAGGGGGAGATCGGATTCTCAGGCGCCGTGTTAGTAGAGAAGAGGGGGCGAAGATTTTGAGGCACGTGCACGAGGGACTGACATGAGGTCATCATGGTCCGCACATCACCGCACAGAAGGTTTTCGATTGCGGTTTTTATTGTCCCTTAGTAGGTAAGGACGCTCGAGAGTTCATTAAGACGTGTGATCGTTGCCAGCGCACCGGCAACATCTCCTCCAAGGACTAGATGCCCCAACATCCGATCCAAATTCTTGAAGTTTTTGATGTATGGGGGATTGACTTCATGGGACCGTTTCCCGTATCTAGCGGGAATCGGTATATCCTTGTGGCTATTGACAAGTTTCCAAGTGGGTTGAAGCTAAAGCTTTACCCACAAATATGCCCGAGTGGTGGTGAGATTCTTGAAGAAGCTATTCACCTGTTTCGGTACCCCACGAGCTATTATCAGTTACCGTGGCACACACTTCTGCAATGCCATCATGGAAAAGGCATTGGCACGCTACGGTGTCACTCGTCGCCTCTCCACCGCTTATCATCCTCAGACGAGCGGCCAAGTGGAGAATGCGAACATGGGGGTGAAATGGATCCTCGAGAAGACGGTAGGCAAAAGTCTGAAGGACTGGTCCGATAAGTTAGATGATGCTTTATGGGCGTTTCACACCACCTATAAGACACCGCTAGGCACCACACCCTTCATGATCATTTATGGTAAAGCCTTCCATCTCCCAGTTGAACTTGAGCATAGGGCATTGTGGGCTTGTAAAACCGTGAATTTGGACCTCACTGAAGCTACCAAGAGACGCTACTTCCAAATTCACGAGTTGGAGGCACTTCGGGATGCGGCATATGAGTGTTCATGGAGCATTAAGGAGAAAACTAAGGCGCTGCATGACAAGAGATTGAAAGGTGTGAAAGAGTTTCAAATCAGCGACATAGTGCTCTTATATAACTCGCAATTGAAACTATTTGCTGGTAAGTTGAAGTCAAAATGTCATGCCCGTATATGGTAAATGAGGTATTCCCAAATGGAACAATCAAGCTGAAAGATGAAGCGGATGGAGGGACGTGGAAGGTTAGTGGGCATCGCTTGAAGCACTATTTAGGAGGACGACTAGATCCCACCGAGACGGAGGAAACTCCTCTCCAAGTTCCACCTCATACCGCATAGGTTCTTGAGTGTCAGCTCAAGTGTAGAGTATGTACATTATGGTATTAAATTGCATTTCATTTTTTTTTAATTCATATTTTCGTATTTTGTGTGTTTGTTTGTGGGTCAGTTTAGCTGTTTTTGCAGGTTATATCACGCCACCATTGATGGAGAGTGGGAAATTGAAGGTACGTTTTGTTATTATCCGGTTACGAGCGGGGTGGTTCACTAAGTTATCATAGACAAAATGAAATTTTCAAAAAAAAATTATAAGGCACAAAACCTGAAATTTTTCAAAACTATATGTGAAAACAGGCTTCTCGCAGGGTGCGAGACGCATAAGCCATCTCGCTCGCGGGGTGCGAGATGCATAAGCCATCTCGCTCGCGGCCCGCGAGAGGCTTGTAAATCCGGTAACCACCACTCGGTCGTGGGGCGCGAGAGGAGTAAAGGACTCTCTCGTGGCCCGCGAGAGGCCCTATCTGCATTTTGAAACCCTAACAACCATTTTCCCCCATTTTCAAACCATTTCTTCACCACTTTCACCTACGGCTCCTCCACTATTCCTCACCAAAATTCACCATTTTTAACCCACATTCACCCAAATCTTGCCCCTTTGCTACCCTACATCAACCTTCACCCATATTTAAGTGCAAACTCCCGGTTTTCCCCTTTCAAACGAGCTCTTTAACTATGTTGCAACTTTTCCATTATTCGCTTACTAATTCTTATAGATCGGCGCCAAGGTATGTTTTCTTGCAACATTTATGCTTTCATTTTCATAATATATCTAGTTGCTGCATCTATTTTGGTGTTTGGTATAGTGCTAGTTGCATGTTAGGTTATTTTGCGGGTTGGGATAAACTGGGTTTGGTTTAAGTTTTGTTGATGATGGTTGTAACTTTTTGTGGGTAGATTAAATATACGCACGGTATTTCTTGGCGGGTTTGGTGAGGTCCAACATTGCGTGTGGGGATTCGGGTTGGTTAATATTGATACTAAAAATCAGATTTTTAAGATCTTCAACCCGTTGTTTCTGCTATGTTCATACAGTTTTTATCTTTCGATTTACACTCAATGTTGGCTCATTTTTCGGCACATAGGTTTAATTGAGGGCAATTAAGGTGCCGGAAGGGGGTTAGTTGTATGGTTTTGGATATATTTTGGGGGTTATTAACATTTGGATGATCATGAATATAGGATTCTGTCTCGCCCGTACTCAATCTCCATTCGGGTGAGATTCGATTTTATTAATTAATAATGTTACGAACTGCTAAAGTGTATCTAAAATTATGTGGTAAAGTGTTTATCTTTTTCTGACCGCGAATGAAATGCTATACGGTCATTTGTTCTATGTGGTTGCCTCTTTCTAATGCTATACTTGTCTTACTTGTGCTTTATGCAGATGTCTGGGGAAGGTAGTTCAAGCCGTGCTGGACGAAAGAGGAGAGGGCCAACACCTCGCCAGAGAGGTGACCCAGCTGATGCACCACAACAACCTTCGTATTTTGGTCGACGCAGAATCAGGTACAGGGGGGACGGTATTCCCCATGGGCAGAGCACGAGGATAGTGGACAGTCCCCTTCTTCAGTTCGATCTAGACTCCCATGAGTGGGAAAGGCTTTCTAACCTAGTCACTTGTGATCTGCTGCCCTATAGACGGATCGACTGGGATATGATTGACCATCTGGGTCAAAGGGGTAGGATTGAACAGTTGTTGGGCGACAAGTTCAGGAGGGTATTGGATTGCAGAGCCAGACAGTATAAAGAGATTACCTACGAGTTTTACTCTATGTTCGAATACCAGCAGGGTAAATTTAATGAGAGTGATGCTATCTCTTTCGCTTTAGGGAGGCAAGTTTATGAAATGACGGTTCCACAGTTCCCGTGGCCTCGTAGATATACTCGTTAGAGGAGGTTTAGGCACCAGACTTCTCCACCAGTCTTCAGGGGGTCTTCAAAAGGAGGCACCCCCACAGTGTTTAGACGGATGAACTAGCCAGGTTTTGGGGTATAATCTCTTTGCTCCATATTCAAACAATATGGTAGCAAACGACATTATTGATCTGGTCTACCGATTTATACACAAGATTCTTACTGCTACACTGGTTGGAAGAGGGCAGGGGGACAACAAGGTAAATCAGGTAAGTTTGTTCTGTCTGATTGTGCATGGTGGAAGGACGACCATCAAACCTGGCTTCTATATTTGCATGGTCGATGAAGCGGGTGTGGAGGGGAGGCCCCGGGGCAAGGGTGTATTGTGGGCCCTTGATTACGTGCTTAGCCAAGAGTTTAGGGGTGTTCGACAGATATCCCCAAGATAGATTGAGTGAAGGCCATGGCCCCTGTGTTATGAGTATTCGAGACCTCCAGGCTGCCAGGATTTTGACGACCCAAGAGCCTATTAGCTGGGAGTTACTCCGCCTGGGACCTCAGGTGCAACCGCCTCTAGGATCTGAAGCTGCATCATCTATGCAGGCTGGCGTCCCCACTCGATATCAGCGGCCGGTCACGTGTCAGGAGCTGCTAGACGACAGTATCCTCTTCGTCAGCCTTGCCCAGACCCACTGACTTTAGATTCTCTGTATGAAAGGATGGAGACGGGGTTTGGGGACCTGCGAGGCTATGTTGACCAGTAGTTTGGTGGAGTTCGCCAGACCATGATGGAGAGTAGGCGTCTATATGAGGCTAGCTAGCAAAGGATGGAAGATGGGATGAGGTATATGATGCAGAATTTGAACATGGGGGTTCCATCCTACTTTCAGCATCTAGGTGGTCAGCCGGGGTCAAGTCAGTTTGCTAGTATGGAGGAAGTTCAACCGTATCAAGTATTCGAGGCGTCAGTAGAGTCGGAGGAGGACGATTGAAGCAGCAGTGGAGCTTTATCTTTATGTTTTATTTTCTGCTGTTTTATTTTCTTAATGGTCTGTAATTTAAAAAATTTACTTTGTGGAGGTGTTGAATGGTTTGGGTATCATGATGGACAATCTTCAAAACAATTTATTTATTTGCTTTATCATATTATGTTTGGGAAGTGTATGGTGATAGGTCGATGTTGTATGATGCTTCCGTTCTGCTGATTGCGTTCGGATTGGAGAGCATGAGTGGATTGAATGGCACATTGACAATCTTGCATTACAAGCTAAGTCGCTACACTTTTGTATTGTGTTTTTCTTTATGTATTTTGTTTTGTTTTATTTTGAGTGGTAGGTTGTCTCATCCTTGCATTGGGAACAATGCAAAAATTGAAGTGTGGGGATGAGATAGTAGAGTATAATATTAGAGTATTTATTTTAGTTTGAGTAAAAAAAACATCAAAAATGTCTTTTGAAAAAGAAGTTTGCATGAAATTAAATGGAAAATGATAGAAAAATTAAATTTTTATTCGGTTTCAAATAATAATAATATGAGAAATAAAAGGGTGAGTTTGTGTCTAACTTGGGATATGTGAGTAGGCTCGATTCGGTTCTTATATTCTTTGAGATTAATATACCTTAATTGTCGGTCTACTAGTGGGTACTCATCTAGGAAAAATGGGAAACTGAACCGCCAAAAATAGTATAAGGAATGCCGTTATAAGCTATAATATTTTGAATTTTTAATCATGTAAAAGAATCGATTGAAAAGTAGACGAGGCCTATGGAATCTCTCTTGGGGATGGTGACTCTGATCAAGAATCCCTCTAGGATTAGTTGAAATTTTAAGTATCGAAGCCCACGTTGTCGCTCTTGGTGATGGTGACTCTAGTTGAGACAGCCTCTAGGTTAGATATGCAAAAAGAAATCAAATGCTCGAAACGAAAAAAAAAGAAAATTACTTGGTTTCAAATTCTTTACATTTTGGTATAAAACGGTTAGGAAAGGGTTTAAATAATTTGTTCCTTGTGTTCCATAAGCTTGAGTTGGGATTAGGGTTACTGTGGATTCTAGTGTGAAACCCTAGGTAGATTTACTGCACTTAAACTAAATTCACATGATAAGAGGTTTGAACCGAATTTTGAGAAGTGGATCTAATACTTGCAATCGCGGTTAAATAAATCTCATTTCCTAATAAAAATAACCTTAATCTTTGAAATTGAATAATTGTTTGATTATGATTTCGTTTGTGCACAATTCTTTTTCGAGGGCAAAAAAAGAGCAAGTGTGGGGATATTTATTGAATAATACATACATTTATCATGTAGAGTTTGCTAATTTTTAGCACGTTTTCATTTCGGTTTTTCAAGAATTTTTCTACTTTTAATCCAAATGCGTTTTGCAGGTCTTGGTTCGTGAAAACGGTTGGAAGGATGGGGAAAACGAGCTAAAATGGTAAATAGAACCGAGCCGGAACGTGATTAGATCGAAAACGAGGAAACGAATCGCAATTCTCGGTTTTTATCCCTCTGGCGGGCTGCGACCGACAGGTTATATCCCTCTCGCAGGACGCGAGAGGGTGATACTTATCTCCGGAGTTATGACTCGGTCGCAGGGCGCGACCGGAAGGCCTTATCCCTCTTGCGTCCGGCGAGAGGGTGTTTTATCTAGAAAGTTTCGAAACTGAGTTGTTTTTGGATTTTTTTTGTTATTTATTGAGTTATTATTGAAGTAAAACACATCTTGGGATCAACTTGGACGAACTTAGGCCTTTTGGAGCAATTTTCTAGAGATTCTAAGCTAGGAGAAGAAGATCTAGGCTGCAGGAGTCATTCGGGTTATCAAGGAGTTTTATTGCAACATTCTCGTGCTTTATACTTCTTTGTTTAACTTGATTATGCATTCTTGTTCTAAACCTTATTTAATTAGTTTGTCAAACATGATGCTTGGCTAGATTTAATTCAGTTACCTAGGTTTGGATGATTTGATTTTTTCAAAGTTTGATTTATTTTAGTTTAATTTTGGTTTGACTGTGTAATTGGTAAAGTTCACAACTTTAATTATCTAGTTTAGTGTATTTGCATGATTTTGAATGATTTGTGTTTGTTTAATTGTTTTACATGAATCTAGTGGATGTCTTCCATAGAATAGGTTTGTGTTGCTTTTTCATGTCTTTAGGGATTCGGGAAGTTGTCGGTAAATTGGCCAATAAAACCGGGGAAAACAATTGAATGAAATATAAAATTAGTTTTGTCATTATACCTAAATTAGTTATTGAGAAATAATAATTAGTTAACTGAATTAATTAGATAAATTGTTAGGTTTAGGTTTTGAGAAATTCCCAAATCTAATTTACTTGTCATAATTAGGTCAGTTAATCTAAACTAAAAGTTGTAGTTGGTCTAGGTTAATTATTGAGAAGTAGTTGACCAATTAGACGCTTTACTAAATTAAAAGATAACTGAAAAGAAATCTTTAGAACCGGTAAACAAATAATAATTGTAGGTTATTATAGGTGTCTTCCTTAGAAAGGTCAGGGGTCATGTTCGGTAAACCTAGGATTTAATATTTCAAGATCCCGGTAAAACATTCAACCTAATAAGTTATTATCAAATCAAATGAGTAGTAGTCTAAAAATCCAACCCAGGTGACTAGGCCATTATTTCCTTATTTAATTCCCAATTTTCTAAAAGTTCACAATTTGATTTGTTCCAATTTAGTAGTTTTAGTTCAATAACCAATTTAGAATTAGTAGAAACCCCCCCCCCCTTAAAATATACAAAATGTTTTAATCGAGTTTAAATTAAGTAGTCATAGTAATTAGAGAGTTTTGTGGGTTCGATGATCCGGACTTACTTAAGCTAATCTACAATTAATCGATCCACTTGTCGGTTAGTAGTTTAGTATAGTTTAGGAGTCTAGAGTTTAATTTGAGTCTAGAATTAGGGTAATTTGATTTGTTTTTAATTAACTACTTTTAGAACATCAATACCGCTTTCATGGCTAATGTCGCAGGTTCAACAAGTCATGTAAAATCCGACTCTCCTAAGATATGCAGTGACTGTGCTAAATTAAAAACGAAATTTGAAACAATAAACAGTCACAATCAAAGCCTAGTAGTTGAACTGTCAAAATGCAAAGAGACAAATCTGGCTTTAACTCGAAACAAAAAGGATTTAAAATCTGTAACTGAAACTCTTAAGAAAAGCGTTTCTAAATTAACTAAAACAATTTTGAACAAACAAACAAGAATTAATAACTACATTAATATCCTTGAAGAAACGGAAAAGGAGTTAGCCATTGCCAAATGCGAACATGATGCAATTAAGCTAAAATTGGAAAGTTATTCTGACTCCCGATATGTGCTTGATCACATCATTGACGTTCAAAAGCTTAAGGGAGATGTCAAATGCATTGGGTATAAATCGTGTCCACCTCCGTTGATACACAATTATACCAAATTGCCTGATGAAGAGGAAATGCCACGCTTTGAACCATCTGTACCTCTTAATCCTTAAGAGTTTGTAGTAGGATTAGGGTTTAAGATGGACAATTCCTCAGTTGAATCAAGAAAATCAGAGAAGTCATCATCAGTTGTTGATCAGAATCCTTTTATAATAGAGGAGGAGTCATAGAAAATCGATCAGGATCAATCTCTTGACAAAGAAAAAGGGATAGAAATTTCTGCTACTCCCGATGTGAAAACTGTTGAAAATCAAGGGAATGATCCTATGAAATCTATCAAGACAACTGAATCTACAGCTGAAAATGATAATGTCTTGTATACTTTGTTTGGGGACAAAGAATTTACTCAAACAAAGACTTTCCGATCAGAAATGTAAAGCCAACTTCAATTGATCAAGTTTTTGAAAATACAACAACCAAATTTTTGGAAAAGAAGAATCCAATCAAGTCACAACCATTATTCATTTCAAAAGAAAAACAACAAGAAAAGCGAGTTGAAAAACCTAAGGTATCATAATCAAAGGTTGAAGCTAAAGGAGCTCACTACAAGAAGAAATAGAAGAATGTTAATTTTGTGGGTTCAACTGGTACTGATAAAATCGAGACCTTTGAATTTTGTAAATCAAGTCAAGATCTTAAAGCGTAACAGTCAAAACAATTACACTCAACATAATAGCCAACAACCATATAATCACCTTCCAATCTTTTCAAAGTGATATAAACTTGAAATTATGTATCTCAGTTTCTTGAAATTTCAATTTCTAATTCCACACATTTAAAAGTCTAGGATCCGGTGGGTCTAGAGGGAAGTTTGGGTAGAATAGAACTAATTCGGTAGAAAGTTATTAAGAAGAAGTAGAAGCGGAAGCTTTCATTCATACCAAAAGATTATACATCTTTACAAGCTGGAGAAATTAGGAATCTCTCCAACATTTCCCTTCTGGGAACTCCAAAACTTATCTAAATCTGAACACATGACACTATATATAGACATGGATTTGTTACGAAGTAATGTTCATGCGGACTAGCTTACCCTATACGAATGTGTTCGTTTTTCTCACTAAACTATACAATATTCAACACACGCTCTATCTAGCCTATTCGCATAGTGGTGGACATACAAAATATGCATCAACAATTTCTCCCTTGGCCATCACTGACGAAAATTGATCTTGATATATGAGAGCCGTGTTTGAATATTCTACAACTCCAATCAGGCATCTTGAAATCTTCAGACAATTCTCCCTTGATTGATGATTCATGCTTGCATTATCTTCATTATGCACCAAATTTCCCCTGGAATGAATCTTCAGGTCTTTATTTGCACGGTTCCCGACCTCCTTTGATTTGCTTAACTGAAATCTTTACGAATAATCGCCAATCTCAAAACTAACGATGCAGCTTCTCTGTTTTGACTATACCCACATCCGTGTTTGGTTTTTGATTTAACATTTTAGCACGTGAGCTGAATCTCCTAATCTTCAAAAACCCAACCAACAATTGATAGAAACTTCGAATCACCACACCGATAAACTTCAAGTTTGTGAATAGCCACGAAAATCTGAAATCCCGTTTTCCGTAATCACTTTTAAGCACGCTCTTGAATGATTGATCAACAAAACGTTAATCTCCTTAATCAGCAAATCTTCATCGGATAGCAAATCGCCTAGTAACACAATCAAATCTGAGAAAAATTATTCCACAACCAGAATCAGATTCTTCCTCTTCAATTATGATAACAAATATATAGTCTTCTCCATTAGTCTCGACCACAACTTAATCAACAAACATCATCACTTCCCGGCGGTTAGTCCGAAAAAAAATTCCTCTGCTAGAAGATTAAACATTCTAACACTTTTAGACTATCATCGAGAATTTGTGTATCTAATATCTTTAACACCCTTTGATATCTTTAAAGTATCGACAATCATCCTACTAACCGGCTTGAGGAAGACCCGGGACTCCAACCCTAAGATATCAATCTGATCTCGATCTGAAGAATCTGAACTTCCTGTGATTACAAACTAACGAATCTAGATTTCAAATGTATCCCCGAACAATTTGAAGTCGGAACCACTTGAATACTGTTGCACGTCACAAATTTAAAAAATGCCGGCAATATATTCTATGAAAAATTTCCCCCCTCATTTTTGCAAATTCTGACGTCTCTAAAACTTATCACTGAATTTCCTCCTCAAATGTGGCAAATTCAGTCCTCTCTATTCTCTAAAAAACTCAACTATGCGGAAAATGTGTCATTTTGGTCTGCAAAAGTTAGTTTTTCATCAATTCGAATTTTTTTAAGGCCTATTCATAGTCACTAAACCAAATGATAAACGGTCTGCATATGTATTCGGGACTACCCTATTATCTTCAACCCATTGTGATCGTGTTATTAAATCTGTTCTCTAAGCCCTCGACGGTGTCCCCGAACAGCCCAAATTTGTCGTTAAAATCTCGAAAAAATTTTCAATCTCCAAATTTTTTAGGACACTCGTCTAGTCACCATGATCAAAAAATGCCTTTTTAGGCATTTTGGGTTACCTTCGTATGAGGGTATTTTGGGTACCTTCATATGAAAGTGGGTATCTTTGTGCGAAGGTAGTATCTTCATATGAACGTAGTTCCTCCATGCGAACAATTCTGATTCAATTTTTCGATCCAAAATCTTATTTCTTCGAATTTCATGATGATTCTTTTAAAGATATGGTCGAAATACATTTCTAAACAATCTTATGGTTTCTATTTTATTTTTTGTCCATCGATTGTTCGTTTGTTTGATGATTAACATCTAAAGCCCCTAAATGTCCATAATTTTTGAGCGTAGGTGATTCAATCAACAATTAGATTGATTGAATCGATACCATAGCTCTGATACCACTTGAAAGTCTAGGATCCGGCGGGTCTAGATGGAAGTTTGGGTAGAATAGAACTAATTCAAAAGTTATTAAGAAGAAGTAGAAGCGGAAGCTTTCCATTCATACTGAAAGAGTATACATCTTTACACGCTAGAGCAATTCCTTTCTGGGATCTCCAAAACTTACCTAACTCTTAACACACGACACTATATATGGACACAGGTTTGATGCGGAGTAACGTTTGTGCGGACTAGCTTACTTCCGTACGAAGGTGTTACATCCTCACCTTCGTGTCACGTGTTCGGTTTTCTCACTAAACTATACAATATTCAACACAAGCTCTATCTAGCCTATTCGCACAGTGGTATACATACAAAATATGCATCAACAAAATTATTTTCTATATTTGTTGAAATCACTTTCCAAATTTAGTTAAACATTGTTTATCTGGGATCAACAAAAGTGAAAAGGGACACTTGTCCCCCGTTGTTCCAATCAGAACTATACACACACACCTTTGTTTTTGTTGTTTATTAAGCATTCCTTTCACCAACAAAACTTATTTTGTTTCTGCTCTCAAACATCCCAACCCTTTTTTGTCAACAAAACAAGGTATCAAAGCCCGTTGTAAGTTAATTTTTGTCACACCCTGGTCATAGCGGAAGCGCAAGTGTGTGACTATGAGGTAATCCTTGCATCCAATTAAGTAAACAAGTATATATCAACAACGATGCCATAATAATAATAAGTTGCATTCCAATATTTACAATCAACCAAAAGTGATTTCATAGTTGTAATTGTTTTCAACTTGATATGATAACCATAATTTAGAATACATTACTTCAAAATAAGGTATTGTTTTCACCATAAATGCATAATGATGTTTTGACCTCTATATACCCATACGAAGTTGGAATATAAGAGGCAAACCCTCCAAAAGATGGCACATCGTTGTCTTGTAATTTTCCCATATCCCGATATGTATCACCAGCTCATGCCTTGAGTCCTGAAATACATGTAATTTTAAAAGTCAATAAAAGTTGGCGAGTTCATATAGTTAATTTTTTCGTATAAACTGTCATCCTTGTAAACCAGTAATGAAATCTAAGTATGTTATTAGCAATCATAGAGTTTTAAGGATCTATCAGTATGTCACGAGCACCCTGACATATATGTGCCATAAGTAAGTAACTAAACCGAGACAACTTTGACATCATTGGGATCACAAAAGCACTCCGTAGGGTATACCAAGCAGGAGTGGAGGACGTCTCAAACTCAATAGATCTACCTCTTTTACACCTTGGTCACTATGTGATTAATGATTACTATTGTCATCATCCTACTTATGCACAATTGATCGTGTTATCAACAAAAACCATAGCTAACATACAGTTTGTGATGACATGTATTTCCCCTCGATAGTTTTAAAACAAAACTTTGAAATAATTGAAAGGAGGGACATGAACTCACAGCTTTGCGTTCCATACGTCGTACTATTCACAGTTTGGTGTTCGTACATGTGTGTAACCTACATGTATATTAAGTTTATTAGACACCTAGGCCTCGTTGGACCTTGTACCAGTTGTCATTGGGCCTTGCACGGGTGTCATTGGCCTTGCCCATGTCATTTATGTCATTGGGCCTAGCCCATGTTTTTGTGTCATTGGGCCTAGCCCATGTAATTTATTCATTGGGCCTAGCCCATGTAATTTATGTCATTGGGCCTAGCCAAAGTCTTTTATATCATTGGGCCTAGCCTGTATATTTATGTGATTGGGCCTAGCCCATGTAGTTTATGTGATTGGGCCTAGCCCATGTCTTTATGTGATTGGGCCTACCCATGTAATTTATGTGATTGGGCCTAGCCCATATCTTTATGTGATTGGGCCTAGCCCATGTAATTTATATGTTAGGGCGTAGCCCATGTATTTTATACTTTTGGGCTTTGTCCATATATTTTATGCATTTTAGGCCTTGCCCATGTCTTTTATAAATTGGGCCTAGCCCATATTCATTTTTAAGAGTCCAATATTTTATAAGTCTTATACTTATAATTTTTTCTAAGTATAGATTTGCGAGTATATATATTTTTATACTTTTATAAAAATCACTTAGTAAATTCTTTTATATTTTAACTCCTCGAGTTTTGATATCGATAGCATATATATATGACCAGTGCCTAAAATAAATTATTTTAGAGATATCGTCGTCGTTGCTTAATATATGCTTTTTGGTGTCGAAAATCGTCCGTCGTCGTAATAACTCTTCGTGTCGGTGATTTATTCATTGTTCAACGACACGATGGTGTATTTGTATACGTTCACCCACCGTCCGCATTGCTTCGTTTTTCCGATTATCGTTTCGACGTATTGTAAAAATGTATTTGCTTGTGTCACCAACACTTGGTAATATTTTCAAGTGTTTGTAGTACTTTGTGTATAGTTGGGTAGTTTTATGGTGAATACCCTAAGCTTCTAAATATATACACATACCATACACATGTATTTACATCTATTTCTTGGTGACAAAATATGCATATATACTTTAATTTTCACAAGCATTCATATATATATTTATAAGAATCACTTATTTTTAACTTGGAAAAATATATACATATACTTGTTAAACACTTGGGTGTTTAGGGTTTAACCCTTGTCATTAGAACTTCCCTAATTACAATATAAGTAACTAATCGTGTTTAGTCCCGCTAATCACCCCGTTGATCATACTTTAATCGCTATTAGATTTTTAGAAACTTTCGCCATAGTTTCCCTTAAACTATGGAGTTTTCCACGTTTTTAAAATGTATTTAAACCATATTTAAACTCATAATAAAAATCAACTATTAATCTAAGCTCCCATATTATTTTGTTTACAACTTATGCACATCATCATCCATGGCTTTTGGTAATCATATTCTTATTAAAAATATAATGAGATTTGAACATTTATTATAATTTTTAAATCATCATTTTTGTTACATCCTAAAATCAAGTCCTTCATTTTAAACCCCTTTTGTTTACTACTCTTTTTAAGATGATCACATCTTAAATCATGGGGTTTAAGCTTTTAAAATTACTCATGTGTAGTAAATCACTTTTAGATTGTAGTAACCTTCATGGATGATGAAGTTGATGATCTTGTGTAGAGTTAAACATCATCATGTTTAAATCATCATTTTCATATTTATCCACACAAGATCATCCACCTTATACACCTTACTTTAACATAAACAACATCATCATGCGAACTAGTTAACATATAAACACATAATCAACACAAAATAAACTATATTTAGTGTTATTATTAAGGTGAGGTATAGGGTTTTCAAGTTATATTTTCTTCACTTTGAAGATAATCAACTTGTACTTCCTTAAACTAGACATGGTAAGAAGCTAGAATATGAAGATATTTGTCTTACAATGGTTGCGCATGATTAGTGAAGATCTAGGAAGAAAATGAAGCTCCAAGAAAGCCCTAATGGTCCTTCACCTTTGCTAGCATCTTGGATGGTCTTGAAATGGCTTTAAAGTGAGTGTAGTGAGGTGGTTAATAGTGGACTTGTGGTGGTTTAGTGGTGGTGATTGTGGCCGTGGGAAGGAGAGAGAGAGATAGGTAGTTGTTTCAAATTTGGAAGTGAAGGAGTGATGGGAATTATGAGGTGATATGTTTATATAATTACCCATCTTTCAAATTGCATCCATATCTTCTCACCATGCTTATTATCTCATATTTTCAACAAGAATCAAGTGGGTGTGGGACCCACTTGAATCTGCCAATTGCAAGGGGGTAAAGTGTAATTTTTTTTATAACATATACTTATTTATCTAGATATTTAAGTAATTAATGTTAAGTGTTATGATTAGGGGGTTGATCTTGTAACCTTAGCATATAACTAGGTTTTAGGGTGTTAATCTATGATAATTAGTCCACTTGATAATTTAATATAAGTTTCGGATGACGAAATCATCACTAGTTCGCTCATCGACATAATATTCGCTAATAAACGAACCTTATTATTTAGTACCGGAAGCTTTGGTGTTTGACCACCACAAATGTCATGGCGTTTATTTAGTCTACTTACGATCTAGAAATATGCTTAACTAGTTCGCTAGATGAATGTATGTTGAGTTAGGATGACCAAAATGCCTTTCGTTCGATCGTTCACTCGATATCGGCACTTATATATCTTGCCGTCGAACTTTTTGAGAAGTTGTGTTTCCGTGGCCTCAAGATAGTTGAAAGGATACCGAGTCCCAAATGAGGCTTAACTAGTTCTCTAGATGCTTGTATGAGGCTATCAGCCACCAAATGTTCATCGGTTCGGCAAACGGTTGCTTTTCGGTCGAGTCATGCACAATTTATCGTATGATCGGAAACAATGTCTTTTGTGCATTTTTGCTATTCTCATATTGTTTTAGGATGTTCAACATTGTTTTGTTATTGTTCTAAATTCCAGAATCCACCGAATTAGTATTGTGACAAACTGAAATTTGTCCCCTTTTTGTTCGAAACGGACAATTTTGCAAGTTAAGCGTTGTACCGGAAAGTTATATATTTTTGTAACGGGTATTCCCATATCAATGTTTTCATGTATATATGTACTCAATTATGGCATTAGCTTGCTGTTATTCGCGGTTCTGTTTTATTTTAGCAGTTTGCTGACACAAATAGTGCAACCGCGAATAGAGCGCCCAACACTTTCTACCAACACTTTTAGGGCATTGTTTGGTTTGTTCCGCATCGTAACAAAAACTATATGTTATGATCTGATTTACTTCTCCTAATACTTGCCATATGACGTACGACTTAGTGGCGTAATTAAATTACAATAATATGCATGAGATTATGAAATAAAAATAGTGATTAGATTGTACAGAATTACCGGTTATTTGCCATTTGTCACATACTCCCCCTGTTAAAAAGAATTTCGTCCCGAAATTCAGTTTGAGGCATCCTCTGAAGGAGTCTTTTTGAACAGGTGGGGGTATTTTGCCTTGATCTAACCTTCATGTTCCCACGTGTACTCGGAACCGTGACGCGAGTTCCAGCGAACTTTTACTAGTTTGATTTGGCTTCTTCTCGTCATTTGAACTTTCCAGTCCATGACTTCAACGGGTTCTTTGGTAAATTGAACTTTGTCATCAACATGAATCTCATCCGATGGAATGATAATCGTGTTATTTGTCGGGTTTTTCTTCAGATTAGACACATGAAATGTGTTGTGTACATCTTTGGGTTCCTCTGGCAGTTTTAATTTGTAAGCCACTATACCGATCTTTGCTAGAATTTCGAAAGGCCCAATGTACCTCGAGTTTAGTTTTCCGGGCATCCCGAATCTAGCTACACCCCAAGGTGAGACCTTTAGTAATACTTTGTCTCCGACCTCGATGGATAATGGTTTGCGTCTCCGATCTGCGTAGCTCTTTTGTCTATCTCGGGCCGCTTTGATACGCTGACGGATCTTGAATATTTGTCTGTGGTCTCTTGTACTAGTTCAGGACCAATGAGTTGTCTGTCGCCGACTTCCGCCCAGCATACCGGAGATCGGCACTTTCGTCCATATAGTGCTTCGAACGGTGCGGCCTTGATACTGGTGTGATAACTGTTATTGTAGGAAAACTCTACCAATGGTAAATAAGTATCTCAGTTTCTGCCTAACTCCATCACACAGGCCGAAGCATGTCTTCCAACGTTTAGATGGTTCGCTCGCTTTGACCATCAGTCTGCGGGTAAAAGCTGTGCTTAAATCTAAGCCAGAACCAAACGAAGTTTGAAATGATTGCCAGATCCGCGACACAAAGCGACCATCTCTATCAGAGATTATCGAGATTGTCACTCCATGATATGCCACGATTTCCTTATGATATAGTTCAGCTAACTTCTCTGTATAGCCACACGTAAATAAAAATAAAGACGTAAAAATCAATTAAAAAGTATTTAGAAATTAAGGGGTTTTAAAAGTAAATGCTGAAAAAGCACTAATAAGGCCACACAGTAAGGAGAAGCGCAAAGAGGTATCGATCAAGTACAAAGGTACAAAGTGCAAAGTTGTGACCCAATAACCTCTCGGCAGGTTGTGTAAGACGACGTTGCATGAGGACCAGTAGTGCAGAGGAAAAAAGTACGCAAGGACGTCAGATTTGGTTAACCGGTCAATGATAACCTAGATCATGTTATGACCTTGAGAGGTCCGAGGTAATTTTGTAATAAAATCCATTGAGATTTGTTCCCACTTCCCAACTAGGATTTCGGGTTGTTGCAATAAACGAGATGGTTTTTGGTATTCGGCCTTGACCTTTGCACAAGTTAGGCATTTCCCAACATAGGTTGTAATATCTCCCTTGAGATTCGGCCACCAATAATACTCTTTTAGATCCTGGTACATTTTATCTGATCATGGGTGTATCGAGTATTTGGACTTGTGTGCTTCATCCAGCACCAAGTCTCGCAAATCGCCATAATAGGGAATCTAGATCCTCCCATGAAATATAGAGTCCCATCCTTGTTCGGTTCCACCTGTTTTTCCATTCCCCGTAATGCTTCCGCTGGAATGTTTTCTGGTTTCAACGCTTCTTGTTGTGTATCATGCACTCGAGCCGCAAAGTTCGTCTGGAACGTCATTTCTAAAGCTCGTACCCGTAAAGTTTTGACTCGTTCCTTCCTGCTCAAAGCATCTGCTACAACATTTGCCTTGCCCGGGTGATACTTGATATCATAGTTATAATCATTCAACAATTCCACCCAACGTTGTTGGCGCATATTCAGTTTCTTTTGTTTGAATATATGTTGAAGACTTTTATGATCCATGAATATGGTACACTTGGTCCCATATAAATAATGATGCCAGATTTTTAGGGCAAATACCAATGCGCCTAATTCTAGGTCGTGCGTGGTATAATTCCTTTCGTGAACTTTTAGCTGACGTGACGCGTACGCGATAAATTTTTCGCGTTGCATTAACACGCAACCCAAACCTTGATACGATGCATCACAGTAGACCACAAAACCATCGCTACCGTCTGGGAGTGATAATATCGGCGCCTTACATAATTTTTCTTTTAATATTTGAAAAGCCGATTCTTGCTTTTCTTCCAAATCAAACTTTTCCCTTTTGCGTAACAGAGGTTAGCGGTTGAGCTACCTTTGAGAAGTTCTTAATAAATCCCCTGTAACATCCCTCTAAACCTAGGAATTCCCGTATTTCCGTGGGGTTTCTTGGCGTGGTCCAATTCTTTATAGCCTGGATCTTTGAGGGGTCAACATGTATTCCGTTCTCGTTCACCATGTGACCGAGAAATTGTACCTCGCGAATCCAAAATTTGCATTTCGAGAACTTGGCATATAATTGCTCCTTCTTTAGCAATTCCAGTAAGTCCTCAAGTGTTGCTCATGTTCTTCCTCGGTTCGCGAGTATATCAATATGTATCTATAAAAACGATCACAAACTTTTCGAGGTATGGCTTACATACCCGGTTCATCAAATCCATAAATACTGCAGGGCGTTTGTTAGACCAAAAGGCATAACAAGGAACTCGTAATGACCGTAGCGAGTCCTAAACGCTGTCTTGGGAATACTTTCCTGTCGGTGCATCATGTCTATTGCCTACGTCTAGGATATGTCCTTATTGTATATAGGGCTTAAACGTCGAATGTATATATGTTATTGTTTATTTTATATGTTTTGTAAGAGACTCGTACGAGTGAAGTACATGACTCGTACAAGTGACACTCTATCACTCGTATGAGGCAACCATTCGCATCAGTCACAGTCTCGGTTTCACACACTCAAGTGCGAGTCATGTCGACCTAGAAATAGAGGAGTGTTCTGTCAGAGCTAGCAAGTGTTAGTTCAGTTGGTACGGTGAAGCCCTGTTCATTTGTTTACTTGCCTTGTACTTTGCACGTGACTCAATACATTCAGAGCAGTTAAACAGTATATCTCTCTTGTTCGTTTGTCATCCTCTCTAGCAATGAATTCCGCCTCTGCTAGCTGAGTTAGATCAGACTGGTTTCTCATCGGAGGAGCCGATCCCCCGTTCACATTTCCTCTTGGATTCTTAACTGATGATATCTGGATCTTAAAGCAATCTTTGAGTAAAAACTCGACCCTTGCAATTGATCGAATAGATCGTCGATTCTTGGTAATGGGTACCGGTTCTTGATGGTTAACTTATTCAGTTCCTGGTAGTCGATGCACATTCGGAAAGTTTTGTCCTTCTTTTTCACAAACAGTAACGGAGCTCCCCAAGGTGAGAAACTTGGTCTTATGAACCCTTTGTCAAGCAACTCTTGCAACTGAGTAGATAATTCCGGCATCTCCGAGGGCGCTAGTCGATACGGGGCTTTCGCCACAGGTGCAGCTCTGGGTACAAAATCAATACGGAACTCGACTTGTCGTGATCGAGGTAGTCCCGAAAAGTCTTCTGGAAAGACCTCGGGATATTCCCTTACTACTGGTATGTCCTCCACTTATAGCTCCTCGACCTTTTTATCCATCACATAGGCAAGAAAGGCGATGCATCCTTTCCTTAAACATTTTTGATCTTTCATGCAGTTTATGATTCGTAGTGGCATGTCCATGCTAATCACCGTGAATCATCAAATGTTATCCATTAGGTATGGGGATACGAATGATTTTCTCGTGACATATGACTTCGGCTCGATTATCGGATAGCCTATCCATACCAATAACGACATCAAAACTACCCAGTTGAACTGGTAAAATCTATATCGAACTTCCGTTCACCCAATTCTAAGGTACATTTATTTATAATTTCCCCCGACTCTACCAATATCCCATTAGCTAGATCAATCGAGTATGGAACATCTAATTACACGACTCTACCCCAAGTATATCTCTAAATTCTTTAGAAATAAAACTAAAATATGCCGCTGTATCAAACAGAATAGATGCGAAGTGATCGTTGATTGGGAACGTACCAGTGACCACATTCGGTTCCTAGCGAGCATCCTTAGCTTGAATCACGAACGCTCTTCCCCGAGCTTGGTTTTCTTTAGGGCAATCTTTCTTGAAAAGCCCTTTGTCTCCGCGTCCAAAACAACCTTGATCTCTAGCATTTGTTCCCCGGCACGCATCGGTGCGATGTCCAAACTTACAACATTTGCCACACTTGGGGCCTCGGCATTCTCCATAGTGGTGGAAAAGTCATTTGGGGCATTTCGGTGCTCCCCTAGTATAAGATTTCTAAGCAGCAGTGTTTGTGGTAGTGGTAACATATACCTTCGTTTCTTTGACTTCTCTTGTGGTTTGTTTCTTGTTACTATTGTGAATGGGGATCGAGCTCCCGAAATGAACAATCGACCTGATCTCGCTCAACTAGCAGAGGCGGAATTCATTGCAAGAGAGGTAGATATGACAAAAAAGATAATACTTACTGTTTAATGTTTCTGATATATTAAAGACGTTCAAGTTACAGACGCAAGTAAACAAACTGACAGAGCTTCGCCGTATGAAATGACAAATCCGTACCAGCTCTAACACAACACCTCCCTATTGACATGACTCGTACAGAAGTGCGTGCACTAACAAACATCTATGATTCGTACGAAATAGTATTTGGTACGAGTGACTCACTCGTACGAAACACACATCTGTTTCGTGCGAATTACAGTGTAAAAACATATAAGCTTTACATTTTCTCATTTAAACATTAACTTGTAAACTTTATAAACATTATAGATATATCCTTGACGTAGGCAATAGACATTTTGCACCAACAAACTCCCCCTTGGATGTTGCCGTAGTCTGAATAATCTTCAAAACTTCAATTTGATTTGACTTTAACGCTCAAAGAATCTCTTTAACTGCTTTCGACGTTCTTCAGAAGCAATAGGCGTTTGATCAGTCAGAGGACGTCGCTTTAAAAACTGAAAGCTCCTCAAAGATGGTATTCTTGAACGTTCAACGATCCGAGCTTCTTTTTCTACAGTTTTCTTCGATTCCAAATTTTATTTTTATTTTTTATTTTCAATAATTTTATCTGTTTCAAAAATCCACTTGACTAACCAAGTCCAAGTTAATGACCCTGGTTATCCAATTTGCCTTCCAAGTCCAAGTTAATGACATTGGTTGACCATGTTTGACCAAACAGATTTATTTTAACATTTAAAGTTTCAAATTAATGAACTTTCTTTACATTTGAGTAAACTTTGTTGCTAAAAATTAGCTCCCAACCCATGATTCCAAGCTTTCTGCTGCAAGATGTTGCTATGATTCCAACCATCAGTGTTTTTATCATCGATAAACAAAAATTAAAACTATCAAGCTAAGAAAACTAAAAATCTTTTTGGGTTTGAAGAAATTTTTTAATGAATAATAACATTTTTATGAATTTTGTGTTTTTCAGAGGATCATTTCAAGCATTCATATAAGTCATCAGTACAGTTAGTCTAGAAACACCTTTTAAGCTTTTAAACAAATTTACCTAGATTGCCAATATATTTGTCCATTTAAACTTCTTCTGGTTTCTCAACTCTTTCAAGATATGTTAAGGTATTATTATAAACATGAAATAACTATGTTTCCCATCTCAAAATATACTCCCGTATCGAGATTACCAGAATGTCATATTACAGGTGAATATATTGAATTGATATCTGTATATAGGGTGAATGCGAGACCTTGAAAGCTCAGGTTAGTACTACCATACAGACAAATAGATGAAGGCTCGTTACGCAATTCAATACTTGCGATATGATTTATGACTCAGTTACGCAATTAAATTACAATAATATGCATGAGATTATGAAATAAAAATAGTGATTAGATTGTACAAAATTACCGGTTATTTGCTATTTGTCACAATTTTGATGTCTTTTTGTATTAGAAAATGTTTTAACAAAAGAAAAGTTTTTTCATCCATGGACCTAATTCCTTTGGCCACAAAGGCTATTTAAAGTTCTACTTTATGTAAACAGAGGTTTCATGTTGTTTGATGGTGAAAAACCTTGAGTTATGGATCAAAAACACAAAGATTCGACAAGAAAAACGAGTTTAAAACCCTAACAGTAAAAGATGATTTCCAAGGCTAGGTACATCATGTTATATACATATTTGTGTTGAATATGATCTATAGGTGTCGTACATAGTTATACAAAAGCCTTCTATCCATTTCGGTGATAAAGGGCAAACAAATTCGAATTTAGAATATTGTGATTCTAGGGTTCTTGAACTTGAAATTTGGGACTTTTTAATCTAGAATTGTGTTTTCATGAAATTGAAAAAGCCAAGTTGATCATTAACATATTAGATTAGATTTTAAAAATTTAAGAATTTTAGGATATGTATGGATTTATTGTTTGATTAACATTATATATTGATTTAGAAAATCATGTCAAAATACTAGTAAATTGAAATATTGTTTCATAAATCTTGTAATCTTATTTTTCTAGTGGTTAAGTTAGTGGTGATTTTTTATATACATTTGTGACAATTGGTAAAAATTCTGGTAACTCTGTACAACTTGAACAACTAGTACATTGTCTATTTATCGTATAACATGACTTAATTTTTGATTTTAAGTCTTAAAAGTCTAGGAATTTAACAAAATCATAGTTTGGTAGGATAATCGATTCGTCATGATCACGAATATATAAAACCATATCGTAGACGAATGACAACGACGCGAACATGTATTAAATATTAGAACTAGTTATGATACAATCTGATATGATAGAATTAAGATATAACATATTTCTGCACTATTATACCATAAAAATTTTATATAAAATACCAAATTGTCCAAGTCTGCAGCAAAATTCAGCAATTCTGCAGCAAAATTCAGCAATTGTCCGAAAAGCCAAAAATAAATATTTTTAAGCTAAATAATAATAATAATGGGTGTTAGAAATAGTATAAAACCCATATATAAATCGTATTATTTAAAGTAAACGGTTTGTTCAGTAAAAACCTGACAACAAAGCCGGTACCAAAACGAACTCAAAATGACAAAATTTTTAGTCTGAAGAGCTATATTAATTAACGGGACAATAAAAATTGTACTAGAATTATTATGAACATAAAATTTTATAAGTAACACAATATATCAGTATATTACCCGGTACAAGACCCAAACTAACTTTATCAACCAAAAACGAAACAACAAGACTAGTAAATTATTTTGGCCTACTATGACATCACTTTAAAGTGTTGGGGCATTTAGTTTTTATAAAAACTTATATATAAATTTATTAAAATTTATCAAAGTTATAAAAATTATATATTATTTATAAAAAATATAAGTAAACCAACCCCCCCCCCCACCCCCCCCCTCACGGCAACATGGTGTCTTTCCCACCATGCCACTTAACCTCTTAATTTGTGTTGGCAAAACATAAGTATAGTTAGTGGCACATGAGTTGTAAGAATAAAACACCACAAATCAAAACCATTTCCTTTCATTCTTCATTACCAAAACACCTACAACAACACATTTCTTCTTCTTCCATTTTTCTCCAAAAATCGGCCAAGTCTCATCCATATCACCTTCAACTTTTAAAAAACCAAACACAAAGAAATCAAGCTTGCATGAAGATCTAAAGTGTTTGCAAATATTAAGGTCTCACTTTGGAAGCTTGGAAATCTTGATCAATCCATTTTCTTCAACTCTTAGATCATCCCTAGCCTTGTGCTAGTAGTAAGATCTTAACCTTATGTTATACTTTTTATTTTATAAAATTTCACAAGATCATCATAAAAATTATATAAAAACCCACTTGAAAAACACTAATAAATCTAACATCACTAACTTAATCATGTGATTTTCTTGATAAATTTTGAAGATCTTGAGTTGTTATGAACTAGTAAACTTGAATCTTGTGAAATTATGAATAAAAAGGTGATTAAACACATGCATGTTTAGTTTAGCAAGATTCATTAACAAAATATGTCATGAACATAATCTCATACTTTAAAGATGATCATACATGAACTAGATTATTAAATAAAAGATATGATTTAAAAATTTTGTTTATAAATGATAATAAAGTTTCCATTTAAGAAAGGTTAAAATTATAACAAGTTCATGACATTTTGTTAATACATTTATATAATATTTGTGATTGATGATGATTTGAGTTAATTTAATTACTTAAAACATGTTTATAAAAACATGGGAAACTTATATTTTTAAAGAAAACTATGCCAAAATTTTTATAAAAATTAATCTTGGTTAAGATATGATTAAACGAAAGATTTAGATGGTTAAAAGTGACTAGGAACTTTAATCATGTTTAGATAAAGGATTTGGATAAAAGTTAAGAATATAATTACTTATATTTTCTTAAACTAAAAATGAGATAAATATATATTTTTATAATATATATATTTTAAACCACCAAATATGTGTATATATACATATCTTTGTATAGAAATATGTTTAGGTGTTCAACTTTTAACAAAATTATATATGGAATCCCGGAAACTCAGACAATTCGGACAAAATAAAATATATGGTATAAACGAAACAAACGACAAAGACAAACCAATAAAATAGTCGACACGAACCTAACGGTCAAAATGAACAAATGAATTGATACACTTTATATTTACTAGAATTTTTAAATATATATATAAACTTATAGTTTTTATAAATAAATTTTTATAAGTTATGACAATTACTAGTAAATATTTTTGGATAAGCCAAACTAAACATTTTTTAAGCTAAGCCCATTTTTATAAAAACTATATGGCTAAAACTATTTTTATAAAAATATATGGACTGCCCATTTTTATAAAAATAAACTTTGGGCTAAGCCCACTTTTATAAAAGTTTACATGGGCTAGACCCATTTAAATAAAAGATAATTTTAGGGCCAAGCCTACTTTTATAAAGAAATAAATTGGGCTAATCCATTTTATAAAAACTTACTTTGGGCTAAAAGCCCACTTTTATAAAACTAAACTTTGGTAATCAACTTTTTATAAACTATATTAGGCTAGCCCAATCTTTCATTTTAACTTTGGCTAGACCCACATACATGAAACGAATTGGGCTAGGCCTACACAAAGTAAGCAAATTTGGGCTAGGCCCATACTTACAAAAGATTTTAGGTTAGGCCCATATGTAATGAATTATTAGATTGAGTTATTTAAAATTAAATTATGGACTAGGTCCATTTAATCAATCTAACTATATATATATATATATATATATATATATTGTATTTTATAACAAAAGTAAAAACCAATAAATACAAGTACGAGATTCAAGATAAAATACTTGTATGAAAAACAAAACGAAAGCCTAAATGTCTGATAGACTAGAACACTTGTAGGTCGAAAAACGAACGAAGTATCAGGAACCGAATAGAGATTTGCACGGAATGCAAATCAGTGAGTTCATGTTTCCCCTTTTATATTAACGTTTTTATGGTTTTAAACGTGCGGGGATGTATACATGTTACAATTAATATAGCTGGGAAAATGAAAATATTTAGATCACATGTGAATAAGGCTCAAGCATTGGGGCCATTAAAGAAAGACAAGTACCAGGAACAAGGGGATAGATCTATTGGGTTTGGGCGAACCCCACTCTATTACGCCAATAATAACAGATGTATTAGAGTGCTTTTGTGTCTAAAACGAGTGTCTCAACACATAATAAATCGTCAAGGTTTGGTTGCACCTTATTCGGCATACAGATTAGTGTCCTTGCAACACACTAATGATCTTACAAGTTTCATTAAGCTATATTAAACTTGTTTATTTCAAATATTTTTGATAATTCATTTGATACAAAATTTATAACATGAATTCACCAGCTTTTGTTGACATTGTTTTCAAAACTAACATGTATTACAGGAAAATAGTGGATGGTCTTCGGGGAAAAATCTTGTTCGTTTGTTGTGAAGTCAAGATGTTATGTTTCATCCAGTCTTTGTTGTTATGTTTTATAAACTTATGTCTAAATTTTAAATAATGTTATTAAACTTGTGGTTTGTTTTAAAGACAAAAGTTTATATGTGAATTATGGTTAAATAAAAAGTATAGATGAATGTTTTGTAATGTAATACAATTGTCGTTTATTTGGTTGAATGCAACGATTGCCGCTCTAGCCACACCTCACGACACGCTTCCGCTATATCGAAAATCGAGGTGTGACAACATTTTATATTTAAATTTGTAATTGTTCATAGTATGGAGCTTAAATAATTTATAAAACTATTTTCATTCTTTTATTAAAAAACTAATCTTATTAATACACAAATAACCATGAATAAAATGACATTTCACATGAGTTATTAAATTTCCTAGTTGCAAGAATTTAGAAGGATTATTTAAAATTATATGAAGCATGATTAATTTTACATTAATACATCTCGAAATAATAATCCGAATCAAGACCACATTTAATTATATAATCATTTAGTTTATTTATATATGTATTTTTGTTAGGAAATTTTATAACAAGTATTAATTCATACAAAGTCACCAAATAAAAGAACTCGAATCTTTAGTCTCATTTATATCGTTTTGTTTGTTTAGTTTTGTTATTTATATATTTTAGGGTAATTTTATCATTGGATTATTCGTTTGTTTCCATTGCGGTATCATTTGTGGGATTAATCTTCCCAAAAAAATGAGTAAATCCTTCCCCTTTTACTTTTAAACATATTGGAGTGTATCAACGTGTACGCAAATCTCATATTCATTTTGTGAAATTATCAACTATGCAAATTCATTGTGTTGATTGTGTTCTATTTGTTTTAATTAGGTTGGTGTTTGTGTTATTTAATTCAACAAGCAAGCAAGCAAGCATATATGGCTATGGGATGTTAGTATCACCTTCATTCAGTCGCTCCTCAGGGCTAGAGACGGCCTCACTCTTCGGGGCATGAGACTCACGCACTTTTATTTATTGTTGGTTGTTCATTATTTATGATTATTCTACTAACACATGAATTGCATGTTTATTTGTTAATACACTTTTGTGTCTATCGCTTGTTCTTAGTTACGTCAGTAATTGTACGGTTTTTGTTTGTTGTGTCGGTAAAGTTTTGGTCGTGTCGACAAAATCAAGATATCCTCCTATCTTGATTTAGTACGACGTTTAGTTTGTTTGTGTTGAAAACAGTGCATGTGTGCATACTGTTAGGTTTTGTCCCAAGAACCACTTCTTCGCGCAAGTGATGTCACACCCCGACCCGCAGCGGAAAAGGTGATCGAGGCATGATTGGGTTTTCATCAAAGCTCATGACATTTATTATAATGTTTCATATTTATTATTACAATTTTAAAGAAGATCATACAATCAATTTGTACTAGTACAACATGTTCTATACATCTTTCTAGCCTTCATTATTTTTCTTCTAAGCCACTTTCCTATGTTTTCCTTGCTTCAGCCTGTCCACCTGTATCATGTGTAAAAATGGTTTTTGGATCAACAAAAAGTTGGCGAGTGAATCCTATGAAAAAAACATTTAAACAAGTTTATTGAATTGATTATAAATTAAAGTGTATAACCACATATGAGTAAATGTACATGTAAATTAATTCACAATACACATAATATTAAATATTGCACACACATACAACAATTGATTGTTTTGAGGCACGCGTTGTTCAACTCGTCTTCCACGAGAAACTGATGGGCCTAATGAATGAGTTTTGAGGCGCGCGTTGTTCTACGAACTGATGGGCCTAATGAATGAGTTTTAAGGCACGCGTTGTTCAACTCGTCTCCCACGAGGAACTGATGGGCCTAACAAATAATTTGCATACAACTTGACAATATGTAATACATCACAGCAAACATTATTTACATCCTAAGTTTAGATCATAATATGGTATAGCACGAATTTGAATAAGCGAATTAGTTTAAGCGACACATGATACACCCCAAAACATGAATAAAAAGGGGAATTTGTAAGAATTCACTCACAGTGGATACGTTTCTTCGATTGATGATAAATGCGCACGAATTCGAATTTAATCGGCAAGGGAACTAACCTAAATAATACGGAAAGGTACGGTAAATAAGTGGATTTTATTAACAATTTTAATAGGATTTTTGGATATATTTTTGTGGGTTTAAGGCTATTTTCTAACTTTAAAAACGTTATTTTTAAGTATTTTTAATTGATTTTTAAAATAAATAAATAAATAAAAATAATAAAAAAATATTGACTTTTTGACTTTGACCGTTGACCGTGACTGTTGACCAGTTCGATCGTGTATAAGTATGCGCTAGGTGAGACTCGAACCTGTGACCTCCCGTACGCGTGCACGCAGCTCTACCAACTGAGCTACGTGTCTAACCCGAAATATTTCTGTTTTTAATTTTATTTATACACTATTTAATTTAATCAGAAAATCATTTATTTAAAAAGGATTTAATTGTATCGAACCGGAGCTCTCAACAGGTCTCGAACCCGGGATCTGCGGTTTAGTTTTGCACACAGTCCACCGCTGGACTGTGTGTCTGACCTGGTTAATATTCCGGTTTTTATTATACTTAACATCTTACTGTGAGTTAACCCGGTTCGGTTTTAAAAAGAGCATTTTTATTTAAGAGTGTGAGGTTGGGTCAGGGATCGAACTCAAGACGTGTATTCATTGTGTGCACACAGTCCACCGCCGGACTGTGTGTCTAACCCGTTTATTATTCTGATTTTAATTAATCTTATACACTAGTTCGAACTCATCTTCATCGTTCAAAACACATACAACGGTTAACCAACTGTTTCTTGTTTAAATTCGATTAACAAATATTATAAGCAATTGAAAGGTAATGAACAGAGAGGGTTTGGGGAAAAAATGTACCGAACAGGTGTCTTTCTCAGAACTTCGGCAAGGATTCGTCGGCTCTGTTTTGTGAACTCCGTCTGTTCGGATAAATTAACAGTTTTGATTGATTAGATGCGAAATTGAACTACTGAGCAACGATTATCAGGAGGTTTAGATGATCATACCGATTCACGACGTGATTCTGGAAATTTCAGAAGTTTTCCGGCGAAAGCAGAATATCCGGCAACGTCGTCTGGGATTGATTCTGGGTGATGGATTGATGTTAGTAATAGTCTAACAATGGATTGAAACCGAAAGAGTCGAGGTATTTACCGTTTTGATGAAAGTCTCGGTTTTCCGGCGACTTGCAGAGAATTCCGGCGATGTATTTCTTGCGACAGAGATTCTTCAGGGAGTTTAAGGTGAGTGTGGGTGATGTCGGTATGATCTCTAAAAATCTTATTTTAGAGTAAGCAGAAGGGATGGAACGAATTCGGTTTTCTGGAGAAAATTTCCGGTTAACTTGCAGAGGATTCCGGCGACTTGCGGCGAGGTTTTCTGAGCGAATTGGAGAGTGTAAGTTTGATAAAATCGCGAGCTCAACTGATGAATAAAGTATAACTCGGATTTAATTATATTTCCGGTTTCGAATTCAAAATTATTCGGTTATGGTTTTGCCGATTTGAATGAGTGACTTTAAGGTTTTTCAGTTATAACCGACGGTTATGTTAATTCGTCCGTTAAATCAATAGAAACCGTCAATAATTGGCGATATCGTCGGGATTTCCGGCGAGGGTGATTTGGGCGCGCTGAGTGACAGCATTTGACTTCAAGTTTTATATTAAGTATTAATTGTTTCAGTATTTCAACAAGTAACACTAGTGGCGGAGTGGTAGGATGTTTGTGTGTTAAGACCTTGAGACTTCACCCGGCTGACCCGGGTTCGAAACCCGACATCAGCAAATTATTTTTATTTCATTGTTTATTAAAAATTTTCAATTATAGATTTTAAATTCTAATATATTTATTAATTATGTATTGTATAAAATTAATTTGAGCATTAAATACGCAACGAAATTTTTAACTGGATGTTCGGTTAATAAACGAAGCGGGTTTGGTTAACCCGGTTTTTTACGGATGTTACAGTATCCCCTACTTTTAGAAATTTCGTCCCGAAATTTAAGTAGTGGCATGTTTGTCTAAAAAGGATGGTGTTTTAATTTGACAATTGCATACTTAGAAGGGGGTAAGAGTTTAAATTTTTGTTTGAGGCGGTAACGTTCCTTGTAAGGGTTGAATACCCTGCTACAGGAATCGCTTTTTGTTGCCTATGGTAAAGAATATTTAGAAATAGAGTTGATTGACCAAGTATAATTTTGTGCATAAGAGTTTTGATACGTTTGGAAAGATAAGGTTATATCCTAAAACAAAACTTCTACTACTAAAACCTATATGGAACTTCTCATAATCGCCTGATAATGCCTCTGATCCTTTGACAAGAATACTTATATATAGGAAGTACCAGCGGCGTATCCACCATATTCTTGTCAAATTTTCATTGGCTTTATCAGTAAATTATGATTAGTTCTATGTGACTCTAAACACAACAACCAAAACCTGAGTCTCAATTCTGAAAGTATACATGTTTGAATGATGACAGTACCTCTCTCGTTTGTTATGATGGAGAGGTTAGTCTATGTAGAAGTGAGACATAGCCCAACTTCTTTAAATGATGAGATTGAAATACGTTGAGATGTATGATGATGTGAATGTTAATTCAATGAGTATAAAAAACAAAACTGAAATAGTAATTCGTATTAAGATTCTTGGATAAATTTCCAATTTATAACTGAGATACGTGAAAATTGAGATAACATAAAGAAAAACATAAAAACTAAGCGGTTGGAGTTGAATCTTGATTTTTGGTGAAGAAAACTAGTTGGGTGGTTCGTTTGGGCCGTCATTATCTTCAACAGGATTGGCGTTGATGCTGTAAACTCTTCCTCTTGCTGGTGGCCTAGTGGTTAGGTTTTCTTGATTTTCTTGGTTAACTGGGTTTGCTTGAGCTTGGGTGTTTATGATGTTAACCAATCAAGGGCACGTGTTTCTAAAATGGGTAGGGTCGCCACAATTAAAACAAGCTCGAACATAAGGTAACATGGGGTATCGGGGTTGTTGATATGTTTGGATCATGTTTTGAGTAGGGGGTGTGGTTTGGTTTGGAGGGGTGCGGCAAACCTTGCTCAAATGACCATAGCGTCCATAATTCGCACATAGTCGATAAGGTAAGGTAGATGGATGGTGATAAAAACAGGTGTTACATTGAGGGTGAGGTCCAAGGTAAGGTTTCTTATTTGGGTAAGTTGAGTTGGGTGCTACTTGAGTGATGGGGATAGCTTGGAGGGGTACGGCTTGTGAGGCTGGTTGATTGCGTTGGGTGACAGCGAAAAGTTGCCCATCTTGTTTTCTCTTAGAATTGGGTTGAGAAGGAGATTCGGTTTGGGTGGAGTTTGAGGTTTCTGTTGATGCTTTATCCTTCTTCTTCTCCTCCTTGAAGTCTTTATTTCGTATGCGGTTCTCGGTGAGCTCTGTAGCTAACTCCATTACTGCTTCCAAAGTTGCAGGTGTGGTACTTATTACAGAGTCTTGAATTTTTGAAGGAAAACCTCGAATGTAGTGCTCGATAAAATGGTAAAGAGGAGTGAACAAGCTGGGAACCATTTGATTTAACTCGAGAAACGTCTTGTTGTATGTGGTGTGGTCGCCTTCCTTTTGTTTCAAAGAATAGAACTCATCCTCCAATTTCTTGATTTCACTTCTTGGGCAAAACCGTCTTGTCATGATTTCCTTCAACTTTTCCCAAGTCAAAGTCATAGTATCTTCAACACCTCGTTTGGCCTTCTCTGTATTCCACCATGTTAGTGCTATTCCAAGTAAACGACCAGTAGCATATCGCACTTTGCGATCATCGGGGCAATCGCAATTTTGAAAAGTGTTTTCCATTTCTTCAAACCAATGGAGGAGAGCGGTGACACCTTCAGTCCCTTCGTATTTTGGAGGATCGCATGATTTGAAATGCTTGTAGGTGCATTTAGTGGTTTTTGGGGAAGGATTGACAATGTTTTGATCTTCTTGATTGACGGGATTAGCGGTAAGGGCTTGTTGAACTTGAACAACAATGTTGGGTATTACGGCAGCCATTTGTTGAGCGATTTGGGCAGCCATGCGCTCGCGGGCTTTTCCTGATCTCATCTTCCTATGAGCGAGACTAGAAGACATCTACAAGGAATACATATCATGAGTATAAGTTGGATGTTTTAGGGATCATGTGTCGTATTTAGGAATGAACATTCATAACATAAATATAGAATAATAAATCTACTACATCCATAGGATGTCTTGGGCTTTGCTCGTAATTGGGCCTTGCATGCCGCCATACTTCACCTTCGTAATCATGTGGGCCCCCATGATTACCGGGTTTTTCATATGGTTCGCATGTGTTAGCCCGGTTACGTACACTAAAACCCGGAGAAAATCGAGAAATATGTATGTAACGTATGATATTCCGAATGTATCCAGATGTGGACACGGTGACACCTCAAAGTGGGGTTAGTTCGAACGACGTTTGGTGTGGCATGCTTTGGCCTAAAAGGTCCTTCGTACTCTCATCGTTAGTCCCCAGGTAGGCAAACTGGTCCGTTATATTGGATTTATACGAATGCCAACCTAGACAGGACGTTCCGACTACCGGTACTTGTACCCTTACAGTTACTACATGCCCGTCGTAGAACTCACTTTGATGAGATTTGAAAAATGAAAAATGCGACAAAATCTTGAATAACGGAAGTATGAAGATGATTTGAATATGTGAACATTGAAATATGTATGATGAATTGTGTATGTAATTATGTATGTTTGACTGTAAGTATAATTCACTATGTATCACAAAATGTAATATTGGAAGTGTTTGCATGCATTTGTGTATTTAATAAATATGAAAGAAATAAACATCATGAGTTTGCATGTAACCACATAAACAATTAAAATCTAGTCATCTATAGTATAGGCTCTAAGGGTCTAATAACCTATCCTATATCCCTATAGTCAAAAGCTCTGATACCAATCTGTCACACCCCGACCCGCAGCGGAAAAGGTGATCGGGGCATGATTGGGTTTTCATCAAAGCTCATGACATTTATTATAATGTTTCATATTTATTATTACAATTTTAAAGAAGATCATACAATCAATTCGTACTAGTACAACATGTTCTATACATCTTTCTAGCCTTCATTATTTTTCTTCTAAGCCACTTTTCCTATGTTTTCCTTGCTTCAGCCTGTCCACCTGTATCATGTGTAAAAATGGTTTTTGGATCAACAAAAAGTTGGCGAGTGAATCCTATGAAAAAAACATTTAAACAAGTTTATTGAATTGATTATAAATTAAAGTGCATAACCACATATGAGTAAATGTACATGTAAATTAATTCACAATACACATAATATTAAATATTGCAGACACATACAACAATTGATTGTTTTGAGGCACGCGTTGTTCAACTCGTCTTCCACGAGAAACTGATAGGCCTAATGAATGAGTTTTGAGGCGCGCGTTGTTCTACGAACTGATGGGCCTAATGAATGAGTTTTAAGGCACGCGATGTTCAACTCGTCTCCCACGAGGAACTGATGGGCCTAACAAATAATTTGCATACAACTTGACAATATGTAATACATCACAGCAAACATTATTTACATCCTAAGTTTAGATCATAATATGGTATAGCACGAATTAGTTTAAGCGACACATGATACACCCCAAAACATGAATAAAAAGGGGAATTTGTAAGAATTCACTCACAGTGGATGCGTTTCTTGGATTGATGATAAATGCGCACGAATTCGGATTTAATCGGCAAGGGAACTAATCTAAATAATACGGAAAGGTACGGTAAATAAGTGGATTTTATTAACAATTTTAATAGGATTTTTGGATATATTTTTGTGGGTTTAAGGCTATTTTCTAACTTTAAAAACGTTATTTTTAAGTATTTTTAATTGATTTTTAAATTAAATAAATAAATATAAATAATAAAAAAAAATGTTGACTTTTTGACTTTGACCGTTGACCGTGACTGTTGACCGTTGACCGGTTCGATCGTGTATAAGTATGCGCTGGGTGAGACTCGAACCTGTGACCTCCCGTACGCGTGCACGCAGCTCTACCAACTAAGCTACGTGTCTAACCCGAAATATTTCTGTTTTTAATTTTATTTATACACTATTTAATTTAATCCGAAAATCATTTATTTAAAAAGGATTCAATTGTATCGAACCGGAGCTCTCAACAGGTCTCGAACCCGGGACCTGCGGTTTAGTTTTGCACATAGTCCACCGCTGGACTGTGTGTCTAACCTGGTTAATATTCCGGTTTTTATTATACTTAACATCTTACTATGAGTTAACCCGGTTCGGTTTTAAAAAGAGCATTTTTATTTAAGAGAGTGAGGTTGGGTCAGGGATCGAACTCGAGACGTTTATTCATTGTGTGCACACAGTCCACCGCTGGACTGTGTGTCTAACCCGTTTATTATTCTGATTTTAATTAATCTTATACACTAGTTCGAACTCATCTTCATCGTTCAAAACACATACAACGGTTAACCAACTGTTTTTTATTTAAATTCGATTAACGAATATTATAAGCAATTGAAAGGTAATGAACAGAGAGGGTTTGGGGAAAAAATGTACCGAACAGGTGTCTTTCTCAGATCTCCGGCAAGGATTCGTCGGCTCTGTTTTGTGAACTCCGTCTGTTCAACAGTTTTGATTGATTAGATGCGAAATTGAACTACTGAGCAACGATTATCAGGAGGTTTAGATGATCATACCGATTCACGGCGTGATTCTGGAAATTTCAGAAGTTTTCCGGGGAAAGCAGAATATCCGGCAACGTCGTCTGGGATTGATTCTGGGTGATGGATTGATGTTAGTAATAGTCTAACAATGGATTGAAACCGAAAGAGTCGAGGTATTTACCATTTTGATGAAAGTCTCGGTTTTCCGGCGACTTGCAGAGAATTCCGGCGATGTATTTCTTGCGACAGAGATTCTTCAGGGAGTTTAAGGTGAGTGTGGGTGATGTCGGTATGAGCTCTAAAAATCTTATTTTAGAGTAAGCAGAAGGGATGGAATGAATTCGGTTTTCTGGAGAAAATTTCCGGTTAACTTGCAGAGGATTCCGACGACTTGCGGTGAGGTTTTCTGAGCGAATTGGAGAGTGTAAGTTTGATAAAATCGCGAGCTCAACTGATGAATAAAGTATAACTCGGATTTAATTATACTTCCGGTTTCAAATTCAAAATTATTCGGTTATGGTTTTGCCGATTTGAATGAGTGACTTTAAGGTTTTTCAGTTATAACCGACGGTTATGTTAATTCGTCCGTTAAATCAATAGAAACCGTCAATAATTGGCGATATCGTCGGGATTTCCGGCGAGGGTGATTTGGGCACGCTGAGTGACAGCATTTGACTTCGAGTTTTATATTAAGTATTCATTGTTTCAGTATTTCAACAAGTAACACTAGTGGCGGAGTGGTAGGATGTTTGTGTGTTAAGACCTTGAGACTTCACCCGGCTGACCCGGGTTCGAAACCCGGCATCAGCAAATTATTTTTATTTCATTGTTTATTAAAAATTTTCAATTATAGATTTTAAATTCTAATATATTTATTAATTATGTATTGTATAAAATTAATTTGACCATTAAATACGCAACGAAATTTTTAACTGGATGTTCGGTTAATAAACGAAGCGGGTTTGGTTAACCCGGTTTTTTACGGATGTTACAAGTGAGTTGTCCTTCGTACGAGTGAATTGTCATTCGTACGAGCAATGTACTTTTCATACGAGTGACCATTCATGAAGAACCATCTGCTTCTTCGTATGATTGATCATTCAAGAAGGAAGTGGTTTGCACAAAGAACAACTGATTCATACGAATCATCACTGATTCGTATGAAGAACTTCAGTTATACGAATCACCACTGATTCGTACGAATCACTACTGACTCGTACGAATACAGGTTCTTCTTGACTAAACATCAGTTCTTCGTAGGACTCTATATTCTTCGTGGCATAGTAGGTAGTTCATGAATAGCACTGGGTCTTGGCCTATAAATACCAACCCATGTTAACTAGGTTCAAGAGAGAGCACAAAGAGAGTGTATAGAGAGATAAGCAGTTTATTCAAGAGTGTATATACTGGGTCTCTCTACAAATCAATATAGTGAATATTTGAAGATATATCTTTTGTTATATTGGTTGTGCTCTTGTTTTGGTTTGCATATACACTTGGATTCCGCACTCGTGTGTGTGTTAAACAACAAGGAAGTAGGTTATCTTGATCCTCCAAGTGGACCTACAGTTTCACATGCTATTATATAATTTAATATAATGTCACACTTCTACACACAATGTTATATAATTATTAAATCTCTCGAGTATTCCTATTCCTTTTCTTTAATTTTTCAATCATGTTAATTTTCAATGGTTTTCTTATTTATTCTTGGTTTTTTATTTATTTAGTTTGATAATTCATTATTCATTGAGTTTTCAATCTTGTCAAAGTGAGTCCTAGGCCGCCATTCGTATAAATCCAATCAACCGACGGACTAGTTTGCCTACATGGGGACTATATATGAGAGTACAATAACCTAATAGGCCAAAGCATGTCACAACAACGTCACGTGAACTAAAAACATTTTGATACGTCTATTTTAATTCAAGGATACCATCAAAAAGCAATCATTTTACATCACCCCAACTCGAATAATTTATTAATTCATGAGTTTCTTTGGGTAACATTGTACATCAATGGGTAAACATATGTGGCTCATGCGAAAGCTCAGTCATTGTGGGTGCACACATAATTACGAAAGTAATGCATGGAAGTCATAACTAACCCTATGGTGTGCAAAACCTAAAAATTTTCAACATTTTATGTTACTCATTATCATTTTATCATTTTCATGTGGTTTTAAGCTTTGAATTATCATTTTATCATAATTCATGATTTTGTGGAGACTTTTTATTCAATTTATCAGTCAGGCTTTATTAAAAACATTCCTGAACTGTTTTGTTGATGCAGAATGTCTATAGCCTACGTCTTAGGGTCATGTCGAGTCATTGTGATAGGGTTTTACATGTTAGAATTACATTTTTGATGTATTATTAATCACTTTGCATGAAGTGATGTTCACTTCGTACCAAGTGAGTCCACTTCGTACGAAGTGGCAAGCCAATTCGTGCGAAGCTGTGAAGTCTATAAATAGCACAGTATGTCTTGAGTCTGTAACAGTTTTGAAGAGTGTACGACGAAGCCCTGCACAGTTTGTTTCAGGATTGAACGCGTTATTCACATCAATGAAATAGTAAACTTTAAACGGTAATCTTCATATTTTGTTGTTTGTTATAAAATCGATTTTCCACGTTCTATGACTAGCTAATTAAATTAGGTCCTCTGCTTATTTGGATAAGATGATCCTACAAGTGGTATCAGAGCTATGTATGGCCTGATTTGAAGACTTGATCAAGATTCTACACTTCTATTCTACTTATACTTCTCATTTTCCCTTTTCACCGATTTCATAGACAAGATGGAGTGATTTTTCAGTATAATATGTAAAATCTACTATAGTCAAACCCTTGAAAAGATCAGAGCTTAAAACAATTGAAATCATGATAAAAATTGCAAAAAACGTGAAATTTTAGACACACTTCGCATGATCTCATACCTCACTTCGCACGAAGTGACCATCCACTTTGCACGAAGTGACATTTTGTTAACTTTGAAATCTTCAACTCGCATGAGGTGACCTCCACTTCACATGAGGTGATCTCCAACTCACACGAAGTTAACTTTAAAACGTGAAATTTTAGACACACTTCGCATGATCTCATACCTCACTTCGCACGAAGTGACCATCCACTTCGCACGAAGTGACATTTTGTTAACTTTGAAATATTCAACTCACATGAGGTGACCTCCACTTCACATGAGGTGATCTCCAACTCACACGAAGTGAACTTTAATCTGTGTTTTTGTTGTTTGAAGTTCCAGATCGTACGAAGCGTGAGTCCGCACAAGACTCACTTCGCACAAAGCAATTTTTGATTAATTTTCTTAAGAAATGGAGAACAAATTCTTCAATGCTTTCGCAATATCCGTAGTTACAAAAAAAGCTGCACAAAATCTGAATCTTGAAAATGAAATGGGGACTATGACGAAACCCCCAAGGTTATGAATTTAGAAGATTATGACGGTTGGAATGAAAGATTCATCAATTAAGTACAACTAAATCATTTTTAATTACTGGTTCGCAATTGAAGAAAAATACGTTGCACCGGTCGTGAAAATGGACCGGAGAAAACATTGATTCAGTTCACAACAATAGAAAAAGACAAGTTTGTAAATGAAAAGAAAAGGATGAATATATTACAGCAATCTGTTAAAGAGGATATTTTGGCTCTTTTGTAACATGACGATGATGCTCAATCTCTGTGGAAGTCTTTGAGAATTAAGTTTCAAGGAAGCTCTTAAATGAGAAAGTGTAAAAAAGCACTACTGAAGAAAGAATTTGATATCTTCAACTTGCTAAAAGGTGAAAGTATGAAGCAGTTGATCAAGAGATGTCATCTTGTGGTTCAGATGAAAAGGATGGGGATTCAGAAAACCAAAGAAGAGTTAGTAGACAACTTGCTAATGCCTTGCAAGAGGGAGAATGGACTACTTATTTGACAATTCTGAAAAACGGTTCAGATTATAGTTCTCTCAATTTGTCGATGTTCATAGAAAAGCTAGAAGGTCATGAGCTTGAGATGTAGAAAATGGAAAAAACCAAAGGTGCTCACATACAGCAAGATGTAAACTTGTATTACAAAAGCAGATCTGTAGCAAACACTCAAAGTCCGAAGATACAGACAACCTTAAGTGTAAATAATTATTCAAGTCCTTCTTCGAACCAATCTAGAGGTTTTTAGTCATTTCCATCATATGAACCTAATTCTCCTTAAACACCACAATCTTCGCAAAGCTCGAACAGTTTCGAAAATGGCCAAAGCACTCAACCAAATTCAAACCTGCGAATTCTACAATACAATGTGAATCTAGAAAATGCAAAAGACTTCAACGAACAAACTACTAAACAACACATGGCATTGCTTGCGTCCGTGTTAGAGTTGTATAAAAGTCTGGTGGTCAGAAAGATCGGGAACCTAGATATGAGGAAAGAAGGTCGGAAAGATTCTGAAGAACTGGAGTTGATAGATATAAAGTGGTGCATGGCGTCGATTGTTCGAAAGGCACAACGCTTCATGGAGATCACAGGCAGAAGTAGTTTCGGAGGACTCAATGGAAAACTTGGTTTTGATAAATCGAAGGTTATTTTTTCCAATGCCGGGAGAAGGGGCGTTTTAAAAGAGAATATCCAAACCGTGAAGTGAATGGCAATCAAAATGTGTTTGTAGATGTTTATTGTAAAAAGCTATATATCATCGACCGCAACGTCAAACAAATTCAAGGATGATTCAGATTGAAGAAGGTCCCTCGTGTTCAAAAGACAAAGCTTTAGTGGTTCCTCAAGAGGATTAAGGGTTTAATTGGAACAAATACATCTCGAAGAATGAAATTCTTGCATTGTTAGCAGAGATAATCGAAGAACCAGAAGCTAGAGAATACTGTTCTGAAGCAATCTTTGATGAAGCCATTGAGGAAACCATAATTGAAGAATACTATCAAGAACAACGTTTTGAAGAAAAAAATTGGTTACACAGTGCTTTAGGACATTTAATTCCACCTACTATGTTTCTAACTTTTGCAGGTTACTTCGATTCAAGCTACAAAGCACAATGTGAGGAAGAGTAAAACCGGAAGTTGAGGAACTGATAGATGGGGATAAAGAGATGACTGCCGAGAATCTAACTGAAATAGCCAACAAAGCTATTATGGCTAATCTAATAGAGGTAGTTCCTGAAGAAGTCTAGGAGGATAAGTTCTAGTCGGTGAAAGAGTTTGTCAAAGAGTCGGCAAAGGAAGTGGTTAAAGTTCAAATTTTGAAATTGAAAAACCTTGCAAGAAGTGCGTTGAGCCTTGCAATGAATGTTTTGAGAAAGATAAAAAAAATACAAAGATTTAAAAAAACTGCCTGTTAATTAGTTATACGATTATAAAGAAACTAAAGAAGCTTATGACAAATTAAGCAAAACTATTAGAGAATATGAAAAAGTCAATAGGTAAGAAGGTGCCACACTTTCGATGCTCAAGGCAATCGTTATGGACTAACAAATGGCCATAAACATTCATCTAAATACCATTGCCGAGTTAAAAAGTTAAATTGGAGAAAATGAAAATTGAAACTGAAAGGGTTAACAAATTGTTAATCAGTTATTCCACCAGTTCATATGTCATTGATCATATTCTTTCGAAAATCAAGAAAGAAGAAGACGATAAGAATAGTAAGAACAAAGGTGCATCTTACAATCGAGTTCCACCACCCATGTAGGAAAGCTATGCTAGGAAGAAACCATCTAGGGTAGAAAAGGCACTAAATTTAAACTGAAAACTGAAAAGAATAACGAGTTGCCTGAGAACATCTATGTAACATACACTGTATCAGAAAATGACTGTGAATTTGATGTGGTGAAAAATGTGGCCGAAAAGGTTTTAGAAAGTGAGAGTGACATCATGAAATTTGATAGTGCTGAGTTGAATTTAGAGAAAACTAGTTCAAAGTTCACTTTCTGAAAATGAAGAAAGTTTTCATAAGAATTATATTGGAAAATCAGAATCTTGTTCGGATGATAATCCTAATTTGGTTGCTTATAAAATGAAAGGACCGGACAAACTATATTCTGATCAAGAATTTCCGATTCAGAATGTGAATTTTGAAAAGGTCGAACAAGTATTTAAAATGATTCAAATGAGTCTTTCATAGCTTGAAAATTTAAATGAAACTTACTACTTTAAACCCAAAAGTTCTTACAACAATAATCACAAAGGTAAAAATTATTTAGAGAACAAGAGAAAAGGGTTGTGTTATGTAAAGAAGAAGAATGATAGATTTCGAAAACCAAATTTTCAAAAGAATGTAAACTTTGTTTTCGGAAAAAGCTCAGAAACCGAGAAAGAGAGTCTGGCAAAGGAAAAATCGAAGGCTAAGTTCTACACTTTGAAAAAGTGTGGTGAGTAGGTTCATAAATCCTCTTTCACTAATAGCAGGATATGCTTCAAATGTAATGAAGTTCAGCACATTAGCATTGTCCTAATCTAAACTTGTTTACAATGCTAAGAAGTCATAAGAAGATGTGAAAACCAAATCCCCAAAGTTTGTTCCAACACATATCTTGAAAAGAAAAACTGAATCTAACAATAATGAGAAACTAGTAACTACTAATGTTTTAAACAAAGAACTGGTGAATCATCAATCAAGAAAGACCAAAAAGATTCAAATTTTATTCTAAAAAGGCAATCTCTAAACAACAAACTTGGGTGATCAAAATTAAACCATCTTCTAAGACAGTCAAAACATCTGTTTCAACCGAGTCAAAGGTTGAAAATGTTGTTGAAGTTAAGAGTGTCAATGTACCAAAGTTTGATATCCCAAACCCACCCAAGACCGAGAGAGCTTGGGTATCTCTGTTTAAATAATTTCTTAATTGCATGTGTAGGGGCTCCTGAGGTCAATAATTTCTAAATGGATAATGGACAGCGGAGCTTCTCGACATATGATAGGGATGCTAGCCTTGTTATATGATGTCAAATCATTCAAAGGCGGCTATGTAGGGTTTGCGGGTACTCAAGGAGGAAGGATAATTGGTGATGGAATACAAACGAACGGCGTGGTTTCTTTAGACAAAGTTAACTACATTGTTGAATTAGAGAATAACTTGCTAAGTATCTCCTAGATTTGTGATAAGAAGTTTACAACTCATTTTACGGATAAAGAGTGTCTCATTCTGAAGTCGGGATTCAAAATTCCAAAGGAGTGGATCCTCATACGTGCTCCATGAGAAAATGATCTCTATGTCCTAGACATGAGTGTTGTCACACCTGATTTTAACATAGCGGAAGCGCGAGTTGTGACCAGAGCGGTAATCGTTGCATTCAATCAAGTAAACAACAAATATAAAATAGAGTAAGATGTTCATCCATATACTATGTTTAAAAACTACGTTTACAACCAACATCGTGTTTCAAAGAAAGACAACTACAACTTCAAACATCATTATTTAAAGTTTAAACATAAATTTACGAAACATATTAACTAAAACTGGATGACGTCTAAAGCTTGACTTCATAACAACACTTGACTTGTTTTCTAAAGCTGTCCACTAGTTACCTGTAATACATGTTAGGTTTGAAAATTGTCATCAAAAGCTGGTGAATTCATGTATTTAGTTTTTATATAAAATGAATCCTTACAACATTTGAAGTATTAAAACCCGATATGTATAGCGTAAATGAAACTTGTAAGATCATTAATGTTTTGCAAGGACAATAATATGTATGCCGACATAGGAGGCGACCAAACCTACACGATAAATTGTGTCTGAGACACTCGTTTTAGACACAAAGCATTCTTAATGATCTATTTTTGTTGCCGTTTAGAATGAGGCTCACCAAAACCCAATAGATCTATCACTTTCGTTCTTCGGTACTTGAATATTCATTAATGGCCCTTTTATATTATCCTATTCGCATGTGATCTAAAATATTTTCATTTTCTTTTTTAATCATACCAATTGTAACATGTATACTTCCACGAGCATTTAAAACTATAAAACATTTAAATAAAAGGGGACACATGAACTCATAGATTTGCGTTTCGTGCAAATCTCTAGTTGGTGTTCGGTTCTACGTTCATGTCTTACCTACAAGTGTTCTAATCTCACTAGACACCTAGGTTTATGTTTTGTTTTTATACAAGTTGTTCATCTTGAATTTATTAGACTCGTATTTTTTTGTTAATATATATATATATATATTGTAACGCTACGCATTCTTGTACTTTCTTCATTTAAAAAGTGTAATCGTATTTATAATTTAAAAACTTGTATCGTACCCTATTCGTATTTCTATCCCAAGCTTGTAATCTGAGACGTTGATCATTATAGACGATTAAACTTTATGCATACTTTCATACCTATTATTCAAACAAACATACATGTGATAGTATGCTATTCATACTTTTATACTCGAGTATTCATACAAACAATCGTCTAAATACGTGATTCTTGTGCAATCTACATTCAAGATACATGCAATCCACACACGACATATTCCAATGCCTAATAACCTGACTGAAACACGAAAACGTACTCTCAAACTATGCCCTTCGTACGGACTGACACACTTCGTACGACGTGGCCACCACCTCATATGAAGTGGAAAGCCACTTTGCATGAAGTGATACCTCGCACGAATGCTTCTGCCAGCACCCTTCTCCTATAAATTAGACACTTCCCCTCCATTTCCAACCTTCCAAAATTTTTCTCATTACCACTCGAAATTACAGATTCTTGGCAGATTATTCTCGACTTTTAAGTGACTTTAGCTCACTTTACTTACAAACTTCTCCAAAATTCTTCATACTTTCTCCACGTTTCTTTCGTACAAACATGTGAGCTAATCTAAGTTATAAATAACTAAGTGTTAAGCTAGTGTGATAACGTGGGAGCTAAGGCTTTCCGAATTAAGTTCCACCACTGTTGTACACGTTTTTACTCCTAAAACAGATTCGGTCTTCATTAGAATGACTAGGCTACGACACGTCCCCAAACACCTTTATGTTCGGGATGCACGCACCTAGCTCGCTCACTCAGCTGATAACGTTTTAGACGACTTTAAATTATGTAATACATGACCAACCAGGTTGACAAACCATTTGCTTAACCTAGCCTATAGTCTAAGCACCAAATCAGACCTTTCTGTACTAACTACATCTCAGCGTACGAACTGAAGTGTTTCGTACGAACTGGAGACTTCGCACGACGTGAGTCACCTCGCCTGAAGTATATACTTCGTACGAAGTGTGCCACTTCGCATGGAGAGACTGTTCTCGATTAAATGCTTAATTTCTTCCAAATTCGCTTCTCTCTATTCGTTTGTCTTTAATACTACACGCCTTTCCTAAGTCTAACAAAAAATACACACACTTGAAGACGTGAAGACACTCATACATTACAATTGAGACGACCTCACCAAAATAGGGGTGAAACCCGCAATTTGGTGAACACTCTCAATCCGTGTATTCGATTTTACACGAAATTACGCCATCAAGCTAGGAGAGAAATCCACATCTTGTTGGAAAATTTCCATTTCATACTCTAGTGGACCCTTACCAGCTAAACGGAATTTGCTCTTTGCTTGGTAAGTATCAACCACGTTTAAGGAACAAAATTATCATGTTAGAGTGATATCCACATCTTGGTAACTAGTTCTACTCTTTGATTTTGAATCTCGCCAAAGTTTCGAATTTTCAATCAATTAGGGACATGTGGCAACTAGAAGGGTAAATACTGTTAACCGCTCCTTGGTGAGAGTAATTTACCTATTCGGCCAAAAACATGTCTCCCTAACTCGAAAAGATTCTCGATTTGCTTTGGATTAGTCAAAGTTTCTCAACCCGAAACACTCCAATGTTTTATGAAGCCTCTTTTTTATGTTACCTCATTTTCTATGTGTTTTAATACTTGTTACCTCGTTCATTTCAAAACCGATGCACAATTCGCACGTCTCCTGCAATAAAGAAACAATACTAATTCTCGCAAACCAACTAAATTTATACTCTTTACTCATTCATATGTGTTTATGCTTATAGAATACATGTTATACTTATGCAAACTGTGTGGAATACTTATGTGAAACTTATGTGATACTTACGTGCTCAAACGTGACTTTTATAACCACATTATGATAAAGCCTCATCCTCTCCTCTATTTTCGATCATCTAGATGTCTTTTTTGCAAAACTCAACGGAAGGAAGAAGTCGAAGTCCAACTCCAACTCGATGTCCAAGAAGGATTGTATGAAATTTATGGCGAAGCAAATGGCTATGATCATCCCCAACACCCACCAAACACCGATTCACCCCATGCCTCTGTCGACTCCAAGGTGGAAGCACTTAAGTCGACGTTTAATTTCAAGAATTTTTGTTCATGTAACCCCTTACCCTTCATTGGCGAAGAGGACGCCACTAAGCTGCTGCAAAGGTTTGACGCCATTGAAGTAACGTTCCTTCAAAGTGGTTATCCTGACCACCTGCGTACCATCAACGCAACGGGAGTCTACCGATCAAGAGCTCTTGATAGGTGGACCTTTCCGAGCGTAACGCTCATGGAAACGATGCCGCATATGCCTTCCCTTGGACTGATCTCAAAAAGCTAATGGAGGAAGAGTTATACCTTCCTCATGGACATCAAAAGCTCTAAAACATGTTTTGGAACCTGAAACAGGTTGGGAATGATAACGCTAGCCTTATAGCTCGTTTTAAGAAGCTGAGTGCGATATGCACTAGCCAAGTCGACACTATCGTGAAGGCTATTGCAAAATACACTCGATGCCTCCCCCCTAACCTCATGAACCTTGTCGACACCGCTTCACCCAACACCCTCGAAGATACCTACAAGCTAGCCGCCAAACTTAACAACAACCACATTCATCATGAAGCCTCTACCAAGGCTCCATCGAAGAATTCCCATCACGCCACCTCTGACACCGTCATTGAGCCAACCCCGACTAAACCACCTAGAAACAACAACAAAGGCAAGAAGCGGAAGGCTTCAAGCCAAAACAGTGCGGTAGTCATTCCGCCAAACCCTCAACCCTTTCAGTAGTTTGCATCAACCAACCTTGAGCCTATCAAAAGGACATACAATGGGCCTCATCCCAAGTGTAACACCTGCCAATACCACCACCCTGTTAATGCGCCATGTCGCCTATGCACCACCTGCAATAGGTTTGGACACTTCGTCCCTCAGTGTCTAAGTGGTCTATAACCACTTGCCAACCAAACCCAAACCATTACGACAACCCAAAACCCCCCACCAAACCCAGCCCAACCTCAAGCAGCCACTAGACGAGCCTGCTTCAAATGAAGAGACCCTAATCATTTTGCCAACAACTGTCCCCAACGCAACAATCAGCAACAGCAACAAGCGCGTGGCAGAGCTTTCGTCATTACGGCAGCTCAAGCGCAGAATGCCAACGATGTCATCAACGGTACGTTTCTCATTGACGATGTCTATGCTTCGTGTTTATTTGATACTAGCATAGATATAATTTATATCGGTCGAATTTGAACCTTTGCTAAAGTGTAGCATTCTAAGTTGCCCAAACCATTCGCGGTCAAAATCGCTAACGGGAAGTCTGTCAACGTTGAGTACGTTCTTTCTAATTGCTCTCTCAACCTTAACGACCATAAAGACTCGATCAACCTCATACCCATGCAAATGGGTAGCTTCAACGTCATAGCAGGCATGGATCAGCTTAGGCAAGTTCATGCTGAAGTCGTGTGTTCTGAGAAATTTATTCGTCCTCCTCTTCCCAATGGTGATTTCTTGCACGTCTACGGCGAGAAACCTTCTAAAGGTCTTAATCTTATGCCGTGTACACAAGCGAACAAATACTTACGCAAGGAATATTTCGCTTTTCTTGCCCACGTTGTGGAGAAACAGGATATGAGTCCAAGCGTGAGTGATGTTCTGTCGTTTGCGAATTTCCCGAAGTCTTTCTTGAAGATCTACCTGGTCCTCCTCCTCCTCGTTCTATTGATTTCCGCATTGATCTTATTCCTGGCGCAAGTCCTGTTGCGAAATCCCTGTATCGTCTAGCACCCTCGGAAATGCAAGAGCTATCCAGCCAACTTCAAGAATTACTTGATAAAGGCTTTATACGCCTTAGTACTTCTTCTTGCGGAGCTCCCGTTCTGTTCGTCAAAAAGAAAGATGGATCCTTTCGGATGTGCATTGACTATCGCGAGTTCAACAAGCTTACAGTAAAAAACCGACATCCTCTTCCTCGTATAACCTTTTCGACCAACTAAAAGGCGCGACGTGTTTTTTCAAAATCGATCTTCGTTCTGGTTATCATCAACTTCGAGTTCTCGAAGAAGATATACCCAAAACTGCGTTCCGTACACGCTATGGTCACTATGAGTTCGTGGTCATGCCTTTGGTTTGACCAACACACCAGCAGTTTTCATGGACTTGATGAACCGTGTGTGCAAATCGTATCTCGAACGTTTCGTGATCGTCTTCATCAACGATATTCTTATCTACTCCATGACACAAGAAGAGCATGAGCGACACCTGCGTCTTATCCTCCAAATCTTGCGTATAAAGCGTCTTTACGCCAAATTCTTCAAGTGTGAAGTTTGGCTAAAAGAGGTCCAATTCCTTGGTCATGTAATCAACGAACTTGGCATACACTTTAACCCTGCGAAAATTGAAGCTGTGAAAAATTGGATTGCTCCTAAGTCTCTATCTGAAATTTGTTTGTTTCTTGGTTTAGCTGTTATATCATCGCTTCATTTCGAACTTCTCTAAACTCGCTATTCCACTCACCTCTTTAACTAAAAAAGATAAGCCTTTTGTCCGGGATCCTCTTCAAGAGGAGTCTTTCCAAATTCTCAAGGACATGCTTTGTAACGCTCCTGTCCTTGCACTTCCTTATGGATACAATGATTTTATCGTATGTTGCGATGCTTCAAAGCCAGGTCTTAGTTGTGTTCTTATGCAACGAGACAAAGTTATCGCTTACGCGTCGAGAAAACTCAAATTCATGAGTAAAACTACACTACGCATGATCTTGAACTTGGTGTAGTTGTTTTTGCACTGAAGATATGGAGACACTACCTTTATGGTACCAGGTGTGTGGTCTTCATCGACCATAAGAGACTTCAGCACATCTTTAATCAAAAGGAACTCAACATGCGTCAACGTCGATGGGTAGAGGTGTTAAACAACTATGACTACAAGATTCGCTACCACCCTTGCAAGGCGAATGTTGTAGCTGATGCACTTAGTCGAAAAACTCATGTAATGAGTGTTCATTACTCTCAAACTTTGGGAAACTTTTGTGATCTAATTCGTGAAGCACAATACTCACCTATTAACGAGAATGACTTATACAATGAGATGAAATGTGTTGTAGAAAACCAACTCGAGTTTAAACCCGATGGTATTCTTACTATCTCGATCGTGTCTGGATTCCAAATCGCAACAACCTTCACAACACTTTGATGAAGGAAGCCCATAAATCTCGATATTCCATTCATCCTGGCACTGACAAGATGTACCAAGCCCTTCGTACATTTTACTGGTGGTCGGGTATGAAGAAAGATATCGCCACCTACGTTTCGAAATGCCTTACCTGTTCTAAGGTCATAGCTGAACATCAACGTCCCTCTGGCTTACTCAAACAATCAGAAATTCCTGTCTGGAAATGGGAGAGTATTGCTATGGATTTTATCACTAAACTTCCTTGAACTTCTTCTGCTTATGACAATATTTGGGTAATCATCGATTGATTGACCAAATCTACTCACTTTCTCGCCATTCGAGAAGATTACAAAGTCGAAAAATTGGCTCATATCGTTGCGGATGAAATCATTTGTCGTCATGATATCCCATTGATATTATATCGGACCGTGATGGTCGTTTCACGTCTCGTCTTTGGTAAACATTTCAATCCGCTCTTGGTACTCATCTTAATCTTAGTACCACTTTCCACCCTCAATTTGACGGTCAAACTGAGCGAACTATCCAAAATCTGGAGGATATGCTCCATTCCTGCATAATTGATTTTGGTGTCAATTTGGACTCACACTTACCTTAGGTAGAGTGTTTGTACAATAACTGTAATCACGCTAGTATTCAAATGGCACTGTTTGAAGCTTTGTATGGTCGAAGGTGCCGATCCACTATCTGTTGGCACGAGATCGGAGAAGCTCAAATCACTGGCCTGGACTCATACAAGAGACAACGGACAAAATCCTGCAAATACGTGACAATCTGTTCAAGGCTAGAAGTCGACAAAAGAGCTACGCAGATAAGAGACAAACCTTTGGAATTCAACTTTTGTGACTTTGTACTTCTCAAGGTATCCCCTTTGAAGGGTGTAGTTCGGTTTGGTAAGAAAGGCAAACTCGCTCCTCGCTATGTAGGACCTTTCCAGATTCTCGAAAGGATTGGCAAGGTAGCATATCGACTGGACCTACCTCGAGAACTCAGCAATGTCCATCCTACGTTTCACGTCTCGAACTTGAAGAAATGCTTAGTTGAAGAAGTACTCCAAGTTCCACTTGAAGACCTTCAGATCAACGAAACCTTACACTTCGTGGAGAAACCTGTTGAGGTCATGGATTGAGAAATCAAGCAATTGATGGCGGAGTCGAATTTCCATAGTCAAAGTTCGATGGGAAGGAAAACGTGGCGCTGAGTTTACTTGTGAACTCGAAAGTGAAATGAATACTAAGTACCCACACCTATTCATTACACCTTCTTCTTGAATAAATTTCGGGACGAAATTTCCTAAAGTTGGAGAGACTGTAACGTTTCGCATTCTTGTACTTTCCTCATTTAGAAAGTGCAATCGTATTTCTATTTTTGGAAACTTGTATCGTACTCTATTCTTATTTCTATCCCAGGCTTTAATCCGAGGCGTGGATCATAATAGACAATTAAACATTATGCATACTTTCATACCTATTATTCAAATAAACATACATGTCATAGTATGCTATTCATACTTTTATACTCGAATATTCACACACACAATCGTCTAAATACGTGATTCTTATGCAACCTACATTCAAGATGCATGCTATGGACACACGACATATTCCAATGCCTAAAAACTGACTAAAACGCAAAAATTTAGCTTCAAACTAGGCCCTTCGTACGGACTGACACACTTCGTACGACGTGGGCACCACCTGGTACGTAGTGGACAGCCACTTCGCACGAAGTGATACCTCGCATGAATGCTTCTGCCAGCTCCCTTCTCCTATAAATCAGACACTTCCCCTCCATTTCCAACCTTCCGAAAATTTTCTCATTACCACTCGAAATTACAGATTTTTGACGGATTATTCTCGACTTTTAAGTGAGTTTAGCTCACTTTACTTACAAACTTCTCCAAAATACATCATACTTTCAGCACATTTCTTTCGTACAAACATGTGAGCTAATCCAAGTAATAAATAACTAAGTGTTAAGCTAGTGTGAGAACGTTGGGAGCTAAGGCTTTCCGAATTAAGTTCCACCACTGTTGTACATGTTTTTACTCCTAAAACTGATTCGGTCTTCATTAGCATGACTAGGCTATGACATGTCCCTAAACACCATTATGTTTGGGATGCACGCACCTAACTCGCTCACTCGGCTGATAACGTTTTAGACGACTTTAAATTCTGTAATTCATGACCAACCGGGTTGACAAACCATGTGCTTTGGTGAATCATATAATGAGGTGTTCGCACCCCCATACTTCACTTCTATGAAAAACTTTACTAAACCATACTTACTTTATTTACGGACTGATCTGGCCATAGTATTAATCACAATCTGATCTAGTGTTTTGACCCGAACTATCCTGCCTTGTTATTACCACCACCGTTCATAGTAAACAGTGCTGAAATGGGTACAAAACAGGCTAACACGTTCCAGGACGGTCACCTCGCACGAGGTACCCGTCAACTCGTACGAGTTGCAAGTCAGCTCGCACGAGGCGGACAGTCCACTTCGTACGAAGTGGCCTTTTTTCCGTTTTCTTTCCGTACTTTCTACTCCAGAATCGGGATCTATCATCCAACTCAGTATACTCACACCCACCTATTTACCCCAAGTTGGGTAACTTCGGGTTGCATCACCTGAGCGCTCTACACATGGAATACTAGGAAGCTTGCTTAACTATGATTACACACGCATACCCTTTTTGTTTTACACTTTTGGGTGCAACATGTTTAATCTATCAAAAATACACACAATCACACTTATACTTTTATGCAAACAAACAAATAATCCATCATACATGCTAATGATACGTGATACGTGATTTATATACTTGGAACATTCTTATGTGATACGACTTGATAATAACTCCGTACGAGCCTCCCTTTAACATGTATAGCGCTATAGGAGTAACGCACCGCCCGTGTGACATTTGTGCCTTTTCAATCATTGTACAATTACAAACAATTTCGTATTCAATGAAACCCTGTGTTTTATTTTCAAATTTGTGTAATTATCTAAGACATTTGCACAATTTCAATTTCTTCCACGATTTTGAACCCCCAAAATTTTTGTGGAAGTAATTCGTTAACTGACACTCAAACGCAGTCAGTTTAACGCGACGTACACTCTGAAAAAAGGACATAAGCTATACATACCCTAAATACCCTTTACATAGCTAAGATATAAGTTTTGAACGGTTAGATATGACAAAAACACGCTTATACAAGTCCAGGGACTATTTTCGTCAAACTGCAAAAGTCTGTTGGTCAATATTCAACATACAAACCATGTGTTACAATCCAAATATTTTTGTATTAAAAAAAATCTTGTATTTTATTGATGAGAATGCAAAAATGTCAATCGTTGCACAATTTCGATTATTTTCGTGTTCGTTAAAACGTTTTACGCTTTTTTTCGAAACGCGTAACCGTACAACCGAACCAACCAACATCCATGACATTTTCGGGTGTAATCCAAGTTACACATGTCTTAACACCTTTATATAACCTAAATATTAGGTTAAAGGGGTTAATAATGGCAAACAAGTGAAAATACAAGTCCAAGGACTAAAAATGTCAAAAAAAATAATAAAGATTTTTGCTTCTTCACCAAGTTTGCCAACTATCTCCAATTTTTGACACCTAGCACTCATTTTGTCACACTTAATTTGGTGTTAACACATGTTAGGACACTAATCCACACTTGAGCACACTTGTCATCACCTCCATAATCCTAAAATACTATAAATGCCCCATGATTCTTCCATTTTTTTTCACACCACTTCAAAGCAAAGTGTGAAGTTCTTCTTTCTATCCCTCTTGGAGCTTGTTTCCAGCCTTTGAAAGCCTCCTATCTTGAGTTCTGAAAGTGTTCTTCAACACGAGTAAGTACTCTTCCTAGTGCTTTCATTATTTTAGTTATTTTGAGCTAAAAGTCGAGCAGTTTCGCTTCCTTATTAACTTTTGGTTCTGACCATATTTGGTCAAGTCAAAGTTCAATTGAACTTTGCAACGTGATCGTAATCATGAATATAATCCCTAGCGATTTCACCTTCTGATTACCACGTTTACTAGTCGAAGTGACAAGTCAAAGTTTCGGTGAAAAATGCGCATGATGTGTATTTTACGACGAAACCATTTTCGGGTATCGAAACACCAAGTTTTGACACCAAATCAGTTTTACAAACTTAGTTAGACATATTTTGTCATGTCTAACTTGTCACTTCTTGTTTAGTGCTTATTTAGGGTCGTATGTCGAGCGGTCTTAACCACCACTTTTAACTTTTAAATCGACCCTTTGGTTGATCTTAGGATACGAGCAAACACATATTTGTGACCATAGTTGTATAGGGAATACCCTACTGAGGTTATACCTTATGGTCACATCGTTTGGTTAGTCTTATGATAAGTTACTTCTATGTTCTTCAAAAAATGATGACCAAAATGCCCTTTTACGCATATATCCATTTTAAACACATGTAAGCAAATTTTTGACATATAAACTGATGTTATAAGAAACATGTTTGAGCATTTAAGACTTATCATAGGACATGTTTAACCATCCGATTACGCATTTACGCTAATGACAAGTTAAAGTAGCATATACTACCTTAACTAGTCATAATGGGACAAAAGCACTTAGGATCCTTTCCAAATCAGAATGTTAAGTTTGTTAAACCATATCACATTAGTTCCAACACTCGTTGGTTTATAAGACTTCATTCTATCCAATCTCCCGTTTGTAGTCCTGACACGTTAACTTATTTATCTGACACATTAGGACACGTTTGACGTTTGTTTATTCCATTGATCAAGAACACTTTCGCAATCCCAAGTGAGTACATAGTTCCCCTCTTTTATATTTTCTAACTGTTTTGGGGTGATTCATTTGCGCCTATAATTATTTTTAAGATTTCAAAACAATATACATGGTTTATATATAAAATGATTTTCAAAGTGAGTACATAGTTCCCCTCTTTTACATTTTCTAAATGTTTTGGGGTGATTCATATGTGCCTGTAATTATATTCAAGATTTCAAAACAATGTACATGGTTTATATATACAAAATGATTTTCAAAGTGAGTACATCGTTCCCCTCTTTTATGTTTTGCAAATATTTTGGGGTGACTCGTATGTGCTAAATCATTTTCAAGTTTTTAAAAACAATGTCTATGGTTTATATATAAAACAATACGATTTCAATAGTGTGAACAACTTGTTGATGCGTTATCCTTAACACGAATGACATTCATTAGATTTGGCAGAGCGATCAGTAGTATGTTATGGTACCATAGGGCTGACAATCCCTTTATCAGACTGTTCACTGGATTTGGTGGAAGTTTGGGTAATGACAGAAACTGTTTCTGATTAAATTCATTTGTTGATTTGTTAGTATAGTTAAAGAGACCTTTGGTGGTCTATGAAAGATACCCTTTGGTGGTATAGTCAACACGGGTTTGAATGTGTTCATTAAAGAACGATCAAAAGTTTTCATAATTAAAAACACGGACGATTTGTTTATGACATGGACAATTGGTTTTTGACACGGACGATTGATCTATAACACGGACGAATGGTTTATAACACGAACAAATGGTTTTGAACAATGTCACGCAATGATTTTCCCTTAAAGATATAAACCATATGAACTTTTCTTTTGAATCAATCTATTACAAGGTTTTTACAAAAGAAACGTTTTGGTCAAGATTCATGGCCACAAGGTTTCACAACTCTAACCAAATTGTTTAGTTGGTTAATTGCATTGCAATATCAAACACTTTTGATATGAGGTTTTCACTTAACGACTCTTGTAGTCGGACGAGGTGTTGCAATATGTATACAAAGCCACGAATTTGACACACTCACAAAACCTATGTACTCGCCGGCATTTTTATGCTCACTCTCTTTTCACATATGTTTCAGGAGTCAATGCTTGATATATGCATGCTTCAGTAGGAATGGGCGCGGGCCTTAGTGACTTAAAACATGAAAGACAATTTATTTATGTGTTGTTTCTGTTTATCCCAAGACAATGTAAACATTTAACTTAATAAAAAAAATTTAAATTTCATGAGTTGTGAAACAATAGTTCTGTGACATGACTCCCTGACGTTTCCGCTGCGGTCCGTTGTTTTTCGCGGTCGGGGTGTTACAGAAAGATTGGTATTAGAGCTTATGGTGATAGGGAATTAGGTTATTAGTAATGCTTTCACCTAGACTATAACCTTCCTAGGACCCTGACGCGAGTTATCTTACGTTTAGATTCTTAAAACAATACCATCACCTATCTTATGTGATTACCAAAACAAATACACAAGTTACAAATTCGTTTTGAAAATCAATCATCTATCCTTAGATGATTTGTTTTGGCTTAAAGCCTTGTAGGTTTTCAAAATCCCGTCAAAGTTTGGGTTTTATTAATGTGAACATGTGGAATCTGGAAGGGTGATGCATGTACCTTTAGTTTTCTTTCTAATGCTAGAGTGTTCGTACAAATCCGCATATCGGACCAGCCACTCTTACCAGGGAACTCTTGGGGTGAGTGTCCCCTTATAGGCTAAAGCATGTCTTCGTGATACATTATAAAGACCCATTTACTTTGATTAGTCACTATGTGTCATTTGTTTGTTTTTAAGTAACGAACAAATGACCACCATCCTTAATTTCGTCAATATTTTTAACATATCTCTTGATTATCCAATGTCAATCTCACATATTTTCCCTCATGTTTTTTTCTAGAAGAACATATTATTGCATTATAAAAATAATTCTGATAACAAAGTCACTAATGGTACGTTCTATGTTAACAAACATCCTGCTTCTATTCTTTTCAATTCGGGTGCCGATAGAAGCTTTGTATCACTAGCCTTTGAACCTTTACTTTCCATGCCTAGAACTAAAGTATGAAAACCCTTAACGGTGGAATAGCTAGTGGTGAACCCCTTATGCTCGACTATGTCATTCGTAGTTGCCAATTGAACCTCGATAACCACCTTTTTCCCATTGACCTCACACCAATGCAAATCGGGAGTTTTGACATCATCATAGGAATGGACTGATTAACCAAACACCATGCTGAGGTGATCTGTTTCGACAAGGTTGTTCATATGCCTCTTTCGTCTGGCAGAACCTTCGAACTTCACGGAGAGAAATCCTCTAGTAGCCTAAAACTCATGACCTGTACCCAGGCCCAAAAATACCTACGAAAGAATTATGTAGCCTTCTTGGCACATATCATAGAGGAAAAAGGCAAGGGAAAAATTTTTCAGGACATCCCCGTTGTTCGGGAATATCCTGAGGTGTTTCCTGAAGAGCTACCTGGTTTACCCACAATTCGTCAAGTTGAGTTTCGTATTGACCTTGTACCTTGTGCCAACCCAATTGCCAAATCTTCCTTACCGTCTTGCACCGTCTGAAATGCAAGAGTTGTCAAAGCAACTCCAAGAACTTTCAGACAAGGGATTCATTCATCCGAGCTTTTCACCTTGGGGCGCTCTTGTCCTATTTATGAAAAAGAAGGACGAATCTTTCCGTATGTATATCGATTATCAGAGCTCAACATACTCACAATAAAAAATCGATATCCCCTACCTCGCATTGATGATCTCTTTGATCTGCTACAATGTGCGACTGCTTTTCAAAGATTAATCTGCGTTATGGGTATCATCAACTTCTTGTACTCGAAGAAGATATTCCTAAGATGGCTTTTCGCACTCGATACGGCCATTACGAGTTCACTATCATGCTTTTGGTTTGACGAATGCTCCTGCCGTCTTCATGGACTTAATGAATAGGATTTGTAAACCTTATTTAGACAAGTTCATCATTGTTTTCATCGACGACATCCTCCTTAATTCTAATTCTCAAGACGATCACGAACAACATCTCCGTCTAAGATGGAACTCATGAAGAAATAACAACTTTATGTCAAATTCTCCAAGTGTGAATTTTGGCTAAAAGAAGTTCAATTTTTGGGACACATTGTTAACGAACAAGGTATACATGTACACCTACTACTCCTACCGAAGTTCTTCATTTCTTGGTCTTGCTGGATACTATCAACGATTCATTGCGTACTTTTCAAAGATCGTGTTTCCCCTCACCCTTTGACTCAGAAGAATAAACCTTTCGAGTGGGGACCCAAACAAGAGGAAGCCTTTCAAACATTGAAACAAAAACTCTATAATGCTCCTGTTTTATCTTTACCCGACGGCAACGACAATTTCGTTGTCTATTGTGACTCATTAAACAGAGGCCTTGGTTTGTTCTCATGCAAAGAGACAAAGTCATAGCCTATGCATTAAGACAATGAAAAATCCAAGAGAAGAACTACACAACTCATGATCTTGAGTTAGGAGCCGTAGTTTTTGCTCTCAAAATTTGGAGACACTACCTTTACGGTACGAAATGTGTGGTTTTCACTGACCACAAAAGTCTCCAACACATATCAATCAAAAGTAGCTAAAAATGAGACAACGACGTTGGGTCGAACTTCTGAACGACTACGACTGCGGGATTCGCTACCATCCTAGTAAGGCGAATGTTGTGGCTAATGCGCTTAGTCGTAAGGAACGTGTTAAACTTCATTGTGTTCGAGTTCAATCTGATATCCAGACACGTATTCCCTTCCAATCACAACATACATGTGTGACCCAAAGCTTATTGAAAAATGAGCTGCCACAAAATCTCGAACTTCAACTCGAAACAAAAGACAAGGGAATTACTCTACTACAAGAACCATTTGGGATTCCTAGTTAAGACAATCTCAGCACCTTATTGATGGATGAAGCTCATAAGTCTCGTTATTCAATCCATCCTGGTGCAGACTAAATATATAAGGATCTCCGTACACAGTATTGGTGGCCGGGTATGAAGAAGACATTGCCTTGTATGTGTCTAAATGCCTAACATGTCTTAAAGTTAATGCATAACATCAACGCCCATCTGGTTTACTAGAGAAACTAGAATTACCGGTATGGAAGTGGGAGAACATTGCGATGGATCTCATCACTAAACTACCACGCACACCTAGAGGTCAGGATGCCACTTGGGTAATCATCGATTGTCTAACAAAGTCATCACACTTTTTGGCAACTCGTGATGATCTATCTGCTAACAAACTTACCAAGATCTACGTTGATGAATTGTATCTCGTCATGGTGTTCCTTTGAACATCATATCCAATCGAGATGCTCGATTCTCATCTCACTTTTGGAAGACCATGCAATCTGCCATGGGAACCAAACTCAATATGAGCACTGCTAATCATCATAAAACGGATGGACAATCTGAAAGGACAATTCAAACACTGGAGGATACGCTTAGAGCATGTGTGATCGACTTTGGTGGTAGTTGGGATTCGCATCTACCATTGGAGAATTCTCCCACAACAATAGTTATCACGCCAGCATCAATATGGCGCCTTTCGAAGCTCTATATAGTAAAAAAATGTCCTTCGCCTGTCTGTTGTAATGAGGTCACTGAAGCTCAGCTTACTAGACCTGAACTCATTCATGACACAACTGACAAAGTCAAGAAAATTCGCGATAATCTTCTGACAGCTAGAAGCCACCAAAGAGTTATGTGGACAAACAACGCAAGCCCTTGGAATTCCAAGTTGGTGATCACGTCCTTGGCAAGGTATCCCTTGGAAAGGTGTGATTAGATTTAGAAAGAAAAGAAAACTTGCACCACGATATATTGGACCATTCAAGATCGTTGACAGAATCGGAAAGGTGGCCTACCGACTGAGCAACCTCCTGAACTTGCGAATATTCACCCAACATTCCATGTGTTCAATTTGAAAAAGTGTTTAGCCGATACAAACCTCCACCTTCCCCTCGACAAAATTCACATTGATGACACTATGCACTTTGTCGAGAAACCTGTGGAGATATTGGACCGTGAAAATCAAGAAACTCAAGCGTAGACGTATACTGATAGTTAAAGTTCGCTGGGAATCCAAACATGACCAGAATTTACTTGGGAACGCGAGTATCAAATGAAAGCGAAATGTCCACATATGTTTTCACAAAGTTTCCTTTAATTAAATTTTGGAACAAATTTCCGAAAGTAGGGGAGAATGGGACATTTGTTTTATTTATGAAAGCGAAACCCTGTGTTTTATTTCCTAAATTTTTGTAATTATCTAAGACATTTGCACAATTTCAATTTCTTGCATGATTTCAAACCCTCAAAATTTTTGTGGAAGTAATTACGTTAACTGACACTCAAACGCATCAGTTTAACCGACGTGCACTCCGAAAAAGGACATAAGCTATTCATACTCTAAATACTCTTTACATAACTTAGATATAAGTTTTGAAGGGTTAGATATGACAAAAACAGGCTTATACAAGTGTAGGGACTATTTTCGTCAAACTGCGAAAGTTTGTTGGTCCGTATTCAACATACGAACCATGTGTATCAATCCAAATATTTTTGTATTTAATAAACTCTTGTATTTTATTGATGAGAATGCAAAAATGTCAATCGTTACACAATTTCGATCATTTTCATGTTCGTTAAAGCGTTTTACGCATATTTGCGAAACGCGTAACCGTACAACCGAATGAATCGACATCCACGACATTTTCGGGTGTAATCCAAGTTACACATGTCTTAACACCTTTATATAACCTAAATATTAGGTTAAAGGGGTTAAAAATGGCAAACAAGTGAAAATACAAGTCCAAGGGCCAAAAATGTCAAAAAATATTAAAGATTTTTGCTTTTTCACCAAGTTTGCCACCTATCTCCAATTTTTGACACCTAGCACTCATTTTGCCACACTTAATTTGGTGTTGACACATGTTAGGACACTAATCCACACTTGAGGACACTTGTCATCACCTCCTTAATCCTAAAATACTATAAATACCCCATGATTCTTCCATTTTTTTCACACCACATCAAAGCAAAGTGTGAAGTTTCTTTCTATTCTTCTTAGAGTTTGTTTCCAGCCTTTGAAGCCTCTTTCTTGAGTCCGAAGTGTTCTTCACACGAGTAAGTACTCTTCCTAGTTCTTCATTATTTTAGCTTTTTGAGCTGAAAGTCAAACAATTTGGCTTCCTAATTAACTTTTGGTTTTGACCATATTTGGTCAAGTCAAAGTAATTGAACTTTGCAACATGATCGTAATCAAGAAGGTTATAATCGTAGCGATTTCACCTTCTGATTACCACGTTTAATAGTCGAAGTGACGAGTCAATGTTTCGCTGAAAAATGCGCATGATGTACATTTTACAACGAAACTATTTTCGGTATCAAACACCAAGTTTTTATACCAAATCAGTTTTATAAACTTAGTTAGACATATTTTGTCATGTCTAACTCGTCACTTCTAATTTAGTGCTTATTTAGGGTCGTAAGTCGAGGGGTCTTGACAACCGCGTTTAACTTACGAATCCGAACCATTTTATCGATCTTAGGATCCGACCAAACACATATTTGTGACTATAGTTGTATAGGGAATAACCTACTGAGGTTATACATTATGGTCGTTTGGGTAGTGTTATGATAAGTTACTTCTATGTTCTTAAAAAATGATGATCAAAATGCCCTTTTGCGCATAAATCTATTTTAAACACATGTAACAAAATTTTTGACATATAAACTGATGTTATAACATTTTCAAACATGTTTGGGCATTTAAGACTTATCATAGGACATGTTTAACCATCCGATCACGCGTTTATGCTAATGACCAGTTAAAGTAGCATAAACTACCTTAACGAGTCATAATGGGTCAAAAGCACTGAGGATCCTTTCCAAATCAGAATGTTAAGTTTGTTAAACCATATCACATGAGTTCCAACACTCGTTGGCTTATAAGACTTCATTCTATCCGATCTCCCGTTTGTAGTCCCGACACGCTAAGAGATTTATCTGACACACTAGGACATGTTTGAGCTTTGTTTATTCCATTGATCAAGAACACTTTCGCAATCCAAAGTGAGTACATAGTTCCCCTCTTTTATATTTTCTAAATGTTTTGGGGTGATTCATATGTGCCTATAATTATTTTAAAGATTTCAAAACAATATACACGTTTATATATAAAATGATTTTCAAAGTGATTACATAGTTCCCCTCTTTTACATTTTCTAAATGTTTTGGGGGCCTATAATTATTTTCAAGATTTCAAAACAATATATATGGTTTACATATATAATGATTTTCAAAGTGAGTACAAAGTTCCCCTCTTTTACATTTTCGTAATGTTTTAGAGTGATTCATATGTGCCTGTAATTATTTTCAAGATTTCAAACAATATACATGGTTTATATATACAAAATTATTTTCAAAGTGAGTACATAGTTCCCCTCTTTACGTTTTGCAAATGTTTTGGGTGACTCATATGTGGTAAATCATTTTCAAGTTTTCAAAAACATTGTCTATGGTTTATATATAATACAATACGATTTCAATAATGTGAACAACTTGTTGATGCGTTATCCATAACATGAATGACATTCATTAGCTTTGGCGGAGCCGATCAATAGTATGTTATGGTACCATAGGACTCAGTCTGTTCACTGGATTTGGTGGAAGTTTGGGTAATGACAGAAACTGTTTCTGATTAAAATCATTTGTTGATTTGTTAGTTTAGTTAAAGAGACCCTTTAGTGGTCTATTAAAGATACCCTTTGGTGGTATAGTCAACACGGGTTTGAATGTGTTCATTAAAGAACGATCAAAAGTTTTCATAATTAAAAACACGGACGATTTGTTTATGACATCGACAATTGGTTTTTGACACGGACGATTGATCTATAACACGGACGAATGGTTTATAACACGAACAACTGGTTTTAAAAATGTTACGCAATGATTTTCACTTAAAGATATAAACCATACGAACTTTTCTTTTGAATCAATCTATTACAAGGTTTTTACAAAAGAAACATTTTGGTCAAGATTCATGGCTACAAAGTTTTCACAACTCTAACCAACTTGTTTTAGTTGGTTAATTGTATTGCAATATCAAACACTTTTGATACGAGGTTTTCACATAACGACTCTTGTTGTCGGACCAGGTGTTGCAATATGTATACAAAGCCACGAATTTGACACACTCACAAAACCTATGTACTCGCCGACATTTTTATGCTAACTCTCTTTTCACATATGTTTCAGGAGTCAATGCTTGTTAATATGATGCATGCTTCACGTAGGAATGGACACGGTCCTTAGTGACTTAAAATATGAAAGAAAATTTATTTATGTGTTGTTTCTGTTTATCTCAAGACAATGTAAACGTTTATCTTAATAAAACAAAATTTTAAATTTCATGAGTTGTGAAACAATAGTTCTGTGACATGACTCCCCGATGTTTCCGCCGCGGTTCGTTGTTTTACGCGGTCGGGGTGTCACATCCCGTATTCTTGAGGTCATGTTCAGTTTATTCTATTTTGCGGTGACACTAGAGGATTGACTTGTAAATCGCATGTCTTGTTTACATTAATCTAGTATACTATTTTAACACGTGGATTCGTTTAAACTATTTCATACTTATGCTATAACAAACTTGTGTACTCGCCAATGATTTTGTATTGAACTATACATTTAACATGTTGTAGGTTAAGGATGACATCATTGATGAAACTTAGTAGGGACTTCCAAGAAACGCACTTAGAAATTTCTCGACTTTACGTTGCATTTTGTTAATCATGTTGTACTTGAACCTTTTGAATGTTATACTTTCAAATTTTTATGTGTAATTGACGAATTTTGAAATGAAATGAAATGAAATGAAATTTGGTTATCTTAACTATTGTCGCAAACTAGTGTTATGTTGATTCGACCAATCTATTTCGTCCCGCCCCGATGTTTCCACCATCGGTTGGGGTGTGACATATATTTTATATACATTTTGTATTCTTTTATTTTGAAGGGGCGTAGCCCAAAATGTTTAATGTACAAGCCATTCCATTTGATTGGTATGCATGGAGTGAGCCCAATGTAATTATGTGTGTAGGTCTAGCCCATAAAGTGGGCCTAGCCCAATTTTGTTTCATAAAAGTGGGCCTAGTCCAATTTACCTTATAAAATTGTGCCTAGTCCAAATTAATTTATTAAAGTGGGCCTAACCCAATTGAGTTTTTATAAGGTGGGCTTCGCCCAATTGATTATATAAATGGGCTTAGGCTAATGTTTATGTAAATGGGCTTGGTCCATGTTTAAAAATTACTTGTATTTTTGTAAAGATTTAGTTTATAAAAACTACTAAATATTTTATATAACTTATTTTTATAAGTTCTAGTATATATAAACTTTAGTAAATATATATGTATTTCGTGTGACGGTTCGTACGTTCATTTCGACCGTTTCGTTCGTGTCTTCCGTCTCGTTCGTTTCGTCCGTGTCGGTTGTTTCGTCCATGTCGGTTGTTTCATCCGTGTCGGTCGTTTCGTCCAATTTGTCCGAATTGTCCGATATGTTTGTTTTGTTCAAGTTTAGACATATCTATGTTATACTTGTCAAATTTCAAGTATTTCATCTTTTTGTATGTCACACCCCAACCGATGGCGGAAACATCAGAATGAGACGAATAGATTGCTCGAGACATCATAACACTAATTGTGATAATATTTAATTAAACAACCCATTTCATTTCATTCATCAAATTGTCAAATACACCATAAATCGAATACAAAATAACAACAAATGAGACAAGTTCAACAAAGCATAATAATTAACTTAGCATTCTAAGCGTGTTTTCTATGCCGATCCTATTAAGTTTCGTCATGTCAATCTCATCAACCTGCAACATGTTAAAAAGTATAGTTCAATAACAAAGTATTGGCGAGTACACAAGTTTGATATCATAGCATAAGTAGTAAAAACGTTTAAACAAATCCACATGATAAGCTAGTATAAATGATAAATGTAACAAGGCATGTGAACTACAAGTCAATCCTCTAGTCTACCGCACAATAGATTACAAGATTAACATTGACCACAAGAATACGGGCGGTGCGTTACTCCTATAGCGCTATATACGTTAAGGGAGGCTTGATCGAAGTTAACGACATTTAGTATCACATAAGAATATACCAAGTAACAATTCAAGTATCATATAACTCTAGCATGTATGATGGATTGTTTGTGTGATTTCATAGAATAAAAGTGTGATTTAGTGTGTTTATGATAGATTAACTTATTGCACCCAAAAAGTGTAAAGCGTAAAAGGGTGTCTGAGTGTACTCACGGTTTTTCAAGCTTCCACTTGATATTTCTGTAACGTGTTGGGGGAGTTTGGAAGATAGAGCATCGAGTTATCCTACAAGAGGAAAACGTAGGTTGGTAAGAATTCGAATGATAATGGAGGATTAGGAATTTAAATACACTAAAGTATGATACGGGAAAATAATCATCTAGACTTAATACTCGTTCTTGACACTATAATACCCATTCGGGTTGATGTGTTTTCATGGGTTAGGATACCCATTAGAATCGTAACGAGAAATTAAATACTTAGGTGATGTAACCTAGTACCATGATGGATAATCATTCGATTACTTTCAAGAGTTCGGTTAGTGTATATATATATTTATATATTATATAGTATACGTAATCATATTTATCATAGAAGTCATGCATAGGGGTAGGAGGATAACCTTCCTTTTTAAAACCTCTTTCGTATAGTTTACCAAGGCACAAGTCTTCACAAGGACAACAAGGATGGTCATGAGTAAGTTTAAACAAAAAGTAAAAGGACAAAGTAATTAAAAACATCAAGTGAGGTGGTGAACCGAAGGTAAGATAGCCAAGGCTTCCAAGTGATCACAATCTACCAACTCAAGTCTTGTTTCGAGAACAAACTTGGAAGGATACAACACTTGTGGCTAAAACCCTATTAAAACAAGAAGGTTCTTACACTTGGGACCTTAAATAGGGTGATAATTCTAGTTGGTTTTTCATGGAAAACCTATGGAAGTATTCCCAAAGGTGTTTCAAGTGTGAAGAAGAAGAAAAGATCAAAGGAGGAAAAAGTGTGAGTTAAAACTCACTTTTGAAACCTTGAATCTTTAGAAGAAGAGAGCTCTTAGAGCTTTTAGAGAGAAGAGAAGGGATGATTGAGGTGTGAAATGAGTGTGGGAGGATGTGGGTATTTATAGTTGAGGTTTGGGGGTTGAGTTAGGTGATTATTAAATGCAAGAAACACAATCCAACAAACACACTTTTGCCCAATCCATGAGCTAGAAACAACTTTTCTAGATTATGCTATTTTTAGTCCTTAAACTTAGTTTATCTTTCATTTCATGGTAAAACTTGATATTTTCGCATGTTTTCAAGTGTATAATGTATATGTAAGTATATTTTAGGTATCAAATATGAACATATGAGTATTTACACGTATAACAAGAATCGGTGTGTATGTAAACACTTATTTAACAATTAGATGCATGTAAGACAAATATGTATCAAGTATGAATTTTATTACATCAAAGTCTCGGATATAAGATTTAGAAATGAAATACGAATGCGATACGAATACAAGTTTCCATAAATAGAATACGATTACACTTTCTAATTAAGGAAAGTATGAAAAAACGAGGCGTTACAGTCTCGCCTCCTTTAGGAAATTTCGTCCCGAAATTTAATTAAGAGGAAGACTTTGAAAAAGATGTCATTTTGGTGAAAATATTTGTCTAAAATCAAGATTTTGAAGTTTAAAGTTTTTGTGGTGTTCATGTATAAGTGTGTCAATATGTATCGAAATCTTGAAGGTTAAAAATGGTAGATTCGTGAAAGTAATTTGTTTGACTAAGCTGTTTTTGAGACATCAATCGTAAATGTGTAGAAGGATAAGTAAAAACGTGTATGTGTGTGTGTAAGCAAGTGTGTTTAAAAGAGTGCGACCTAAGAGGAAGGTTTTAGTATGACTAAGGATGTATTTTGATTAAAATGAGCGGTCTGCATCGAAAGTTGTAAGAAAAGTTTTGTTAGTTCTAAGGCGTATTAGTAAAATCACTTGTTGTAGAAAAAAAATGTTTATTGGAGAGAGCTAGGATGGTAAATATTTATGGTTTTTAAAAGATTTTGGCGGTAATAGACTGACTGGTTGAAGTTTGCGTGTAGATAAGAGTGAAAGATAGTTTTAAAAGAAAAGGAACATTTTGACCAAACTGAGCCGGTGGAGACGTTTATAAAAATGAATTGAACGTTTTAGGCTGATTTGCTGTAAATAAAGTTCAGATGAAGGGTTAAGGGAAGAATTAGGAAAATCGTGGTATGGTAGTGAATGATTCAGTAGGTGTATGCGAGAGGTTAAAATGGTATGAATATCGGATAAAATGCGACATGGAATGTTGAGAGATGCTAGTGATAGTTGTGGCAGTTAAAGCTAACGATTTTGAGAATGAAGCTTTGTCATGGGTAATCGAGTAATAATCATTTCGAAGTGGGGTCACCAAAGTTTGTTATGAATTAAATGTATTTAACAAGGTCCGGGAAAACACCAAATTTCTCATGGCACGTTTTACGAAAGTTTGGTAACATGGTAGGGACACTTATATATAGGAAGTACCAGCGGCGTATCCACCATATTCACACCATGTTACGTCGTTTCGCTATTAGGTGTCATGTACGTTCCGTGTTCGATACACCGTAGAACCAACTATGGTTTTCATGCGCCTACCAATATAATCCCGTGTGCACCTGCGATTATTTTGGTTTGCGCATGATCCTCATAGTTTGTACTAGTAGTGTACGGGTCAGGTTACATCCAGTAAGCAAAGGATATGTAAGATAGCGTATAAAAATTAAGTATGTAAGCATGATCGTATGTATGTATGAGTATGTCGAACGTAGGCGAAACCACTCGGGTTATGTTTACTTATAGATTTCAAGTATGACTACTAAGTAGTGTGAATGCATAAATTTTGAGTATGATTGAAGACAAATACGTATAACATTAGCATGCAGTATCGAGTGTATATGTGGAATAAAATGGGATTTAGCATATATAAGTTACTACGAAGTTGCGAGTGTGTAAAATACGAAGAGTAATGGTGATATGTGTAATATTGTCATGTAATATTGGCTGTTTAAATAGAAACGTACAAGGTGGTATGCATGTGTGTGGTTGCTTGAGTCAAAACATTGAGTTGGTTAAAATAAGTCGGGTTTGTCGGGAATGAAGGACCAAAATTGTGAATGTCTGGTAAATATTGAGAAAAGTATTAATTTTTGATGTAAAATGTGGTTTGTAAAAGGAAATGCTACTTTTATTTTAAAATTTGTATTCGCATATGAAATTTTCTTGCCCATGTGTTCAGATTTAGATTTGCGTATTTTGAAAAGTTGTAAAATAATGAGCTTGCTTTATTATATGTTATTTATTTTATTTTATTGATGCAACAAAAGTTGTGTTTTGAAATTTTTCATATAAAACTTAAATTTTGAAAAATATTTTAGCAAAGTACTTATACGTATGTGAGAGAAAGTTTTTTTTGGTTTCTTGTGGGAAATAAAATGTCTTTAGAATGGTAGTATAAAGTGAGTGTGTTTTGGACAAGTTATGAAAATTGAGGCAAGAGGTTCGCTTGATCGACTAAGTTGATAGGGAGCATTTCAAAAAGTTTTTAAAAAAAAATGTGAAAGAAAAAACGTTTAAAGTATCATTAGGGGTTTCGTGTATGTAATTTATGTAAATAAATTTATAGGGTGAGAAATTGTTTGGATAAATAAGGTTCGAGGTTTATGCATAAATGAGGAAATTCACTTAATAATAAAAAGGTTTAGGTATAAATTAAATCGATTAGTTGTCATGAAAGTGGTTGACAATAGGGAAAGAGTTAGGTTTATCATGACGTGATCATGAAAGTTACGTTTGAGCATGTAAGTAACACGTATGAGTTCACATAGGTGACATATGCATAACAAGTATTCGATAGTATAAACACGTATGATTGCGTAAGGAGTATAAATTTAATTGGTTTGCCAGAATTACTGTTGTTTTTGATTGCGAAAGACGTGCGAATTGTGCATCAGGTTCGAAATGAACGAGATAACAAGTGTTAAAACACATAGAAATTGAGATAGCATAAAAGATAGACTTAGTAAAATATTGGAGTGCTTTGTGTTGACAAGCGTCGACTATTCCAAAGTGAATTGAAGATCCTTTCAAATTTAGAGGAACGTGCTTTGGACTATAGGTAAAATGCTCTCGTCGAGAAGCGATTAATGACATTTTACCCTTCCAGTTACTACACGTATCTGATTGATTGAAAAATCAAAACTTTGGCGAGATTGAAAAATCGAGGAGTGGGACTAGTTGACAAGGTGCGGGTTTCACCCCTAACTTGGCAACATCGTACCCTAAGTGCGGTTGGTACTTACCAAACGAGGAGCGAATTCCGACTCGTTGGTAAGGGTCCACTAGAGTATGAAATGGAAATTTTCCATCAAGGTATAGATATCACTCCTAACTTGATGGCGTAATTTCATGAAAAATTGAATACGCGGATTGAGAGTGATCACCAAAGTGCGGGTTTCACCCCTATTTTGGTGAGATCGTCTCGTTTGTAGTATGAATGTCTTCAAGTCTTCAAGCGTATATATTGTGTAAATGTCTTAGAAAGACATATTGCATATATTAAGAGCCAAAGAAATAGGATGAAGCAAGGTAGGTAGAATTAGCATTTTAAATATGAATCAAGAATGGTCAAGTTTGGTCACTTAAACTATAGACTTGGTCGAACATGGCAATTCTACCTAATTCCCTATAGTTATGGCTATGATATCAATTTGTCACACCCCAACCGATGGCGAAAACATCAGAGTGAGACGAAATAGATTTTCGAGACATCATAACACTAATTATGACAATATTTAATTAAACAACCCATTTCATTTCATTCATCAAATTGTCAAACACAACATAAATCGAATACGAAATAACAACAAATGAGACAAGTTTAACAAAGCATAATAATTAACTTAACATTCTAAGCGTGTTTCTATGCCGATCCTAGTAAGTTTCGTCATGTCAATCTCATCAACATGCAACATGTTAAAAAGTATAGTTCAATAACAAAGTATTGGCGAGTACACAAGTTTGATATCATAGCATAAGTAGTAAAAACGTTTAAACAAATCCACATGATAAGCTAGTATAAATGATAAATATAACAAGGCATGTGAACTACAAGTCAATCCTCTAGTGTACCGCACAATAGATTACAAACTTAACATTGACCACAAGAATACGGGCGGTGCGTTACTCCAATAGCGCTATACATGTTAAGGGAGGCTTGATCGAAGTTAATGACATTTAGTATCACATAAGAATGTACCAAGTAACAATTCAAGTATCACATAACAATTGCATGTATGATGGATTATTTGTGTGATTTCATAGAATAAAAGTGTGGTTTAGTGTGTTTATGATAGATTAACATATTGCACCCAAAAAGTGTAAAGCGTAAAAGGGTGTCGAGTGTACTCACGGTTTTGCAAGCTTCCACTTGATATTTCCGTAAAGTGTTGGGGGAGTTTGGAAGATGGAGCACCGAGTTATCCTACAAGAGGAAAACGTAGGTTGGTAAGAATTCGAATGATAAAGAGGATTAGGAATTTAAATACACTAAAGTATGTATATGGGAAAATAATCATCTAGACTTAATACTCGTTCTTGACATTATAATACCCATTCGGGTTGATGTGTTTTCATGGGTTAGGATACCATTAGAATCGTAATGAGAAATTAAGTACTTAGGTGATTTAACCTAGTACCATGATGGATAATCATTCGATTACTTTCAAGAGTTCGGTTAGTGCATATATATATTTATATATTATATAGTATACGTAATCATATTTATCATAGAAGTTCATGGAAGTCATGCATAGGGTTAGGAGGATAACCTTCCTTTTTAAAACCTCTTTCGTATAGTTTACCAAGGCACAAGTCTTCACAAGGACAACAAGGATGGTCATGAGTAAGTTTAAACAAAAAGTAAAAGACAAAAGTAATCGAAAACATCAAGTGAGGTGGTGGATCGAAGGTAAGATAGCCAAGACTTCCAAGTGATCACACTCTACCAACTCAAGTCTTGTTTCGAGAACAAACTTGGAAGGATACAACACTTGTGGGTAAAACCCTATTAAAACAAGAAGGTTCTTACACTTGGGACCTTAAATAGGGTGATAATTCTAGTTGGTTTTTCATGGAAAACCTATGGTAGTATTCCCAAAGGTGTTTCAAGTGTGAAGAAGAAGAAAAGATCAAAGGAGGAAAAAGTGTGAGTTAAAACTCACTTTTGAAACCTTGAATCTTTAGAAGAAGAGAGCTCTTAGAGCTTTTAGAGAGAAGAGAAGAGATGATTGAGGTGTGAAATGAGTGTGGGAGGATGTGGGTATTTATAGTTGAGGTTTGGGGGTTGAGTTAGGTAATTATTAAATGCAAGAAACACAATCCAACAAACACACTTTTGTCCAATCCATGAGCTAGAAACAACTTTCTCCGGATTATGCTGTTTTTAGTCCTTGAACTTAGTTTATCTTTCGTTTCATGGTAAAACTTGATATTTTCGCATGTTTTCAAGTGTATAATGTATATGTAAGTATATTTTAGGTATCAAATATGAACGTATGAGTATTTGCACGTATAACAAGAATCGGTTTGTATGTAAACACGTATTTAACAATTAGATGCATGTAAGACAAGTATGTATCAAGTATGAATTTTATTACGATCAAAGTCTCGGATTATTAGATTGGGAAATGTAATACGAATGCGATACAAATACAAGTTTCCATAAATAGAAATACGATTACACTTTCTATTAAGGAAAGTACGAAAAACGAGGCGTTACATTGTATTTTCTATGTATTTTAATTAGTATGTATTTCCTAAACTATTCTAAATACATACAAATAAATATACACATTTAAATACACATAATTTTTGGTAGTTTAAATATATCTATTTATATATATATATATATATATATAACATATTTTTAGTTTATGAAAAGTCTAGTGATCTTTAATCTTAAATATTTTTTCACCCAAAACTTGTATAATCATGATTAAAGTTTCTAATCATTTTTAATCAAAACAGTCTTTAGTTAAAGACACTTCAATCATGATTTAACTTTATAAAAATTTTGTCATAGTTTCCCCTAAGCTATGGACTTTTCCCATGTTTTATAAACATGATTTTATATATTTTTCAATTCAACAATTTTTCCGATCTTCCAAAATAACAATATAAACTTAAAATCTCAACATGAATCATTATGAACTTGTATCTAATCTTGTTTAGTTTAAAAATCATGTTTGAAAGTGTGTTTCATCTTTACTTTACTCAACATGTTCATGTAACTTTTTGGTTACACAAAAGCTTATGTAAACTTTGTTTACATATTTTTAAAGACTTCTTTTTTGTGACATGATTTTATGTCAATCTATATATTACATGTTTTATAAAAACATTTTTACACAAGATTACAAGTTAATAATATTCATATTAAAGAATCTTACTAGATCTAAACATGCATGTGTTTAGATCATACTTTTAAACATGAAGATGTAATATCAAGTTTACTACATAATCATAACTTCAATGATTATCAAGAATCATCAAATATAACATATAATCATATTATTTTATTTAGTTTTTGTTAATGATTCATGTGATTTTGAAGTAAGCTTCAAGATGATTACTTGTATTTCTGTATTAAAACATGAAATAAAAAGTGTAAGTTCAAGTTTTGAAGCTTACTAGTAGCACTTGGCTGGGGATGAACAAGTAGAAAAGATGAAGATCCAAGAGCTTCCAACCTTGAGAAATGCTTCAAATATCTTCCAACAACTTGCAAATTTTTTTGATCATCTTGAAAGAGCCATGTATCTAATAAAATTTGATGATTATGAAGATCAAAAGGAAGGTGTTTGGGGGTGTTCTTGGCTGATTTTTAAAAGGGGAGAGGAAGAGATGAGAGTTTGATTGTTGTAGTAAAATGAAAGTGAAAATGGTTAGTGAAATGAGTTGTGGTGTTGTTAGAATCTTCTCTACACCTCATCATACACCTAACATACTTACATGGGTAACAACACATCCAAAAATGAGTTAGTGGAATGCCCACTATGACCAAAATGGGGGGGATGTTTGGTTTGTTTATTTTTTTATAACTTTGCTATATTTCTATAAATTTTATAAACTTTGGTGTTTTGTTATGGCGTTTTTATGATACGAATGTATTAATAATAAAGTACACATGGTTTGATATGCCAAAATATGTTAACTAGTTCGATAGACTAGTCATTTTCTTGTTCGAGTAATGTACTCGGTTCGTATTTTCTTATCGGGGCAATTACCGGCAAATTATACCACTTCTATGGAAATGTTTACATATCCATCTTTGTGATATTTTTATGTCGAAAATTTGCTAACTAGTTCGCTAGACTAGTAAATTTACTATTTTAGGCATAGTTTTTGTACCGGTTTTATTATCGGGTAGTTACCGAATGAGTTGTGTAGCTTTAACTGATAATGTTTATATAGGGATTTTTGTGTGGTTTTCAGTACCCTATATATTGTTTATTTTTATGTTGTTTTCAATACCCGATATTTATTTTTGGATTTTGGACGTGAGCTGTTTTGTTTTGCGAAGTGCTGCAACTTCTACAAAATTGTTGAATTTGTCTACGGACAAGACGATTTAGTTTTTATATAATTTTCTGGAAAGTATTATTTGTAAGTTGTTTCCAACTAATGTTTCTATGTAATATTTGTTGCGGACATATTTTGATGTCTCGTTTTTGCCATGTCGTGCTGTACCGCGACTAGTCCTGTCATGAATAGTGTGTTAACATTTCTGCCGCCAGTCTAGACACAATTTTGTACTGTTTCTAATTGTTGTGGATTTGTTATCATACTAATCTATGATATTGTCCGTTCTAAGACTTTTGAGACTTAACTAAATAAAATCAAGTCAAATATGCAAAAATAAATCATATAATAAACGTTTATGTTGTACGGAATTACAGGTATTTTGCCGAATGTCACATTCTCCCCCTGTTAAAGAAAATTTCGTCCCGAAATGTAAGTTGTGCTATCCCTTCCAGGGACTTTCTCAACAGGTGAGGGTATTTTCTTTTCATTTCGTCTTCTCGTTCCCTAGTGAACTCGGGTCCGCGCTTCGAGTTCCTATGGACCTTGATAGTTTGATATGAGTCCTCCTCATTTTCTAAATTTTTGCATCTAAAACCTCAACAGGTTCTTTGATGACATAGAGTTTGTCGTTTATACAGATTTCATCCTTGGGAATAATAAGTGATTCGTCAGAAATACACTTTTTAAGATTCGACATGAGTGTCATGGACGTTGTTAAGTGTTTCTGGTAATCTTAACTTGTATGCGACAGTTCCAATCTTTTCCAAAATATCATAAGGTCCTATGTATCTCGGGCTAAGCGTTCCTTGCTTTCTAAATCTAGCTACGCCTTTCCAAGGCGAGACTTTTAAGAACACTTTGTCTCCAACCTCGAAAGATAACGGTCTACGCGTCTATCCGCTAACTTTTCTGTCTGTCCCAGGCCGCCTTTATACGGTCTCGAATTTTAAATATTTTATCAGTATCTCTTGGACTAACTTTGGACCTATCATTGTTTCGTCTCCCATTTCCGCCCAGCATAGCGGAGATCGATACTTACGTCTATATAATGCTTCGAATGGAGCAGCTTGAATTCTCATGTGATAACTATTATTGTATGAGAACTCCACTAAAGACAAGTGAGTATCCCAATTTCTGCCTAAATCCATCACACAAGCATGAACCATGTCTTCTAAGGTTTGAATTGTGCATTCACTTTGGCCGTCAGTTTGAGGATGAAAGGTTGTGCTTAGATCTAACTGAGATCCAAAAGCCTTTTGAAAAGATTGCTAAATTCTTGACACAAAATGACCATCTCAGTCAGAGATTATCAACACTGGCAATCCATTCTTGCCACAATCTCCTTGAGATTGAGTTAAGCTAATTTCTCAGTTTTATCTTTCTCACGTATTGGCAAGAAGTGAGCTGACTTGCTTAATCGATCAACAATTACCCATATCATGTCGTGACCACGAGAGGTCTGGGGTAATTTTGTTATGAAATCTATAGAAATTTGTACCCATTTCCAAGTGGGAATTTCATATTGTTGTAACAACCTGAAGGTTTTTGGTATTCGACCTTAATTTTAGCACATGTTAGAAATTTTCCAACATAAGTTGCAATATCGCCTTTGATATTAGGGCCCAGTTAATATTCTTTAAGATCATAATACATTTTATCCGCTCCGAGTTGTATTGAGTATTTGGATTTATAAGCTTCATCTAGAATTAGGTCTAAAAGACCGCCAAAAAGAGGAACCCAAATTCTATTCATGTAGTACAAGGCTCATTCTCTTTCGGCTCTAAATGTTTTTCCATACCTCTAAGCATTTCTACTTTAAAGTTTCCTTCTTTTAGTGCTTCCTGCTGAGCGTCATGAATTCGAGAAGTGAGATTATTATGAATTGTGAGTCTTAATGATCGTACACATAGGGTCTTAACTAGTTCTTTTTGGCTCAAGGCACTGCGACAATGTTCGCCTTGTCTGGATGATATTTGGTCTCACAATCATAGTCATTAAACAATTCAAGCCAACGTCTTTGGCGATTCTCAACTCTTTTTGGTTAAATATATGTTGAAGACTCTTGTGATCAGTGAAAATTGTGCACTTGGTGCCGTAAAGGTAATGACCCATATTTTTATTGTAAATACCATTGCACCTAACTCTAGGTCATGTGTATAGTTATTCTCGTGAACTTTTAATTGGCGTGATGCATATACAATAAGTTTCTCTCGTTGCATTAATACGCATCCTAACGCTTCATGTGATGCATCACAATAAACTACAAAATCATCTGTACCGTCCAGAAGTGATAAAATTGGTGCATCACAAAGTGTGTCCTTTAAGCAGTTGGAAAGCTACTTCTTGCTTCTCTCCCCAATCAAACTTCTTATATTTTTGAGTGGGGGAAGTTAGTGGTTGAGTAACCTTTGAAAAGTTCTCAATGAATCTCCGATAATAACATGCCAATCCCAAAAGTTGGCGTACTTCGATTAGTGTCTTTGGTGCGTTTCAATTCTTAATGGCTTCTATTTTAGAATGGATCGACATGTATGCCTTTCTCATTGACAACATGTCCGAGAAATTGAACTTCGTGAAGCCAGAATCGCATTTAGAGAATTCTTGCATACAGTTTCTTCTTCTTTCATAATTCAAGAATAGTTCTAAAGATGATGTTCATCCTTGTTTCGTGAATATATCAATATGTCATCGATAAACACTATCACAAATTTATCAAGGTACGGCTTGCACACACGGTTCATTAAGTCCATGAACACTGCTAGTGCATTTGTTAAGCCAAAAGGCATAACAAGGAATTCCTAATGACCATAGCGAGTTCGGAATGCTGTTTTCGGAATACTTTCTTCTTGAACTCTAGCTGATAGTATCCTGACCTTAAGTCAACCGTTAATCAAACACGTGATCGATCCGCGGTAATGGATACCGATTCATGATCGTGAGCTTGTTCAATTCTCGATCGTCTATGCACATCCTGAAACTTCAATCCTTCTTTTTCACGAATAGAACTAGAGCTCCCAAGGTTAGAAACTTGGTCTAATGAAACCCTTGTCCAACAACTCTTGAAGTTGTGTGGATAACTCTTGCATTTCTGAAGGAGCTAGTTGGTAAGGAGATTTCGCGATAGGTGCGGCTCTGGAATTAAGTCTATACGAAATTCAACTTGTCATTGTGGTGGTACTCCGAGTAAGTCTTCTAGAAAAACTTTAGGGAATTCCTTCACAACAGGGATCTCCTCAACAATTAGCTGTTGCTAATAATGTATATTGCCTACGTCTAGGATATGTTGTTTGTATATATAGGGGTTAGAACGTCATTTGTTTATGTTAATGTATATGTTATTTGTTTTTAGCTAACTCGTACGAGTGAGTCACATGACTCGTATGAGTGACACTATGTCACTCGTACAAGGCAACCACTCGCACGAGTCACACACTTTGTTTCACACTCTCCTGTGCGAGTCATTTCGACCTATAAATAGAGGAGTGTTGTGTCAGAGCTAAGTAGTGTAAATCATATTGGTGTGGTGAAGCCCTGGTGAAGTTTTTACTTTCAATGTACTTTGTTCACGTCTATGAATATATTCAAGGAATTTAAGCAGTAGATCTGACTTTTTTGTTTGTCAACCTTACTAACAATGAATTCTTCCTCTGTAAGTTGAGTTAGATCGGTCTGGTGCTCATCGGAGAAGTCGATCCCCCATTCACAAGTGTATCAGAGCTAAGTAGTGTAAATCCTGTTGGTGTGGCGAAGCCCTGCTGAACTATTTACTTGCACTGTACTTCGTTCACGTCTATCAATATATTCAAGGAATTTAAGCAGTAGATCTCACTTGTTTGTTTGTTAACCTCACTAACAATGAATTCCGCCTCTATTGTTGAGTTAGATCGGTCTGGTGCTCACCGGAGAAGTCGATCCCCCATTCACAAGTGGTATCAGAGCCTTCAGGTCCGATCTGCTGAAAAAACATCAAGTTTCTACCAACAGTTTCAGATTCTGATTTACCATTGGAGCTTTCTACTTCTACACTTTCATATACTGATCTCGGAATTAGACGAATTCATGGACAAAATTGACTAGGATTCTAGGATATCACGTTAAAATCAATTCTAATCAATCTTTAACAATTTCAGATCTAAAATCAAACTTAATCATATTCAGATTTGGTAAAATTCATCCGTTTGGTGACCTAAGTTTTCCGTACGGGTAGAGAGACCACTCGCACGAACAATTGTCCGTACAATTTAAAGTTATCCATACGAACGAGTAAACAGACATTCTTAAAATTTACAAGTTAAAAATTGAAACTGTGATTCGCTCGAGGGAGTCATTCGTACGAGCAACTTACTCGTACAAAGCAAATATTTTCACTCGTACGAACATATCGTTCGCACGAGTATATACTTTGTACGAATCATCTCGTTCGCACGAATCTCTGTGTTGTACGAACTCATTTTGGTCGCACGAACTGATCTGTCATGCGCACGAAGAAAGTGTATCATACTAATATGTTTTTCGAAAGTGTGTTTCTAAAAATCTTTGCAAAAAAATGGCAGAAGTGTTTTATAACGCATTTGCTACATCAGCTGTCACAACTACCGCAACTCAAAACATGAACCTCAAAAATGAGATGGGTACGATGACAAAGCCGCCAAAGTTAATGAACCTTGAGGACTTTGAAAGTTGGAGCGAACGCTTCATGAATTGGGTTCAGGCGAATCATTTTACCTGCTGGTTTGATATTGAAGAAAAGTATACATCTCCTGTTGGAGAAAACGCTCTCGAAAAGACATTGGCTCAACTTTCGGATTTTGAAAGAGAGAGGTTCATCAATGAGAATAAAATGATGAACATTTTACAACAATGCATCAAGGAAGACATACTAGCGTTGTTGCAACATGATGAAGACGCACAATCATTATGGATTGCTCTTCGACTGAAATTCCAGGGAAGCGCACAATTGCGTAAAAGGAAGCGGGCGTTGTTGAGTAAAGAATTTGACATCTTTACTTTGATCAAAGGAGAGACAGTAAAACAACTGATTGAAAGATACTGTCATCTGGTTGTGCAAATGAAGCGAATAGGAATCATAAAGACGAATGAAGAATTAGTTGACAAACTCGCAGATTCCTTACCATAAGGCGAATGGTCTACCTATCTGACCATTTTGAAGAATGGAACTGAATATGGTAATTTCTCATTACCACGATTCATTGAGAGATTGGAGGGACATGAACTTGAAATGTAGAAAATGGCGAAGAACAAAGGCGCCCAAATGCAACAAGACGTTAATCTGTATTACAAAGGAAGTTCTGCCATTCAAATACAAACTAGCGCTTACAACAACCGAGCCCACCGTCAAATCAACACAGTGGCTTTCAATCATTTGCTACGGTCAACCCGAACACGTCTTCAAGCCCACAGTTATCACATGGATCGAGCAATCCTAGATCAACCAGATTAGTCAATCTCATCCTACTCAAAGGGTTTTACAATGCAATATCGCTGTTGATTTCCAAAATGAACAAAACTTTGACGAGAAGACCGCCAAGCAACATATGTCATTATTAGCTTCGATTCTTGAATCTTATGACAGTCTTGTAGCGGGCAAAATTGGAAATTCAGAGATGACCAGAGAGGACTATGATCAGATTGATCCAGTCGAGATGGAGTTGATCGACATCAAATAGTGTATGGCAACTATTGTTATACGAGCACAACGCTTCATGTAAATAATCGGGAAAGAAAACTTGGGAGGCTTGGATAGAAAACTTGGTTTTGACAAGTCGAAAGTTACTTGTTTCAAGTGTCGGGAAAAGGGGCATTTTAAATGTGAATGTCTAAATAGAGAAACTCAGGGTAATCAACACCCATTTGCCGATGACTACTACAAGAAAGCCATCTATCATCGTCCTCAGCCAAGAACTAGAATGGTGCAAATCGAAGATAGACAGCCAGAAACCAAAGACAAAGCGCTTGTCATAACTCAAGAAGACAAAGGCTTTAACTGGAACAATCCAAGAATGAGAGTTTAGCGTTGGTTGCAGAGATAATCGAAGAACCTAAAGAAGAATCAGAAGCATCTTTTGACGAGGCTCCTGAAGAAGATTATTATCATACATCGTCAGAAAAGGAGGAATTTTAAATAGTGCTTTTAAACATCTCCTGCCTAATGATATTCTAAAAACTTTTGCAGGTTACTTTGAACCAAGCCATCGATCATTCTGTGAAGAAAAGAAGAAGCTAGAAGTTGAAGCAAAGAAAGTTGATAAGAAGATGAGAAGTCGAATGTTGAGACCAGCAAAGCTGTATGGCAAACGTAAATGAGGTAAATGAGTCTGTGATAGAAAAACCATGTTTGAAGTGCACTGAGCCATGCAGTGAATGTGTTGTAAAAGACACACGATATAATAAGCTCAAAAGTTCAACAGATAATTTGTCATGTGACTATAAAGCCACAAAAGAAGCTTATGAAAAATTGAGCAAAACTGTTAAACAATATGAAAAAGCTCTCAGAGAAAATGACGGAACACTTTCTATGCTTAAAGCGACAGTAATGGACAAGCAAATGCCATAAATATTCTTTTAAACACTATCGGTGAGCTAAAAAGCGAGCTTGAGAAAATAAAAATACAAACAGAACGGGTTAACAAATTGTTAATCAGTTATTCCACAAGCTCATACGTCATTGATCACATTTTACCGAAAATCGAAAACAAAGAAGAATCTTAAAAAATGATAACAAGAGTGCAAGTTACGATCGTGTTCCACCACCCATGTGGAATAGCTATGCCTGTAAAAATTCATCAGGGGAGGAAAAGGTGCTCAATTTAAAATTAAAAACCGAATAGTCAAACGGCTGCCTACAAACATCGACGTAACATACACAAAATCTGAAAATGAATGTGATTCTAAGGTAATTAAAACAGTGGTTGAGGGCTAGTTTGGGTTTTCAAAAGCGAAGAATGAACAACAAGTCCCAAAAGCTAAACTTTTCAAAGAAATAAATTTTGTTTTTGGGACAATAACAGAAAAAGAAAAGGAGATCTAGAACACAATCCAATGATCAATTTAAAAAGGAAAAAGAGAGTAGAAAACAAGTTTTGGATTCCTCTATCCGAAAAGACAGTAGGACGTGTTATAAATGTAAAAAGGTTGGGCATATTGTACGATATTGCTCACAAACACATTCAAAACCTGTTTCTTACTCTATCAGATCTACCAAGATGAAAAACAAAAGGCACCTATGGTTGTACCAAAGAAAATTTTGAAAAGAAACGTTGAATTCCATAAAAATGTTAAACTGATGATTCGATCTAATTCTAAATTTGAAATTGGTGAAACATGAACTAAGTATCATCAAATGGATTCAAAGTTTTATTTAAAAAGGGCTAATTTGAAAATGCAAACATTGGTTGCAAAAGTTAAACCATCCAAGGTCGAACTAAAACCTTCTGTTCCAAACAAAACCGAGCCTAGACAGACGCCAAAAACAACGGTGGTCCGAAATTTGACATTCCAAACCCACCCAAGACCAAACATGCTTGGGTATCTTTGTTTAAATAGTTTTTTCCTCATGTGTGCAGGGGCTCCCGCGACCAATCATGTCAAAATGGTTAAAGGATAGTGGAGTTTCTCGACACATGACCGGGATGCTTGCGTTGTTACACGACGTCAAGGCTATCCGAGGAGGTTACGTTGGTTTCGCTGGAACACAAGGTGGTAGAATCGTTGGAGAGGGTATTCTCACGAATAGAGTAGTTTCGTTTGATAAAGTGAACTATATTGGGAGCTAGAGAACAATCTGCTGAGTATTTCGCAAATTTGTGATAAAAAGTTCACGACACACTTAACGACAAAGAATGCTTAATCTTAAAGCCAGGATTCAAGATTCCTGAGGAATTGATTATGATGCGTGCTCTGAGAGAAAATGATCTTTATGTTCTTGATATAAGTATCGCATCTACAACATCGAAGAATGTTTAGTGCTTTGTTTCTAAAGCAACTAGGAAGGAGTCTATTCTATGGCATAGGAAGATGGGGCACATTCATCGGCGAAAGATGAATTATCTTGTGCACAACGATCTAGTGGAGGGTGTTAATCTGAAGAATTTTCAATTATCTGATGATTGTTTGAGCTGTAAAAAGGGGAACAACATAAGAGATCACACCCACGAAAGCTACCAATTTCTATCAAGCTACCACTAGAAAGGCTACATATGGATCTTTTTGGGCCAGTAAATGTCAAAAGCAGTTCTGGAGATCTATATTGCCTGGTCGTTACAGATGATTTTTCAAGATTCTCATGGGTTTTCTTTCTGGAGAGCAAAGATGAAACATTTGAAAGTGTAATGATTCTCTTCAGGAAGCTTGAAAATCCATATCATCTGCCCATAAAAGAATTCGCAGTGACAACGGTACAGAGGTCAAGAACAAAAAGATGCTCGAATTCTGCAACGAAAAGGGGATTCTTCATGAATTCAGTGCTCCTTATACTCCACAACAAAATGGAGTTGATGAACGAAAGAATTGCACATTGATCGAGACTACCAGAACCATGCTCGTCGATTCGAAATTACCAATTAGTTTCTGGAGCGAAGTAGACGCATCAGCGTGTTACACCCTCAATCGTGTGTTACAGTCAAGCCTCACAATGAGACTTGCTTTGAGTTGCTAAATCAACGAAAGCCTTGCATTTCTAGAGCCTTTTGGATCATCGTGTACAGTATTGGACCCGGATGGTAAATTTGGAGCCAAATCCTTGGAAGGATTTTTAGTCGGTTATGCTGCTCTTTTGCCGAGTCTGAACCAGGTTATTCTTGCACAACATGTTGATTGTCAATGGTATAATACGCCTACGCAGAAACCTAGGGACCCATTGCTGTTCAACTACGACGGTTTGTGGGATTCTTTCGACCTATCAGACGTGCCATCTGAAGAAGAACTTGCTATGCTCTTTCAACAACATCAAATCTCAAATCAAGAGCAAGTTACCAGACCATTGGTGATTTCCCCATCACTTCCTGTGTCTAACACTTCTGATGTAGGTCCGAGCACTACTCTTCAAGACTCTGTCTATGTACCATTCATGAACACTGTTGGTGCATATTTGTGACAACAGCTTAGATTTGGTCTTTGGATATCTTGTAATTAGTAAAATGATAAACGATTAGCGGTTTAGTTTTGTAATAGTGAATTAGAAGTAATTGGGTTGAACTAGATACTAAACAACACATGGTAGGCGAATTGGGGTTTAGCACTCCATGTAGGAAACCCAAGCCCATGAGCATAACCTATCTCTATATAAAGGGAGGTTGTGATTAGGGTTAAGGTTGCTCAGTTAGTTGTTCAGTTACTGGTTCTATTGTTGTGTTGCTGGTTTAAAGAGAGTCTTGAATTGATTGTAAACACATAGTGTTGGATAATCAATAGAAGACTGTTTCAAGGAATTTTGTTCATGTTCGTGGTTGTGTTCTTGTGTTTTCTGTGAAATCTGATTTAGAGGATTCCGCACTCTAGATTAGATAGACGATTCTGTCAAGATCCATAAGGACTAGGGGACCTACAATTGGTATCAGAGCATTCGGCTCTTGATTATTGCTCGGTTCAGAATCGTGACAACAGAAAAATTGGGTTTTTGGACGTTTTGGAGGCTGTTTTTGGAGTTTGTGACTGCTGAATTAGGGTTTCGGCGGCTGTTTTTAGGGTTTTCTTCAGTGATTTCGGATTAACAGCAGGAATTCGGATTGAAGAAAGGCATTCCGGATTAAAAAAGCATAGTATTTCGGAATGAAAGCATAGTATTTCGGATCAGAATCTTCTAGAAAAGTGCAATTCGGATTGAATTTCTGATTGAAATTCAGATCAGAAACTATTTCGGATTGAAATTTCGAATCAAAATTGTATTCCGGATTCCATCTCGGATCAGAGTAGTCTATTCCGGATTTTCATTTCGGATCAGAACAGTGCATTTCGGATTTCATCTCAGATCACTATTCCGGATCACCATTTCGGATTAACAGTTCGGATTACTGTTCCGGATTTTCATCTCGGATTGTCAATCCGAGTTACTGTTCCGGATTTGACACTGTTCCGAGTTAGGATTAAGAAGGTGGAGATTTAACCAGCTGACATAACTAGAGTTAAACATTTTCGGACATAGAAATTTATCCATAGACATTTTGACGAACCGATTGGACAGTTAGACCCGTGTGATTTTTAGGACAAAAAAAACATAATCGGACAATATACATCATTAGAATCGTATCGTCGAGGTGAGTCTAACAGTGTAATTTGTTTACCACTCATTTCGGACAAGTTTTAACGTTTTTAACGAGCCGGTTCGGTAAAAATGTCGAATATGTCCAACCTAAATGAGCTGTTGAGAATGGAGCACGAGGTTGGCACCACAAAAAAACCTCCAAAGATGCTGAAGGTAGAGAACTATCTTACTTGGAAGGATAGCTTTCAATCCTTTATTGAATACCAGGACACACGGATGTGGATCTGCATTCAAGATGGGTAGCTAACCCAACGCATGATTTTGAGGGCAGACAACGGGTTACTGCATATGTGAATATGTCTGAAGCTGAGAAGAGAATGTATGAGTCTGAGAAGAAAGCCTTAGCTGCTATCAAGATGTCGTTACCTGATGGCATCAAACATACATTCAAGCCTTATACAACATCAAAGGAGATGTGGGATGCCCTAGAGAAGAGGTATGAGGGCGATACTAACATAAAGAAGAACAAGGTTGATATGCTGAAGAAATAGTTTGCTGTGTTCAAAGGAATGAGAAATGAATACCTCTAAGATATTATAACAAGATATTATCATTCGATGTCAGAAATAGATAATTATGCCATAGAGGGATACACGAATGTAGAGTTAAACGACAAGTTGCTGGATGCTTTACCAGCAAAGTGGGATATCTATACTTTGATGATTAAAGGTGAAGCTAATTATGAAAAGAAAGATTTGGTAAGAGGTTGTTGGGAAATTGAGAGCTTATGAGCTCAATATGAAGAAGAAGGAAAACTTGTTATGATCAGGTTCAAGATCCAGGGATATATAAAGGTCTTACACCTTCATCTTTCAACAATGCTTCTAGTGACACTACAACTACGTTTCTCTCATGTGAGAATGAACAGATCGTGACAAATTCTGATGGAGAAGTATGTTTTATTGCTGCTTGAGGAGGCTCGTCAGGGGCTAAGAGACAACAATCAAGTAACAGCAGTTCTAAGTCTATGCCTCTGAGTGTCAAAAGTGTTGAAGATCATCTGGCATTGCTTGCCTCTTTTGTTGCTTACAACGAGAACTACATTTGGGGAAAAATATATGATCCTGCTACGTTTGATGAAGATTATGATCAGATTGACCTGATGACCTAGAGGAGATGGATTTACAATGGCAAATGGCCATGATTTCTAGACGATTGAAGAGGTTCATGAACATACGGGCAGAAAGTTCGTTGGAAACAGTGTGGGCTTTAACAAGTCAAAAGTGAAGTGTTACAACTGTCATAACTATGGACATTTTGCTAGAGAATATCAACGACCAAACACTCAATCTCGTTCTAGTTCATCCTTTCAAGATTCTCCTGGTCATGGTTCAAGCAACAGGAATGCGTTAAACAACACCGGATCAAAGGCCCTGATTTCTACTGCTAGAGAGGGTTCTTATGATTGGAATGTTCATCTGGAGAGTGATAACAACGCATCACAGGCGTTTATGGCTGATATAGCTCTAGTTGTTGATGAAGAAGTGAAAGCTGATGCTGAGGAGGAGAAGAGAGGGTAGCTGAAAAAGCTGATGGAGAACAGACTGCTACAGAGAAGAAGATGGCTGTTGATTTTGATGCTTTCATGGCTGATCTAAGCAAATCAACAGGCGAGGTATGTTCTAACTCTGGTAGTTCTGTTTGTTTGAAGTGTTGTGAACTGCAAAGTGAAGTTGACACATTAACAAAGCAAAACCAAAGTCTGGCTAATGAGCTCTCAAACCTAGAAGAATCAAACTTTTTTTAAAATGAAATGAGTCATTATACTTGAAGAAAATTAAAGGTTATGAAGAAGAAATCAATATTCTAACATGTAAGCTTAATGAAAAACTTCAAGTTATTAACTTAGCTCATGATATGATGAGTGAGAAAACAAAAGAGGTTTCTGAAAAGTGTAAAGAGTTGTCTGAAGCACGACTTAAAATTTGTGAGCTTGAAAAGAAATTAAATCAATTCAGAGATTCATCTTTTGTCATGAAACACATGATGAATGGCTTGAAGAAGAGTAATGACAAGATGTGTGTGGGATTCAAAGGTTTGAATGAAGTTCCACCACCACTTGGTCATGACTATTCTTTCTTGCCAGATGAAGAAGAGCTTACAGACTTTGTGTCAACTACACCTGGTATTTCCACATCAGATAACGTTGATGGTTCTGAGAACGCCAAGAAGGATAATAATAGAGACACCGTTTTGAAAACAAAGAATACACACCCTAACAAACAGAAGCAAGTTTTTGTTAAAAAGTTGATGTTGTTAAAGGGAGTGACATGAATGAAGAGCTCCCTGTTATTACAAAAGAGTCTAATGTGCAGTTTGCTAAAAATAAAAACAAAAACAAAGAAAAATCAGAAGTTAAGCAAATGAAACAAGATCCTTCGAAGGCATCGTCATCATCATCATCGACTGATGAATCTAAGTAAGAGGCTTCAATTAAGCAGTCTTCGGCTAGAAAATCATGCTTCAAATGTCACGAAAAGGGACATGTAGCTAGCTGTTGTCCTAACAAAAAGAGTGAAGCACAGGTAACTGAGAGAAAGAGAGAAAAATCACCAGAAAAAAGTGGTGATGGTGAGAAGAAGGTGAACTCACCAAAGATATCTGCTACCAGGCAACAGAGTGTTGCTGTTGGTGTAGATAAGGCTGAAAAAGGAACTCACCAAGTTCCTCGCTTTCAAAGATATCAACAAAGATTTCAGCCTGTATCTACATCAGGCATATATGATAGACCTAGAAGTAGTTCACCAAGAATGAATAACTTTAATGGTCCATCAAAGAATTTCAGAAGTCAAGGTCAATATCAAAATCGATACCAGAATGTTGGTAGTCGAAATTTTTATAACAATGGCTTTAGAGATTCTCATCATCAAAATTCATGTTAGGAAACCTCAGGACCAAAGACCTAGTGGAAATCAAAAACCATTTCAATCAACAGCTCTAAGATCCAAGACTCCTGTTAGGAGTGATGGATACTGGATGGATGTTCCTGTGGTTGATGAATATGGAAGACCCAAGACCATTAAGGCTTGGGTCCCCCAATCTAACTAATTTTGTTGGCTTGTGTAGGAGCTGCTAAGGAGGATTATCAACTTGTGGTATGTTGATAGTGGCTGCTCCAGGCACATGACGGGGGATGTGAGGCTGTTGACAGAGTTTGAGAATATAGACGGTCGTTATGTGAATTTTGCAGGTGCTAAAGGAGGGCACATTACCGGTTGAGGAAAAGTGAGTAACGGGAAGATCACACTGGACAAAGTGAACTATGTTGAGCAGCTGAAGCACAATCTGATGAGCGTGTCTCAAGTCTGCGACAAGGGTCACTCGGTGCACTTTACAAAGTCTGAAGCTTTGGTGTTGAAACCTGGTTTGGTGATACCGGATGACTAGATAGTGATGAGAGCGCCAAGGAGAAATGACACTATGTCATGGACATGGGTGCTAAGGATTCTTCCACTGTGGTGGTGTGTTTACTATCAAAAGCATCTGAGGCTGAGTCACTGTTGTGGCATAGTCGCATGGCCCACATCCACTACCGAAAAATTAATTATATTATTAAAAATGGTTTAGTGGAACGGGTGCCAGTGCAGAGGTTTCATGTGGAAGATAAATGTCTTCCATGTCAAAAGGGAAAACAACATAAGAAACCTCACAAGTCTAAAACAGTAAATTCCATAGATGCCCCTTATGAATTACTTCACATGGATCTATTCGGTCTAGTGAATGTAAGGAGCATAGGTGGAAAGTACTATTGTTTAGTTGTCACTGATGATTACTCACGATATTCATGGGTTTTCTTTTAGGTACAAAAGTGAAACAACGAAGATGCTGATAGATCTTTTACAAAATTGTAAAATGTCCATGATACACGGATCTTATTACAAAATTGAGGTGGTGTTTAACATGGAAATCACTAGTTTTCACTAAATAATCAACGAGTGGTCATGCTATATTATATGATTATGACAGTGTTTTAAATCATTTAATATTCCTGATTTTCAATGCAGATGAGTCTCAAGTGATACATACTTGATCATGAAGATGGAGAGTGTGACTTCATGCTAGATTGAGTGTATCGATGGCAGATGCTCATAAACTTCTGTGTAGTGCAGCTCCAAGGACTCCAGTGATAGTGAGTCTGAACCATTCAGGGAGGACTTCACTAATCCATTTGCTAACATTCAGGGAGGTTGGATCGAATCTGGGAGATAATCTGGTTGTTGACACCATTGCTACCACACGATACACAAAGATCATCCAGTTGAAAACATATAGGTGATGTACTGCAGGTGTTCAGACAAGAAGAGGTGTGCTGGAAGGTTCCTGTTTGTTTACTTCGATTCAGAAACTGGTTGATTCATGAATGTTTATATAGCTGCTTTATTGCCAAGAGAGCCGAAGAATGTTCATTTGGCTCTAAAAACCAATTGTTGGGGGGAAGCTATGCAAGAGGAACTAGCTCAGTTCAAGAAGTTGAAAGTTTGGGAGCTAGTTGACTTGCCTGAAGGAGAGAATGAAATAGGCACTAGTGAGTGTTCAAGTGCAAGAATACGACGAGGGATCGTGATAAGGAATAACGCTCGGTTGGTAGTGAAAGGGTTCAATCAGCAAGAGGGATTGATTATAATGAAGTGTTTGCACCAGTAGCAAGGTTGGAAGCATTGTTTGTTCCTAGCTTTTGCTTCATTCAAGGGCTTCAAAGTTTACCAACTCGACGTGAAGAGTGCATTTCTTTACGGGAAAGTCAAGAAGTGGTGTATGTCTCACAACCAGATGGGTTTACTGATCCAGACTATCCAGACCGAGTCTATCGACTTGATAAACATTGTATGGTTGCATCAGGCACCTTGGGTGTGGTATGAGGCACTGTCAGCAAAATTTGTTAAAACATTGTTTCGAAAGAGGACAGACTGACAGTACATTTTCATTTAAAAGAAGAAGGAAGACTTTCTGCTGGTACAGTATACATTGATGACATTATTTTTGGGTCATTGATGAGAACATGTGTCATGATTTCGAAGAGGTAATGAAGAGCAAGTTTGAGATGAGTGCGATGGGTGAATTATCCTACTTCTTGGGTTTACAACTTGAACAGAAGAAGGATGGGATGTTTATACATCAGACAAAGTATGTGTATGACATTTTATCTCGTTTTAAAATGGAGGATTGCGCTACTCTCAATACACCTATCTGTGAGAATCACAATCTTGGTCAGATCATGGAGTTGGAGGATGTTGATCCAACTCAATACAGGGCAATGATGGTTCTCTGATGTACTTGACTGCATTAGACCGACATCATGTTCGTAGTATGTATTTGTGCCAGATATCAGCGAATCCAAGGAATCCCACATGAAAGCGGTGAAGCTGATTCTTCGTTACTTGAAGGGAACCTAAACTTGGTTATAGTATCCTGCTGCTAGTGACCTGAAGTTTGTTGCTTTCAGATTCGGACTTGGAGGATGCAATCCAAAAGGAAGTCTACCACAGGTTGGTTGTCAGTTCCTAGGAGGAGCTCGCTTCATGGCAATACAAGAAGCATTCTTGGTGTCTACCTCGACGTGTGAAGCTGAATATATTGCTACGGGTAGCTATTGCTCTCAGTTCTTCGATCCAACAACAAATGCGCAATTACAGTTTGAATTTCACTCGTACAACTATTATGATAGACAATAATGCACTATATCAATCATCAACAATCTCTTTAAAACACGTACAACAAAACATATTGATATTCGTCATCATTTTATATGGGGTTGTGCTAAAGAAATTATTTAACTGCATCGAGTCGACACACTAGTAAACTGCAGATCTTTAACAAAAGATTTGACAGGGCTCGTTTGAACATTAGTTGAACTCAACGGGATGAGGAATCCTGAATAACCATTTTTCCATAAAAATTTCTGTAAATAAATTTACTGCTTTTAAAAAAAAATCAAAAACATAAAAAAATAGAAAATAAAAAATGAGTTTTTCACTGTGCGAAAAATAAGAAATGATAGTATATCAGCAAGTTAGACTGTCACACTGAAATTAAAAGGAAATTGCTTAAGTGTGAGAGCTGCTTCATCATATGATGTACCAGTAGGCAAAAGGCATGAAATAATCAACTTACCTTAGTGATACACATATAATAAACTATGTATGAGTGGGTAACGTATCAGTGGCGTATGGTTTTATAACCTTAAATCTTGCATTGATAGATTGCCAAAATCTGAGGTGTTAGGTCTTTATATCGTTATTTCATCCGGGGTAACAAGGTTGTCGTTCTGCTGCATCCAGATATATGCTGACCTATGCACAACCAGGATATCTTAAAAGTGCTAAAACGCCAAATCCCAAAAATTGAAGAAGCTCTCCTAGAGAGTCATTCACATGTGCAATTGCATTATTCATACGAAATTTGGTATTTGCCTAACCTCGTTGGATATTGGTCTCTTTGCTGTACGAAGTACTGACCTGATCACCAATTATCTAACGTTGTAATTGAAAAGGATGAATTTTGGTAAACTCACCTACTACGATGAATTTCTCTGCATACCTTGATCGTGGGGGTATGTGCTGAAGTGGGACACACTAGTATATCAGTATAAATTAAATAACCATATCACTAGGTAATGGTACTTGAAATGTTCATGTATTTTGTTAAAGTGGATAAACAATACAGGTAATCGTCTTGAACTGTTTTTCATGAATATTGCATATTGAAATCTAAAAGAGTGTGAAAACAGTTTGATGTTGCTGATATGATCTTCTTAACGGTGATACTCACAAAAACAGAGTGTCTATTATTTCGTTATTTATTTTCTTTTAGAAAATATAAAAATCCAAAAAGATTTCATTTTCTTGTAAATTCTTAATGTACGGATATTGGTTGTTTGTGGAGGAATTGTTACCGATAGGGGGAGACGATGTTAGAAGCTGAATTCAAAATTTTTACAACCTTGCAGGTTATGTGTGTTTAAAAATTTTGAGTATGTGTTTTGAATTGAGAAGTGCTTAATTTGTGATATAGTTTGACTATCTCTTGCATAACAATAATTTGTCAACTGGTTTTGAAAAATTCTTATGGTTTCTCGAGATGTTTGTTTTATAGTATACAAATTTTAGCAGTGTGTTGCTGAGAAGTTTGGTGAAGGGGAGTTTGCTTGGATGCATGGTAGAACCTCCTTTCTACATTCTAGACAAAGTTGCAGAGTTTGAAGATTGCTATGCAAGGACTAAACTGCAGTTTACTCAAACGCTAACGATTTAGAAGATTTGGTGATTGGATACATTAGCTTAGGGGGAGTCTATTACTGACCGAAGCTTCAAAGCTGAAGCTATCCAAAGACCAACGTTTTTCAAAGATACTGAAGATTGCAAGAAGACTGAAGACTAAGTTATTTTATGAAGCTATTGTCAAGGGGGAGTTTGTTGGTGCATATTTGTGACAACATCTTAGATTTTGTCTTTGGATATCTTGTAATTAGTAAAATGATAAACAGTTAGCGGGTTTAGTTTTGTAATAGTGAATTAGAATTAATTGGGCTGAACTAGATACTAAGCAACACATGGTAGGCGAATTGGGCTTTAAACCCATTAGTTGTCCATGTAGGAAACCCTACCCCATGAGCATAACCTATCTCTTTATAAAGGGAGGTTGTGATTAGGGTTAAGGTTGCTCAGTTAGTTGTTCAGTTGCTAGTTCTATTGCTATGTTGCTGGTTTAGAGAGAGTCTTGAATTGATTGTAAATACAAAGTGTTGGACAATCAATAGAAGGCTGTTTGAAGGAATCGTGTTCGTGTTCGTGGTTGTGTTCTTGTGTTTTCTGTGAAATCTGGTCAAGAGGATTCTGCACTCTAGATTAGATAGACAATTCTGTCAAGATCCATAAGGACTAAGGGACCTACAAACACTACTGAATCTTCTGCCCATCAATCGCCCAATGCCGATTCCGATCGCGAACCAACTTTCGATGATGGAGGATCTAGTTCCGATGAAGGATCTGAACATATTGAAAGCTTCTTGAATGCTCAAGTTGAGCATCAAATGTCAGGAATGAAGCTACAACTTCTGTTCTGGTTGTTGATGAAGTGATCACAAACTTGCAGACTCTAGTAGATGTTCCTAGTGAAGTGATGCCGAGGACACTTTCATATCATCCATCAGAGAATATCATTGGCAGCTTACAGACAGGAGTGTAAACTCGCAATCATATCAATAAGGATCTACGCTGTTTTTATACCCGTATTACTCCATTACAAACCTGAATTTCTTACAGTTGTTTCGTTTCACAGGTTGAACCTAGGAACTGGAGGGACGCGTTAAAAGAAGAAAGTTGGGTGGAGGCAATGCACGTGGAATTGCTTCAATTCCATAAGCTAGGAGTCTGGAAGCTTGTTGACCTACCAGATCATCACAAAAAAGATAAACACTAGATGGTTCTTCAAGTGCAAACGTGATGATAGAGGGATTGTAGTGCGCAACAAAGCTCGACTCGTGGTACAAGGTTTTCATCAGTAGAAGGGATAGATTACACCGAAGTCTTTGCCCCAGTCGCTCGTCTCGAAGCAATCCGCAAATTCTTGGCCTTTACCTCTTGGAAATGGTTCAAGGTGTACCAGTAGGATGTCAAATCTGCTTTCCTGTATGGAAAAGTCAAAGAGGAGGTGTACGTCGGCCAACCACCGGGGTTTGTCGATCACATACACAAAGAAAAAGTCTACCTTCTGAACAAAGCTTTATATGGTCTTCATCAAGCCCTGAGAGCTTGGTATGAAATGTTGTCACGATATCTTCTAAACAACAGCTTTCTCAGAGGAACTATAGATTCTACCCTCTTTACCAAGGAAGTGGATGGGCATTTGATTATTGTGCAGATATATGTGGATGTGTAAGTCCTGATTATCCGGATCTGACAACGATATCACACGATCACCAAGGATAGGTGGAATCCAAACTTGATGATATTCAAGAAAACTGAAAAGATGGAAAACAGCAAGAATCAACTTTTTCACCTTGCACACGATTCTATTACTTTAACAAGCAAAATCATTTGGTACCAGATGGAGGCTCTCTCTAGAGAAATCCCAAAAGTCTTAACCCTAGAAATCAATAAGCTTAGCTTATATACCTAGGATAAGGCATGCCCCTCATGGGCTTGCCTATGGGCTTGCTGGCCCACATGGCCTATGGCATGCCCAAATGACCTATAAAAGTCAAAAACTATAACAAACTAACCCACTTAATCCTAGTTAACTACCAGAGACTATTGCGTATATTTGATGCGTCAGTCTCACACTTCTAGGACCTAACAATCTCCCCCTAGACTGATGAATCCAATTGTCTTGATAGCATAAATTCAGCAACATCTTCAACAAAGATTATGGTTGTCGCTATGCTGTAAGTGTTGTGAAAGTCAGTCTCATACTTCTTGGACCTCACACTTTAACGAACTCTCAACACTGGGTCTCTTTCTTCTACAGTGGTTAGCTTCATATCAGGATCTTGATCATCTTTTCTTGAAATATCTTCGTCAAAAAGAATGTGAGAGGAGGAACGTCATAAGCTCTTTTCTTCTTCAATTTTTCTCTTTCAAGCAAGTAGGTTCATAGATACTTCTTCAAATGTACTATAATGTCAGACGATGACTGGCATCTGGTTTCTTCTGACTCAGGTACACTTTGTTGTTGTGATACTTCATGCTTTGTCGGCAACTAACAGCATCTCAATTTTCAGCAACCCCTGTTTCTTAATCTAAATCAAGATCTGCACAATTCTCAAAAATTTATAAGCAAACATTCTTGTGCAACAGGGAGAGTACCAGATGAACACTTGGTACATCCAAGTACTTGTACTCGGATCCAAATTCAAATTTCTTTTTTCTTTTGATGATTAGTCAAATCTTCAAGAACGGTTAATAATTTTTAATAAAACAAATCAAGCACTCTACTTTGGATTTTTGAATTTTCTATTTTTTAATTTTAAAATATAAGAATATAAACAGAAACACAATAAACAAAGAAACTAACTCAATAGTTACAACTATACAATTGCAATGGGATCAAAATCTTTTTCATGCGGACCAAGGAACACTTTTCAGTGTGAACTTGTTCAGACTGGTCTAAGTGATTGCCAATATGTTTGTCCACTTAAACTTCAATCGCTCAACTTTTATTTTTCAACTTCGTGATATGCTTAAGGTAGTATTATACTATAATACCCATGCGTCCCATACCATGACATACCCCCGCGATCAAGGTAAGCACAACGATTCATCGTAGCAAGTGAGTATACTTAGATCATCCTTTATCTTTTACAACGTCAGACTATTGGTGAACAGGTCAGTACTTTCGTACAGCAGAGTGACCAATAATATCTGACGAGGGTTAGGCAGATACCTTAAGTGGTATGTTTGAATTCATGGAATTTTCTTTTAAGGTTTTAGCCCTTCCATTTTGGCTATTTTAAGAATATTATGACTGTGTCTAGGTCTGCATATAATCTGGATGCAGCAGAAGGGCAGCCAAGATATCCCCGGATGACTCAACAGCATAAAGACCCGAAACTTCAGATGTTGGCTATCTATCAACGCATGATTTAAGACCATGAGATCATACTCCGATGGTATGTTACCCACAAGATACATAGTTTGTTATGTTTATATCACTTAGTATCTTATAATCACTTTGAGCATTAAGCCTACCGACATATCACATTAGATCCTAGTCTTTTCAGCTACAACACGTTACATGTGTCAGTCACGCCCTTTATCACGAAGATTCATTTCATTTCCCAATTGATGCAATAAGACTTTTTGTATTTTTTGATTTTCAAATGTTTTTGTATTTTCCTAATTTTCTCCCCTCAAACAATGCATATATACATATATCGCCCTCTTCCCCCCTAAATTTGTGCATCATACTTTATGCACAAATTTATCTAATAAAGAAAACGTATGTACCAAGTTTTAAACGAAAGAAAAGAAAAATATTTTTGTTGTTTTTGCACAACCGTTCCGTCATTAGATTAGAAAACTAATCAATTTCAAATTAAAGTACAAAATTTAAATTTGTACCTTTTCGCTGATCTTTTCTTACCTCATTCTTCCAAAGGAAACATCGCACTCGAGAAAAGAATATGAACTTTCGCGACATTGAGATGTTACCAATATATCCCTGGAACAACCGCTATCAACATTCTAGAGATTGTTAATAGCTCCTCCTTGGTTATTCCTGAAAAATAAGAAGATTAGTAAGACAGTGGGACCTAGGCCATCGTGGTCTGGGTTTCCCTGAAGCATCAAAATAAGACACTTCTTTCAGACTAAATCCCCTTTTGTTTCAAGGATTGGTGATGTTGCTACCGCCCTGGATTTGGGTTTTCAAGTCTGTTTCGTTTTAACAAATGCGGTTGGTGCCTTTGATTAAGCAACTTTGGCTATTTCAGGTTTAGTCGTTTTAAAAAAAAAAATTTGTTTCTGAACAGCCTTGCGTTTGTTTTTGGCAACATTCCAATCCCCATCAGATGGTTTAACCTTGGGTTTCACATTCTTCATTGCCTTAGGTGATGATACCCTTCATCGGCTTAGAATGATTGTTATCCTTAGGTGTAACCTTCTGATTTTGAACATGATACGGAATATGAGAACTATGTGTGCAGTTTCGAGCAATGTGACCATGAATGCCACAATTGAAGCACGTTTTTCTCTTCAAATATAAAGCATTTTGATCAGCTTGACTTGCTCTTGCAGGCCTTGAAGGATGAATTGATCCCATCTGTGCTGGATTTCCTTGCACGTTTGTTGCAGACAAAGACGAATTTGGATGTTTATACTTATCGTTTGCAAGGTCCTTCTTCTTCTGTGAGATTTCTTTTAATTCTTCTTGTTTTGTTTAGACTGCAAGTCTTGTTTAGAAATCTCCTCAACCTTTCCAAAAGCTTTTCTAGCACAGTCAAAAGCATGTTTTTCACATTTGCCATTAAAGACCGGCTTAACAAAAGCATTTTTCACAACACTAGCCTTTATAGGGCTATTGCTACCCACAGATGATTTTGGAGACCGTGATTGTCCTTGACGTTTGGACTTATGCTTTCTTCATCTCGATTTGCTCGTTTTTGCTCTTTTAGCTTGCTCTGAACCTTTTCATCAGACGCAGAAGGTTAAGATGGTTCGGATTGCGCACTTAGAGCCTTGCTCACGTAAAGCTCTCTCTTCATCAGCTTGATAAGTCGGAGAGTCTTGGTTTATCAGATGAGAGACTAGACACTCCAGCTGAATCATTAGAAGAGTCAACAGCACCAGATGGTTCCCGTGTATCTGACGTATAATCACTGGGTTTGCCGTACACCATATGTTGTGTTTTTTCAATACCTTCTCGGTTTCAGGCATTGTTGTGTAGTTGTGATTATACGGTGGGGCAACCTGATTGAATCTCAAACCCTTCCCTTTGTTCCCCTTGTATGCCAGCTGCACATTGCACACGTCTTGAACAAGCTTGCTGGATGTATCAAACTTCTTTATATTAACTTCGTTTTGTTGATATTTTCCCGTAAGAAGTCCCAGCTCAATTCTTACCAAGTCGCATTCCATGGTTTTTGAATCTAATCTGTTTTGTAATCATGGACCCAGCATTTCTATTAATTTACGTCAAGGTGGAGCTGAGCTATGTCTATCTTTTGTGATTCAACGTTTTCTGTGAGTAACTTGTTACTTTCTCGAAGGCTGATGCACTAAGCCATTGCATTGTTGTAATCATCAGCCATATTGGAATTAAGTGCCCTAAGTTGAGCAACTTTATTCCTGAAGGTTCAGTGCACAAATGGTAGTTGATTGTGTCAATATGCGAGCTAGTTTGTTAGCGTGAGTTTGGGCTTGAGGTAGAAGTTGGGGTACTAGTCTGCTGATTGTGCTTACTGGGTTTGAGGTTTCTGTTCGGACACATCTTCAGGATGAGACTCTGTTGATTTAGCGTATAGATCTTGGAGATCTTGGTTTGATTGTAAATGATCCCACAACCAAGATACAAAAGAGTCTTTGTCATCTCCCAAAACGCTATTCAACTCATCTCTTACTTCCTTTTTCGCCTCGACGTTCAAGCAAACGCATCACATAGTCAGCAACCGGATCAACATTGTAGTTTCCGATAAACTCATTCAGCTTTTCCTTCACTTCATCTCCCAGGCTCTGGTTTTGATTTTGTGCTGGACGAAAACTATGTTCGAGTGCTGAGCTTGGGCTGTAAACATCTTCGGATAATCGAAACCGTACCGGTAAACACGATAAAAATGTCTGAAAACTGTTTTTACCAAAATGTACCATTAGACGCGAATCGACGATACGAATCCAATGATATATAATGTCCGATAGGAATTTTGTTGTCCTAAAAATCACACAGTCATGCAACCGGTTTGTCCAGATTGTCTATGGATCAAGTTCTGTGTACGAAAACGTTTACTCCGGTTACGTCAGCTGGTTAACTTTTCACCTTTGTGGGTACAATTCGGAATAGTACGAATTCGAAACAGTAACTCAGATTAACAATCCGAGATGGAATCTTGAAACGGTGATCCGAGATGGTAATTCGGAACACTGATCCGAGATGGTATCCGAGATGCACTATTTCAATCTGAGATGCTTCCCAAATCCGAGATGCAATCGAGATAAGAGATGATCCAGGATGAGAGTCTGATCTGGAATGAGAAACCTTATCCGAAATCAACAGTATTCTGAAATTCCGAAGAGCAGTTGTCCGGAATAAATCAGAGATGGATGATCTTCTTCGTGTTCTTCGGAATCTTCGACAATTTCGAATCAAATTCAACTGATTAATCCGAAATCAATCTGAAATCTATCCGAAATTCAAAGAATTTATCCGAAATCCTTGAATGTTGATCCGAAATGCTTGTTTTTTATCCGAAATGCTTGAATGTTGATCCCAAATGCTTGAATGTAGATCCGAAATGATCGTTTTTCAGCAGAAACCGAACAGAATCCGTGTGATATCAGATCTGAGCCTGGAAAATAGATTCAGCAGGCTCTAATACCACTTGTAAGTCCTGTTATCCGTATCTGACAACAATATCACACGATCACCAAGGATGGGCGGAATCTAAACTTGATTATATTCAAGAAAACTGAAAAGATGGAAAACAGCACGAATCAACTTTAACACCTTGCGCACGATTCTATTACTTGAACAAGCAAAACCGGCTAGGACAAGATGGAGTCTCTCTCTAGAGAAATCCCAAAAGTCTTAACCCTAGAAATGAATAAGCTTAGCTTATATACCTAGGGTAAGGCATGCCCCTCATGGGCTTGCCTGGCCCAACATGGCCTATGCATGCCCAAATGACCTATAAAAGTCCAAAACTAATACAAACTAACCCAGTTAATCCCAGTTAACTACTATAGACTGTTGCATATATTTGATGCGTCAGTCTCACACTTCTAGGACCTAACATGAAGATATCATCTTCGGATCGAAAAATGATAAGTTGTGTAAAGACTTCGAAGAAGCCATGAAGCGCAAATTTGAAATGAGTGTGATGGGGGAGATGAAGTTCTTTCTAGGACTTCAGGTTGACCAGTTGCCTGATGGTATTTTTATCCATTAGACGAAGTATGTTCATGACATATTGGAGAAATTAGATATAACAGCAACTAAACCAGCATCTACCCGGTTAGCTCCAAATCACGACATTTGTCCAAACGTTCATGGAGTCAAAGTTGATGAAACATTATATCGCTCCATGATCGGATCCTTGATGTATCTAACTGCTTCTCAACCTGATATCATGTATCCCACATGCATGTGCGTCCGTTTTCAGTACAGTCCAAGAGATTCACAATTGCTAGCCGTCAAGTGTATCATGAGATATTTGAAAGGATTTCCAAGCACCGGCTTGTGGTATCCTTGACACGACGACTTCAATCTTGCGGGTTACTCGGATTCTGATTTCGGTTTCTGCAAACTTAATGCTAAATCTACTACGGCTGGTTGCCAGTTCTTCGGAACCCGTTTAGTAATGTGGCAATGCAAGAAACAGACTGCGGTCGCTCTCTCTACGTGTGAGGCTGAATACATTTCAGCATCTAGTTGTTGTTCCTAGATTCTCTGGAATCAACAGTAGATGAGAGACTAATTTCTTGACACTCCCATTTATGTAGATAATCAGGCTGCAATTGATATCACTAAAAACTCATGTCCCACTCACGTAGTAAACATATTGAGATTCGACACCACTTTATCTGTTACTGCTTTGAGAAAAAAGTTGGTTAGAATTGAAAAAATCCACACTGATGACCAAAAAGCAGATTTTTATACCAAAGCTTTTGATCGTTCAAAATTTAAAAATCTTTAAAATTAAATTGTTTAAGAAATTTGGCATCAGGGGATATTCATGAGGTTGGGTTTTAGGATGACGAGGACTTGACGTGATTCTCATCGGTATGACCTGTTTTCTATACATACTTTCTTAAAAATTCTAAAAATCTAAAAATATGATTTTGATTTTAAGGGGAGAAAGTTTGGGAAAATACAAAAACATATAAAAGTCAAAAGAGTTTTTTGTGAAAAAGAGAGATCATATTACATCAATATAACAGTCACAGTATCCTAAGATATGAAATGTTTATACAAGTAATTAAACAGGTCTTAATAAGGATGTGCCAATAGGCTTCATTCGTTTAGTAAATTGTTTTTCAAGATATAAACGTAAATGAAAAAACTAAGTAACTTGTGGGTTAACATCTCTCGGATGTATGGACTTAGTACTCCGAAATTTCGTTTGAGAGAATGCTAGATTCTGCGATACTAGATCTTTATATTTAATCGATATCTGGGGTATTATCTGAGTTCTTCCAATTTTGCGTCAGCAATGGCCTAGAACTTGTATAATACTTTACGTATTTTTCGCCTACAAAAGCTGCATAAAAAGTGATTATGTCATAAACTTTGTGACATCTACAGTTCAAAAGATTCCTTTGAGGAACACCACCTAAAGACGAGCCTTCATCTCTTTGGCTGTACGGAAGTAGTAACCTGAGCTCTCAAGGTCTCGCAATTCACCCTATTTGTAGATATCAATTGTATATATTCACCAATGTAATGATATTTTAGGAATCTCGATACGGGAGTATATTCTGAGATGGAAACACACTTACTTCATGTTCCTTAATATTACCTAACATATCTTGAAACAATTGAGAAACGAAAAGAAGTTTAAGTGGATAAGTATATTGGCTATCTAAGTAAATTTGTTTAAACCTTACAGTTTCTACCAAGATCAATGGTACTGGTGATTTGTTTAAATATTTGATATGATTCTCTTAACACAAAACTCACAAAAATATGTTTGTATATATATCTTTACGTGTTATTTCTGTTCAAACAAAACCCAATAAAGATTTTCATCTTTTAGCAATTTATCTTAGTTTTTATGCCTACCGATGAGGAAAACATCGATAGTCCAAGTCATGGCGACACCTGCTAAAGGAAAGCTGAAGACCACGGGTTAGGAGCTAATCATGAAAAGAAGAGTTACCTGAACGTCAACAACGTTCATTAATTTGAAACTTTACATTTTTAATAAATCGGTTTTGGTCAAACAATGGTCAACCAAGGTCATTAACTTGGACTTGGTAGGCATATCAGATAACCAGGGTCATTAACTTGGACTTGGTTAACTGATTGGGTTTTAAACAGATAAAATTTTATAAAAAATCAAAAAGTTTAACTAGTATCAGAACTGAATCGTACGAGTGACATTTTTATTCATTCGCACGAGCCATTGACTTGTACGAGCGACTATTGAGTATAAAAGGCTCCTTCATTCGCACGAGTCACCCTAATGTCACTGTGCGATTGAGAGAGAACTTTGTGCGAACCAGTTCTATACTTCATCTTTCTTGACACATACTACGTACTAATACATTAGGGAGGTCAATTCGCACACCTCTTACAATGGGAAAGGTACTAATGCTTGTTTCTATCTGTTATAGTGCCGGATTTGAACCAAATGGACATAAAACATAGCTTTAGGGAAATTGGACCGGTAAAATATAAAATTGAATTTAAAAACATAAAAAGCGGCCCCAATAACCTATAAATCAACCCTCAATTTGTTAAAATCAACACGTTTTAAGTTCGGTTTAACTTGATGTTAATTGGTACAATTTACGACTCGTACGAATGTCCAATCGTACGAGCGGAGTTTTTTAAAATGTTCCAAGTATCTTTTTCACTCGTACGAGTGAGTGTTCGTACAAATAAGATTTTTAATTCAGATCTTAATGTTTAGTTATTAGATGTAACTCGTACGAATGAATGGGGGGTACGAGTGACTTAAAATTGAAATTTTTGAAAAATTTTCTAACGATTTGAAATGTCTATGTGTGCAGGTCAAGAAATCATCTTTTTCTCCGTTCCACAATGTTTGCTGTCTTCTTGATGAGTCTATTCCAGAGATTGCTGCCTACCAGGAAGTTTTAGATCTTTTGGGCAGAATTCTTATTACGAAGGCTCTGATAGATCGCCACGTGGCTTATAGATCACATATAGAGTTCTTCTGGAATGCGGCGGAGTTTGATACTGAGGAGAATGCGATTGACTCGGCTGTGAGGATTGGAGATGAAGATATTCAGGTGAAAATCATAGAAGAGTTGATCAGAAAGGTGCTGGATTTTAAAGACCATGAAGATGATCCGATGGGTTTTTCGGAATATATGGGAAGGGATGTTTTTATCGCATGGGTTACGCCGGGGTTGTGAATGTTGCTCCTTTGAAGAAGGCTAACCTAAGTGTGCCTTTTCGTTATGTCGCACATTGTGTTATACATATACTAAGTCAATGAAAAGGAGGTTGTGATGATTTAGTTGACTACCAGATGTGCATGATCACCGTGCTTGTTCTTAATCTTCCATACAACTTTTCGAAGGTGATATTCTCAGATGGTCCAGAATATTCAGAGAGAGAAATTTTTGCAGTACCCACGTTTCATCCAGATGCTACTAGATCATCTGCATCCAAATTTGAAGAAAAAGAAAGATGATGTGTTGAAACTAGAACACATCTTAAGACATTCCCTAATGCAAAGCCTGTGTTTGGAGCCATCGTTGGCAAAGATTATATTGCTCCAACACCAGGAAAGTGGAGAAAGGAAGATAGTGGTGATGAGAATGAAGAGCTGATAGCGCTTGATGGTTTTATTGCTAAGCGTAGTGCTTGATTTGTCAAATATGGGGAAAAGGGAACAAAAAGGAAGCCAACATCTGCATATTCTTCTTCTACTCCTTAGAAGAAAAAGAAAACAGCTGAGAGCTCTAGACTGATAGATGAAACAGAGCCAAAAGAGAATATAGAAGATATAGCTACTGACATTGAGAGACAAGCATTTAGCCATGAAAAAGTGGTTGAGGAAGCGTCGTCTTCTAGCACTGATTCTGAGGATAGAAGAGCTGAGAAAAAGAAAGGGCTAAAGAGATAGAAGCTGAACGTCAGGCTGAAATAAAGTATAAAGTTGAAGAGAAAAAGAGAAAAGTAACAGGTGAAGATGATTCTACTTATATACCGTTGCCTGCCAAGAAGAAATGTCGACGTCTCAAACAATCGGCAGAGAGAAGCACTGATTCTCCTAAAGACAAATAAAAATAGAAGGTGCAGAAGCAGATTGTCGAAGAGGTACATGTTGAGACAACTCCACCAACACCACCATCACCGGCTCATCAACAAACACCTCAGCCAGGACCATCTCCACCACGTAAGTCTACACCACAACCGCCACCGCAACCGACACCGCAAACGATGCCGCAACCTTCAGAGTCACAACCTCATTTTTATTTTGATTAGAACTTTGGTGACATACCTGGGGGCAAAGACTTTACAGCTGACATGTTTAATGACCCATACGTTGAAGAGTTACAGAAGCAGGTCATGTTAAACACCGTCAAGATTGCAGAGTTACAGGAACAACTCAATGTGTTAAACAAAGAAAAATAGCAGCTCGAAGCGATGTTAGCCAGCACTGTATCTGAAAATGAGCGTTTATAGATTCGTATGGCTGAATATGAAGAAGAACGACTCAGAAGCGACAGAAGGATCAATTTATTCGAGAAGATACTGACTAAGAAGCTGGGTATTAATATTGCTGCTGAGATAGATGAAATAGAAAGAGCTGAAGCGAGAGAGCAGGTCGCTGAGCGCGAACGTCTTGCAAAAGAATTATCAGATGTGCAAGGCAAGGGCAAAACTAAAGCGGTTGAGGATCCTATGAATGTTTCAACTGAGCTAGAAGCTGAATCTACGCCAGTTATTACTGATATTGTGGTGTATAAATGACGAAGAACATTTTGCTAGTAGGTAAGCCAAAAGATGTTGATATCGATATGTCCAATCTTTCAGCGCGACATCATGAGTGGCTAATCAAGAAGAAGTTAGAGAAAGAGATTGACGCCAAGGTTGATGAGTTTGTTAAGGATGCTGAAAAAGAGAAAGAGGACTTAGATGCTTTTGATGATCTATTCTCAGACAAGTCCGACGATGACGATACTGATGGAGGTGATGATGATATGGGAGGATCTGGTATCCGGGTAACAGAATCTGATAAGACTGATGATGTTGATTATTCTGCTTACTTAGATGATTCGCAAAGCAGGTAAATGAAGATAGAGATCAGGGAAGATCTAGAGGTTCAAAAGTGCTCAGCAGGTAGGAATTCTCACGGTTCCTATCGTGCCAAAGCCAAAGATTTTATATCTTTAGCATGATGTTGAAGAAGGAGAGTTCGTTCACAACTAGACTAAAGAAGAGATTGCTGAAATGCAGGGAATGAACGAAGAAGAATTTGTGTTTAACTTTGAAGACGAGCTGAATGATAGTAGTGCTTTCGAGCAAGTAGATTATGTCTTCGAGCATGTTGATGATGCGGATGATTATGATAGAGTTTTCATGGAGAATGATTCTGATGAATACTGATCTTGCTGATAAGGGTAAAGATGACTCCCCAAATTTTAGTGATTTGTTTGCAGCGGAAAACGCTGTTGTTCTGAAACGTAAAGTTGAAGAAGCTGCCAAACACGGAACGATTCCTCAACAGGTGACTAGAGCTGAAATTGTAGAAATGAGGAAGAAGTGGTTCAAAGTTTCACCAGGGGAGTGCAAGTTCAAACGTCCTCTAGCATTCTTTACGCGTGATGCAGATATTTCTCTAGGGGATATAATTAGCTGGGGATGGATCGAGAAACTTAATGTTTACTCTATCAAGAGGGAGTTTGGGATCCAGTATCTCAGATACTTGAGCGACATCAAATCCTTGCCGTATTGGGATATAAAAAGCTCGTGCAAACGAAGATGATTAATCGGAAGATGAAATTTCACGACCAACGGCTATGGAAATTGATCAAGCTTGAAGCTTCACACGGATTTATACACTGGAAACCTCATTTCCCGAAGCGTATTACGAAGATTGATCAAATTACCAAAGAAAAAGATGTTACGCTCATCGTGAAGAGGCCACAGGTAATGAAGAATATGCCTATGATTCAGATAGAGCAAGACTTCTACAAATTCTTCAAATGGTGGCATTATGATTCTAACACGGGAGAAGCTGTGATATGTGTGCACCCTAATGATGATTCGTGGAAGATAACATTGGAGCTTACCGAAGCCGTCATAGCACACAAGCGAATATATAGGTTATGGCATGGCATTTGAGTACTAGACACGATGTGGCTAGTCAACTGTTCGAAGAAAGATATCGAATGTTTGTTCTACAGCAAAATCAGCTACGAAGAGAAAGACAAAGAACAAGCACTCCAGTTTCAGAAGATTGTTAATGTCTGTTTCACCAATGATATACATTCTGGATCGACATGGAACACTTCATGGAGGAAACTGGAGGAGACAGAGCAAAGGAAGAAAGAGAAGAAGGAAGAGAGGATTGCAGAGCGAGCTCATAGCACGCTGAGAAGTTTACGGTTTGGCAATACAGTTAACAGACCTCCTCCAACTAGACCAGGGCTAATAATGACATTGTGAACAACACATTTTTAATTTGCAGTCATTATGCATTCGTAATGAGACTCATGTATAAAAACTAATTAATTTAAATGTTGTTTCACAAACCATACCATGTAATCTGATTTTCTAGTAGTAGATTTATTTGTGGTTTCTAATAACAATTTTTATCTTTAAATTTGTAATTGTTCATAATATGGAGCTTAAATAATTTATAAACTATTTTTATTATTTTATAAAAAAATACTAATCTTATTAATACACAAATAACCGTTGTGAATAAAATTACTTCATATGAGTTGTTACAAATTCCTAGTTGATACAATGTAATTGATAGATTATTTAAAATTGTCTAAAATTAGTAATCACAAAACTATAGTAAAATATATAAATTATGCTATTATTACTTAATAATATTTTCAATCAAAATTTTATATTTATTCATATATGTACTTTTAGATTTGTTCAATTATTTGTATCAAAATTTTATATTTATTCATATATGTACTTTTAAATTTGTTCAATTATTTGTTTAGGAAGTCATATAATTATTTATTAGTTTGTTGGGAATTATAGTATCAAATTCAGTACTTATAAAATTATAATAAGCATGATTAATTTTTTTAGAGTAAACTACTAAAATGGTCTCTAAGGTTTGGTCATTTCTGACACTTTAATACAAAACACAAATCTTTTGAATCTGGATCCCTATGGTTTCAATTTTTTGCCATTTTCATCCAAAATCAAAATCTGGTCAGATTTTTTAGCTAACATCCAACTTTATTGTCTTTTCCTCCATTTTAGTGAATGGCAAAATACACTTTTAATGTTTTATTATGATAAATTAAAAATTTTTGTCCGTTTTCCCTTCGTTAAAAAGGGGGAAAAGAAAAAAAATTGGATGTTAACTAAAATATATGACCAGATTTTGATTTTGGATAAAAATGGCAACAATATTGAAACCACGGGGGGTCTACATTCAAAAGGTTTGAGTTTTGGACTAAAGTGACAAAAGTGACCAAACCTCAGGAACCATTTTGGTAGTTTACTATTTATTTTAATACATCTTGAAATAATAATCCTAATCAAGACCATATTTAATTATATAATCATTTATTCATTTATACATGTATTTTTGGTTATGAAATCTTTAGTCTTGTGTATATCATTTTTTTTGCTTAGTTTTTTATTTATATATTTTAGGTTAATTTTTTCGTTGGGTTATTCATTTGTTTCCATTTTGATATCATTCGTGGGATTAATCTTCGTAAATAGTGAGTAAATCATTCCCCTTTCTACTTTTAAACATTTTGGGGTGTATCAACATATCACGCAAATCTCATACTCATTTTGTTAAATTATCAAGCATGCATATTCATTGTGTAGATAATGTGTTATTTGTTTACGTGTTTATATGGTTAGTATTGTATTCTTTAATTCAAGCAAGCAGGCATATGTAGATCTAGTGGCTGAGCTTTCCCTATGGCTATAGGATGTTGGTACCGCTTTCATTCAGTCTCGCTCCTTGAGGCTAGAGACTGCCTCGCTCTATGGAGCTTGAGACTCATGTATGCATTAGTTTATTTTTATTTATTTTTGGTTGTTCATTATTTGTTATTATTCCGTTAACACATGAACTCGATGTTTATTTTAAAAAATAAATCATTTTTATTTAATTTAGATTTACTCACAAGCTCTCGTAGTTGACATAAATATTTTAGACGTGGTACAAGGAATGATGTTTGGTGAAGCAGGGATTAAAGTCATATAGGAACGACCTTAGAACAAATAATGGAGTTTTATTTGTATTTCTTTTGAAACATGTTAAAATATTGAACTTTATATTATTTGGTGTGACATTTTAATAAAGTGACTTTTTTTAATTAGGAAATATTAAATAGTGCCATAAGCTTTGAACGATCGTCGCTTTGTGAGATTTATTGCAGATCGTTAAAGACCAAACATGTTATGATTTACTGATCAGTAGAGACGAATGTATTGATCAACATAATACTAGCCTAGGAAGAGGAGATGTTTGTTAATCAAGCAGGAGATTATGACTAATTAGAGATGCATTTGAGGGGGATGTCTAATACAGAAGCTTCGAGGATTTGTTTTTGCTGGAAGAAATCATAACAAGATTTCTACAACCCTGAAACATTAATCAAGGGGGAATTTGTTGACCTGTGGTATACGACATCAACAAATAATTTGATTTAAGCTGTTACAACATTCAACATAGCTTTCAAGATTACAAGATGTTGAACCTCAAGATTCGACAGCAACAGACAAGGGCGCTATTATTAGTGCATTTTGTGTTTTCGTTACTGTGTGAACATGATAGTTTAGAGAGTTTGTTGAATATTGTATAGGTTGATAGAGTTAGAGCAATGAGAATCATGCACTGCGTATCAAGTCATACACAATATGAGTGATGCACTTGCAATAGGTCTATTTATAGTGAGGTCATGCGCTTAGAGTCATAAGTCTTAGATACGTTTTGATTGGAGCTTAACCGATGTAAACTCTTTCGATATAAATGGAATCATGATGATGCCGTCAAGTTGCCCAAATTTGTACTACATTTTTTTACTTATTTTCTCCAAACTTTCGTCTAAACACTAATCACAATGTTTTAGATCCTAAAACTGAATCTTCAGTTAGTTGTAGTATGATTCTTAGGTCTAAGAATACAAGATCATATCATTTCAAAACCTCTTACAATATTGATCAATAAAGACGGTTTTGAGGCGAGTTATTTCTCATATTATTCTCCAATGCATATCTGTGAATCTTGATCCTTAACTCCTTGAGCTTTCATCCCTTGAACAATCAAGCATCTATAGTAGTCTGAGTTCAAATTGATTCCCATGAATACGCTATCGACATTTAGAGTACCATACTCATGGATGCTTAAAGTTACAAATATTCGAACATAGGGACATTTTTATATGGCATTTAATCGTTAGTTCCAATTAATTAAAAATGTAGCCTTACCGTTCGAAAAACATCAAATCAAGTCCAAATAATTAGCAATATTAGCCATAAATTCACCACATGCATGGCTTTGCTAAATTAATCTATGTTATTTTGTCTTGTCAAGACGTTATCCAAAATATCTCTGTATTTGGAAGTATCGGCCTAAGCTTTATGTGACACAAAACTTCATTGTCACATAACGTCTTGGTCGGTCACCGCACACTTGGTACCTTTCCTGATGTTATATATGAACCCTTCATATTTACATGAACCTTTCCTTTCACAATTATGTCTTAAATGAACTTAATATTCAATATGCCCACTTATTGAATAACACTTTCAATAATGTCTATGTCCACATAGACTATTTTGTTTTGACTTATTCCAATGGATCAGTTTTCCAATAAAACTTTGACCGATTCTCAAGTCCATGAACTCTTTCTTGACTTGTAAAAACTAATAATTTATTAATCATTTCATGTATTTAAGAAATTGTATTAACACTTGTCCTTAAAACACACTTTCTTAGGTTCAAGTCAAATATCCCTTTTGGAAACTTTCATTAGAGATTCCATTGCTTACTACGGATATTATCTGTAGATTCGACAATAGTTTAGTGTATATATATATTGTATCTCACAATGACATACAAAATAGAAGGCATTCTACTTTTCGCTTTTCTCTTTGATTGAGTGTTTTGATTTTTGAAATCAGATTCGTTCCGCACGTTCAAATCATGATCCTCTCTAATTATAATTTATTGAAACCATCAAACAATCTTCTTTTTATACATACACCTTTCTGATGACTATACAAAACTTTTCATTTGTCATCCATAGCCAAGATCCTCTTTACGAAAACACTTTTATTAATGATGAACTTAATATACCAAAATATTTCAAGTAGGATCTACTTATCCAATAAGCATAGGAACTAATGTGTTTAACCTAGTTTATATGTGCGGAATTCATATTAACAAGTGACAAGATCAAGATTTACTTTTCAAACTGTTTTCTCATTAATATAACGTTTACAATCGAGAGAACACTTGGACCGAGCTTCGTCATCTAGTTAATAAACTGCATTACAGACTAAAGACCCAACCAAACACACCTATTTTAGACATTCCTCTTCGTGTGAGGGTGAGTCTCTTTGCACGAGGTGACTTCACTTCGTACAAAGTGAACTAGGTTTCCTTCGTACGAAGTGAATCTTCCCTTCATATGAAGTGAACCAAACATCAAACCTAACAGTTTTGCCCTATTACATACACTGATATATGACCCTAAGACATAGGCGATAGACATACTATATCAACAAAATCCCCCTTTGATATTGCCACAGTCTTGGTTAGTCTTAAAATCTTTAAAAACTCTTCATATAATGTTAATCACTATCTTCCAAAGAAATTCTTCCTTGGTTTCCTCACTAGGAATCGGTGTTTGATTTGTCGCTGGATCCCACTTTACAAACTGAAACCTCCTGATCGAAGCTTTTTGTGTAACAACGTAAATTCTTTCTTTTTTGCGAATCTGCTTCATAAACTCAAGCCTTCTAACTCTCTCTACTTAGATCTCCACATCTTCCCAGAGTTAATACCGTGTGCATAACAAACATTAATCACACCTTGGTTTGCATCGCTTGAGTCTTTTCTTTAGCTTCGTAACAAAACTTGTTAAAGAATAAGCATTCCATCTCTTTTTCAGAACAATTTACTAGCCACATCAAGTCTAGTATCACCCTACATAAAGCTTCATTCTTCAGGACAATAATGGCTTCACTTGTTTCCACGTCATATTGCCACCATTTGAAGAACTCATAGAAATCTTGCTTGATTTCTTCAAAGGAAAATAATCAACGTGACATCTTTTTCTTTCATCATCGGATCAATCTTGATTTTCTTTTTCGGTATGTGCGGTTTCCAATGGTTAAAACCGTGATCAGCTTCATACTTTATCAACTTCCATAATCGTTGGTCATGAAAATTCGTCTCATAATTGATCATCTTTGTTTGAACCAACTCTTCCACATCCAACTAGGGTAATGTTTGAATATCACATAAAATCTAAAGTATTGCACTCCAAACTCCCTCTTGATAGCATAAACATTCAACTTTTGAATCCAACCCCAATTAAAAATATCACCCAATGATTTATCCTGATCTTGTGTAAAGAAAGCAAATGGTCTTTGGAATTTTAGTTCTTTAGGTAGCTCTTTGAACCATGGCTTCTTTGCTTCAACTATTTCTTCTTTAGTTAGACGTTTAGGAATACTTCCTTCTTTCACTATTTCCTCGACCCTACACTTCAACAAATCAACAGAAGCTTCAACAAACATCTCCTGGAAGGTTGGGAAGTCATCTGTATTGTCTCCAGAATATTAACTGTCTCATCATCAGAATCATCCTTCACGACAACCGCATTGTAACTATCAGCATCAGCTACATATTTGTACACATAATCTTTTTTCTTAGATGCACTGATGTTATTCAAATCCTCCTCGAGATCAAACTCGAACGTATTCTAATTAGCCGCTAACATTTCAGCAATCTCTTTCTTTGTGTAGTTATGCACAAATTCACCTTCTTCAATACCGTGTTCAACGTAGAAGACTCGGGGTTTTGGTAACTCAAGGACAACCGATATAGGTGCAGCTGTGAGGATTCCTAATTGCTCTACATCGTCTACAGGGTCCTTCGTCTCCCATTGTTTCTAAGAATCATATTCTTCATTCACATTATCAATCAAGTATGTATCATAATCAAACAACTCATTCAACTTAGCATCTGCAACTTTCACCCCTGTACCACCCTGGATGTTGTCATCATCATCACCTTTGTCGTCGTCATCTTTCTTGTCATTTACACCGTCGTCTTCATCATCATTTTCATCATAACCATCAACCTCTTCGTCAATCTCAGCGTCCAACTGTTTCTTATCCATGTATTTCTGCTTCGATGTCACTCTAGAAACATCAACAGGTTCACCAATTAGCACATAGTTTACTAATGGTTCAGCTTCACTTAAGCTCCGTGGGTGTGACAATAGGAACGTCATCTATCTTCCTTTTCCTTTAACCATAGCTGCAGCTTCAGCTTTCTTTGTTCATTCAGCAGCTCTAGCCTTTGCCTCTTCAATTTCTAACAAATCAAATTCAGCATCAAAGTCAATACCCAACTTCTTTGATAATACTTTCTGAAATAGATCAAACTTTCTATTATTCCTCAATCTCTCAGCACCAATCTTCATTATCTTTCATTCTCTGATAGAAAACTTGCTAAAACAGCTTCCAAATTCTTTCTATCATCTTCAAGATATTTGATTCACCTTTCCAACTCAGCAATCTTTGTATCATCAAAGAATTTCACCAAAAGTACCAGTAGGAAAAGATTGACGTCTGTGAGCAGATTGTGGAGTAGATTGTTTTATAGGAGGTGTAAGCTGCTTTTGAGCTGACGTTGGATGTGGTGGTGATGTAGATGGTTGTTGAATATGTGGTGGTGAAGTAGGTGGTTGTTGCTCATGTGGTGGTAACGGTGGTTGTACAGATTCAACCTCGGGCGTCTTCGTCCTTTTGTATTTACATCTTGCTTTCTTAATTGCAAGAGACCCTATTGTTTTCTTTACCACATCTGATTGTTTGCTTTTCACTCTCCTTGTTGTTTTCGCTGGCCTTTTAGTAATCTTTTCAGTCTCTGAAGGTTCATAAGTTTCGTCATTGTCACCTAAAGCCTTCTTTTCCTTTAATGTGGCCTTTTCAACTGCTCCTCGAGCTTCAGGATCTACACTTTCGTCTAAACTCTCTTAATCACACCCAAACACTTGTTTCTCAACCTCAGCCGCAACTAATCACATTCACATCATCATGATCATTATCAGACGTAGCAGAAAATACTTTGTCTTCAACATTCTCCTCCACATTCTGTTCAACATGCACATTCACTTCAGCTTCGTCATCAGTTGCTTCGTCTCTAAGCATCGTTTTAACTTTCCTCTTTGAAGCTTTCTTTATCGATGTAGATTTTTTCTTCTTACTCTCTTCTTTTTCATACCAAATGCCTCTTTTTGCAACATAACCATCCATCTTCTCATCTTCATTATGAGAATTACTTCTGACGTTTCTCCACTTATCTTTGAGTGTGCCTTGTACTTTTTATCTTTGAATCTCCCAAAGAAATTTCTTGCAACTAGTTCTGTAGTTTGCTTCAAGTATTGATTGAGTAAGTTTAAAGACAGACTTGATCAATCTTCAAGTTTGCTTCAAGTGAATTCCCACTTCGTGCGAAGGTGATTCTTAAAACACTTTGAAATTTTTGACATTTTTCATGGAATTGATTGTTCTAATAGAGAGTACACACGCCGATAAGCTCATATCTATGTTTAATTTTAATTTTGGCCCGTTAAATTGTCCTAGATCTAGCTTTTAGGTCCGGTTTACCGAAATCATCAAATTTACATCTAATTCATGTTCAATCTACGTTAGGCATTATAAGTGGCGTGCCAATCAACCACTACAAGTCTATAATCGGGCAGCACTTCGTCTCAAAGTTTACAAAATCCTCATTTCGCACGAGGATAAGAAACAGTAACAATGAACTTCTCTTCGTACAAAGAGATTTATATAAGCCACTGAATTCTCTTTGTATGAAGTGAGGTTTCTTTTCGTGCGAAGTGAACTTCACATTTTCAAAATTTTCAAACTTTTTCCAGTTTTAACCATAACAATCCACTTTGTTTACCAAGTCCAACTTACTGACCCTGGTTAACTGATTTGTCTACCAAGTCCAAGTTAATGACCTTGGTTGACCACTTTATAAACAAACTGATGTTTTTAGACAATTTTAAGTTTCAAATTAATGAACTTTTGATCTTTCCAAAACATTTTCTCTTTTCAGATAAGCTCCCAACCCATTGTCTTCTAGATATTCTCAGCAACTAGCATCTTTGGATTTTGAAGATTCGTTTTCCATCATCAGTAGTTTAAACTAAGATAGAAATAACATCTTTTTGATTTTTCCAATGTTTATGCTAGAACACACTGAAAATCTTTTTGGGTTTTTCTGAAATGAAATGCAATAACTATGTACAAACATATTTACAGACATATTTTTGTGAGTTTGTGTCAGACATCATATAAGTTTTTAAGACCAAATCACGAGTACTGTTGATCTTGAAAACTTTATGTTTTAAAAAATTTACTTAGTTGTCAGTATACTGATACACTTAAACCTCTGCACTTTCCTCAATTGCTTTGAGATATGTTATTTAAATGACTTAGAACTTGATTTAACAGTGTTTGCTACCTCAGAATATGCTCGCGTATCAAGATTTCCTAGATTTTATCTTACAGGTGAATATATCTAACTGATATCTGTATCTGGGTTGTGCGAGACCTTGAGAGCTCAGGTTAGTACCACCGTACAAACAAAGAGATGAAGGCTTGACTTAAAAGTAGTATTCCAATTTGGAATCTTTTGACTGCAATTGTTAGATCTTTCGATACTTTCAATTTGCTGGAATTTTCGGGTTTAAAAGCAAAAGTATTTTACAATTTCTAGGCCATTGCTAACGCAAATCACAAGAACTTGTATAATACCCTAGATATCAATTATCTATAAAGACCTACTATCTCAGAATCCGGCAATTTCTCAAACGAAATTTTGGTGTACTAAGACCAAATATCCAAGTTATGTTAACCCACTAATTAAGAAGTTTTTCTTTATGTCTATATCTGAGAAACAATATACTGAATGTGCGAAGCCTACTAGCACAACATCAGTGAGACCTATTTAAACAGTTTAACACTACATTTCCCTAGTATACTATGATAGTCCACTAACGTACTATCATTTCCTCTTTTCACACGAAAACTCTTTTTGTCTTTTTCAGGTTTTGTATATTTTTTAATTTTATATGTTAATGTATTTTCTACAACATTTCTCCCCCTAAAATGAAAAACATATTTTTGAATTTTTGTTTTTAAATAAATAAATTTTAAAGACTAAAAACTTTGACAAACCGATGAGGATCATGTCAACTCGTCATCTACCACGAATTCAACCTCTTCTAAAATCCCCCTTGATGTCAGATTTTTTAACCCGTTAAGTTTCAAAGATATCTGAATGTAGCTCTATCAAAAGCTTTGGTGTAAAAATCAGCCTTTTGGTCATCACTGTGGATCTTTTCATTTCTAACCATCTTTTTCGTATAGGAATCACGGATAAAGTGGTGTCAAATTTCAATGTGTTTAGTTTTAGATTGTTGAACTGGGTTATTAGTTATGTTTATGGCAGCCTCATTATCTACATATATAGGTGTGTCAAGAAACTACAATCCATATTCTCTCATCTGTTGTTATATCGACAAGATCTGGGTACAACTGGAAGTTGAAACAAATTCTGCTTCGCAAGTAGAGAGAGCGACCGTGGTTTGCTTCTTGTATTGCCACGTTACTAATTGTGTGCCAAAGAACTTGCAACTAGCAGTTGTAAATTTAGCATTTAATTGGTAGCATCTGAAATCTGAATCTGAATATCCAGCGAGGTTGAAATCATCGTTTCGCGGATACCACAAACCGGTACTTGGGCAACCCTTCTAATATCAAAGTTCCGCTTGACGATCAATATATGAGACACTCGTGGAGTTGATTGATATCAGGTGTAGATGCATGTCGGATACATAATATCCGACCTTGATGTTGTGAGGTACATTAAAGATCCGATCATTGATCGATATAAGGTATCGTCAATCTTCACTCCTTTTTCATCTGGTCTGATGCCGTGATTTCGTGCCAATGGGGGTAGATAATGGTGATGTTCCCGACATATCGAATTTCTCCAAAATATCATGCACATACTTTGTTTAATGGATCAGGTAACTGATCAACCTGAAGTCCTGAGTAGAACTTCATCTTTCCTATTGAACTCATTTCAAATTTCTTTTGCATGACTTTCTCGAAGTCTTTACACAGCTCATCGTTTGTCGAACAAAAGATTATCTCATCCATATAGATTTGTACAATAATTAGATGTCCATCCATTTCCTGTGTAAAAAGGGTACTATCTAATGCTCATCTTGTGAAACCGTTCTCCAAAAGATGTTGAGAACGCGCCTCGTACTAGGCTCCCGGGGCTGGTGCAAACCGTATAACGCCTTATCAAGTAGGTAAACCTTTTCTTTATGTATCAGATTGACAAACCCCGGTGGTTGTCCAACGTACACCACCTCTTTCACCTTTCCGTATAGGAATGTGGACTTCACATCCAATTAGTACAAAACTTTTCCATGACGCAAACCCCAGGAAAATATGGATAGCTTCTAATCGTGCGACAAGAGCGTAGACCTCTTTATAATTAATGCCCTCTTGTTGGTGAAAACCTTGGACTTTGAGTCGAGCTTTATTGCGTACAACCACTCCTCTGTCCTCTCATTTACACTTGAAGACCCACCTTGTAGTTATGGACTTGTGATTATTCGGTAGATCGACAAGCTTCAGAACTCCAAGTTTTTCAAACTGTTGTAGCTCTTCCTTCATTGCATTTACCCACCTTTCTTAAGTAATCGCGTCTTTGTGCGATTTCGGCTCAACCTATGACATAAAACAACTATATGAGCATGCTTCTTGAATAGGTGCAACTTCAGTATATAAACTGTTAGGTCCTAGAAGTTTGAGACTGACGTATCAAATTAACGCACCGAGCTATGGTTGAGAACTGAGATTATTTGGGTTAGTTTATATTAGGTTTTGGACCTTTATAGGTCATTTGGGCATGCCTTAGGCCATGTGGGCCAGGCAAGCCCAAGGAAAGCCCATGAGGGGAGTGGGAAAACGCTAGGTATATAAAGAACCTTATGTCATTTCTAGGGTTAATTCCTTGAAGCCTTTAGAGAAGAGCCTCCATTGATAAAATTTCTAGAGAGAGAAACCGAGAGAGGTGAAGAACTTTTATCTGATGGTTTTGCTAATTTGTTAGTAATAGAATCGTATGCAAGTTTGAAATTAATTGCGTGTTATTCTCGTTCATCTCGATCTTCTTATTTTCCGGGTTTTCTTGAATCTCACAAGTTTGGATTCCGCCCATCCTTGGTGACTGTTTGATATCTTTGTTAGATCCGGATCTTTGGGACTTACAATTGGTATCTGAGCCTTTAGAACATGTTTCTAGGCTCGATTTGATAACCAACATTCAAGTTTTCCAGAATTTTATGTGAAAAGTGTCATATTTTGGTGTTTTGATCCTTTGAAAAGTCGGTTAAAATAGATTAAAAGTTGTTTTATTTTGTTATTAAAAAAGGGAAAATTCAAAACTTCATCGTCTGAAATACTCTTTTCAATCATCAGAATTAATCATCAACATCCTCGTACACCATCCGAAATACATCATTTTTCCTTCAAAATACGTCATCATCATAGTATCACATCATCATCATCATCATATCATCATCATCATCATCATCGGTATTTAAACATTATCATCATCTTCATCTATTCGAGATACCATCAAAATCATCATTGTTCCGAGATTCATCCGAGACACCCAAGCTTCATCCAAGCTTCATTCACGTTCAATCATCATCATCATCTTTCTTCATCCGAGACACCATACGATTTCCACTTAGAGTTCCATCTGAAGTCATTTTCTATAACATACAAACTTCATCCGAAACCGTTTTGAACATCTTCATTCGAGACTCATCTGAGATACACCACTTCATCATCCGAGATCATCATATTCATCCCGATACTATCTGAGATACTACAACTTCATTATCTCACCAACAGTTTCGTCATCGTCTTCGGTCATCATCACTGTTCATCATCTCCGACAAGCTAAAACCTGAAACATCATCGTTCATCATCATCTAACCATCGTCATATCATCTCAGTCTTCGTCGTCAACCATGTCCGACGATTGTCATTCATCATCGCACTTCATCATCATTCTTCATCATCGTTCAACATACATCTTCTTCATTAATCATTGATAATAATCATAATCATCATCATCCCTCCTCATCGACCATCATATTCTCCGGCGACCTTAAGTTTATCACCTCCGGCGACTTACAACAACATCTCAATCACCGTGCACCATCATTCTCACAGTGATAACCTCCGGCCACGTTCACCTTCTAAGCTACACCAAACCACTACAACACTACCGTCACCATCACCTGTCGGACCACAACAACACCTGCCACCTGCAACTACACTCCGGCAACCTCCGACATCCTTCGACAACACCACCATGATCCACCACCAACATTATCGTCTTCCACCTTTACCAAAAACACGCCCTCCGTTCACCCTCTCTTCACTATCCATTCATCATCATCATCTCCATAACGACAACCTTCAACAAATACCATCTTAATGAACTTTCAACTCCGTTCTTCGTTTCACAATCTCCGGTGCGTTTTCTTCTCATAAACGTCCATCATCACATTTGTTAACCATCGCTAACCACCTCCATCATCATCAGCATTATCGATCATCATCACCATCTTCTCCGGCCGACACCACTCCACCTTCGAACCATCATCATCATCTCGTCAATACCTGCAACCATCCATTCAATCACCATTGTGACCTCCCTCTACACCTTTGTTCATCGCCTCCGATCACATCATCACCGTTCTTCAATCATCTACTCCGGTCATCGTCACCATATCATCACGAAACATCCATCATCTTCGGTGCATCACATACAAAGCGGACCGTCAAACCATCCACGTTGTGCCCAATAGAGTTTTTAGTGACACCTTAGGGTGTGTTGGTAGAAAAACAAAGAAGAGGCATCATTTTTTATGACATTTCTTAGTGTTGGGTAAAGTTATAGGTTTTAAGGTTTTTTTTGACGTTTAGGATCTCATAATTTTAAGGTTATATTATTAGGATTTAATTAATAAATCATTATAAAGTAATCATTAGTCAATCATTAAAATTGATTATAATAGTTTCTCATTAATAAGAAAATTATATATATAATTATAATAATAGTTTAAAAATATAATATTATTGTATTTAATAATTAAAAAAATTATTATATATTAATTATATTTAAAATATTTATTAACCTATTTTAGTATAATATCAAAAAATTAATTAAAAAATTATTATATTTTCAAAAGTTAAGAAAAAAGGGGAGTTTTTTGTTTTGTTTGTTTTGATAAGTTTTGACAGGTTCTGAGGTCGGTACACAACGTCGGATAGTTCGATTGCAAAGTGTTCGAAGATGTCTACAACCTAAACTCAGTACTCGAACATAATTTTCAGCCTAGTATGTAATCCAAGCCCGTCCAAACATTGTTTTCAGCCCACTTATCAAAACATCCATTAATAACACTGCAACCAAGGCTCAACTTCCTTCTCTGGACGTGATTCATAGCCTTGTAACCACTATATCTTCATAAATGGACGCACAATCAACAGAATCTCATCCCGATGAAGTGGCCAAACAGAAACTCAAGCCCAGCAAGCTGCAGTCAATAGCGCAGCACCCCAAGCTCAAACTCAGACTGACAAATTAGAATCGGTCATTGACACAGTCAACTATCTTTTGTGTACTGAACATTACAGGAATAAGGTTGCACAACTCTGAGCACTCAACTCTAAAATGGCAAATGATTACAACCGTGCAATGGCTCAGTGCATCAGCCTTAGACAAAGCAACAAGTTTTTTTACTAAAAAGGTTGAAGCACAAAAAAAGGATATCACTCAGCTTCACTTGGACGTAAATAAACAGAAGTGTTAGGTCCATGATTACAACACAAACTCAATGTGAAAAACATGGAACTTGAGTCTGTAAGAGCTGAGCTAGAGCTCCTGACTTGCAAGTATCAACAAAATGAAGTAAACATAAAGAAGTTTGATACATCCAGCAAGGTAGTTCAAGAATTATGCAATGTGCAGCTGGCATACAAAGGAAACAAGGGGAGGGTTTGGGCTACAATCAGGTTGCCCCACCATATAATCACAACTACTCCAGAATCCCTGAAACCAAGGAAGAGCTGCACAACATATGGTGTATGGCAAACCCAGTGATTATACATCTGACACACGGAGTTTTGTTAAACCTGTAAATGGTAAAATGAAGCAAAAATGCATGAACAATACTAATGTTCCACTTCACGTGCCAAAAAGGTGTCATTTGCAGATTGGACGAAGAAGATGATGAACCATCTTATGCTAATAATTCTTCCAATGATTTAACTAAAATTTCTGGTCTTTCAACCGATAAACCAGGACTCTTCGATTCTATCAAAGCTGATGATGTGAAGACTAGAGTGATAAAGACTACAAGTGAACAAACGATCAGTCTGAACCTTCTGTTAGTGATGTAAAGGTTCAGATCATGCAACAAGAGCGAAACAATAGCTCGGATACAAAGAAAGCAGAAGTCAAACGTCAAGTAAACATGCACTCCGAGATCATCAACGGGCAGTAATAGTCATAAACAGGCTCGCGATGTGAACAAATCATTTGTTAAGCTAGTCAATAATGGAAAATGTAAGAAATATGCATTTCACTATGCTAACAAAGCTTTTAGAAAGACTAGTGAGATTCTGAACAAGACATGCAGTCTAAGCAACACAAGAAGAATCATAAGAAATCTCCACCGCAGAAGGCCCTTCCAAACGACAAGTATAGACATCCAAACTCATATTCGGCTGCAAGAAATGTGCAAGGAAATCAAGCACAGAAAGGATCAGTCCATCCTTTAGGGCCTACAAGAGCAAAACAAGCTAATCAGAATGCCTTCTATGAGAAGAGACAAACATGCTTCAATTGCGGCATTCTTAGTCACATTGCTCGGAACTGCACACAAAGTCCCCATGTTCCGTCTTATGCTCAAAATAAGAAGGTTACATGAAATGATAAAAATCATTCTAAGCTAATGAAGGTGTTATCACCTAAGGCAATGAAGAATGTGAATCACAAGGTTAAACCATCTAATGGGGATTGGAATGTGCTAAAAACAAATGCAAGACTGTTCAGGAACAATTAAACCTGAAACAGCTAAAGTTGTTCAATCGAAGGCAACAAACGCGTTTGTTAAGCTGAAACAAATTTGGAAACCCAAATGCAAAATGGAGACATCGCCAATCCTTGAAACAAAAGGGGACTTGTGTCTCAAAGAAGTGTCTTATTTTGATGTTTCAGGAATACCAAGGACCATGATGGCCTGGTACCATTGTCTTACTAATTTCCTTATTTTTTTGGGACAACCAAGGATGAGCTGTTGATAATCTCTGAAATGTTGATAGCGGTTGTTCTAGAGACATAATGGATAACATTTCACTATTGTAAAAACTTCAATTTTTATTCCAAATGATATGTTTCCTTTGGAGGAGATAAGGTAAGATAAGATTAGTGAAAAGGTACAAATTTAAATTTCGTACTTTAATTTGAATATTGATTAATCTTCAATCTAATGACGAAACGGTTAAGCAAACACACCAAAAATGTTTCCTTTTTCTTTCGTTTATACCTTTGTATATAAGTTTCCATTATTAGGTAAATTTGTGCATACAGTGTGATGCACAAATTTAGGAGAAGAGGTAGATATATGTACATATGCATTGTTTGAGGGGGAGAAAAAGAGAAAAACACAAAAAACTTTGAAAAACCAAAAAATACAAAAGCATTTGAAAAATAAAAAAATCAAAAAAATATTTTGTTGCATAAAATGGGAAATGAAATGAATGTTCGTGATAAAGGGTTTGACCAACACATGTAAGGTGCTATAGCTAAAAAGACTACGATCTACTATGATATATCGATAGGCTTGACTCAAAGTGATAAAAAGATACGAAGTGATACAAACATAACAAACTATGTATCATGTGGGTAACATACCATAGGTATATGATTTTATGGTCTTAAATCTTGCGTTGATAGATAGCCAACATCTGAGGTATCGGGTCTTTATACTGGTGAGTCATTTGGGATACAAGGCTAACCTTCTGTTGCATTCAGGTTATATGCAGACCTAGGCACATTCAGGATTCGTAAAAGAGCCAAAAAGAGGCCAAAAACCTTTACGGAAGACAAACTCAATTGACGGAATTCCATGTGCTTGCAAAAACGAAATTCATAAGAAAAAGGTATTTGCCTAACCCTCATTAGATTTTTATTTGTCACTTTGCTGTACGAATGTACTGACCTGTCCCTAATAGGCTGACGTTGTAAAAACGAAAGGATGATCTCAGTATACTCATCTGCTACGATGAATCATTGTGCTTACCTTGATCGCGGGGGTATGTCATGGTATGGGATACACGGGTACTATAGTACAATATTACCTTAAACGTATCACGAAGTTAAAAAAATGAAATTGAACGTTAAAGTTTAAGTGGAAAAACATGTTTACAATAACTTAGACTAGTCTCAATAAGTTCGCACCGGAAAGTGTTCCTTGGTCCGTCTGAAAACGATTTTGATCCCATTGAAATTGTATATTGTAGCTATTGAGTTAGTTTCTTTGTCTAGTTGCTTTTCTATTTATATTCTTATTTTTATAAAAAAAATTAAAAAAATACTAGAATATTCAAAAAAATTCCAAAAATAGAGTGTTTTATTCGTTTTATTAAAATTTAATTGTTCTTGAAGATTTAACTGATCATCAAAAGATGAAGAAATTTGAATTTTGATCCGAGTACAAGTACTTGGATGTACCAAGTGTTCATATGGTGCTCTCTCTGTTGCATAGAAATGTTTGCTTATGAATTTCTGAGTATGTGTAGAAGTTGATTTAGATCAAGAAACAGAGGTTGATGAAGTTTAAGATGATGTTAGTTCCTGACAAAGCATGAAGCATCACAACAGTGTACAAGAGTTAGAAGAGCGGATACGAATTGTTGTTTGACATTGACAGTACCTTTGAAGAAGTACCTGTGAACCTGCTTGCTTGAAAGAGAAAGATTGAAGAAGAAAAGAGCTGCTGAGAATCCTCCTCTCGCGATTTTTTTAACATGATGTTTCAAGCAAAGCTGATCGAGATCCTAATATGAAGTAACCGCAAGAGAAGAAGAAAGAGACGCAATGCTGAGAGTTCAGAAGTCAAGAACTTCCACAACATCTCCAGCATAGCGACAACCATAGATTCCGTTGAAGACGTTGCTGAATTCATGCTCTGAAGATTAGGGTGGGTGATTGTTAGATCCTAGAAGTTTGAGACTAACGCATCAAATTAACGTAACGAGCTATGGTTGCGAATTGGGATTATTTTGGGTTAGTTTATATTTGGTTTTGGACCTTTATAGGTCATTTGGGCATGCCTTAGGCCATGTGGGTCAGGCAAGCCCAAGGGAAGCCCATGAGGGGAGTGCACAAACCCTAGGTATATAAAGAACCTTATGTCATTTCTAGGGTTAAGTCCTTGTAACCTTTAGAGAAGAGCCTCCATTGATAGAACTTCTAGAGAGACAAATCGAGAGAGGTGAAGAACTTGTATCAGATGGTTTTACTAATTTGTTGGTAATAGAATCGTATGCAAGTTTGAAGTGAATCGTGTGTCATCTCGATCTTCTTATTTTTAGAGTTTTCTTTAATCTCACCAAGTTTGGATTCCGCCCATCCTTGGTGATTGTTTGATATCGTTGTTAGATCCAATTTTCGGGACTTACAAAAACAAATTAGATCCTTGTTGATCTGATTTCTCATTTTTACTCCAGTCTGCAACTCTCTAATTATGTTCTCTGATGGGTGGTATGAAAACGTCCTATGCTATTCAGCATAACTTCATTTGAGACACTCACTTCATTCTCCAGATTCGTAATATTCTATTCAGCAACTTGATTACTTGTGGATGCTCCATTCTGATTGCTTGGACCTGCAAATTGATTAAGTAAACTTGTAGTCTACTCTGAACCTTCATCGGAACTAGATCCTCCATCATCATAAGTTGGCTTACCATCAGAATCAGAATCATCTGATTGATCAAAAGTGGCTGATGTGTTGTTGACATCTGGTTCGACTACGGATTCTTGTTATATGTTGCTTGGACCTGTTTCAGTATCGTTTGAGCCAACATGTGTTTGTGAAATCAATGTTGGTCTAGGAACTTGTTCTTGAGCAGATGATTGTTGTTGATATAATAATACAAGTTCCTCATAAGTAAGTTCATTCAGCAGTTCAAAGGAATTCCATAAATTCTCATAGTTAAACAACCAAGTATCACCAGGTTTCTATGTAGGCAACATGTATCCTTGGCAGTCAATATGTTGAGCAAGAATAACCCGGTTTATGCTAGGAAGATAGACTCTTCTCAATGGACTAGCATATCCCAAGAAAAACCCTTCTAGAGATTTAGCACCAAATTTACCATCCATGTCAATAACTATGCACGGAGATCCAAACGGTTCTAAAAACTCCAAATTTGGTTTTCGCTGATTAAGCAACTCAAAGCATGTCTTCTTGTGAGCCTTGATTATTAATACTCGATTAAGCATGTAACAAGCAGAGGCAACCGCTTCGCTCCAAAAGCTGACAGACAATTTAGAATCTACGAGCATTGTGCATGCTGTTTCAATAAGCGTTTGGTTTTTTCATTCAGCTACTCAATTTTTTGCGGAGTGTAGGGTGCACTGAATTCATGAAGTATTACTTTGTTGTTGCAAAACTCTGTCATTTTGTTGTTCTTGAATTGAATACCACTGTCGCTACGGATTCTTCTTATTGCTAGATTGGGACAAATTCTCCAAGTTTGTGAAAAGAATCATCAAACTTTCAAACATCTCATCTTTGCTTTCTAGAAATAGAACCCATGAAAATATTGAGTAGTCGCTAGTCACAACAAGGCAATAAAGATCACCAGATATACTTTTGACATTAACTAGTCCAAACAGATGCATATGTAGCCTCTCATGGCAACTTGATAGAGTTTAGGAGTTTTATTGCATGACATTTCTTGTGCTGATTGGCCTTTTTACAGTGATACAATCATCAATTAAGTGGAAACTCTTAAGATTCACACCTTCCACCAGATTGTTGGGCACCCGATAATTCATCTTTGTAAATGGATTTGTCCCATCTTTCGATGCCATAAGATTGATTCCTTCTCTGTAGCTTTTGATACAAAACATCGTGCCAATTTTGTAGTAGTGGATGCGACGCTCATGTTTAGGACATAGAGATCATTTTCTCGTGGAGCGCACATGAGGATCCACTCCTCGGTAATTTTGAATCCCGGCTTTAGACTGAGGCACTCCTTATCCATAAAATGAGTTGTGAACTTCTTATCGCAGATCTGTGAGATACTTATCACGTTATTTTCTAACTCGGCTATGTAGTTGACTTTGTCGAAAGAAACCACACGTTTATTAGTATTCCCTCACCAATTATCCTTCCTCCTTGAGTACCCCAAACCCTACGTAGCCTACTTTAATTTATTTAACATCATATAACAAGGCTAGCATCCCTGTCATGTGTTGAGAAGCTCTGATGTCCATTATCCACTTAGAAATGATTGACCTCGGGAGCCCCTACACATGCAATTAAGAAATTATTTAAACAGTGATACCAAGCCTTCTCGGTCTTGGGTTGGTTTTGGGATATCAAACTTTGGAACATAAAATTTCTTAACTTCGATTTTAACAACTTGTTCAACCTTTGATTCAGTCTTTTTATCGACCTTGGTTGCAACAGTGGTTTTGACTGCCTTTGAAGATGGTTTAGTTTTGATCACCCAAGTTTGTTATTCAGAAATTGCTTTTGGTGTAAAATTTTGGATCTTTTTATCTTTCTTAATCGATGATTCACTAGTTTCTTTGTTTAAAACATTTGTAGTTACTGATGTCTCATTGTTATTAGATTCAACTTTCTTTTCAAAATATGTATTGGAACAAACTTTGGGGATTTTTTTTTCACATCTTCTGATAACTTTTAGCATGGTAAACAGGTTTAGATTGGGAAATTGTCTTGCAATATGTCCGACTTCATTACACTTGAAGCATGTCCTGCTGTCAGTGACAGAGGTTTTCTGAACCTGCTCACTACCTTCTTCTTAGCGTAGAACTCATCAAGTAAGGGGATAGTACTTATAGGTTTACTTTGTCTTGTATATGTTAGTGTGGGTTGGTTTAGTAGGTTTTGGGCTTGGTTGATGTTATATAAGTGCACATAAGGATTTGGGTTTCACATGGTTGTATCAGGTCATCCTATATGTTATAAATAGGATGCAACTAAGTCTTGTTTTGGTTGTTGATTGTTCACTAGACTTTGAATCGGTGTACTGGATGATTCTTTGTAATCGTACACACTAGATCAATAATACAATCGACTTTGCTTTTATTCTTCTACATCTTTCTTGTTTTTCTACCCCTTGAGTATGTTGTTTGTGATATCCGATTGTAGTTTTGGGACTTACAATTAGTATCAGAGCCTAAGAAGTCTTTCGAAGGCTCAGTTTAATCGGATATTACTTGAAGAACACGGCTAACTCAAAGTTTGTTGATTCAAAGATCAAAAAGTTGAATTTCTTATTCTGTTTTATTGATTAATTCATAGTATTCAACTGACTTTTTTGTTTAAGTGTTTTAGCAGGTTTATGTTTTGGGAGTTTTGGCCAAAGAACATTAAAATAAAAGAAAATTGTTATTTGATCTGTTTTGAACGAATTGAAAAGTGTTTGCAGGTATTTTAGGGATATTGGTGGAAAGAAATCAATAAAATTCTTGATGTCAATCTCCTACAGTTTAGGAATTCTGTTATATTGGACTGAGTTTAGTTTCCAAAATTATTTGGAGTGTACGGGACAAATGATTTGCCCTGTGAAAGTTCTAGTGTACGAGCTTGAGCGTGCGGATCAGTGTGCAGTTTGATTATGGACTATGGACTCATATTTGGTGTCGGCAAATTTCAGTTACTGCGGCCTAAGTTGTTGTGTGCGTCCAATAGAGGTGTGCGGTTCTCCAACTGGGCGTATCATTACTCAGCTTATCATTTGAGCTCAACCAGTGTGCAACCAAAATGAGAGTGTACCCCAATTCTAATGGTGTTCAGTCAGTGAGTGGTGTGGCTTAGAGAAGTGTGTGATCGATTGACCTGTGCAACCATTTGAACTGTATACCCTTTGGATTGTGCCACCTAAACCGTACTATTTTGAACCTTGGACTGTGTGACCGTTTGAATTGTGGGACACATAATAACTATTGAAAAATATAAAACTATTAAATTTAATCACTATTAAATTATTACTAATAGTTTGTCTTTTCAGCAATGGAGTACACCAATCAAGTGTCGTTAAGTGAAAAAGTTACTAAGAACCAAGACTTAGACAATGTCATTGGAATTGCCAACAAGATTCCTGGGCTACATATGGGGGATTCGTTCTCTGAGTGGAAATTTCATTTCATTTAATACATGGAGATCAATTGGTAGAAGTCCAACTGTTATCACCAATGTGGTAGATGAGGAAAAGGGAACAACTACTATCAAACTTCAGCCTATAGTGATGAAGACTACGAAAAGACAGAGATTGATGATAAGGCTTTGGCTATGTTGCATTCTACATTAGTTCCAGAAATTGATATTGGTGTTCATGAATCAAAGTCTGCCAAAGAACTGTGGGTTGCTCTTCTGGCCATGTATGAAGGAAATGAAGAGATGAAAGAGAGCAAGAGAGAAATGCTGACTCAAAGGTTCAAGATGTTCAATCACTTTCTTGGAGGAACTCTAGAAAATCAAATTCAAAGGTTCATCGCCTTGATCAGCGAAATGAGAACGCATGATATGAAACTCGAAAAATCAGTTGTCAACAAAAAGTTGCTGAATGCTCTTCCTAGAAACTGGGACACAAATGTCACACTGATTAAGAAACCAAGGATCTGACCCGTTTGAGTCTTGCAGAATTGATTTCTTTACTCAAGTCGTATAATATGGACGACAGGAAAAGATTGTACAATAATACCTCAAGCTACAACAATGCTGGAGTTTCAACTAACACGACCCTGGTTTCACAGCAAGGACTGGGGCATTTCAAATGTTTCCTTCCAGTGTTCCCAACTACTCAAATACCTCAGCTTCGGTTCAACTTTGATTCTGTTTCATGCTAATGCTTCTACCTACCTTGGTTACTCGGGTTACACAACTTCTATCCCTGTTTAAGAAATAAACCAAGTTCAATTTGCACCAACTCATGCTACATCTAGTGCTGCTTCAAATTTCACGGTTTCTAAGAAAGTTGAAGACCATATGGCATTCATGGCAGGGGTTATGAATTGTTATAATGCACTCGTTGCCGGCAAGCTAACTTCCAATCACATAGGGGCAGATGAGCTATATGAAGTTCATCCTGATGGCATCGAAGAAATGGACATACTTGGTAAATAGCCATCGTTCTGTTTTGTGCAAAGAATTTCGTCAAGAGAACTGGCATAAACAACTGGGAAGCAACAAATAAAGAACTTGGATCGAACAAATTAAAGCTCAGATGTTTCAGTTGCCACGAGCCAAGGGATTTTTCTCGTGAATGCCGACAACCAAGAAGAGAGAGATCAGACTCAAATGTGACTGTTACTGTCAGCTTAGTATCAAGACCTACATCTAATGTTGTTTGTACTTCAAATGTGACCATCACTCGCCCAACTAACAACTCTACTTCTAATACATCTACTAGAAACCAAAACACTGTCTCTGGATCAACTTTAGTTGCAAACCCAACTAATGCTTTGGTGGCTCACGAAGGGGGAGGATTTGATTGGTCAAATTAGATGGCTGACCTACAAATAACTGAAGATAATGTGTTTTAACCCTTATGGCTCAGATGAATGACTTTAATCCCTCGGCTACTGAGGTTTGTGTAGATAATATTTGTTGTACTGATGCTTGTAGGGATAAAGTTAGTGGTTACAAAGAGTAGGCTGACTCACTCATTATGCAACTACAATTATCCAAATCTGATTTACATCAGATTTAAGAGAAGATTAATGGATATAAGGATATGGTTGAGGTACAAAAGCGTAATATCTGTTACTTCAAGGAACTATCAGAGAAGTTAACTTTTGAACTTGATAATCTAAAATCAACTTTTTAAAATACAGGATTTAATTTTAAAAAAATTGATGTTTCAAGTGAAAAAGTTGAGAAAATGATAAACCAACAACTAAAATATAGCAAAAAGGAATTAGGAATAAAGGATTGGGATTTGTATGGATTCCTCCACCATACAATCACAATTACACATCTATTCCTATGACTAAGGAGGAGATAGCCAACATGCCTCACATGGGGTATGGTCGACCGAGTGTTGTGAAGGTTGAACCAGTCAAGCACAAGAAAGTTAAAATCACAAGGCCTGATAAAATGGAGATTAAGTTAGAAAAATAGGCTTTCAATAAAACATTCATAAAACCCGCTGATGCTTCAAAACATACTGAATGTTAAACCTGCCTCCTGAGGATTAAGTTAGACCTGCCTCCTTGTTCATGCAACACACATACAAGTGCGGAATCCAAGTATGTATGCAAACCAAAGCAAAGTAAGAATATGTGATAACCAAAGATTCAATATCTTGATTAACAGCTGACAACTAGTACAAACATATACAACCAATGCTCATACAACTCATACAAACTGCCTGTGCTCTTGCGTCTTCCTCGGCTCAACTTGCTAGTTCGTCTTTTATCAGTGACCAGAATGACCAACCCTTGACTGAGAGGTGCATGTCTGCTTATATAGTGTCCATGCTAGTCATTCATACGAAGTACTTTGCTAGACATACGGAACACACTATTACACACGAAGAACTGCTCCAAAGATGCTCGTACGAACAAGTTGGTTCGTACGAAGCATTCTCTCATTCATACAAAACAAGTAAGACAACTTGTTTACAATGCTTCCTTTGTACAATGCATGTGGCTCATACGAGCAGCATCTTGCTCGTACGGAGCATTCTCACTCGCATGAAATGCTTTCTTCGGAGAGCGTGTCACAGACATGACGTACACAAGACTCAACATATGCAACATGCAACTGTTTAACACAGACAAACTAAATCGACGTACGAAACCAAGATAGGAGGATATCTTGATTTGGTCGACACGACCAAACTTATACAGACACAGGAAACAAAGACCGTACAATTACAGATGTAACTAAAAACAAGCGACATACACAAAAGTTTATCAACAAATTCCCCCTTGGTTGTTGCTTGGTCCTCGGTCTTTGGTCTTCATATTTGAATGGCCTGGAGGATCAACAAACTCCCGTATAGATCTGCTATCCACTGATAGAGCATCAGGTCTTCAAATTTTCCAGAAACACCAAACCATTCATGTTTCCTCTTGATAACTACTTGAGGTAACTGGATCGGTCACTATCTTCTTGAGCATTTGACTTCTACTACTGGAGTTGAGCAGAAATTATTTGTCGCGAGGAATGAGGCCGAAGCATCAGGACTGCCATAGTAATTAATTTTGCTCTGCATACCTCATTCCACTGAATGTTCACTCGCTTTCTGCTCATTTCAAACATGTCTTTAAAACCATTAAAGCATTTAACCAGTGTAGCATTTCGAGAATGAGACCATTCTTTCAAGTTTTATTCTTAGCAGTTAATGTTTCCGTTAGGTTTACCATTGTAAGAAAGTGCTTTATGAAGTTATGATATCAAACAAATATTTTTATGGTGTATCTTGGCAGAAAAAACTTTTGAGTCTCAACTTTGGCTAAATTAAAAAGAACATATCTAACAACATAGTAAACTAAACTAAAATAATTACTGTCACTAAATATTCACCAGATAATCGTTTTTAGAGTTTCAAGGTAAGAGAATCATACTAGCATTTAATCTTGACAAAAACAGTTTTGTTAAAACATCAAATTGAATAAATAAATATTCTACTATGATTATCGGTATTGTTGTCCACATAAGCTCAACTTATCAGATGTAATCATGATTAGGAGATATGATTAGTCTATAATTTATACTTACTAGCCGGTGTTCAACCACTTCACGACACATTCCCGTATCAAGATATGCACGAGAGAAAATCTTATCGGTGAGTATACTGCTTATCATCTATTTTGAGTATATGATGTGAGATACTCACTTATTTTGTTTGAAACAAGCCCTATGTGATTAAATCACTTATTTATGAGGAACTTGATTTTCATATGCATGCAGGGGGAACTTGAATTTCATATGCATGCAGGGCACAGATTATGTCCGTGAACAGGTTAGTAGCCATCTTACCGCAAAGAGACAACTTAGCTCCCGCATAAAGCTGTGATTTTTATCACTTACTTTTGGGTGGATGTGATATTTTTATCACTTATTTGATGGTCGTATGCAGTATGTACACGTGTGTATGGTATCATGGAAGTTCTAGACTTGCGCCACCGTTATTTTTCGGTAAAAGATTCAACCATGATACCCAGATGATAAGTCAGCATAAAGACCGTATATCTCAGAACTCGGCATACTATCAACTAAATTTCGGTACCAAGACCATATGCCAATGAATGGTTCCCACCTGGCTTGCCGTCCGTTAGGTTTGTATCAACCTGCACATTTTAGTTGATTGTGAGCCTACCGAGACATCATTAGTAAAGCTACTTATCAATTTTCATTCTTTGTCATTGACTTGTTTATGACAAATTACCGGTGTATTTCATCATCTTCAACTTGTCTTATCCAAGAAACTCATTTTTATTTTTGGGTTTTCTATTGTTTTTGTATTTTTCTAAATTTTCTCCCCCTTAAATATAGAAGGTAAATAAGTAAAAACGCATATTTTTGTATTTTCATGAAAATTTCTCCCCCTAAAGTATAAAGATAAGAAAATTGAAAAATCTTTTTGTAGTTTTAGATTTTTATAAAAATATGTAGAAAAATAATTAGCCATGGTTGAGTTACTCGGTTTTCACCTTGATGCCATTTACCAAAAGTAGATAATCAAAACGAGATTTGTCAAAAGCTTTGGTAAAAAGGTCGGCATGTTGGTGATCGGTGTGATTTTAACAACATTAATAAGTTTCTTTTCATAACAATCTCGTATGAAATGATACTTAATCTCAATGTTGTGTTTTTGAGTGCTGTACAAGATTCTGAGTGATCTGTAAAGCAGTTTCATTATCAACAAAAATAGGAGTAGATAGAAATTCAAAACCGTAGTCGCGCATTTGCTGTTGAACCATAGAACCTGCGAGCAGCAACTAGAAGCCGAAATATACTCAGCTTCACAGGTTGATATAGCTACACAGTCTACTTTTTTGCATTGCCACATGACTAGGCGATTTCCAAAGAACTGACATCCTGCTGTTGTTGATTTTGCATCTATTTTGCTAGCCGCCATGAATCAACACTGAATGCTGTCAGATCAACGTTATCATCCTTGGGTACTAGAGACCAGTGTCCAGGCGACCCTTTAAATAACGAAGATCCTTTTCACAGCCATCAAATGAGAAGCTTCGGACTAGACTGAAAGAAGACATGTTTGGTACATTATATCGGGTCTTGAAGTAGTAAGATACATGAGGGTTCCGATCATGCACGGTAGAGAGATGGTTCCACATGTTCACCCTTTCGTCTGGAGTAATCCCATGATTCTAAGCTAATGGGTTCCCAAAGGCTTTGAGTCATCCATTTGAAATCGCTTGAGAATTTCCCCGACGTACTTTGTTTGATGAACGAAGATTCCTTCCTTTGATTGCTGAACCTCCAAACCTAAAAAGAAAGTCATTTCTCCCATTGCGCTCATCTCGAGCTTCTCCTGCATAACCTGTTCGAATTCCTTGCACATTCGTTCGTTGGTAGACCCAAAAATAATGTCATCAACATAAACTTGCGCTAGCAGCAAATCCTCGTTCCTTTCCTTGATGAAGAGAGCACAGTCGATCAATCCTCGTCGAAAACCATTCTTCAGTAGATAGGTAGGCAACGTTTCATACCAAACCTTGGAGCCTGATGAAGACCATATAATGCCTTGTTGAGAAGCCAAACCTTGTCAGGATGGATTGGATCTTCAAAACCTGGCGGTTGCTCAACATATACCTCTTCTTCAACCACACCATGAAGATATGCACCTTCACATCCATTTGATAAACGGTGAACTCTTGTAGGACGCTTAAGCCAATAAAATTCTTATGGCCTCAAGTGTGCAACCGGTGCATAAACTTCATTGTAATCAATGCCTTCGACCTGATTAAAGCCCTGGACAACCAATCGTGCTTTGTTTCTCATAACAACACCTCGGTCATCCTTCTTTCATTTGTAAACCCATCGAGTGCCAATCTTCTTGTAGTTATCGGGTCTGTCAACTAACTTCCACACACCCAATTTCTGAAACTGCTGAATTTCTTCCTGCATGGCTTCAACCCAAGAGTCTTCTTTCATTGCCTCCTTCCAAGATTTTGGTTCAACTTGGAAAACATAGCAGGCAAAAGACCAATCGTTCTGCCCCCATATTCCCTTATTTTTTAATATAGGCCAGCATTCTGGTTGTTTCGAAGCGGATACTAGTCTGCACACCACGCTAGACATCCCCAATAATATTCTGCTGAGGATGGATATTATGAATTCGAGTTTCTGGAACATCGGGAACTCGAGAGTTTATACCCAAATTGTTGATATTCAGATCAATAGTTAAATCGAGTGCTGGATTGGATGAGGATGTAGATGCATGACCTTCAGTCGTCCCGTGAAGGTTGTAAATATTTGACGTGACATCAGAAATACCAGGAATCGCACCAGTGGTTGCTTCATTTGCATCATGAAACTCATCATCTTCTGATGAAACATTATAATCCGCAGCATCTTTCGAATTCCTCATTTTGAGCAAGATTGTTAACGAAGTCGACACTGGGTTAACAATAATTGGTCGAACTAATGACGAGTCAATTGCTGTATCACTTTCTAGTAACATTTGAGCCGCAGCAGATGCATCATCAAAAGTTGGCAGATTAAAGGAGTCGAACAGTCCATCGTAGTCGAACATCCAAGGAGCACCTGGAGCTCTTACTGATTATGTGTATCTCTGAACCTTGACTTCACCCCATTCTTCAATCTTCTTCGAAGACAAATTCCACACTCTGAAACTCGGAGTAGCATATCCAAGGAAGAAGCCTTCGATAGCCTTTAGACCAAACTTTCCATGTGGATCAATCATAGTGCATGGAGCTCCAAAAGGTTCTAAGAAAGAAACATCAAGTTTCCTTTTATGTAGCAACTCAAAACATGTCTTCCCATGTATCTTCACTATTAGAACTCTATTCATCGTGTAACATGCACTAGCAAATCTTCTCCCCAAAATTGAACGGGGAAGTTCTGATTCTACTAACATAGTCCTTGCTATTTCAATCAAGTCCTATTCTTCCTCTCAACGACACCATTCTGTTGTGGAGTGCAGCGAGAACTGTACTGTTAGGACGTTTTGAGACCGTTGATACTTGAGTATTAATAGTTGAGCTGGTTTGTAATAGTTAGTTAAACTAGAAGGGTCAAAAGTGCAATATGTGAAACATTAGAACAGAGCGCATATTTAATAACCCAACGTATTTAATAAATACGTCTGGGTAATCAGATGTGTATATATATGTTCTTCAATGGAAACCCTTGTCCAAGCTTATTGGACATATTTTGGTGATTACTCTTGTGTTGTGATTCTTGTTATTGTGCTTAATCCGAATATCCAGGTGCTCTTATTGATTACATCTTTCGGATTTCATATACAGCACTTGTTATTTGATCCATTCAAGAATCTTCATCTTCAGTTGTTTGGTTTTTCTTAACTTTTACACATTCAAACAACTAATCTATAGTTGTTTGGGTGATAACAATCAACCACTGTGATTCGAATCTATTTGGGACTCACAATTTGGTATCAGAGCCTTTGTGCTATTGATTGTTTGAGTTTTTGTTAAGATTCTCAAGTTTTAAAGGTTTTTCGAAAGTTTTCAAAGTTTCAAGGTTTTCAAATTTTTGAACTTAAATGGCTTGATTTTGTCTGTTTAATCATTTAGTTGTTGTTAATCAGTGTTTTGGTAAAAATTTGGGTCATTTTGGTGCAAAGAAACATGGATTTTGAGTCGTTTTCTGGTGATTAAAGGGTTTTTGTTCGTACTTAAACCAATCTGGGCGTATTTATTGTTGTAGGCAGCGTAAATATTTTGAATCCAGCTTTTAGTTGTTGAAGATCGCGTAATTGACAATTACGCTGGATTAACACCAGCGTATTTGTTGATTTTCAGCGAAATAGTGCCATCGTATTTAATCGAAGGTGACTTCGAAGTCATGATAAAAATCCTCAGCGATTTTATCACGGTGTCAGCGTAATTAACCAAACTTATGCTTGTTTTTCGTATTCCAGCGGATTTAGATATTTTCGCAGGATAAAGTCGCCAAAGAACTCCAAGCATAATTAAGTTTATTGCAGCGTATTTGATTCAAGTGCAGTGTATTTGTTTCATTGGAAGGTATTTGTCTTCTGATTTCATTCTTCCCAGCGTATTTAATCTCTGATCAACCAAAATGTCTCTCAATCAACTCAACCCAATTGCCAAGCTGAGTTGGAAACATGAACAGCTACAAGACCTCCCAAGTTGAAAGGATCTGAGGATTTCAGCAGTTGGAAGAACAGAATCAAAGCCTTCTTTGAGTATATCGACTACACTCAATGGATGTCCCTCACGGTGGGTCCACACGTTCCAATGATAATTCCGATAACATTCGTACAATCAACGAAGATCATCAATGTTCACCGAAGAAGACAAAACTCTCATTCAACGTGACCTAAGGCTCATGCTGCTCTTACTATGGCCCTGTCCAAGGACGACAACAACTTGTTCGAAGAGTACACCTCCACTCATGAATTTGGTTGGCTCTTATTGACCACTATGAAGGAAACGAGGAACTTACGGACAACAAAAGAGACATGGTTCAGAAAGAGTATGACATGTTTGGAAGCATTCGTGGCGAAAGCTTATCCGATCACATCAGTCGATTTATGGGAGTGCTGACTAAAATGAAGAAAGTGGAAATCCTGTTGCAAACTATGCATCAATCAAGAAGCTGCTAGACTCACTTCCTAAAGAATGGAGCCTTCAGTGTATGATGATAAAAGCACTTTCTTAACTAGCACAACTCCTATCACACTCTCGGAACTGATCAACACTCTGAAAGCCTTTAAATGGATATTGTCAAGAGAGAAATGAACCAAACAGGGTATTCACAGAAACTTACTCAATCAGCTGCTTCAACTTATGCTCCCAAGAATATGGCATTTCTTGCTCCCATCACCTCATGTGGATTGAATCCTCAAACTGGTGTCTAATCTTATCCCAACGCTTCTGCAAGCTCTGTAAAGGCCTCGTCATCCACCGAAAAGACTACCATGGCCAGCGATGCTCAAGCACTTAAAATATCCAAGAACATGTCGCTCTGTTTAACACCTTCTTAAGCAGCTATGAGGTTCTCATGTTAGGAGAATTGAAAAGAGATTTTCTCACAGCTGAGGACATGTATCAAGTGGATCCTGATGACAGGAGGAGATAGATTTGAAGTGGAAGATGGGATGATTACTCTTTGTTTGAAGAAATTTCAAGACAAAACAGGAAAAAGACTAGCTCTGGGAAAAACCGGATTTGACAAGTCAAAGCTGAGATGTTACAATTGCAAAAATCTGGTCATTTCAAGAGGGAATGCCCGTTGCTGAAGAATGAGAATGCTGAAATCAATCAGACAAGAAGGCCGATGACTATTGAAGGGAGTGACAGTATTGCTGAAAATAACCAGAAAGCTTTGGTTGTGGAAGATTACGACTGATCAGAGGAAATAGCTGAGGCTAAAGGTGAAGTTAACAAAGCTCTCATGGCAAACATCTCCACTGTTTCTGTCACGTCTACATCAAACTGTGTGGAAAAGCAAACCGCCAAGATTCCCAAAGATGACAAGGGTCTGAATAGCATCATCAATCCTGCTGAACAAACTTCAGAGAAGGGAAAACAGAAAGCCGATAAGAATGATTTGAAACCTGCAACTCAAGAAGCTACCAGTAGCAGCAAGAATGAAGAGGTTGGAACTTCTACAACCGCCATGAAGTCAGAAACTGAGGATAAGGATTTGGTAAACAACATACCATATGAATTTAAAGCTAAGTTGTGCTCCAAGCCATGTTTGAACGTCATGGCACACTACAAATAATCAACCGTGACATAATTAAAGAAAAAGAAGAGGTTTTGAAAATTAAGTAAGAACTAAAAGAAAATGAAGCTGCATATCAAAGAAAGTTAAATTCAACCATAGCTGAATGCAGCTTTAAAAGAATTTTTTTTCAGAAAAGATTTCATCATAAATGATTTGACCGAAAAACTAGAAAAATCACAAAACGAAAATAACAAATTGCAAATCATTTTTGATAAATGGAAAATTAGTCAAAAAGCACTCGTTGATATTGTAAACTGTCAACGACCGACATTCATAAATGATGGAATTGGATATAAAGATAAATCCGGAAATGAAAAAAATATTTCCTCCTCCGCACAGCAAAAATTATGTCCCTATGCCATCTCCTCATCCTAAAACTGACTTAATCGATAAAAATGATCTTGTGGATCACAATGCTTTTTACAACCTCAAAACAATACTAACATGTCTGAAAGCAATGCAGATCTGTGTGAGGGTCAAGAAGATGTGTGCGATGAGGAAGATGAATGTGGAGGTTCCAAAATAGGAATCGGTTACTCAGGCGAAAGTTATTCAACAGTTAACTGGTTTGCCTGGAATTGTAATAAGACAAACAAAATTTGTATTAAGGATAACTGTAATATTTTATCTAGGATGGATGACTGTGACGGCTTTATGCCAAAATTGAACATTCGGGATGACTGTAATGGCCTTGCGCCTACACTTAAAACTCACAACCAAGTGCATGCTGAGGTTGAGAGTCATGACTTAAACTCTATTTTTAATGATGAAAATGTTATGCTTGAATCTCCTGTATCTGTGCCAGAATTGAAGAAAAACAGATTTGAAAGTTCCTTACAGAGGAAATTCCCGAGTTTGTTCCATCAGTTACAGGTACATTAGAGACTGATAAAGACTTTACTGAAGAAAGCAATAGAGATGATTCAAGCACAACAACTTCAGAGAGTGATGGAGAAATGTCAAATGAAAGTCAAGAATCAACTCGTCATCAGACAGTGAGCACAGTGAAGACTACACTGAAGATGAAAATCATCCTGACAAGAAATTGAAGAAGGTCAAAGATTCAAGCCATGTTATGTCATCAAATTCTTCAAGCAGCTCCAGATTCTCATCACATACATTCATCTTCGCACTCAGAACCAGGAAGAAAAGATCATATCCAAACAATGCTTTCGCTATGGTCATTTAGGACATACTGTGAAACATTTCAAAAGCAAGAAATTTTCTAACCAAATCAAGATTTGGTTAAAAGTTTCACTAATCAATTTGACAATTTGAAGAAATCAGTGAAATGCATAGTTAATTTAACTTGCTTTTGGAAAGAAAAGAAAACACTCTTGCTCAAAATCATGATAGAACTAATGTAAAGCAAGTATGGGTTGCAAAAACTAGCTAACTTGTACACATTTTTTTGTTGTTGTTGTTGTATAACAATAAACTTCAAAAATGGCTTCGGATGCTCATGGAATATATCTGCCATGTTGACAGCGGATGCTCCAGGCATATGACCGGCTTAAAGGATCTGCTTAAAAACTTTTGTGTTATCGATGGTGTTTTTCGTATCCTTTGCCGGAGACGAAAAGGGAGGGAAGATCGTCGGAATGGGTGATGTCGTGTCTGAAGCACTTACTCTAGAGAATGTAAACTATGTTCCATAGTTGTGTTACAATCTCATGAGTGTATCATAAATCTGTGACAAAGGAATTTCGGTGCTATTCAATGACATGGAGTGTTATTCCTCAAACCCGAATACTCTGTCCCTGCAGAAATGATCATGCTCAGAGCTCCCCGCCAAAACAACACCTACGTGCTAAATAATGAAAAATGCCAAATCTAATGAGCAAATGACATGTCTTATTTCAAGAGCATCTGAATCGGAATCACTGCTTTGGCATAGGCGTTTAGGGCATGTGAACTTTAAAAATATAAATAAGCTTTCAAAAGGCATCGAGTCTACAACAAACGGACCAAGATGGTGATTGAATCGTATTACGTCGATTTTCAAGAAGAAATTCAATAACACTGGAAGCGCCCCAAACTGGTTTTATGACGTAGACATTGTATTCAACACTTTCGACATCGCTGAACCTGTCACTGAATTCGAACCTGCAGAATCAACCCCATTAGAGCCACTGTTTGATCCTTCAGACATTGGTTTCACACCTTTTACAACTCGTTCACCCCAGCCTCTGCCCTTCCTACCCTTCCTGGTATCGAAGTAGATGGTGACACATCTGTGAAATGCATCTCACAAGATGATTCTTCTTCACAGCAGATTGTGGACCACCTGAAGAAGACGAAATTCCGATTATCTACGTCGACGAACACTTCTCTAATCTGCCTCTACAAGTTGAAACTCACACCAACGCAGGATACAAGACCAATCAAAACCATCCAATTGAAAATGTCATTGGTTCTGTGAAAGATGGAGTTCGAACTCGCGGTTAATCACATACCATCAATACACGTCTGTATGCAGCTTTTCTCTCGCAGTCTATCCCAAGAGATATCGAAGAAGCCATTCAAGACTCTAGCTGGTACAAGCAATGCAAGAAGAATTAGCCCAATTTCGGAAGCTTAAAGTCTGGGAACTCATGATTTCCAGATGGAGAGTATCCCATTGGTACCAAGTGGGTGTTTCGAAACAATATGGACGATCCTGGTGTAGTTCTCAAGGATAAGGCAATATTGGTAGTTCAAGGTCTTCGGCAGGAGAAGGGGATTGACTATAAGGAAGTTTTTGCATCGGTTGCACGCTTAGAAGCTATCAGAATCTTCTTGGCCTATGCTTCGTTCAAAAACTTTAAGGTGTTTCAAATGGATGTAAAGAGTGCATTTTTGTATGGGAAAGTGAAAGAAGATGTCTATGTCTATCAACCTCCAGGTTTTGAAGATCCTCACTTCCCTGCAAGATACTATAAGCTTGACAAAGCACTCTATGGTCTTCATCAAGCTCCTCGAGCATGGTACGAGACTTTGTCAACATATCTTCTGGAATGTGGGTACTTAAGAGGCAAAATAGATATGACTCTTTTCACAAAAGGATCGGAGATGACGTGATGCTGGTGCAGATCTACGTAGACGATATCATCTTTAGGTCAACTGATGAAGCTCTTTGCAGGGAGTTCAAAAAATTTATGATGGCAAAATTCGAGATGAGCATGATGGGAGAACTTACGTTTTTCTTGGGATTAGAAGTGAGCAGACGAGAAGATGGCATTCTCATTCATCAGGCTAAGTATATCAAAGATATTCTCTCCAAGTACAACATGAATGATTGCAAATCTGCCAGCACTCCCTTCGCTGATGTATCAGACCGCAAGTAGGCCTGAATTATGTGGGCTGTCCATCTCTGTGCACGATTTCAGACGGATCTGAAAGAATCTCATGAAGCTGCTGTCAAAAGAATCTTTCACTATCCGAAAGGAAAACCTAAGCTTGGTTTGTTGGTATTCTAAAGGATAGTAATTTTGATTTAATTGCTTATTCAGACAGTGATCATGAGTTGCAGTGACGAGTCTGTCTAGAGTCATTTAGGAATCGTCTCATTTCTGCAAGCAAAGCAACAAAGTTCCACATCACTATCAAGCTGAATACACGGCAGCTTACAGTTCCTGTTCTCAAGTTCTTTGGATACAAAATCAGTTGTTGGATTATGGAATCAACGTCATGAAGACTCCTATATTCATCGAAAACGAGGCGTGTCTTGGAATTGTGAAGAACCCTATCCACCACTCCAAAACAAAACATATCGAAATTCGCATTCATGCGATCAAAGATGCGTATGAGAAAGGATACATTCAAGTGGTGCCGGTGGATACAATGCAACAAAAGGCTGATATATTCACGAAAGCCTTCGATAAAACTCGCTTCAACCAGTTGGTAACCTCGTTGGAAATGGTCAATTTCCTTGAATGGAAATGATTAAAAAATAAAAAATAAAAAAAATAATAATAATAATGATAATAATAATAATATCATTAAATGTGCCCAACAAAAAGATTTTCTTCAAAGTTAAAATTTCTTTTCAAGCTCTAGATTCTTGAAAATAAAATTTTAAGGGGGAAGTCTTCCAGAAATATTGAATCAAATCCTTGTTTGACACCTACATGAGAAATGATAGAAAAACTGCTGACACTTTGTTTGATCTTAAAACAAAATAAGGTTGAGGCACCAAGCAAAGATGTGTCAGTAGATTTAGCAATACCTTGAAGTAAACTGCGAATAAGAGACAACAGCTAATGATCACACAAGAATTCTGGATACCCATAATGTTGTGCAACTTGCGTGTAACACGTTGTGGCGTATGGCTTAGTGGTCTTAAATCTTGCATTGATAGATTGGCAAAGTCTGAGATTTTTGGTCTTTATATTGACTACTCATTCGGGGATATCATAGTTGCTATTCTGCTGCATCAAGATACATGCTGACCTAGACACAATTATGATATCTTTACAAAAGAGCCAAAGTGGCCAAAACCCTACACAAATGAAGCTCTCATTGAGAATAATTTAAGTGCTTAAATCGTACCGTATATGGTATCTGTCATAGCCCTCATTAGACTTTGGTCTCTTTGCTGTATGGAAATACTGACCTGATCACCAATTGTCTAACGTTGAAAGTTTAAGAACGAATGAGGTCAATATACTCACCTACTATGAGGAATCTTTGCGCATACCTTGATCGCGGGGTATGTCCTGATGTGGGACTCACGGGCACAACATTCTGACAGTCCAGCATGAGTGGGGAACATCGAATTTCTTGTCAATATTACCACAACATGATAAAATGTTCTCTAATCGCATGTTGAAAGATAGGTGCATGATCTAAACGGACAAACATACTGATAGTTTTTCTTGTGCCTTGATTATTCAAAATATCTAATATTTTATCTCAAACTAACGAAGTGTTACCAGTATGATCTTCTGCAGGAAAGTCACAGGATCCGAATCAGTAAGCATAAGTTTTATGTGAAAAAGGAAGCTTCCTTGTCCTAAAAATAATTTTCAGAATTCAAATTGCAAACCTTCACTTTTCTTAAACTTATTCATAATATTTGCACTATTTTTAACCAAAAAGAACACATTTTTCGAGAAAAATTTGAGATTTTCGAGTGTATTTATTTCAAGCTTCTTAGACTTGAAGAAACTTTTAAAAATCTCATAGGCGGCGTAATTAATATACCAGGTAATGAATAATTACGCTATTAATTACGCTGGAATATAGAATTGTATATAAATATCTGTTTTCAACTTTATGTAAAAATTTTCAAATCTTTCAAATCTCATCATCTTCTTCAACCGAAACCCACTCTTAAAATCATCAAACTTAATTAAGCAATCCGATCAGCTTTTGTAAGATTAATATCAGTATGTTTTCAGTTTTCAAATGATTGATTGCTTATGGTTGAGTTTGTAGATCACCATTACAAGATCAGTGTTGGTTAATGTAGATAGATTGATGAGTTTCATGGAGTTCGTGGTTTATCAAGAAATATTTGAAAGCAGCATATTTGTTTTGAATATGGCGTAATTATTTCTTGAAGACAACCGTATATGTATGGGTCAACGAACGGCAGATTTAAGTCTTGAACGTGAGTTCAAGCAACCGGCATGTTAGACAAATACGCGGTCAAGCTAGCATAGTTAAACATCTATGCTGGTTTTACTTGAAATTCGCTATTCAGTGATCTGCGTATATAATTTTCCTTTGGCGTAATTATCACTGAGTCCATTGTACATAGTAATGCATGTCCGGCATAAATAAAATCAGTGTCTAGCGTAGATAATAGCGGATTTATAATTTTCATTTTAATTTCTTTTCTAATTTTATTTATTATCCAAATATATTTTATAGATAAATTATTATGTATATATATTTTTAATTTTTTATTTATATATTTATATTTATGTATATATATGTATTTACATTTCTCTGCTATCTAACTATTATGCTCTGAAACAGAAATCTAACTTAACTAGTTTTCACATTTCAGAATGGCTCCAATTAGTATGGGACGACACAAGAAAGCACAATCAGCCCATAACTCTAGTTCCTCCGGAGCCCGATTTCGAAGATGTGATGGACTGGCTATCACGGAGCAAAATAAGTTATGCAGTCCAGGCAAATCCAACGATTTACTCAATCCACATAGAAGAGTTTCTGGAGAACTGCAAGGGTAAGAACACTGAACAAGGTCAAGCACATCACAGCGACAGTGTGAAACAAAGAGATAAAAGTGATTGAAGAGCGGATTCGAAAGGTTCTTAGCCTCGAGATAACGCTAGTGACCCGTTAAAGCTAAGCAAAGAGGCAGTACTAGAAGGTTTTTCGCGGGTGAACAATGTTGGAGATTTTCGCAACAAAAATGAGATCAAAAAGTCGGGGCTTACAAAAGATTGGAGGTTCATTCTTCACACGTTCTGCATGAGCATTTGTCAGAGAAAAGGCGGTTACGACGGGTTAAATTTAGAGTGGTCCGCGGCAATGCTAAATTTTTGCACCAATCAGCCCTTCAACATTTCTGGGTTAATCTTCTATTGCATGATCGACAACGTAAACAAAGGTGCATGGGACATGTATCCACGATTTGTACAATTGCTTATCGATGATCAGCATCAGAACCTCCACACGATGGAAATCTGTATCAATTTCAACTCCCCAAAGGAAGACAAATCACAGAGTTGAAAATAAAAGAGTGGGTGATGCTGCACAACTAGATGTATCTAGAAGAGAGACTTCCTGTGGTTTTGGCTGCATACAACAAGTAACGGGTAAAGGCAAGGAAAGGTAGAGAAGGTCGAGGCGATCCCGTTGATGTTGTGGAAGAGGCTGAGTTAGAAGAGGAAATACCACTGGTTCGTAAGCGTAAAGACAAAGGAAAGAAAGTGGTTGAAGAAGAACCTTCAAAGAAAAGAAGCAAGAAAGATGCACCTAATCCAGAACGAATCATGGCCGATAGCAATCGCGCTGGATCAACGAGAGCTGTATAATCGTTTATCCAAAGAAATGATGCACCCAATCCAGAACGAATCATGGCCGCAAAATGTTCCACCCAAACCACCTGTATCGACTCAACCTCCTCCTCAGAAAGTTCCCTTAAGACCAAGACTGTTTCAAGAGCCGTATAATCGTTTATCCAAGAAATTGGTCTATTTCCTGCAAAAGAGTTTTGTTTGCTAAAAAATCAAGTGAATGATACTGATGTGCTCAAGAAAAAATTGAAAGAACAAAGAATTGCATTCCTACGTCCATAAGTAATCAGAATTCATCAAATTTCAACAGGGGGTCTAGAAAAACTGCATGAGCTAGTGCAGGAGTTGTATGTCACTGCAAATAGAAAACCAAAGTACACGAGCGAAGACATTTTCAACTTTGACTTGTTTAGAGAAAGAGAACAAAAAAAGAAAGCTGATAGAGCCGAAAAGAAAAAGAAACATTTTGAATCAGCAGTTGATGATAGTCTTTATGAAGATAGTGATGAAGAGGAAGTAGACAAAACCGAGATGCCCGCAAATTTCTCGAATGGGATTGGAAGATGATGTGTTATATGAAACGGATGGCGGAGAAGAGTTCGAACCGCATCATCCAGAATGGTTTAAGAAGGAAAGAACGAAGATGCCAAACTTTTATCAACTGATCACAGTTGAGAAGACTGAGATCACGGATAAAATCATCAGCTGGAAATACTGCAATCTTACTGGATGGTTCTTGACAAAGCGAAGGGGTGGAGTAATTCAATACTTTCGAAGCCAACGACATGCAAAGCTTACCAACATGGGATATTAGAGAGCTCAGCAAGCATGATCTGATAAATCCTACCAACAGTAGCATTGGCGGAGATCTGGAGAGATTAATTCAAAGGGACTGCATGCGTGGATTTTCAGTCTTCAAGCCTCAACGCCCAAGAAGACGTGTGTCAAAGACCACCAAAGACCCTTTCATTGGAAAAGGAAAGATATGGGGCATCATTCCAGCGAAAGTTGTAACAAGAGTGAAACTTCCTCCTGAACAGCCTGTGACTCTCACTAACTTCAAGAAATGGTTTTATGATGGCAAGACGAGTGAAGCAGTCATTAGGTAAAACTCAAATGAAGACATCCGTATCTGGATCCTATGGATGTTTTTATGTTTTGTCTTTCCGATCTGAATGTTCTGTACGGACACAAGATAAACGTCGGAGTAGGAAACGAGTACCTCGAGGAAGGGATTCTATTTCAAAGGGTAGTTGAGCGTGTTCGAGCTCGAAAGATTGAAGTGATGGAATTTTTGCTGAGAATGGATGCTAAGAAAGAAAAAGATGAATCCAGAAAGAAGAAAGCAGCTGAGCATGAACCATCTTCTCCGCCAAGCAAAGATCCATCATCTTACTCTGATCTTCAAATCGTTCCACCACCTCCGACTTCATCTAAATATGGAGTCACTATGGAAGCCCAACAAACCACAAGTGAAGCTGTTAATAACCAATCAACTGAAGCAACAACCAAACCACCAACAGATCAAGTTGCGCAAGGAAAAGATCAAGGATCAACGCAGGCCCTAAAGCTCCAGAACAAGACTGAAGAAGCTCAAGTATGCAACGGTCTAGGGGGATATTGTTAGGACGTTTTGAGACCGTTGATACTTAACTATTATAGTTGAGCTGGTTTGTAATAGTTAGTTAAACTAGAAGGGTCAAAAGTGCAATATGTGAAACATTAGAACAGGGCGGCGTATTTAATAACCCAACGTATTTAATAAATACGCTGGGTAGTCAGATGTGTATATATATGTTCTTCAATGGAAACCCTTGTCCAAGCTTCTTGGATAGATTTTGGTGATTACTCTTGTGCTGTGATTCTTGTTATTGTGCTTAATCCGAATATCCAGGTGCTCTTATTGATTACATCTTTTGGGATTTTATATACAACATTTGTTGTTTGATCCATTCAAGAATCTTCATCTTCATTGTTTGGTTTTTCTTAACTTTTACACATTCAAACAACTAATCTCAGTTGTTTGGGTGATAATAATCAACCACTGTGATCCGAATCTGATTTGGGACTCACATGTACTCATGCAAAATACCCTTTGAAGAACAGTACTCATCCATAAATTGATTTTTGAATTCGGTGCCATTGTCGCTTCTGATTCTCCTTACCTTCAGATTGTACAAATTTTCTAACAATGTTAGGAGATTCTTGAGGATATTAGGAACTTTACTCTTGTGTGCCACATATTCACCCATAAAAATTGGAGTAGTCATCAGTAACTACTAGACAATAAGAATCACCAAAGGTAGTCTTATGTTTCATAGGTCCTAAAAGGTCCATATGAAGACGTTCCAGAGGCATATTCACAGTGTTCATCTTCTTCACGAGATGAGATTTTCTAACTTGCTTGCCCTTTTGACATGATACACAGACGTCTTGAAGATGAAAATTCTTGACTGTTACACCATTCACAAGATTATTTTCACCAAATAGTTCATTTTCCTCAGGTGAATGTATCCCATCCGTCTGTGCCAAGAGATTGATTCTTTTTCGGTGGCTTTTGAGACATAACACGTGACTTGCGCAGATGTTGTAATAGCTTGGCTCATATCAAGAGTATACAAGTCGTTGATTCTTGGAGCCGATAAGAGAATCCATTCTTTCAGGATCTTGAATCCGGGTTTCAGCACATAACAACCGGTATCATCAAAATGCACCGAGAACTTCTTGTCGCAGATTTGAGAAACGTTAAGAAGATTGTGATCTATTTGTCGCACATAATTGATCTTATCAAAACTCACAACACCATTGGAGACTATTCCTTCTCTAGTGATGTATCCACCTTTATCACCAGCAAAGGCAACATAACCACCCCGAATGTTTTTCACATCATACAGGAGCCGTAAGTCGCCTGTCATGTGCCTTGATGCTCCACTGTCAACAATCCAATGACTATTCCACATTTCTTCCTGGAAACCCTGCACATTTCAAAAACCATATCAGTTTGAGATGGGGACCCAAGCCTTAGTGGTCGTGGGTCGCCCCTTATTATCAAGAAATGTGATTTCAGTTTCTTAATGATTTGAAAATTGTGCTCCATCTCTTGAACCACTACCGGTCTTCGGTTTCCAAGATTGTTGATTATTATCAGATTGACTATTATTTACAGTTTTAACAGTTTCTAGTTTTATTAAATTTAAAGATCTTGGATTCCTTTTTGATGAATCCGGTTTTAAAGCTTTTTCAATTACTTTTACTTATTTACGTTTTTGTTTCTCTTTTTGTTCTTTAATAAACCGTTTATCTTATGTTGGAGAAACAGATCTACGTTGGCAAGTTGGTTCATGAGGGGTTCTCTCAACATATCTTGGTTTGGCTGGATTTGTACAATTTTTGATAATGTGGAAAAAATCTCCACCTTTGAAACATGTTCTCCTTTCAACTAAATTAGGAGATCGTGTGTCATGGCTTGATGTTGAACTTGTGGGTCTTGAGGTATTGGGTTCATTTTCATAACACCCATTTGTGTGTTGAGTGTAATTATTTTGACTTTTTTTTTCAAAATCATGACTTTATTTACAAAAAAGTATTTTAGACTTGCCTTCAAAAGTCTCGACTTTATCAGTACCCGAAGAACTCACAATTTTATATTTTTAACCTTCTTGTTGTAGCGAGAGCCTTTTGCTTCAACCTTTGGTTGTTGAACTTTAGGCTTTTCAACTCGCTTCTCTTGTTTTTCTCTTGAAGATGATAATGGTTGTGATTTGGTTGACTTTTCTTTCTCTAAAAATTTGATTTATGAATTTTCAAAAACCTGATCTATAGATTTTGGATTTACATTTTTAATTGGAAAATCTTTGTTAGAGTAGATTTTCTTATCTCCAACAAGAGTATACACACATTATTTGTTTTATTTGAAGACACTTTTGTCTTGACAAATTTCTTAGAATCATTCTCTTGATTTTCAGCCGGTTTAGTACTGGGAGCAGCAGAGAATTCTACTCCTTTCCCTTTATTAAGAGATTGATCATGATCACTTCTGATTGATTCATCATCTGATGTATTATCTTCCTCTATTTCTGCTGGACTTTGATCAACATGAGATGACAAATTTTCTTGCTTGCTTGGTTCTTGTGAGGAGTTGCCTAGTTTGAACCCAATCCTGCTACAAATTCTTAAGGATTAAGTGGTACAGAGGGTTCAAAGCAGGCATCTCCTCTTCATCAGGCATTTTGGTATAGTTGTGTTTCATTGGGGGTGGACATGACTTATACCCAAGGCATTGAGCATCTCCCTTTAGCTTTTGAACATCAATGATATGACCAAGCACATATCAGGAGTTGGAATAACTTTCCAATTGGAGCTTGATCGCATCATATTCGCATTTGGCAATGGCTAACTCTTTCTTAGTTTCTTCTAGGAGATTAATATAGTTATTAATTCATGTCTGTTTATTCAAGACTGTTTTTGTCAATTCAGAAACGCTTTTCTTAAGGGTTTCTATTACAGATTTGAATTCCTTTTCATTCCGAGTTAGAGCCAAGTTCGCCTCCTTGCAATTTGATAGTTCAACAGCTAAATTTTGATTATGACTGTTAATTGTTTCATATTTTGTTTTCAATTCAACACAATCATTGCAAACTTTAGGAGAGTCGGAATTTACCTGACTTGTAGAACCTGCAACGTTTGCCATGAAGGCAGTGTGATGAGGGAAGGCTGCACCATTTATAAAGAGTGTCTCTGTCTCCTTCACTGCAGCTTCTGCTTTCCTCATCTGACCCACCTTTTCACTCTTCATCATCTCAGCTTCACTCAGCAACTTGTTAATCTCAGCATCACTTCCCTTTCTGACATCAAAATCAGATCCATAACCAACTCTACATCAGAACTACCAGTATACCCTGAAGCATCATCATCATCTGAATTATTAATGCTGTGAACATGCTTAATTTGACTGATGATCTTCGCATAACATGCATTTCCTCCCTTGTTCTCTGTTCCCAACTGTACTGACCAATCGCATCATTCGTCAGATTGAACTACCAAAGCTCTGTGTGTGTTTGAAGGTCCTGATTGGTTGGTATTGTTTGAGTTTCTGAGAGCTACTATTCTTATATCATTGTTGAACTGAGCTGCGTTGGGTGGTTGAGATTGATTTCGAAAGGGGTTGTGATTTCCTTCTTTGTTGGACCTTGTGCATTCCCGTTTGAAGTGACCTCTTTCTGCTCAGTTGAAGCTAGTAACGACAGTTTTATCAAAGCCGTATTTTGTATTCTTCCTGCTCTCCAAACTGGTTCTTCCTGTTCTCCTCATGTAATCCTTCGCTCTTCTCACAGCACTTGCAAATGCCCACTTAATGTCCATCAGCTCCATTTTATCTTGGTCAATTGTTGGAAGTCTTCATTCATCAAATTGATGTTTCCTATTTACATGCAACTAGACCACAATAAGCATTGACCATTGTGTTGAGAAGTTCCATATGCTCTTGTGAAACTTCTACACTGACTTTGGAGAGATGTGACGGGTCAAGTTTGACAGTGTTGGGATTTGTAGATTGAAAATTGTTTCCATAGAAAGCTTGTTGTGGAGCTTGATGTGCTAAATCTCTTGGCTATGGAAGGAAGGCTTTCGGATTAAAGGTTTGTCCATAGGCTTGAGTACTCGAGCCTGCAGACTGACTTGGTTGAACAAGTTGTGGTAGAAAAGGGTTCACGTTTGACACAAACACGGTATGCAGCTTTGGTTGCTGGCTTGAACTTGTTCCTGCATTAATACCTCTGAAGTACATCTCAGGGTTTTGTGGAACGGTGACTCTTTGTGCCTTCCGAAGTTCTTCTTCATTTTTATTCTCCAGTTACTGCACAAATTCATAAATACTAATTGAGTCCAAGACACCTGTATGTTTTAATAAGTCAATAAATTGACCCCATTTCGGTGGTAAAGCATTGTATCACAATTTCTTGCGGAGCTGCTAACACTTTATAAGAGTACATCTCGCTAAGCAGATGATAAAAACGTGTGGTTATATCATTCAATGTTTCATTTTCCATAAACATGAAACCTTCAAACTCCTTCTTGAGCAAACCATGCCGAATTTTTCTGGTATCAGCATTACCCTCTCCTCTCGCTTCCAGGTATCCCACAAATTTTTCGTGGTTGTACAATACACAAACTGATGATAAATATCTTTGTGAAGAGCTTGTGTTAGGATAGCAAATGCCTTTTTCCCTAGATCATATGCTTACTTGTCACTTTCATCTAGATTGGCCAAGGAGGTTGGATTTCACTTGGCTTCTTCGAGTCATTGTTTATAGGGTGTAGTGAAACACGTGCACAGTTTTGTGTTCTGACCCAGGACATAAGTGTGAAAATGACTTTTCCACAAAGGATAATCGTTCATGTGATTTAGCTTCGGTGGACGGTTATTGCTACCTATTTCACTCTCGCTCATTAGAAGAGTTTGGAAGCTCTGGTTCTGGTTTGCAACACAGGCCCATTGAATTGCAGAGATCATGGTTGTATGTTGAGGCATCAAAGACTTAACCCATGAAGTTGTGGAGCTTTGCGAAGACTCCTGATTTGAGCTTGAACCACTACTCCAATCCCACGGATTAGAACTCATTATATTTTCTTGATTATGAAAAATTGAAAGGTTTAAAGTTTGAAAATAACAGTTCCCTCTTAAAAATTCACAATTTTGAAAATATTTGAAAAGCACACAGCTTGAAAATCTGAAACACAAAAAACAAACAATAACGAAGGTTATTCGTACGAACCAATGTTTCGTACGGATTAGTGTCCTTCGTACAAGCAACTTGCTTCGTACGGATGAGCTCCTTCGTGCGAATAAGGTTGTTCGTGTGGATGAATCTCCGTCACATGAGCAGCTTGGTTCCTCGTACGAACGGGTTATTTGCACAGTTTGTTTTTCTCAGAGTTTGTCAGATGAGTCTTTTGCAGGGTTGGTTTGGTTAAAACTTTCTTTTCTTGTATAGACTGGTTTACGAAAGTATCCTGTTGTCTTACCCAATTTTAGTTAAGAAAACAAGCATTCCATCAGCTTTTATAGTCATAACAGTCCGAGTCAAAATGTTATTAAATTTGTCAACCCTACAACAATATTCTGGTGAGTTTCTTTAGCAAATGTGTTCAAATTGAACAAAAGAAAATTTTAAGAAAAACCAGATTTTAACATGTCTCCATGTATTCTAACTTGGTTTTTATGAAAATTTTCCGGGTATAACAGATTTTAACTAAGTTTTAAGTAAGTTATCTATTCAAAACCTAAGTTTTCTGTTGTGAGTTCAAGAACACTTCTAGAAATCTTCAAACTAGCTCAGACACAACACTAAGCTTGGTTTTGAACAATGAATAGAGCCAAAGCTTTGATACCACTTGTAGGGCCACCTGAGGATCAAGTTAAACCTACCTCCTTGTTCATGCAACACACATACTAGTGCAGAATCCAAGTATACATGCAAACCAAAGCAAAGTAAAAACACGGGATAACCAAAGATTCAGTATCTTGATTAACTGATGAGAACTAGTATAAACATTTACAAACAATGCTCATACAAACTACATGTGCTCGTGCGTCTTCCTCTGCTCAACTTGCTAGTTCGTCTTTTATCAGTGACCAGAATGATCAATACTTGACTGAGAGGTGCTGTCTGCTTATATAGTGTTCATGCTAGTCATTCGTACGAAGTGCTTTGCAAGACATACGGAACACACTATTACACACGAAGAACTGCTCCAAAGATGCTCGTACAAACAAGTTGGTTTGTACGAAGCATTCTCTCGTTCGTACAAAACAAGTAAGACAATTTGTTTACAATGCATCCTTCGTACGAAGCATGTGGCCGTACGAGCAACATCTTGCTCCTAGGAGCATTCTCACTCGCATGAAATGCTTTCTTCAGAGAGCGTGTCACAGACATGACGTAACAGTATGCACACATGCAACTGTTTAACACAGACAAACTAAATCGACGTACGAAACCAAGATAGGAGGATATCTTGATTTGGTCGACACGACCAAACTTATACACACAGGAAATAAAGTCTGTACCATTACAGATGTAACTAAGAACAAGCGACAGACACAAAAGTGTATCAGCAAACTCCTCCTGTAGATCTGCTATCCACTGATAGAGCATCAAGTCTTCAAATTTTCCATAAACATTAAACCTTTCCTGTTTCCTCTTGATAACTGCTTGAGGTAATTGGATCGGTCACTGTCTACTTAGGCATTTGACTTCTACTACTGGAGTTGATGCAGAAATTATTTATCGCGAGGATGAGGCCGAAGCATCAGGATTGCCATAGTCTTCAGTAACCGGATCACGTTGATCTTGGATTTCCTTTGCTATGTATCTCTCATTCCACTGAATGTTCACTCACTTTCTACTCATTTCAAACATGTCATTAAAACCATTATAGCATTTAACCAGTGTACATTTCAAGAATGAGACCATTCTTTCAAGTTGTTATGCTTAGCAGTTAATGTTTCCGTTAGATTTACCGTTGTAAGAAAGTGCTTTATGAAGTTGTGATATCAAAACAAATGATATTTATGGCGTATCTTGGCAGAAAAAACTTTTGAGTCTCAACTTTGGCTAAATTAAAAAGAACTTAATCTAACAATATAGTAAACTAAACTAAAATAATTACTGACACTAAATATTTACCAGACAATCTTTTCAGAGTTTCAAGGTAAGAGAATCATACCAGCATTTAATCTTGACAAAAAAAGTTTTGTTAAAACATCAAATTGAATAAACAAATATTCTACTATGATTATCGGTATTGTTGTCCACGTAAGCTCGACTTATCAGATGTAATCATGATTAGGAGATATGATTAGTGTATGATTTATACTTACTAGCCGGTGTTCAACCACTTCACGACACATTCCCGTATCAGATATGCACGAGAGAAAATCTTATCGGTGAGTATACTGCTTATCATTTGTTTTGACGTATATGATGTGAGATACTCAATTATTTTGTTTTGAAAACATGCCCTATGTGATTAAATCACTTATCGATTAGGAACTTGATTTTCATATGCATGCAAGACACACGAGACGAACTTAGCTCCCGCATAAAGCTGTGATATTTTATCACTTATTTTTGGGTGGATGTGATATTTTTATCACTTATTTGATGGTCGTATGCAGTATGTCCATGTGTGTATGGTATCATGGAAGTTCTAGACTTGCACCACCGTTATTTTTCGGTAAAAGATTCAACCATGATACCCAGATGATAAGTCAGCATTAAGACCGTGTATCTCAGAACCTTGGCATACTATCAAACAAAATTTCGGTACCAAGACCACATGCCAATGAATGGTTCCCACCTGGCTTCCAGTCTGTTAAGTTTGTATCAACCTGCACATTTTAGTCTGATTGTGAGCCTACTGATACATCATTAGTAAAGCTACTTCTCAATTTTCATTCTTTGTCTTTGACTTGTTTATGACAGATTACCGGTGTATTTCATCATCAATTTTCATTCTGTCTTTGACTTTGTCTAAATTTTCTCCCCCTTAAATATAGAATGTAAATAAGTAAAAGACATGTTTTTGTATTTTCTTGAAAATTTCTCCCCCTTGGCTGTTGCTTGGTCTTTGGTCTTCATATTTGAAGAGAGCCAAAGCTCTGATACCACTTGTAGGTCCCCCTGAGGATCAAGTTAAACCTGCCTCCTTGTTCACGAAAACACATACAAGTGCGGAATCCAAGTATGCATGCGAACCAAAGCAAAGTAAGAACACAGAATAACCAAAGATTCAATATCTTGATTAACTGATGAGAACTAGTACAAACATATACAAACAATGCTCATACAACTGAGAGGTGCATGTCTGCTTAACTAAGTTTTAAGTAAGTTATCTATTCAAAACCTAAGTTTTCTGTTGTGAGTTCAAGAACACTTCTAGAAATCTTCAAACTAGCTCAGACACAACACTAAGCTTGGTTTTGAACAAGGAATAGAGCCAAAGCTTTGATACCACTTGTAGGGCCACCTGAGGATCAAGTTAAACCTACCTCCTTGTTCATGCAACACACATACTAGTGCAGAATCCAAGTATACATGCAAACCAAAGCAAAGTAAAAACACGGGATAACCAAAAATTCAGTATCTTGATTAACTGATGAGAACTAGTATAAACATTTACAAACAATGCTCATACAAACTACATATCCTCGTGCGTCTTCCTCTGCTCAACTTGCTACTTCGTCTTTTATCAGTGACCAAAATGACCAACCCTTGACTGAGAGGTGCATGTCTTCTTATATAGTGTTCATGCTAGTCATTCGTACTAAGTACTTTCCTAGACATACGGAACACACTATTACACACGAAGAACTGCTCCAAAGATGCTCGTACAAACAAGTTGGTTTGTACGAAGCATTCTCTCGTTCGTACGAAACAAGTAAGGCAACTTGTTTACAATGCATCCTTCGTACGAAGCATGTGGCTCGTACGAGCAACATCTTGCTCCTATGGAGCATTCTCACTCGCATGAAATGCTTTCTTCAGAGAGCGTGTCACAGACATGACGTAACAGTATACACACATGCAACTGTTTAACACAGACAAACTAAATCGACGTACGAAACCAAGATAGGAGGATATCTTGATTTGGTCGACACGACCAAACTTATACACACACCGGAAACAAAGACCGTACAATTACAATGTAACTAAGAACAAGCGACAGACACAAAAGTGTATCAACAAATTGTTGATAAACATTTTCAAGTATTAGATAATATTGCTAATTTTGAGTCCACAATTTCTCAAAAAAGCATCTGAATTGCTAAATCAAAAGGGAGAGTCTCAAAACAAATCAACATGTTTTGAGTTACTCTGTTGAATGGTTTGTTTTAATTCATCAAATATTTGAGCCTAGCAAACAAACTGAATCAACTACTTCGTTTGATTCCTCATGTGACTCCTCAGGAACAATTAACTGTGAAACTTTAGAATTAGTTGAACCTGCCGAGTCGATGAATCATCTAAAGAAGTTGAATCATAAAAGACGAAAGTAGAATCAGAATCCATAACAGAAACTCCTGTTTAATTCGGTGATGAATCATCAACAAAAGCCTCTGTTTAACTACAAAATATTAATGATTCTAAAGCTGTTGAGCAAACGGTGCCACTCGAAACTGAGGTATTCCTCAAGATTCAGTTAACACTGTTTGTGAGAGAATGAATGTTACTAACCCGGTTACTTCACATGCAGAAGAAGTGATTATTGAAGATTAGGTAAATGATGATGAGGACGATGGTGGTGAATTGCTTGATTTAAAAATTAAAATTCAAAAACAATCGTTTAACTTCTAAAAGTCAAACAATATTTCAATTTCTCATGATGCTTTGAATTGTCTGGCTCTGTTTTTAAGAGCGACGAATGTTTAAATGCTTGCTTTGATTCAGTTTCTGATTGCTTAAAATTCAGTTGTTTTGCCAAATAAATTTGATGTATTTAAGAATGTACTAGTAAAAAAACTAAATATGGTGGAGAAACAAAGTATATCCCACCTAAATCAAGGTGTGTGAGATGATTATCTAGATACTAAAAATGCAAAAACACAAGAAGTAAATAAGCAATGTAGAAATCAAAGTATGTCTGTCTCGTCAAGACCACTAGTTCTATAAAGGCTGATAGATGTCCAGCTAAGCCACATGTGAAACGTCAAATATGTTACAAATGTGGCATCGATGGTCATATTGAAAGAAATTGTCAGAATCGTCCAAAAAATCTCAATGAAGAAGAGCATCAGATGGCTTCAAAATGGAACAACAACGAACTAAATAGGGGAAGATTAAAAATCTAAACCTGATAAGAGTTTGGATACCAAGGTAAAGCCTTCTGATGAAGATTGAACAAGGCTAAGAAACTGAACCATAAAAGTCATTTGAAGTTTTCAAATTCAACATCCAAAATAAAAAAGTTTTGAAAAATAACAAGCAAATTTGGAGATCGAAAAGCCCTGTTCAAATCGCTCCTTCCAACTTGTCATGTTTTGCAAATGACTCTATCTATTCTGAAAACAACTTGGTCTGGATGCAAGTCACTTATGTAAATGAGACGGGTTTGCCCACCACCACTATGGCCTGGGTACCCAAATCTAACTGATTCCTGCATAATGTGCAGGAACGGCTATGGAGGGCTGTCATTAGACTTTGGGTCATTGATAGTGGCTGTTGTAGGCATATGACTGGCAACTTATCCCAACTAAGTAATCATGAAGAATTCAACGGTGGATTTGTTGCTTTTGGGGGAGGCGAGAAAGGAAATATCACCTAAAGAGGCAGTGTAAGGAATGGTGATTTCTGTTTCAAGGAAGTAAACTACGTTCCTAAGTTGAAGCATAGCCTACTGAGTGTCTCTCAAATTTGTGATAATGGCTACTCAACTCATTTCACCGACAAACACTTTCTAATTTTAAAACTAGGAATCGTTATTCCTAAGGACTAGATTTTACTAAAATCTAAAAGAAAAGGAAAAACTTACGTAATTGACATGAACAAACCACCTACTGAAATTCTTACCTCTTTGTTTTCAAAATTCTCTGAACATAATGCCATGTTGTGGCACTATCATTTGGGATATTCAAATGTTAAAAACCTGAACCGTCTTGCTAAATTGGGATTGGTAAGGGATCTACCGTAAAAGATTTCATTACTTTTGAAAAATGTGTCTCTTGTGCTAAGGGTAAACGTCATAGAAAACCTCACATGCCTAAGTCTGTAAACACAATTAACAGTGTGATGTAGCTCCTTCACATGGATCTCTTCGGTCCTGTGAACGTGCTCAGCATCTCAGGCAAGTGTTACTGCTTAGTGATTACTAATGCTTACTCACGTTTTACTTCTTAGCTAACAAGAGTGAGACTACAGAGCTCGATAAACGTTTTATCATCTTTATGGAAAATCAAACTAACAAGAAGGTGAAAGGAATTCAAAGCGATAATGGCACCGGGTACAAGATTGCAGAGCTGAATTTCTTTTCTGCTCACAGGGGAATAGCTAGACAGAACAGTGCTGTTAGAACTCCATAGCAGAATGGGGTAGCGGAAAGAAGAAATAGAACCATGCTTGAAGCGGCTCACACTATGCTGTGTGACTCTAAAGCACAGTCTTTTCTAGGACGAGGAGAAATACTACGTGCTATGTTCAAAAAAGGTGTTACTCAACAATCACGCATGAAAACTCCTCATGAAGTACTATTTGGCGAAAAACCTTCTGTCGGGCAATAGTTTTCGGTTCCATGTACCCTGTTGCACTTAGATGCAATTCCGAAGTTTGATGCTAAGGGGGGTGAGTGTTTCTTTATCGGTTATGCTGGCAAAGTTGCACACGGGAAGAAAATAGCATATAGAGTGTACAACAAGAAGACAAGACATATTATCGAGTTGTTTGATGTACAATGGCTTGAGGAGAACCAGATAGATGTTGGAAATGGGCCATTCACTCTCTATAGTTATTCTCATTTGCTTAAATAATTTGATATTCTTGAGACTCACCTCCTGTTGTTTCTTCAGATAACGCAAGTACTTCAACTGTAGCTCCACGGCCCTCAATTGTAATGAACAATGCTTATGTTGAGGGGGATGTTTAGTTGGGGGGATAGGGGAACACAACTGCAACCTCATCTTAAATATTGCTCTTGAAATACAAGTAGTAACCAAATTATACAGATTATTTGAATGGGAAGAGGTAGCTTCAAATTCGTCTGATGATAAAGATTCTTCGAATGATCAAAATGATCTGTTCTCTAATGATCCAATTCCAGACGAGTATGTTCGGCCCTCACTAAAGGTTTACACGTTTAGTGTTACATTTGGCTAAGTTTGGGGATTTGGGCTACCTAGAGCCTTATGGGCCTAGGATTGTATCTAGTGGGTTATGTGACTAGTATAAATACATGTATTATGTTAATATTTGGAGCTAGTCAGTTTATTATTGAAAACCTTGTATCAGACACTATTTTGGTGTATGCAAGTTTTTTGTAATAAATATTTTTCTTGTTCTTTATTCTAATCTTTATTTCCGCAATTGATTAGTCTTGATACCGTCTCAGATCGATTTCAGGATTTACAATTGGTATAGAGCCTGCTGTACGATACAGGCTCTCAGTATCACAATCGAAGAATTGTTCAGAGTTGGAGGAATTGTTGGTGTTCACCCGGATTGTTAGTGTTGAAGATTGTGTTGTTTTCATCTCGCATTACCACTGTTCCAAAGAACACGAAGAAGTTTTGAGCATCTCGGATACGGAACTGTTGAAGATTCGAAGAACACGAAGGAGATCTTCAATCTCGGATTGTTCCAGGACTACTGTTCATCAATATCCTCAACAACTTATCGGATTACTCGCATTCCGGATAAGGATCACTGTTTGAAATCATCTGTGTTTATCTGTTGCAGGGATTTTGGGATACTGTTGATTCCGGATAAGATCATCATTCTGGATAAGGATTATCATTCCGGATCAAGTTCTCATTCCGGATATGACTTTCTTTCGATTACAATCCCGGATCAGATTGTCTTTCGATCTCGGATATCGTACAACTCGGATCATCATTAATTCGGATTTGGTTTTCATTCCGGATTACAATTTCAGATACTCATCTCAGACTGGTCTTGGAATTACATCTCGGACTCATCTTGGACCCATTTTGAATTTCATATCGAACCACTGTTCATAATAAGAATTTAGTAATTAACTTTAATTTACTTGGTAATTTTCAATAAAGTTAATCATGAACAATTATATGACAGCTCAGGACTTGACAAATGCCACCTTAGTAGCATTACAATCACAGACACTGGCTCTTCATCAACAGCTAGATCAAGTCATTGGCACTTCTACTAAGGTGCCACGTTTGCTATACGGTGATGAATACTATGAGTGGAAATTTAGGTTTGAGCAGTACTGCAAGGCCAAAGAGCCTAGGGTTTGGAGATGTATTATGAACGGTCCATGAACCATTGTCTACAGCACTCCTGAAGATCCGAAACAAAGATCCCTAAACCTAGTCACTTTGGACTCCCGAAGATGTGAAAATAATCAAAGACGATGAGAAAGCCTTAGCTGTTCTAACAATGGCACTCAGGGCCCGATATTTCCATAGCTGTCTGAAATTGCAAGACAGCTAGAGAAGTTTGGAGAGAGTTAAAGAATCTCTATGAGGGAAATGCTGATATGAAGGCAAGCCGAGTTATCACTGAATCAACAGTTCAGCTCGTTTAACCATATATATGGGAAATCATTGAGAACAAAATTAGAAGATATGTGAAGCTTGTCTCTCAGATGATTTCATCCGAAATCTCTCTTACAAACAGTGCTATGAACCGAAGTTGTTAAATTCGTTGACAAAGAGCTGGGATGTCATGTTGGTATGATCAAGAAGACAAAAAAATTTGAATGATTTCACTATCACATAAATGATCGCAACTATTAAATCATGTGAGATAGATAATAAGCAGAGAGACATCAATCATCAAAGCAGTCTGATGGCGGCTGGTATTACAGGGCAAAACACAACGTTAATGTCTCAAAATCTTGTTTACACCCTTTGCAAGGAAACTCTCACACGCAAGGTAGCTCAAAACTTGGTGTATGTTGGTGCACAATGTCTATTGCCTACGTCTAGGATATATCTGTAATGTTTATAACGTTTACAAGTTAATGTTTAATTGAGAAAATGTAAATTTTATATCTTTGTTCACTGTGATTCGCACGAAACAGAAGCATGTTTCGTACGAGTGAGTCACTCGTTACGAAAACATATATGTTTGTTTTGGGCACACTTCGGTATGAGTCATGTCGACCTATAAATAGGGAAGTGTTGTGTTAGAGCTAGGCACAGATTTGTCATTTCATACGGCGAAGCTCTGTCAGTTTGTTTACTTGCGTCTATAACTTGAACGTCATTAATACATCAGAAGCAGTTAAATAATAATACTATCTTGTTTGTCATGTCTACCTCTCTAGCAATGAATTCCGCCTCTGCTAGTTGAGAGAGATCAGGTCGATTGCTCATTTCGGGAGCTTGTCCCCTTCACAAGTGGTATCAGAAATTTGTGATAGATCCTAACATCATTGAGCAGTGCAAGCATTCCTGTTCATTGACGAGACGCTCCACTATCCATGAGCCATTTTGAAAATATCGAAGTTGGAGCCCCTGCACACATGATTAACAAAATTCATTTTAAACAAAGAGACCCAAGCCTGTTTGATCTTGGGTGGGTTTGGAATGTCGAACTTTGGACCCACTTTGTTCTTTTCAATCTTTTTAAGCTCAACTTTGTTTGGAACATCAGGTTTAAGTTCAACCTTGGATGATTTGTTTTAACAATTGTAGCAACCCATTTATGTGTTTGTGATTTAGCCCTTTTAACATAAAATTTTGAATCTTTTTGTTGAATTTTGTGTGATGTTTCACCAATTTCAAACTTAGATTGAGGTTGAATAATTGTTTAACATTTTGATGAGATTAAGTCTTTCTTTTAAGAATTTGTGTAGGCGTAATCATGGGTGCTTTTTGCTTTTCATCCTTAGTGAACTTTTTCGAAGAAGAAACTGGTTTTGAACTTTCTTGTGAACAATATCGTGCGATATGTCCAAGTTTCTTGCATTTAAAACATGTCCATGCTGTCCTTATGAGCAGAGGTATTCAAAACCTGTTTCTGTTTTTGTTTCTCTTTTTCTTTAAGAAAATCATCATTTGATTGAGTTTCGATGACCTCCTTTTCCTTCTCGGTTGTTGTCCCAAACACAATTCTTTATAAAATTCAATTTTTGGGACCTATTGGTTTTATGTTGCTTCTGGAAAGCCAACCCTGTTTGTTTATTTTCGGATAATCTCCATTTTTCCGGTAGTAGGGTCGGTTGCCAGTTTTTATTTAGAATAGAAAGATGCATCATGTTTATCTAAATCATCATGACTTACCTCCATCAGCTTGAACATTTTATCTACACAACCTCTTTTCACATTCCTGATTGGAAAATCCTCATCCGAAAATATTTTATCAGACCCTTTCATTTTATAAACTATGACATTGGGATCATCATTTAAACTATTTTCTGAATATATCATCAGACTTTGACTTCTCAGATTTTTCAGACTCAGCCACTTCAGATTCATTTGTTAACACTTTTTCAACCATATTATTTACCACTTCAGAGTCACATTCACCATCATTTTTAGTGTAAGTTACATGATATCCTCAAGCAGCTGTTCGGTTTTCAATTTAAGATTTAGCGCCTTTTCCACCCCAGATGAATTTTTGCATGCATAACTGTTCCACATGGGTGGAGGAACTCGATCATAACTACCACTATTTCTCCATTTTTAGATTTCTCAGTATTTTTTGATTTTTGGTAAAATATGATCTATGACGTATGAGCTTGTTGAATAACTAATTAACAATTTGTTAACTCGTTCGGTTTCAATTCTCATTTTCTCAAGCTCACTTTTGAGCTCAGCAATAGTGTTTAGATGAATATTAATTGCCATTTGTTTATCCATCACTGTTGCTTTAAGCATCATAAGTGTTGCGTCATTTCCTCTGAGTGCTTTATTATATTGTGTAACAGACGCACTCAATTTGTCATATGCTTCCTTTGTGGTTTTGTAATCGCTTGACAAATTGTCTGTTAAACTTTGCAATTCAGCAAATCTTTTGTCTTTTACAAGACACTCACCACATGGTTCATCACACTGTGAACAAGATTTTTCATTCTCAGATGACTTGTTTAACTCATTTCCATTCGACATGCACGCTTTAATTATGTCTTCTTTCAGCAATTCCTTTTTCTCATTGACTTTGACATCTTCAACCGGTTTCTTTTCCTCTTCCTCTATTGAATGTTGAGTAGGTGCGAAATATCCTGCAAAAGTTTTTAAAACATGTTAGGCAAAAGATGTTTGAATGGACCATTCAAAAGCTCCTCTTCCTTTGATGAAGTATGATAGTAATAATCCTCATCCTCAGTTCCTTCATCAAAAGATGCCTCCGATTCTTCTTACGGTTCATCAATAATTTCATCCACCAATGCCAAACTTTCTCCTTTGAAATAAACTTGTTCCAATTAAACCCTTCGTCTTCTTGTTTAACAACCAAAGCCTTATCTTTAGTTTCAGGTTGCTTTTCTTCAATCGGCACAATTCTTGTTCTTGGTTGTGGTCGGTGGTAGATCGCTCTTTTGTAATATTTATCGGCGAAAGGATTCTGATTTCCTTGAACCTCTCGGTTTGGACATTCTCTTTTAAAGTGACCTTTCTCCCAACACTTGAAACAAGTAACTTTGGATTTATCAAATCCAAGTTTCCAATCCAAACCTCCCAAATTTTCTTTACCAGTGATTTCCATAAATCTCTGTGCTCGTCGAACGATTGAAGCCATACACCATTTTGTATCTATCAACTCCATTTCAACTGGATCAATTTGATCGTAGTCTTCTCGTGTCATTTCAAAAAATACCAATCTTTCCAGCAACAAGACTGTCATATGACTCAAGAACTGAAGCAAGTAGAGACATATGTTGTTTTGTTATCTTTTGCGTCCAAATTTTGCGCATCCTGAAACTCAATGGCAATATTGCATTGCAACACTCTTTGACCTGCATTGGATGATGGATTGGTTTGATTGTTCTGAGATTGATTTGATCCGAAAGAAGATTGTTGACTTGAAGGAGTATTTGGATCGACTGTTGGGAATGATTGAAAACCACTTGACTGAGTTGGAGGTGTGCCTGGTGAACTATATGCATTAAACGCAGTTTGAATCTTTGGCACTTGGATTTGAGCAACAAAACTTTTTTGAAATAAAGATTAACATCTTGTTGCATTTGAACAATCTTGTTTGTAGCCATCTTTTGCATCTCTAACTCTGACCTTTCCAATCTTTCGATAAAGCGAGGCAATGAGAAATTGTAGTATTCAACTCCATTCTTCAAAATGTTAAGTAATTCGACCATTCACCTTGTGGCAGAGAATCAGCTAGCTTATCAACAAGCTCTTAATTTGTCTTCACAATTCCATCTTTCATTAACCACCAATACATATCGCTCAATCAGCTGCTTAACCGTTTCTCCTTTGATCAATGTGAATACGTCAAACTCTTTGCTTAATAATGACCTTTTACTTTTGCGAGGAGCACTGCCTTGAAATTTGAGTCGAAGAGTACTCCACAAAGATTGGCATCATCATCATGTTGCAGTAAAGCCAAGATGTCTTCTTTAATCGATTGCTGAAGAGTGTTCATCATTTTCTTTTCGTTGATAAATCTTTCTCGTTCAACATCAGAGAACTGAGCAAGGATCTTTTCAAGCCCATTTTCGCCAACTGGTGCGATGTATTTTGCCTCGATTGCAAACGAGCAAGTAAAATGGTTAGCTTGAACCCAATTCATGAACCTCTCGCTCCAAACTATCAAAGTCTTCCAGATTCATAAGCTTTGGAGGTTTCGTCATTGTTCCCATTTCATTCTCTAAGTTAATGTTTTGAGCTGCTGTAGTGGTTACAACCGATGTGGCGAACGCATTGTAAAATTCCTAAAACATTTTTCCGGTAAAAAGTTAGAACACACTTCTCGAAAACAACCAGATCAGATTAGAAAACTTTTTGTGCGGACAAAATGTTTCGTATGAAACAACTACTTTGCACGAACCAAATTTTTGTACTATTCAAATTTTCTTCACAAAATTATGATTTCGTAGGAATCAAGTCATTTTTACACGAAACATGTGTTTTTAACTGAGTAAATTTTAGTGCGGATGAATTTTGTACGAATCAAATCATTTTGTACGAAACAAGTTGAAAATCTAAAAAATTGTAAGAGTTTATGAAATTTTAACTGGTCCGTATGAAATTTTAAGTTGGTTCGTACAAAAATCAAGACCGCTTAATTTTGTGCGAAACTCGTATGAAACTGATTCAAACTTCAAACTGATCAAATTTTATTGATTTCAACATGATTTAGTTCAATTTTATGTTCGAACTATGGTATGGATTGATTAGAATGAAGATTTACTTGAATTACTAAAACCTAGTCCATTTTGTCCATGAATTCGTCTGAAATTTGTCCAAAATCCAGCAAAGGTCAGAAAAATGATGAAGATGAAGATATATCCAAGTTTGAACAGTAACTACTTGCTGTCTATCTGTAGATCCATCTCATGGCTCTGATACCACTTGTGAACGGGGATCGAGCTACCGAAATGGGCAATCGACCTGATCTCGCTCAACTAGCAGAGGCGGAATTCATTGCTAGAGAGGTAGACATGACAAACAAGATAGTACTTACTGTTTAACTACTTCTGATGTATTAATGACGTTCAAGTTACAGACGCAAATTCGAGGAGGATATGTAGGATTTGCTGGAACGCAGGGAGGTAGGATTGTCGGAGAAGGAATTCTCTCGAACGGAGTTGTATCGTTTGATAAAGTGAACTATATCAGCGAACTTGAGAACAATCTACTTAGTATCTCGCAAATTTGTCACAAGAAGTTCACGACACATTTCAATGATAAAGAATGTCTAATTCTCAAACCCGGTTTCAAAATTCTAGAATTATTGATTCTGATACGAGCTCCGCAAGAAAATGATTTATATGTTCTTAACATGAGCATCGCTTCTACTACGTCAAAGAAAGTTCAATGTTTTGTTTCAAAAGCTACCGAGAAAGAGTTAATTTTATGGCATAGAAAAATGGGGCACATTCATCTTCGAAAGATGAATTTTCTTGTGCATAACAACTTAGTGGAGGGTGTCAATTTGAAAAGTTTTCATCTATCAAACGATTGTCTTAGCTACAAAAAGGGGAAGCATCATAAGAAATCACACCCGAGAAAGCTATTGAATTCGATAAAGCTACCACTAGAATGACTACACATGGATCTCTTTGGACCAGTCAATCTCAAAAGCATTTCTGGAGATCTAAACTGTCTTGTCGTTATAGATGATTATTCTCGATTTTCATGGGTATTCTTTCTGGAGAGTACGGATGAAACTTTTGAAACTCTTATGATCCTCTTCAGAAAACTCGAGAATTTATATCATTTTCCCACTAAGAGAATTCGCAGTGATAATGGAACATAGTTTAAGAACAAGAAGATGCAAGAGTTCTACAATGAAAAGGGGATTCTTCATGAATTCAGCGCCCCCTATACTCCACAACAAAATGGAGTAGCTGAACGACAGAATCGCATGTTGATAGAAACTGCTATACCCTAAATCGTGTGTTGATAGTTAAGCCTCACAAAAAGACATATTTCAACTTACTGAATCAACGAAAGCCTAACTTAGCATTTTTGGAACCTTTTGGATCACCGTGTACCGTCTTGGACCCAGCTCGTAAATTTGGAGCAAATCTTTGGAGGGTTTCTTTGTAGGTTATGCTACTCCTCAAAAACGTGTTTTCTTGCCGAGTCTGAACCAGGTAGTTCTAGCACAGCACGTAGATTGTCAAAGATATACAACGCCGACGTAGAAACCTGGGGATCCGTGGCTGTTTAACTATGATGGATTGTGGGATTCGTTTGATCTACCAGATATGCCAACTGAAGAAGAACTTGTTATCTTATTTCAACAACATCAGTTATCTAATCAAGAACAAGTTTCTCGACCTTTGGTGATTTCTACATCATTACCAGTTAACATGTCTGATGTTGGTCAAAGCTCTTATGTTCTAAATCCGGTTCCTGCTACAAATGTCGACGTTGCTGATTCATCTGCCCAACCAAATAAGATGCTGACTCTGATCGGGAACCAACTTTCAACGATAGAGGATCCAGTTCTGATGAAGGATCTGAACAGATTGACAGCTTTCTGAAACAACAGGCTGATTAGTCTAATGCTAGGAATAAAGCTTCTTCATCTGTACCAGTTGTCGATGAAAATCTCACAAATTTGCAATCACAAGTAGATGTTCCAACTGAAGTGATTCCAAGGACACTTACATATCATCCGTCAGAGAATATTATAGGCAGCTTACAATCAGGAGTGCAAACTCGCAATCAGATTAATAAAGATCTAAGCTGTTTCTATACTAGTATTGCTCCACTTCGAGTCCGATTTTCTCACAGTTGTTTTGTTTCTCAGGTTGAACCAGGAAGCTGGAAAGACGCGTTAAAAGAAGAAAGTTGGGTGGATGCAATGCAAGAAGAGTTACTCCAATTCAAGAAACTTGGAGTCTGGACGCTTGTTGACCTGCCAAATCATCACAAAAAGATTAACACTATATGGGTCTTCAAGTGTAAAAGAGATGATATAGGAGTTGTCGTGCGCAACAAAGCTCGACTTGTGGTTCAAGGTTTTCATCAGCAAGAAGGGATAGATTATACTGAAGTCTATGCCCCAGTTGCACGTCTTGAAGCAATTCGCATATTCTTGGCCTTTGCCTCGTGGAAAGGGTTCAAGGTGTACCAATTAGATGTAAATCTGCTTTCCTTTACGGAAAAGTGAAAGAGGAGGTGTACGTTGGCCAACCACCAGGGTTCGTTGATCCAGTGCACAAAGATAAAGTCTACCTCTTGAATAAAGCCTTATATGGTCTTCATCAAGCCCCGAGAGCTTGGTATGAAACATTATCGAGTCATCTTCTGGACAATGGCTTTATCAGGGGAACAGTAGATTCTACCCTCTTCACAAAGGAAGTCGATGGGCATCTAATTATCGTACAGATATATGTGGATGATATTATCTTCGGATCGACAAATGACAAGCTGTGTAAAGATTTGAAGAAGTCATGAAGCGCAAATTTGAAATGAGCCAATGGGGAGATGAAGTTTTTTCTAGGACTTCAGGTTGATCAGTTGCCTGATGGTATTTTCATTCATCAGACAAAATATTTCATGACATATTAGAGAAATTCAATATGACAGGAGCTAAACCAAGCATCGACCCCGTTAGCTCCAAATCACTGGCATTTGTCAAGTCTTACCGAGAGAAAAATTTGATGAAACTTTATATCGCTCCATGATCGGATCCTTGATGTATCTTACTGTTTCTCGACCAGATATCATGTATCCAACATGCCTATGCTCCCGTTATCAGTCTAATCCAAGAGAGTCACACATGCTTATCGTTAAACGCATAATGAGATATCTGAAGGGTTTTCCAAGCACCGGCTTATGGTACCCTAGACATTAATCTTGCAGGTTACTCAGATTCTGATTTCGGATGCTGCAAACAGAATACAAAGTCTACAACACCGGCTGCCAGTTCTTCGAAATCCGTTTGGTTAACATGGCAATGCAAGAAACAAACCGCTCGTGTGAGCTGAATACGTTTCGGCATCCAGTTGTTGTGCTCAGATTCTCTACTACAACAATAGATGAGAGATTTCGGTTTGCAATTTCTTGATACGCCTATATATGTAGATAATCTGTTGTGATCGATATCACCAAAAACTCATGTCAACACTCACGTACTAAACATATCGAGATTCGACACCACTTTATCCGTGATTGCTACGAGAAAAACTTGGTACGAATTGAGAAAATCCACACTGATGACCTTAAAGCAGATTTTTATACCAATGCTTTTGATAAAACAGAGTTTAAAAATTTGTTAAAGCTAAATGGTTTATAAAATATGATCTCAGGGGATATATTTTAGGTTGATTTTGAGGATGATGACGACTTGATGTGAATTTGTCATCGGTTAAACGTTTTCTGTACATTCTTTCTTATAGTTTATTAAAAAATCCAAAATTATGTTTTTGATTTTAGGGGGGAATATTTTAGGAAAATACAAAAACATTTAAAAAATCCAAAAAGAGTTTTGTGTAAAAAGAGTGATCATAGTAAATAAAAATGATAGTCATAGTATGCTAAAGAATTGTATTGTTTTTAAAGTAATTAAGCAAGTCTTACTATGGATATGCCAATAGACTTCACTCGTTCAGTAAATTGCATTTGAGATATAAACCTAAAACACAAAACTGATTATACTGGACTTAGTACTCTGAAATTTCGTTTGAGAGAATGCTAGATTCTATGATACTAGGTCTTTATATTTGATTGATATATGGGTATTATTCGAGTTCTTCGATTTTGCGGAAGCCATGGCCTAGAACTCATATAATACTTTCGCATTATTTCCCCAAAAGCTGCATGAAAAATGATTATGTCTTAAGTAATTATGACATTTGCAGTACAAAAGATTCCTTAATGGAACACCACCTAAAGACGAGCCTTCATCTCTATTGTCTGTACGGTAGTACTAACCTGAGCTCTAAAGGTCTCGCATTATCCTATATACAGATGTCAATTCGATATATTCACCTGTAAAATGACATTCTGGGAATCTCGATACGGGAGTATATTCTGAGATGGGAAACACATTATTTCATGTTTCTAATAATACCTTAGCATATCTTGAAACAATTGAGAAACAAGAAGAGGTTTAAATGGACAAATATATTGGCAATCTAGGTAAATTTGTTTAAAAGCTTAAAAGGTGTTTCTAGACTAGCGGTACTGATGACTTATATGAATGCTTGAAATGATCCTCTGAAAAACACAAAATTCGCAGAAATGTTATTATTCATTTTAGCTTGATAGTTTTATGTTTGTTTACCGATGATAAAAACACTGACAGTTGGATTCATAGCAACATCTTGCTGAGGAAAGCATGGAATCATGAGTTGGAGCTAATTTTTAGCAACAAAGGTTACTCAAATATCAAGAAAGTTCATTAATTTGAAACTTTAAATGTTAAAATAAATCTGTATGGTCAACCAAGGTCATTAACTTGGACTTGGAAGACAAATTGGATAACCAGAGTCATTAACTTGGACTTGGTTAGTCAAGTGGATTTTTGAAACAGATAAAATTCCTGATAAAATTAATGGAAAATACAAAAATAAAAATTGAAAATTGAAATTGAAAAAAGTTTAAGTTTTTTGGTGTTGATTCGTACAAAATTCAAATTTCATGCGAAAAGACGTTTTTGTACGAAACAAGAGTTAACATTTTGTGCGATTCATACTGATTTGTTCTTTGTGCACTGTTGAGCGACTTAGAGAGAATTTGTGCGATTCGACTCTAAAAACTTCATTTCTTGGTTCTTGTGTTTGTTATTCACATTGTTGAGGTTGATTTGCACACCTCTTACAATGGGCAAGGTAGTTTTGTCAAGATCTCCCTGTTATAATGTCAAAATTTCATACGATTCGGACTAAAACTTAGATCTACGGTAATTGGACCGGTAAAACTTAAAATTGATCACAAAATCATTAAAATCGGCTCTAATAACCTGAACATCAACTATCAATTTGCTAAAAACAACAAATTTTAGGATCAGATTACTTGGACAAATTTTGGGATGACGATATTTTGATACGACTGATCTGTTTCGTATGAAATAAGATTTCAAAGCAAAATGATTAAGTGTAGAATTTTTGTACGAAGCAAGTGAATCGTATGAATGCTATGAACTTCAAATTTCAAATTTTGATAAAATGAATGTTTCGTATGAAACATAGTTTTCGTACGGAACAGAGAAACAAATTTTAAATTGTTCAAATTTGTTGACCAAGTAAATTTTTTGTACGAAACATAAGTTTTTGTACGAAACCTAAGTTTTTGTACGAAACAAGAGATAGAAAATTTGAAAGTTTAAAATTTTTTATCAATATAGTGTTTTTGTACGAAACAAAGGATTATTTGTACGAATCAGTGAAGAAAAGTTTGAATGTTTGAAAATTTTCTGACGGTTGATTGTTATTTTTTTAAAAGGCCAAGAGATCCGGATTTTCTCCAGTGCATAACATATGCTGTATCACAGATGCGTCAATTCCAGAGATAGCAGCATATCAAAGTATCTTGGATTTTCTTACAAGGATTAGAGTGACGAAAGCGATAACAGATAGACACACGGCATATTAGTCACATGTATATATTTCTGGAATGCTGCGGAGTATAGTATTGACGAAAATGCCATTATATGAGCAGTAAAGATTAACAATGTTGATATTCAAGTAAAGATTACTAAAGAGTTGATTCGGAAAGTGTTGGAGTTTAAGGATAACAAGGATGATCCAACAGGCTTTACTGAACATATGGTTAAAGGATGTTTTTACAGGATGGGATATACAGGTTTTGTGAATGCTACTCCTTTCAAGAAAGGAAATCTAAGTTGCCGTTCAGATATCTTGCACACATTATTATTCATGGATTGGGTCACAGGAAGGGTGGTTTTGATGATTGGTGGTTTTTCAGATGTGCATGATTACTGCACTAGTGCTGAATCTTCCCTATAACTTTTCAAAAGTTATATTTACTCAGATGATCTAAAACATTCAGAAGGAAAGATTCTTGCAGCATCCAAGGTTTATACAGATGATGTTAGACTATTTACATTCGGACTTGAAGAAATCTCTAGACGATGTTCCTAAACTTTAGCATATGGATGTTCAATCATTAAGAAAGTTGAACGTGCACTTGAAGTCTGCTCCCGGTGCTAAACCGATGTTTGGTGCTATTCTGAATAAAGATTATATTTCACCCGCACCTGGTAAATGGAGGAAGGACGATAGTGGTGACAATGAAGAAGAGATTAAATCTTTATCATTGTTTGTGGCAAAGAGAAGAGTGTGGTTCATGAAAGATGGTGAAAAGGGTGGAAAAGCTACATACAAAGGGAGAAAGAGAAAAATTGCATCTGCTGCTGAAAGTTTAGGGTTGAGGGATGAACCTGAATTTGAAGAAACAATTGAAAAGATGGCAGAAGAGATAGAATGTCAGGCTTTTGGAGCTGACAAGGCAACAGCTGAAGAAGTACTATCATATAGTACTAATTCAGAAGATATAAGAGCAGGAGAGAAGAAAAGAGCATAGAAATTAGCAAAGAAACGTCAAGATGAGCTGAAACGCAAAGCTGAAGAACGAAAGAGAAAAGCGATAGGTGAAGACGATCCTACTTATGTTCCGTCTTAATCTGATCCTGAACCAGTTTTTCATACTCCGGTCAAGAAAAGGCAAAGAAGGATGAAACGATCTGCAGCTCGTATATCTCCGATTGTTAATCCAACAAAAGCTGGTGCTGAACAGAATACTGAAGTAAATGTGGAGGAACAAACACAGAGTATTCCGTCTCCACTACATTATATGCATCCAGAGCCAGATCAGCAACATGTTGAACCAAAAATACCTCCGCAACAATCACCAGTTCAAGAACCAGAACAACAACCACAAGCACCACAACAGTCTGAATCAGAACCCGTTCAACAATCAATGCCTGATCCTGAACCAGTCCAGCAATCATCGCCACAACAGTCGTCTCAACAAAAGTCGCAACCATCTCATGCTCAACGATCTCATCCTACATCACAACCATTTGATTCACAAGCATTTTTTTATGAGATTAATTTAGATGATCTACCAGGAGGAGATGAGTTTTGGTTCGATGATCCTAGAATTGATGATTTGCAGAAACATGTGATGATGAACATTGTGCGCATAGCTGAATTACAATAGCGGATAAACTTGTTAACAGCTGAGAAGTTTGAAATGCTTGAAAGAATTGGAGGGTTAATCGTTGATAACATCAACTTGAAGCGATGATGGAGAGTATTATTTCTAAAAATGAAAGATTATGTCTGCGAATGACTGAATACGAGGAAGAACGGTTGAGAAATAATTGTAGAATGGATATGTTTGAGAAGATTCTTGAAAAGAAGTTTGGTTTGAGCATATCTGCAGCGATGGATGAAATTAAACGTGTAGAATCTAGGGAAAGAGTTGCAGAACGAGAACGATTGGCTAAACAACAATCTGATGCGTTAGGGAAAGGAAAAGGTAAGATAGTAGAGGATTCTATGACTGAAGAAGCTATGCCAGAAGCTGAATCTGGGCCGGTACAATTGTTGGGATATTTGGTAGTATATGAAGAGCATGGGAAGAATTTAGTAGATCGAGAACTATTGATGTAGGGAATGGTTTTTTGATAATTGGAATATTGATTCAGAAAGACTGAAACAAATGCTGAAGATGGAAAGGTGATAACAAATCTGATGAGACAGTAGATGCTCAGAGGCAATTAGATGAATTTGTCAAAGAATGTATTATATCTTCGATGTTGAAAAACTTCAAGAAGATGAAATGAGAGAATGTAGAATTACGAATTATTTTCTTTGAAGAACAATTGAATGATAGATGTGTGAAGGAGGAGTTTCATTATAGTTATTCAAGAAGATAGTAAAGAAATTCGTTTATTTGAAACGAATGCATGAATGAGAGATGATTCTGAATGAAATCTTATTTGAAGGATATAGAGGATGCAATGATAATGATAACGTTGTCGGAAAGTGATTCTTGAAGATCTAATGATGCATTTAGGGTATTGAGGATTTCCAACGTTTATCAATTTATTTACAGCAGAGAGCTCTGAGATGTTACAAAGGAAAGTATCGGAAGCCGTTAAAGAAGGAACAATTCCTGAAAAGATGTCTACAGCTGAGAATATCGAACAAAAGAAGAAATGGTTTCAGGAGAGTTCAGTTGAGCGAAAGTTTAAGAGACCCCTAGCATTTTTCACCAGAGATGCTGATATTTCTTTAGGGGATATTTTGAGTTGGGGTTGGATTGAAGAGCTAAATGTTTATGTGATTAAAAGAGAATTTGGGATTCAATACTTTCGATATCTGAGAGACATCAAAACACTGCCTTATTCGGACATAAAGGAACTTGTACAAACCAAGATGATAAATCTAAAGATGAAGTTCCATGATAAAAAACTATGGAGATTGATCAAATTTGAAGCCAAGCATGGTTTTGTCCACTGGAAACCGCATTATCCGCGTCGTATTGTTAAAGTTGATACAGTGAAGAAGGAGAAGGATATTACTTTGATTGTAAAGAAACCACGGGTGATGAAAAACATGCCGCTGATCAAAATGGAGCAAGATTTTTATGCGATCTTCAAGTGGTGGCATTATGATTCAAATACAGGTGAGGCTGTTATATGTGTACACCTGGATAACGATTCGTGGAAGATTTCAGAAGAATTAACCGAAGCCGTCATAGCACACAAAAGAATATATGGGCAGTGGCGAGGCATTCGAGTACTAGACCCCATGTGGCTAGTAAATTGTTCGAAGAAAGACATAGAATGTTTATTCTATAGTAAGATTAGTTTCGAGGAAAAGGATCAAGAGCAAGCACTTCAATTTCAAAAGATTGTGAATGTGTGCATTGCGAATGATATTCATTCTGAATTGAATTGGAAAACAAATTGGAGAAAGATTGAGAAGAAGGAATCAAAGAAAATGGAAAAAAAAGAAGCTCGAATGGCTGAACGTTCAAGAATAGCATAATTAAGGAGTTTTCAGTTTTTGAAGCGACGTCCTCTGACTGATCAAACGCCAATTGCTTCTGAGGAACGTCGAAAGCCGGTAAAGAGGTTCTTTGGGCGTAAAAGTCAAATCAAATTGAAGTTTTTGAAGATTATCCAGACTACGGCAACACCCAAGGGGAGTTTGTTGGTGCACAATGTCTATTGCCTACGTCTAGGATATATCTGTAATGTTTATAAGGTTTACAAGTTAATGTTTAATTGAGAAAATGTAAATTTTATATGTTTGTTCACTGTGATTCGCACGAAACAGAAGCATGTTTCATACGAGTGAGTCACTCGTACGAAATACTATTTCGTATGAAACATAGATGTTTGTTTTTGGCACGCACTTCGGTACGAGTCATGTCGACCTATAAATAGGGAAGTGTTGTGTTAGAGCTAGGCACAGATTTGTCATTTCATACGGCGAAGCTCTGTCAGTTTGTTTACTTGCGTCTGTAACTTGAACGTCATTAATACATCAGAAGCAGTTAAACAGTAAGTACTATCTTGTTTGTCATGTCTACTTCTCTAGCAATGAATTCCGCCTCTGCTAGTTGAGCGAGATCAGGTTGATTGCTCATTTCGGGAGCTCGATCCCCGTTCACAGTGTATAGTCCTCTCGCCTCTCCACAGAAGACCCAGTATGTCTATGGTCTTCAGTCTCAGACTCCTACTATGATTTCTACGGCGTAGGTTCAGACACAATATCATGCTCAGTATTCTAACATGGTGTACAGTCCCGCAATTACTACTACAGCTCAACAAGGCAACATTCCTCAATCTGTTGCTCCTGCACCGGCTCCTACTCAAGCTGAGTCCAACTCTGCTTTTATCACAAAAGAGAATGAGGAGAAATTGGCCATAGTTGCCTCAATGAACAGTTTAAATGCCTTCTTAGTAGGTGATCTGACTCCTCCATCTGTTCTTCCAACTGAAATCGATCAAATAATGGAGGAGGATTTGGACAAGATTGATGTGACTTGGAATCTTGCTATGGCTGCATTGCGCGTCAACAAATTTCAAAAGAAGTACGGGAGGCAACCATTGTCAAATCTGAAGATTGGGTTTACAAAAGATAAGTTCAGGTGCTATAGATGTCATGAGCCAGGACATTTTGCACAGGAATGCAAGAAGCCACCATCTGGATATGTTTCATCTAGAGTAGCAGACATAAAGAGCAGTAACAGACAGCTCGTGCCAGTCTCTCCTTCAAAGTCTACTACAAGTTCCTCAAACAACTCTGGCAGGAAATCAACAGCGTTTGTGGCACAACAGCATAAAGGATTCAACTGGGCAGATGCTGTAGCTCAGATGGAGACTCTGAATCTTTCCAAGAATAACAATCACTGCATGATGGCGTAGACAACTGAGAGACCTAATCTTTCAGAAATGGTAAATTGCATTCTCTGTTTAGATAGTTGTCGTTTTCAATTATCACAAATGTGCCCCCATAATTCAAATCTTGTGGCTGAATATCAACAAGCTGCATCACAGAACATCGCCCTTAAACATAAGAACAAGCTTCTTATGGAAAAGGTCGAAGCTCAAAAACAAGACATAGCTCAGCTAAAGCTTGACTTGAACCAACAGCAATGTTGGGTATACAACTATAAGCTAAAACTAGTTGAAAAGGACGTAGAACTTCAAGCAGCCTAAGCCAAGCTAAATTCTTTGACAAAGAAGTTTCCAGAAAATGAAATAAACATTAAATATTTGAAACTTCCAGCAAGCTGGTCAAAGACTTGTGTGATCTGCAGCTTGAATATTAGAAAAACTACATAAAAGGCCTGGGGTATAATAGGGCTCCTCCACCATATAATCATAATTACACACGAATGCATGATTATGAGGCAAAACTAGAAAACGAAGAAAATATAATATATGGGAGACCTTCAGATTATTTTTCAAAACCATGGAAGCCCTATTACCCAAAGTTTGCCAAGCCAACTGAACTCAAGAAGGATGCTGTGTTCTTTACTTCCACACCGTGTTCACAAGAATCTGTTGATAATCCCTCTTGTAGTTCAGATGGCTTGGAGAAAATGAGGCCTAAAGAAGAGGAAGCAACATCACGAAAAGAATCAAAACACGAAATCCTCCTGAAACTGACTCAGTGAACGCTACTAAAGTTTCTACTTCATGTGCAGATGAAATATTAGTTGAGGATATTATAGATGGTGATAAAGAAGAATGTCTGAATTCAAATTCAGATAGTTCAGCTACTGATTATGACTTTTATAAACCTGCTTTTGACATTTTGAATCATTTTCTTGTTGAACAATTTAAATTCTCAGATAATGTTGGTTGTGTTGATAACTTAGACGTTTTTAATTCTGGTTTTTCATCTAATGCTGATGTTATGGATCCTCATAATGAATTTGATAACTCTTGTGATGAAAACATAGATTTTGCTACAGGTACAGCGTCGACAGATGATTCGGTTTCCTCAATTCCTACTAAAGAGACTGGAAGTTCTTCATAGGAAGTACCGTCTGTTGATGCTAATCCTAGGGTTGACAGGGAGGAAATCAACCAACCAACTGAATCTGTGATGAGTGACTTTAGCACAGTACTAGAAGAATCGGGCAAATCAGATTCTTCGAACGATGGACTGATTCTGAAATGACAAAAAATGAGCATTATTCCCCTGTTGATTCAGATAAAAATTTTGAAATTGAATCTGAACCAGAATCTCAAACTTTTCAAAATATAGGGATTCCTCCTGCTTCTAACGATCCAAGCTCATCTTCTCGTAGTTCAGAAAACGATGTCCCTGCTGAATCACCCGTCTCCTCTGAAGATTCTAGCAAGCAAAATGGTTTGAAAACTAATAATAAGAAACAGAGAACACGTAGATCCAAAAAGAAGAAAACCAAATAGGTGCCTCACGTAAATGAAAAGGCAACTGCTGAGTCAGTTCCTCATTCTGAGAAATTGACTCAGAACCCCCAAACTGAATCTGTTAAGCAACCAGCTGAATAGAAATCAGTGAAATTTGTGCCTAAGTCTACCAACTCCAAATTATCTAATTCAAATCATAAAACTTACAAGTGTGCTGATGGTTGTGAGCAGGCTACAGCCAAGACTAAGACCTTGCACCAGCCGTCAGTACTAGCAAGCAAGAAATTGAAAGACAAGTTGCATAGAATTTCCCAAGCTGGATGTACTGTTTTCTTCCAGAAGAGGCAGACCTATTTCAACTATGGATTTCCCGGGCATAATGCATGAAATTGTCAAAATGCGTTTATGCCTTTCAACGCCCTATTCTCAAAATATCAGAAAGCTATGCCTAATCGCCTTCATCCGGCTAGATTTGCAGCGGCTAAGCCCTCTGATCAAGACTGGAACATGACCAAGAGACAAGCTCACAAACCTCTAAGATCTTCAGGCTCTCTGAATCCTTCTAGCACTCTAAAAGTTGTGCAGAAGTCTGACTAGCTAGCATGGAGGCCTAAAATCTTGACCAAGATCTAGTCTTCTGTCCCAAAATCGGAGAAATCAAAAGCATCATCGACCTCATCCTCAACTAATTTAATTTTCCGTAAGGTTACTTATGTTGATGCAAATGGCACACCCAGATCGTCAATGGCCTGGGTTGCAGCTTCTAACTAAACCTGTTAAAATGTGGAGGAGCAGCTTTGGAGGACTCTCGCCAGACTTTGGTATGTCGATAGTGGCTGTTCCAGGTGCATGATAGGAGACATCTCGCAGTTGAATGACATTCAGTTTTTCGATGGCTGGTTTGTCTCCTTTGCAGGTGGTGAAATGGGAAAGATAACTATGAGAGGAATGGTGTGCAATGGAACTCTCAGCTTCAAGAACGTGAACTATGTTCCAGAGTTGAAGCTTAGTCTCTTGTGTGTGTCTCAGCTCTCTTTTAATCATTTGGATGTTCTCTTTACTAAGAAAGGGTGTTATGTGCTGAAACCTGGCATCATCGTTCCGGATGAATGGATTCTTCTCAAAGTTGCACGGAAAGGAAATGCATATGTCATCGACATGAACAAAGCTCCAACCGACAAGCTTACCTGCCTGTTCTCGTCGACTGCTGAGCACGATGCAATGTTATGGCACAGTCGACTCGGACATATCAACACGAAGAACTTAAACAGACTTGCAAAAGGTGGTTTAGTCAGAGATCTACCTGTTCAGGATTTTATGCAGATTTAAAAGTGTGAATCATGTGCTCGTGGGAAACAACATCGAAAGCCGCACAAGTCGAAACCCGCACCCTTCACGTCAAAAGTCTTAGAATTGCTTCATATGGATCTTTTTGGCCTGACAGATATTCTGAGCATTGGCGGGAAGGCATACTGTCTGGTTATCATTGATGACTACTCTCGATTCACTTGGGTTTTCTTTCTAGCACAAAAGAGTGAACCGCTGAGTTAGTCAAACATTTCATCACACTTATGGAAAACTAGGCAGACACCACCGAGAAGGCTATTCGTTGTGATAATGGAACAGAGTTTAAGAACGCTACCTTAAATTCTTTCTGCTCCTCCAAGGGTATTGATCGACAGTTCAGTGTAGCCAGAACTCCTCAACAAAATGGGGTTGTAGAACGCAGAACCGTACACTAATTGAAGCTACACGTACTATGTTGGTCGAATCAGAACTACCTCTCATTTTCTTGCAGAAGTAGTCAATACCGCCTGTTATATTCAGAATCATGCCCTGATCAATAAAAGGCGCATGAAAACGCCGTATGAAGTGGTTAAAGGTCACAAACCTTCGGGGATCCATGCATTTTCATCGGCTACTCTAAGAATACTTCCTATCATGTCTATAATAAGATCAAGAAAATGGTAGTTGAAACCTACAATGTGGGTTGGCTGGAGGAGAATCCCAAGGACGCACGCATTAGTCGTGACTGGCTCTATGATTATTCCTCTTTATTTAAGTATGTTGATGTCCCTTCTAATGTGACTGCAGGTACAGGCACAACTTCTGACCACCCAACGATGCATATCTTAACTGAGGGTGATGACGATGCTGAACAGCTGCAAGAGTCTTTCAAGGAGTTGTAGGTCCTTCATTTGCCACAGGAGTTTTTGAACAGATTCCTCAGGATGGTTCCCCTAAATGTGAGGTTCCAAACACAGAAACTCCTATGGCAAATGAAGGACCTACAACTCCTGATGTCTTAGGCTCATCTCTGTTTCCTTAGCCTACACCACTAGACTGTTCTGTTGATTCATCAGTCAACACTCCCACTAGTGCAACTAATAAGGGGAGCCATCTGGAGTTGCCTCATAGAGTATTACAAACTTGCAGTCAGATCTTCATGTTCCTGCTATGCCTATACCACAGCGTCTACAGCGCGATCATCCGATTGAAAATGTTATTGGTCATGTTACTGCTGCAGTTCACACTCGCAGTCAATCAGGCGATATTAATACATGACTTTACTCATGTTTTATCTCACAAATTGAACCTAAAATCATTGATGTCGCCTTGTAGGAACCATGTTGGGTTGACGCTATGCATGAAGAACTCAATCAGTTTGAGAAACTTGGGGTATGGCAATTGGTCTGAATGACCTTTCTTAAATGAAGACGCTGAAGGAACGCCTGTCAATCCAACCATGTACCGGTCTATGATTGTTAACTCATGTATCTCACTGCAAGTCCGCCAGATATCATGTTTGCCGTTTGCCAGTGTGCTCGATATCAGGCTACTCCTAAACTCTCTCATTTACATGCTGTTAAAAGAATCTTTAGGTTCCTCAAAGGGGCACCATCACTAGGCCTCTTGTATCCTAAAAATTTGAATTTGAACTGTATGCTTTCTCTGACAGTAATCTTGGAGGTACAGACAGGGACATGCGCTCAACTTCAGGTTGATGCCAATTCTTGGGAGATAGATTAATCTCTTGGCAATGCAAGAAGCAGTAAACGGTCTCACTGTCTACAGTGGAAGCAGAATATGTCATAGCATCTGCTTGCTGCTCCCAGGTTTTATGGATGCAACACCAGCTTGCGGATTACGATTTGACTTATCTAAAGGCAACAATTTATTGTGATAATGATGCCGCTATCCAAATTGTCGAAAACTCTGTTTTTCACTCCAAAACTAAGCACACAAACGTCAATGTTCATTTTATTCGTGATTGCTATGAAAAGGGTCTCGTCATACTTGAGCAAATCCACATCGATGCAAACGTTGCGGATTTGTTCACCAAATCCGTTTGCAACACGCGATTTCAAGTGCTTGTGGATCTTCTCAAAATGATCCGTTTTTCTAACTGAGCATCCTCTATCTTTTCTATTTAGTTTATTTTCTTTCTTTTATGTTTGTTTACCTTGTAAATTTGTTCATATGTATGCACAAATTTAGGGGGAGAAATATTAAAAAAAACCAAAAACATTTGAAAAACTAGAAAAATCCAAAAACATTTAAAAATTAGAAAAACGCAAAAACATTAAAAATTCAAAAAATAACAAAAATAGTTTCAAACAGTTTTTGCAGTGATTCTAAAATGAAATAATTTCTTGTGATAAAGGCTTTGACTATCACATGTTAGGTGTTGTAGCGGAAACGACTTGGATCGAAAGTGATATGTTGATAGGCCTAGAGCTTAACCGGATAGTATAAGCCAAATGATATAAACATAATGAACTATATACTCAGTGGGTCACACATTTTCAGCATATGATCTTGTTGTCTTAAATTATGTGTTGATAGATAGCAAACGTCTGAGGTTTCGGGTCTTTACGCTGTTGAGTCATCCGGGGAATATCTTGGTTGCCCTTCTGTTGCATCCAGATTATATGCAGACCTAGGCACAGTCAGGATATCCTTAAAAGAGCCACATCAGAAGGGCCAAAACCTTAAAAGAAAGGAAATCTCATCATCAGAAAATTCCATGAATTCAAACATACCATATAAGGTATTTGCCTAACCCTCGTCAGATACCATTGATCACTCTGCTGTGCGAAAGTACTGACCTATTCACTAATAGTCTGACGTCGTAAAAGATAAAGGATGATCTCAGTATACTCACCTGCTACGATGAATCGTTGTGCTTACCTTGATCGCGGGGGTTTGTCATGGAGTGGGACACGCATGTATCATAGTATAATACTACCTTAAGCATATTATAAAGTAAAAAATTAGAAGGTTGAGCTTAAGGTTTAAAATGGACATGTATATTGCCAATTTCTTAGACCAGTCTGACCTAGCTCACACTGGAAAGTGTTCCTTAGCCGGCTTAAAAACGATTTGATCCTATAACAAGACTGTGTATATGATTTTGTTTAAATGCTTTACTTAGTTATGCATATTTGGTGAAGATTGGTTGGTTGATTGGTTGGTTACTTGGTTAGTTAAATTGTTAATTTTTGAGTCAGATGTAATATGTCAAGGGTTATTGCACTGGCCTGCTGAGTTTTGGAATTGGGCCAAAGCAACAGAATTTTGGAAGTCCTGAAAGTTAACAGGTTTGGGTTTTATTGTGGTTACTATTCCGGATTGGGCCTTTAAACCCATTCTGAATAGGCCCACTGACCATCCAGTCTTCTCTGAGTGTTTGGACAAGTCACTATTTCGGATTGGGCCCAAGTAAGGTTGATCAAACCTAATCCGAATTATAGCTTCAATTATAGCTTCATCAAAGATTGTTTCAGAACATTCTTCTTCTGTGTCACACCCTCAATTTCCACTTGCGGTGTTTTACTGCGAGGCGTGTGAACAAACCAGAATCTGAGACACTAGTACGTTGAACGACTCTATATGATTTGATAATACATTTTCCAAAATCATTTGTTTAACCATTCATTGTAGATTTTATATTGCCTTAGTTAGTTTCTATTGTTTAGCGGAAGCATTAGTTTTTATGGTTGAGCGAAAGCATAAAAATAAGTAGAGAAACGGGCGCCAACACAAACGCCAAAACAAATGAAAAACCCAAAACAGTGTTTGTAAATGAGACTCGATAAAAGGTGTCTTGATCAATGCAAGTGAGTGCACCTAGAGCTCCTAGCGTCCTGAGAAACATGTAAAGAAACAAGTGTCAACATTAAAGATGAGTGAGTTCACAGGTTTTCATAAATTCGTTTGTTCGGTTATAAGTTTGTTTCCCCCCGTTATCCCTAACCCTGGATAACGGTTTAGTTCCATTATTCCCAACCCGGAATAATACTGATAGTTCCATTATTCCCAACCCGGAATAATACTGATAGTTCCATTATTCCTTACCCGGAATAATGATGTCCCATTATTCCTAACCTGGAATAATAACATTGTTGGTTCCATTATCCCTAACCCGGGATAATATTGTTGATTCGTAATTAAGTTCAATGTTAATATATATAGGTAGCTAGCCTAAAGTGATGTCACGTAAGTGTTCGCGATCGAAGCTGACTGTTGTGCCTCCGTGTTGCCAGGCCTATCACTGACCATGGCGAAGTTAGGCCAAATTATTCACCCATTGACCATACCCGGTCGGCTAGCGCGACTAGCTCGGATGGGGCTTGTCGGGCCCAGTAGTACTACTTATAATTTCCCCGCTATTTAAACCCAATACTAATGATCCGAGAGATTGTCGAGGACTTGTGTGATATAGCTGCTTAGTGACCATAACGTACATTAACATTAACTTAGTTACCGAATAGTTAAGTGACGTTAATTTCATATAACGTAAAGAGATAGAGTTGTAGAGTGTATACATATTTCTCCCCCTGTTGTTTAAAACCGGATAAAGTTAGGGGCCGTGAACTCACCTTTAGTTGCTCGGTTAGTGTAAGACAGAAGTTGAAATGATGAGACCGCTAATTGCGTCCTAACAAGTCAATTGATTTCAAGTTAGTGTGTGAACACACCAATACAAATCCTACACATAATTAACGCACAAAGCAGTACACACAATCACAATTTCTATCACCCAAACATGCATGCAAGTATCCTCATGTGAACATAGTGATCAAAACAATTTATCATGTACACAAAATCAATTCATACAACACTTTGATACATACATTCGCAAGTTATCAAGTTTCAGCTCATATACTCATAATTAGCCTGTTTTCAAGGATTTTTATAAAATAGTTCCAACATTCCAAAAATTCCAATTATTTTACAGAAGGTGACAACTATACTGTAGAATTTCATATAAGTTTTTCAAGTCCTAACACTTTACCAGTTATCAGTAAATATTAATATACTAGGCGGCAGTCAGATTCGTCGCTTTCTGACTGCAGTCCACGGAAGAATTTATTTAAAAATCACTGTTCGTCCAATTAACAAAATTCCAATGGGAGTTGCCCGGAAATTTCCATATCTAGTTGCTGTACAAATTTCATAATTCGATTCCCTACAGATTATTAAATCCAACTCGATAAACAACTAACAAAATTTCAGGATTTTTACATCTTTAGTTACTGAACTAAATTGGCCACTTAAAAATATCAAACGACTTCAGAAAAATATGAATCCAGCGCCATTAGAATCGTTTTTCAAAAATCTACGTTTTAGACTTCAGAAAATCCGTTTTTCGACAAATAATGACCGAGTTACAGCCAGTTGAAGTTGGCTGTAACCACCATTCAGCAATCTGATTCAGCACTTTATCACAATCTTACTCGCTTAAACCGTCGATACATTGAACATATGCGATCAAGAATAGAATTTCCAATCATATACTATCATGTATATTATACCCATGCAACCCTAATCATAACCTATAGTTTTTATCAATCCGAAAACAACACACTTGCAAACTATGATTTCCGAAAACAACACACTTGCAAACTATGATAAATCAGCCGATTAGCAACATAACACTACATTCAAACATATAAATCCGAATATGATCTTGCAAACAATGATAAATCCTAACCTTTAATAACAAGATTAATGAGCCGAGACTTGGACAAGAGCCGATTCGGATTGAAGGTAGATCGCGACCGAGAAGATCCGTGACCGAGAAGAGATGTTGTTCGCGACCGAGAAGGGGAGTAGTAGGCTGTTTTGCGATCGAGGGAACAAGTGGAAGAGTTGGGCTGCCATCGGCTTCCTTAGATACTAGGGTTTTTGTGTGTTTTGTTTTTGTGAAGCAAAGCATGCATGTGTGTGTATATATAGCGCAAGAGTAAGGAGAAGAGGGAGGGGTTTACGGTTTGGGTAGCTCGCGACCGCAAAGGGGTTCGGGTGGGTTGGTTTGGGTCTAGCCTTGATCCTCAAGCTTAGATTAACTACTTGAGCCGCAAGAAAGTGAAGTTGGCTCGTGCCGCGGCTCGATTCGATTCATTTATTTATTTACTACGTCTATACTTTATAACTAAAATAAAACACGAAATCTGATACCACATAATAACGCACCAACTTATGAACGTTAAATACGTAGCACATAATTTATTTGACAAGTACACGAAATTATCGTAATTATTTCGAGCGTGCAATTTAAGTCTCCGAACCAAATTAACGTAGGAATAAATAATCGTGAAGTAGTGCGTTTAAGATATCTAAAAAACCGGGATATCACATTATCCCCATGTTGAAAGAATTTTCGTCCCGAAAATTGAGTAAGCGCGGTTTAGAATGCAGCGTACATGTTTAGAGTGCCACGCACCAAGATTTAGTTCGTTAACAATAGTACGCGAAATTACAAGAGATTCCCAAGTGCCATGCACAAGGATTTAGTTAACCATGGTACGCGAAATTATGAGAAATTCCCAGCTTGTCACATCATCCCCATGTTGAAAGAATTTTCATCCCGAAAATTTAGTTGCTGGTATCGTTAGTTTGCTGCTCAGTTGCGAAGAGGTGTGGGTATTTGCTTTTCATTTGGTCCTCTCTTTCCCACGTGAACTCCGGTCCACGCTTAGAGTCCCAACGAACCTTAATGATCGGAATCTTGCTGTGCCTTCGAGTCTTGATCTCACGATCCATGATCTCGATAGGTTGTTCCACAAAGTGCAGTTGTTCATCCACTTGGATCTCGTCCAATGGAATGACTAAGGTTTCATCTGATAGACACTTCTTCAGATTTGACACGTGAAAAACGTTGTGAACTCCACTGAGTTCGGTAGGAAGGTCTAATTGATAAGCTACGGGTCCAATACGTTTCAAGATCACAAACGGACCTACGTACCGTGGGTTTAGTTTGCCCCATTTTCCGAAGCGGATTACACCCTTCCAGGGTGACACCTTCAGTAGGACGCGGTCGCCTACTTGAAATTCGAGCGGTTTGCGTCGTTGATCATCGTAGCTTTTCTGTCGATCTCGTGTCGCCGCCATGCGGTTTCTTATTTGTACAACCTTTCCAGTAGCCTCAAGTATCAACTCAGGGCCTGTGAGTTGACTGTCACCGACTTCTGCCCAACAGACCGGTGATCTACATTTACGACCGTATAATGCCTCAAACGGTGCTGCCGAAATACTCGTATGGTAACTGTTGTTATACGAGAATTCCACTAAAGGCAGGTGGATTTCCCAACTATTTCCAAAGTCTACTACACATGCCCTAAGCATGTCTTCCAAGGTCTGTATGGTCCTTTCGCTTTGACCATCAGTCTGAGGGTGATAAGCTGTGCTCATATCTAAGCGTGTGCCCAACGCTTTCTGAAGTGACTGCCAAAAGTTGGACGTGAAGCGAGCATCTCTGTCTGAGATGATGAACGTTGGCACTCCGTCCCGAGAAACTACTTCCTTAATGTAGATGCGAGTCAACTTCTCCATCTTATCTGTTTCTTTAATAGCTAGGAAGTGTGCGGACTTAGTTAAACGATCCACAATCACCCAGATGGTATCGCAACCACCCAAAGTTCGCGGGAGTTTAGTGATGAAGTCCATCGAGATCTGATCCCATTTCCACACTGGGATCTCAGGTTGTTGGAGTAGCCCCGATGGCTTTTGATACTCTACCTTAACTTTTGCACAAGTCAAACACTTACTCACGTAGGTGGCTATATCAGCTTTCATGTTGGGCCACCAATACGCAGCTTTAAGGTCTTGATACATCTTATCCGAACCGGGATGGACAGAGTATCGGGATTTGTGAGCTTCGTCCATGACTAGCTCTCTGAGGTTTCCGTAGAGAGGTACCCATATGCGATTCATGAAGTACCGGGCTCCATTGGGTTTTACTTCCCAATCGCGTTCCATTTTTCCCACCGATTCGGCCTTGATGTTTTCCTCTTTAACTGCTTCTAACTGCACGTCGCGTATCTGTTCGGGTAGCCCCGAATGAATAGTGAGCTGTAATGATCGTACCCGACGAGGTTTCAAGTGTTCCTTCCTACTGAGGGTATCAGCTACCACGTTAGCTTTACCCGGGTGATACCGAATGGCACATTCATAATCGTTCAATAGTTCGACCCAGCGACGCTGTCGCATGTTCAACTCCTTCTGATCAAAGATGTGTTGGAGGCTCTTATGGTCTGTAAAGATTGTGCACTTCGTTCTATAGAGGCAGTGTCTCCAAATCTTAAGTGCAAACACTACTGCTCCCAATTCCAGGTCATGCGTTGTGTAGTTTTTCTCGTGAACCTTCAATTGTCGGGACGCATACGCGATGACCTTATCACGTTGCATGAGTACGCATCCCAACCCCTGAATGGAAGCATCACAATATACTACAAAGTCATCTGTCCCTTCCGGCAAGGACAGAATGGGTGCACTGCAAAGTTTCTGTTTCAACAATTGAAATGCCGCTTCCTGCTTGTCACCCCAAGCATACTTGATGCCTTTCTGGGTGAGGGTAGTAAGCGGTTGCGCGATCCTTGAAAATCCCTCGATGAAACGTCTGTAGTAACCAGCCAAACCCAAAAATTGGCGGATCTCCGTCGGTGTCCTGGGTGCTTCCCAGTTTTTGATAGCTTCAATCTTGGTAGGGTCGACGTGGATACCCTTTTCATTTACGATATGCTCGAGGAACTGAACTTCCCGAATCCAGAAATCACACTTTGAAAGCTTGGCATATAGTTTCTCCTGTTGAAGTAATCCCAGCAGTAATCGTAGATGTTCAGCATGTTCTTCTTCACCTTTAGAGTAGATGAGTATGTCATCGATGAACACAATGACAAACTTGTCGAGGTATGGTTTACACACACGGTTCATGAGGTCCATGAACACCGCGGGTGCGTTGGTGAGACCGAAGGGCATGGCCAAGAACTCATAATGGCCATACCGAGTACGAAATGCCGTCTTAGCGATATCCTCCTCCCTGACGCGTAGCTGGTGGTAACCGGACCGTAGATCAATCTTGGAGTAGTAGCTTGACCCTTGAAGTTGATCGAAGAGATCGTCGATGCGAGGTAACGGGTATCGGTTCTTGACAGTAACCTTGTTGAGTTCCCTGTAGTCGATGCACATGCGGAAGGTCCCGTCCTTCTTCTTGACAAAAAGGACTGGAGCTCCCCATGGCGAAGCGCTTGGTCGGATAAATCACTTTTCTAACAGCTCCTGAAGTTGGGTAGACAGCTCCTGCAGCTCGGCTGGAGCTAGGCGGTATGGGGCCTTGGCGATAGGAGTTGCATGGTTCGCCAATTCAATTTCAAACTCGAATTGTCGATGGGGTGGGAGACCAGGTAACTCCTCTGGGAATACATCAGAAAAATCACGGACGACGGGGATGTCTTCTATACGTTTCTCGTCCTTAGGCTGTTCGGTAACCAGTGCGAGTAAAGTGAAAGAGTTCTTCCTCCGAAGATACTTCTGCGCTTGCATGTAAGAGATGATGTTTGTGACGGCGCCTGCCTTCTCGCCTTGCACCGTCAAGATTTCGTCGTTAGTGAGTGGAATACGAATAGATTTTTCGAAACAGAGAACTTCAGCTCGGACGTCGGATAGCCAGTCCATTCCGACTACCACGTCAAAACTTCCCAGGGTAGTTGTCATCAGATCAATGGTAAAGGTGTGACCCGCGAGTTTGAGTTGACAGCCGGATACTATATGGGTCACGTCTACAGATTTACCATCGGCTAGTTCTATGATATAAGGGGTCTCTAAGGGTTTAGGCGTGAGATTTAGGTTCTTTCTAAAAGACTCAAATATAAAGCTCCTATCCGTACCCGTATCAAAAAGCACAGTAGCAAAATGTTCGTTAAGGGGAAACTTACCGGTGACCACGTTCGAGTCGTTTCTGGCCTCCCCGCGGCCCAGCGTAAATGCGCGACCTTTGGCACCTCCTGTGCCACCATTTCCATTATTGTTGTTGTTATTGCTGTTGTTGTGGTTATTGTGGTTGTGGTTGTTCCCACCATTGTTGTTGTTGTTACGCAGTTGTGGGCAGTCTCTTTGAAGTGGGCAGTGCTACCACACTGATAGCATCCCCGGTTAACACCTTGTTGCTGGCCCTGGGGTTGATTTTGGTTTTGTCGAGACATGATTTCCCCGCGACAATCCTTTGCCGCATGTCCCACCTTGCCACATCGTTGGCAGCGATTCCCGGCACAAGGGCCGTGATGATGAAGATTACAGCGATTGCACTGCGGCTTTCGACCTACATAGCCGCCTGCGTTCTGGTTGTTGTTAGCGGGTTGATTTTGGTGACCCCGGTGGCTGTTGTAATGATTGAACCGTTTCTGGTTCCCCTGTTGTGGCTGGGATGACGAAGACTGTCGAACAGACGAGTCTTCAAACTTTCTTTTATTATCAGGGGCAACTTCAGTCGTACCCCGAGCCGGCAACTTCTTTTGTTCCACTGCCTTATCGGTGAGTTTGTGCGCCAACCTGATTGCTTGATGTTCGGTTGCAGGGTTGCTAGCCATCACCATACCCTGAATCTCCGGGACCAGGCCCCCAAGGTAGAACTCGAGTCGTTTCTCCACAGTGTTGGCAAGATCGGGACTTAGAAATACCAAGTCGTGATGTTTTGCTGTGTATGCTTCGATTTCAGATCCCACCATCTTGTGGTTCCATAATGTCTGCTCCAATTGTTGAACTCTGTCTCGCGGACAGTACTCTTCTTTGATTAGGGCCTTAAACTCGGCCCAGGCCATTGCATTTGCAGCAATAAGTCAACGCGTTTGGACTTGTGCATTCCACCAAGTTAGTGCCCCATCTTCCAGCGTTGAGGCAGCATACTTGACCTTATTGGCCTCAAGGCAATTGCACATTTCGAACACTGATTCGGACTTTTCGATCCAACGGACCAGTCCTATGGGTCCTTCTGCACCCGTGAAATTGCTCGGTTTCGTATCTAGGAACATCTTGTAGGGGTTAAGACCCCCTCCTGCTGACAGAGGACAGGTAGTCAGCGAGGAATTCTACTAGCCCAACTATTAGATTTTCCCATGGAAATTTAATAATGGTTACCTGCCGGTTGGTTCTGAACACCCGCTAGAGCTGCGTTCACGTGCTCTTGAATCATTGCAGCTAATTCTTCGGGCGTCATGTTAAGGTTTCCGCGTCGTCCAGTTGACATTTTAGATCTAAGTAGAAAATAAATAGACTGAAGGAAAGTAAATAAAATAAGCGAGATGCGTCAGTCTTCTACGTCTCCATCCCCCAAATCACTATCGTTGCCGTCATCCTGCGCGGCATTTCCAGCTTCTATAGCTGGGTCCTCCTCCGGATCCTCCTCTGGATCCTCCTCTGGGTCCTCTTCTGGATCCTCTTCTGGATCCTCCTCTACCGGCACTGGAGGGGCCGGTGCTGGTGCAGGTGCCTGATTTTGTTCTAGCTCCTGAATTCTCCAGCTAGACTCAAGAACTCTGTCTTCTAGCCAGTCAGCCCTTAGCTGCTCAGCACGAAGGTCTCTGGCTAAGGTGTTACGAGCTATCTTACTCGTATGCTGCTCTTCCTCGAGCGACTCAGTTTTACCTGTCAGTTGTCGTATCATCCATCCCTGAGCTAGGATGGTTTCATGCATTCTTTCTATTTGTTCTTGTTGTTTCCGTATCATATCTCTAAGTAGGTCGTTTCCTACTTCTACCGAGTTAACCGGTTTGACCGGCACAGCGATGGTTGGGCGTGATGACGACTCCTCCCGTAGAGCGAGCCTTTTAATGCAAACCTGGATCTCTATAGCTAGTGGCTCTGATACCAATCTGTCACACCCTCAATTTCCACTTGCGGTGTTTTACCGCGAGGCGTGTGAACAAACCAGAATCTGAGACACTAGTACGTTGAACGACTATATATGATTTGATAATACGTTTTCCAAAATCATTTGTTTAACCATTCATTGTAGATTTTATATTGCCTTAGTTAGTTTCTAATGTTTAGCTGAAGCATTAGTTTTTATGGTTGAGCGAAAGCATAAAAATAAGTAGAGAAACGGGCGCCAACACAAACGCCAAAACAAATGAAAAACCCAAAACAGTGTTTGTAAATGAGACTCGATAAAAGGTGTCTTGATCAATGCAAGTGAGTGCACCTAGAGCTCCTAGCGTCCTGAGAAACATGTAAAGAAACAAGTGTCAACATTAAAGATGAGTGAGTTCACAGGTTTTCATAAATTCGTTTGTTCGGTTATAAGTTTGTTTCCCCCCGTTATCCCTAACCCGGGATAACGGTTTAGTTCCATTATTCCCAACCCGGAATAATACTGATAGTTCCATTATTCCCAACCCGGAATAATACTGATAGTTCCATTATTCCTTACCCGGAATAATGATGTCCCATTATTCCTAACCTGGAATAATAACGTTGTTGGTTCCATTATCCCTAACCCGGGATAATATTGTTGATTCGTAATTAAGTTCAATGTTAATATACATAGGTAGCTAGCCTAAAGTTATGTCACGTAAGTGTTCGCGATCGAAGCTGACTGTTGTGCCTCTGTGTTGCCAGGCCTATCACTGACCATGGCGAAGTTAGGCCAAATTATTCACCCGTTGACCATACCCGGTCGGCTAGCGCGACTAGCTCGGATGGGGCTTGTCGGGCCCAGTAGTACTACTTATAATTTCCCCGCTATTTAAACCCAATACTAACGATCCGAGAGATTGTCGAGTACTTGTGTGATATAGCTGCTTAGCGACCATAACGTACATTAACATTAACTTAGTTACCGAATAGTTAAGTGACGTTAATTTCATATAACGTAAAGAGATAGAGTTGTAGAGTGTATACATGTTTCTCCCCCTGTTGTTTAAAACCGGATAAAGTTAGGGGCCGTGAACTCACCTTTAGTTGCTCGGTTAGTGTAAGACAGAAGTTGAAATGATGGGACCGCTAATTGCGTCCTAACAAGTCAATTGATTTCAAGTTAGTGTGTGAACACACCAATACAAATCCTACACATAATTAACGCACAAAGCAGTACACACAATCACAATTTCTATCACCCAAACATGCATGCAAGTACCCTCATGTGAACATAGTGATCAAAACAATTTATCATGTACACAAAATCAATTCATACAACACTTTGATACATACATTCGCAAGTTATCAAGTTTCAGCTCATATACTCATAATTAGGCTGTTTTCAAGGATTTTTATAAAATTGTTCCAACATTCCAAAAATTCCAATTATTTTACAGAAGGTGACAACTATACTGTAGAATTTCATATAAATTTTTCAAGTCCTAACACTTTACCAGTTATCAGTAAATATTAATATACTAGGCGGCAGTCAGATTCGTCGCTTTCTGACTGCAGTCCACGGAAGAATTTATTTAAAAATCACTGTTCGTCCAATTAACAAAATTCCAATGGGAGTTGCCCGGAAATTTCCATATCTAGTTTTTGTACAAATTTCATAATTCGACTCCCTACAGATTATTAAATCCAACTCGATAAACAACTAACAAAATTTCAGGATTTTTACAGCTTTAGTTACTGAACTAAATTGGCCACTTAATATCAAACGACTTCAGAAAAATATGAATCCAGCGCCATTAGAATTGTTTTTCAAAGCTCTACGTTTTAGACTTCAGAAAATCCGTTTTTCGACAAATAATGACCGAGTTACAGCCAGTTGAAGTTGGCTGTAACCACCATTCAGCAATCTGATTCAGCACTTTATCACAATCTTACTCGCTTAAACCGTCGATACATTGAACATATGCGATCAAGAACAGAATTTCCAATCATATACTATCATGTATATTATACCCATGCAACCCTAATCATAACCTATAGTTTTTATCAATCCGAAAACAACACACTTGCAAACTATGATTTCCGAAAACAACACACTTGCAAGCTATGATAAATCAGCCGATTAGCAACATAACACTACATTCAAACATATAAATCCGAATATGATCTTGCAAACAATGATAAATCCTAACCTTTAATAACAAGATTAATGAGCCGAGACTTGGACAAGAGCCGATTCGGATTGAAGGTAGATCGCGACCGAGAAGATCCGTGGCCGAGAAGAGATGTTGTTCGCGAGCGAGAAGGGGAGTAGTAGGCTGTTTTGCGATCGAGGGAACAAGTGGAAGAGATGGGCTGCCGTCGGCTTCCTTAGATACTATGGTTTTTTGTGTTTTGTTTTTGTGAAGCAAAGCATGCATGTGTGTGTATATATAGCGCAAGAGTAAGGAGAAGAGGGAGGGGTTTACGGTTTGGGTAGCTCGCGACCGCAAAGGGGTTCGGGTGGGTTGGTTTGGGTCTAGCCTTGATCCTCAAGCTTAGATTAACTACTTGAGCTGCAAGAAAGTGAAGTTGGCTCGTGTCGCGGCTCGATTCGATTCATTTATTTATTTACTACGTCTATACTTTATAACTAAAATAAAACACGAAATCGGATATCACATAATAACGCACCAACTTATGAACGTTAAATACGTAGCACATAATTTATTTGACAAGTACACGAAATTATCGTAATTATTTCGAGCGTGCAATTTAAGTCTCCGAACCAAATTAACGTAGGAACAAATAATCGTGAAGTAGTGCGTTTAAGATATCTGAAAAACCGGGATGTCACATTCTGGTTCTTTAGAACATTCTTAATCATGTTTGGGTTCTTGGATTATCCTTACCAACAATGCGAGGCTTTCATTCTTCAAGATGTTTTCCAACTGAACCCTTCATCCTCTTGAGCAACCAATAAAGATTTGTCTTTTGAATTCGATGGACCATCTTGAATCTGAACCATCCTTGAAGTTGTTTGAGGTTGCAATTCATGATATATAGCCTTCTTATAGTAATCATCTGCGAACGGATTCCGATTGACAATCACTTCATAATTTGGACATTCTTTTTTGAAATGCCCCTTCTCCCGGCATTTGAAACAAGTAACCTTTGACTTATCAAAACCAAGTTTACCATCCAATCCTCGCAAATTGCTTCTGTCCGTGATCTCCATAAAGCGTTGCACCCATCGAATGATTAACGCCATGCACCACTTTATATCTATCAATTCCAATTCTTCTGAATCAATGTGATCATAGTCTTCTTTCGTCATATCATGGTTTCTGATCTTTCCTGCCACCAGACTTTCATACAATTCTAGCACAGATGCAAGTAATGCCATATGCTGCTAGCAGTTTGTTCTTTAAAATCTTTAGCATTCTCTAAATTCACAACAATGTTGCATTGTAAAATTCTCTGGTTAGAATTAGCTTGAGTGCTTTGGCCGCTCTGAAAACTGTTAGTGCTTTGTGAAGATTGCGGTGTTTGAAGAATTATGTGCACTACATGTTGTCTATATCTTTGGACTGTGAGTGTTTTCTACAAAACTCCCTTTGTATTACAAGTTTACGTCTTGCTGAATATGTGATCCTTTGGTTTTCGCCATTTTTTACATCTCCAACTCATGACCTTCTAACTTTTCAATGAATCTTGACAAGTTGATTGTATAGTATTCTTGGCTGTTTTTCAAGATTCTGAGATAAGTACACTATTCACCTTTGGGTAGTGCATCAGCAACTTTGTCTCCAACTCTTCATTATCTTTCTTTATGCCCAACTATTTCATCTCGACCACAAGATGACCGTACCTCTCGATCAGCTATTTCATGCTTTCACGTTTCAGTAGATTGAATATATCAAACTCCTTCTTCAATAGCACCTCTTTTCTCTTTATCATTTGAGTGCTTCCTTGGAATTTAACTCCCAAAGCATGCCAAAGTGATTAGGCATCTTCGTCATGTTGCAAAAGAGACAAGATATCTCCTTTAACAGCTTGTTGAAGAATGTTTAACATTTTCTTTTCATTTATAAACTTCACCTTCTCAGTTGCTGAAAATTGCGTTTGTGTCTTTTCTAGCCCATCTTCGCTGATTGGTGTAGCATATTTTTCCTCAACTGTGTAACATTTGTAAAAATTGGGTCTCCAAAACCCGCTCTGTTTTGTAATCAAGTACAAAGTTATAAAAGTTGCATTAAATATTTATGATTATTTTGAGTTAAAACGATACATAATTAATAAATAAACTAAACTATAAAAATTATATTTGATAAAAAGTTAAAATAAAATAAATAAAAAATATATGAAGCTGCCGGGACTCGAACCCGGGTCAGCCAAGACTCTTTAACAACTTAACATTCATTCCCTAAACCACTCCGCCACAATGTGTTTTCTGTTAACTCTAGGAACACAAATGAAACTTATACACAAACTCAGTTGAACCGATGGTGCCATCTGAAAAACGGTAATCGGCAAACCAATCGTCAAATCGTTGTTTAATTCACTTGTTCAGCTTATAACCGATGTATGACGGTTTCTAATCAAGTTAAAATTGATTGAACCTTAAGTCTCATCATTTTCGGTTTTTGAAACCGAAAGTTCATCAAAGTTCTGATTTAACTCAAGCTTCAGACCATTCTCGCGATTCAGAGCTATCATATCAATACTCAATTTCAATTTCGTCGCATTTTTGAACCTCAAGATCATCTGAATCAGTTCGCCGGAAAATTTCTGCAAGTCACCGGAAAACCGGGACTCACATTCTCACGGTATTTCCTCCGACTCTTTCTGTTTAAATCATGTGATTAATCAGTCTCTAACACAACTCCACCATCAGAATCGATTCTAGTCAACGTTTATCGAAAATCTTATCTTCGCCGGAAAACTTCTGAAACTGCCGGAATCACACTGTGAACTGGTATGATATCCTAACTTCTTTTAAACCTTATTTAAGTGACTCAACTTCATAAATAATCGATCAACGCTGTTAATTGGTTTCAACAGCCGGAGTTCACTTTCAGTACCGACGAACCTCCGCCGGATTTCTGTGAACAACATCAATCGGTATATTCTTTTCCTTAAACTCTCTTCATTCTCTACTTTTAAATTACTGTTAATGTCTGAAAATTGTATAAGTCATAAATCAATCATAACAAGTCGGATTATGCTGGCTGTGTAAATCGACGAAGAAGATGAAGTCATAACATAACATAAGATTAATTAAAAACGGTATTTTAAACGGGTTAGACACACAGTCCAGCGGTGGACTGTGTGCAAATTACACACACACGTCCCGAGTTCGATTCCTGCTACATGCACGCCTTGTGTAATAACATGCCTTTTTGATCAAGAACTAAACCGGGTTAAAACAGATAGTTGTTAAGTATAATAAAAACCGAGATAATAACCGGGTTAGACACACAGTCCAGCGGTGGACTGTGTGCAACATGAACTACACGTCGCGCGTTCGAAACTCGTCACGAGCACCGGTCCGATTGAATTAAAACGTTTTTGCAAATAAAGGAAATTTCGGTTAAATCGAATAAGTGTATAAATATAATTAAAAACAAGATTATATCGGGTTAGACACGTAGCTCAGTTGGTAGAGCTGCGTGCACGCGAACGGGAGGTCGCCGGTTCGAATCCCACCCGGCGCAGGTTTATTCGCTGACCGAACCGGTAAACGGTCAACGGTCAACGCTTAAAAAAATAATATTTTTTTTATATTTTTATTTATTTGATTTAATTTAAAAATCAATTAAAAATACTTAAAAATAACATTTTTTAAGATAGAAAATAGCCATAAACTCACAGAAATATATCTAAAAATTTCATTAAAATCCTTAATAAAAATCCATCAATTTATTATATTTTTCCATTATTATTTAGGTTAGTATTCCTCGTCGATCCGCTCATCTAAATCGTGCGCATCTCACCATCTCCAATCCAACGCACCCAATGTGAGTGAATCTTACAAATTCCCCGTTTTAATCACGTTTTTGGGGTGTATCATGTGTCTTTGTTTATATACATATTATAACTAAACCATTGTGCATACATCATATCATGAACATGTGTATCTAGTTCGTTGCTGTTAAGTAGTTATTATTGGATGCAATTTATTATTTCAGTACATGCAATTGCCGAGGCCGCCGCTCCCCATTTATGCGCGTTGAGCTTGTTCCCCATTTTATTATGCGGTTGAACCTGGCGTGCCCGCATACGATCGGCTCCGTTTGATTGAGCCTTGATCGCACGGTTCATTTTACATTTTCAGTACATGCAATACGATCGGCTCCGTTTGATTGAGCCTTGATCGCACAGTTCATTTTACATTTTCAGTACATGCAATACGATCGGCTTCGTTTGATTGAGCCTTAATCGCACAGTTCATTTATGTTAGTTATCGTATGATATTGGTATGTTCATGTATGCTGCCATGTGTTATTGTATGTTATAGTTGAGACTACTATTTGCCATTACTTGATTACTTACATTTGCTCATCTATGATTATGCACAATATTTCATTGATAAACTAACCATAAAATCATTATCAAATGTTTATCTAATAAGGTTCACTCGCCAACTTATGTTGACCCAAAAACTCCCATTTTACACATGATACAGGTGAATCAGCAGCAGCTAGGAACACATAGGACCTGGATTAGAGGAATAAAATGATTTAGTATTGGGATTGTTATGTTTGGTTATTTCCTTTGTATTGAGTGAACATGTTTGGATGGTTGAATTTGTAACTTTAACTTTATTAATTATGAAACATAATAGTAAATGTCATGTGCTTTGGTGATAACCCAATTATGCCCCGACTCTTATTTCCGCTGCGGGTCGGGGTGTGACAAACTGCGTACCAAAAGTTCAGATAATTCGCTTGTACCCAATTTACGAATCTTTTGCTACAACAGTGGTAGTCTTCTTAGCACATCAGTTTCGGTGGCTTTGTCATTGTCCCCATCTCATTTTCAAGATTCATGTTTTGTGATGCGGCAGTTGTGACGGCGTATGTTGCAGTGTATTGAAGAATCTGTTCTCCATTTTCCCGAAAAATTTGCTGAAAATTTGATTCATGCGAAGTGGACTCTTGTAAAAAGTGAACCTGGAACTAAGTGATCACAAAACTTAGTTTAAAGTTCACTTTGTGCAAAGTAAAATTCCCAAATTGAGATATCTCTTCATGCGAGGAGAAATTCTAAACTTTGCAAAAGTTACACTACGTGCGAAGTGAGTTTCCTCTTGTGTGAAGTGGGTTTGCTCTTTGTGCAAAGATAATTTCCTAGAATGTTTTAACAAATATTCACTTCGTGCAAAGTGAGTTTCCTATTCGTGCGAAGTGACTTTTAGCTTCATGCGAAGGTAAAGTTCAAATTTTCACACTTTTCTACAATTTTTATCATGATTTCAGTTGAATTAAGGTCTGAATTTTTCAAGGGTTTGAAATTAGTCCATTTAAACAGTCATGGAAAATTTAGTCCATATTGTTCATCAAATTTTATGGAAATGATAAAAAGAAGAAAATGAGTAGAAGAAGAAGTAGAATCTCAATGAAAGTCTTCACATCAGGCCTCCATAGCTCTGATACCAATTGTAGGATCTTATTATCCAATAAGCATATGCACTAATCTGTTTAACCTAGTTTATATGTGCGGAATCATATTAACAAGTGACAAGATCAAGATTTACTTTTCAAACTCTTTATCTCATTAATATTGATTAACGTTTACAATCGAGAGAACACATAGACAGAGCTTCGCCGTCCAGTTAATAAAACTGCATTACAGACTCAAGACTCAACACGCCTATTTATAGACATTCCTCTTTGTGTGAGTGTGAGTCTTTTCGTACGAAGTTAACTAGGTTACCTTTGTACGAAGTGAATCTTCACTTCGTGCAAAGTGAACCAAATACATACAAACATCAAATCTAACAGTTTTACCCTATTACATACACTGACATGACCCTAAGACATATGCGATAGACATACTATATCAACATTTTATAGCTCCCACTTGCCTTTACATTACCCATAAGAATTTTTTTTTTCAAAAAAACTTCCATGCTTTAACCAATTACAAATATCTTGAACAAAACCACAAATTAATTTATCAAGTAAATTCATATTTATTTCATTCTCAGACATGAGATTGTCCAAGTTTAGACTTGGCTATCCATGTGGTTAGCATTAATATCTATAATCATATAAGGGATTCTTAATCTCCAATTGAATCTATCAAAATCTTCATTCAGTAACTATGATATTGAATATTCAAGATAGTAATTGTCTCTTAGAACCTTTCAGATCCATGCTCAACAACTTCTTGTTGACTAATTTGTGATATCGTTATAGGCAATTTTAAAGACTTTGTTCAATTCTTGAATCATATCTAATTTTCACTTAGAATCTCATTCTTAATTAGATTAATTCGATCTTTTTAATAATTCCAGATAAAAACACTTTGTCCTCTCGAGGATATAATCTATATAAGGGATTTAGTACCATTTTAAGATCCTTAAGTCTTTAAGGTAATACAATCGTTGTATAACTATTATATCATGTTCTACAAAACCCATGTCTACCATGTTTGGAGTTTGATAATAATTTCTTTTGATATTTAGGAAAGAACTTTTCGTGTACTAGATCAAATTTTCATCATTAATTGAAGTCTCATCCAACGTACCTCAACCTTGCTTTTCAAATTAATACTATAGTGTTTTGACTTGAAAAGTCTTGAATAATGATTGTTTAGAAGTTCGATTAAGGTCCTTTACCTTTTGATCTAACCAAAATACCTCAATCAATCTACTAAGTTATTTTCGATTAATCATAGAAGAATCTAGCTTCTATGTTTTAGCTCCACGAGCAAAACATGATTAATGTGTTTGCTTGTCTCAAATGTGTCACACCGTCAAAATCCACTTGTGGGTTTTACCGCATGGCACGTGACAAACCAGGATCCAAGACACTAGTCACATAGAATGACTCTATATGTAAAAATATGTTTAAACAAGTTTAACCATGCAGTTAAAGAAATGCGGAAGCGTAAGTAGACGTAAGTAAAGTGTGCGTCAAAACAAACGCCCAAACCAAAGAATTTAAAAGTAAAGATGCAAACGTTTAAACAAAATAGTTTTCATTTTGATGTGCTCCTACTCTTGAAGATACCTTAACAACCTAAGAAAACATGTAAAATCAAGTGCTAACATTTAATGAAGAGTGAGTTCATAGGTTTTAGTTCACAATTGTTAAAGGATAGGTTCTTTCCATTGGTTCCGCCCCGAACCAGTGTGTTATATAGTTTCCCTAATCCCACCCGAATCAGATTATCGTATGATTCACGATTCACTTCCCGAATAATGTTGTTATATTGTTTAGAAGTATATGTTATATGTTTAGGTAGCTAGCCTAGGTCATGTCAACAAAGTGTTCGATCCGAAGCTAACATTGCTACCCTTGTTGTACCAGGTTTATCACCAACCATGGCTAAGTGTTAGGAAAACTCTAAACCAGTGACCTTCGACATTCAATCTAGCTGGCGCGACCAGCATGAATGGGACTTGTCGAGCCCAGTAGGACTACTAAAAATTCCCTCGCTATAATCCAACACTAACGACATCGTAAGTTTTAAGAGGACTGATCTGTGACAATGTTTCCTTGTGACCATAACCATATAACATAACCCCTCCTAATATAGTTCGTTAATACGTAATAGTAAAAGCGTTGCATTACCGTAACGGTACATATTTTCTCCCCCTGTGTATTTAAAACCGTATAAAAATGTAGGGGTCGTGAAATCACCTTTGTATTACTCAGTAAGATTAGACTAAGTATATGAAAACTAGAGAGATCAACCACGCCCTATAATAGTTAGCACGATTTATTAGGTTTTGCTTATGAATAGCACAGAAGTCCTACACTTGTCTAGTAACTAGCACACGAACAAGTAATCACATGGCACTTCCATTATATGGTTCCATAACCATGTTCACAACCTTCGTATGATATGATATATACTATTTATATAATTAACAAATAATCGTGGATATTAAAAATAGCATGTTTGGTTCTTATACGTTCATGTTTCCTACCTAGCAAAAATACTAAAACTAGGCTATTTTGAAAGATTCGTTTAACCTATTTACAGGGCTGTAAAAATTATATTTTTTTATGTGATGCTCCCCTCTAAGGGTTTGGTCTTGTATAAACATTTCAAGGCGTAACTCTTTACCAATAATTCCATAGAAATCATTTAGTAAGCAGCTATCAGATTCGTCACTTTCTGACTGAAGCTTACGGAAAAATTTATTTATCAAACCTCGTTTTCCAATAGATGTAATTCCAATTGGAGATTTGCATTAAGACCTAGGACCATCTGCTGTACAACTTTCATGATTTGAGTCCAAGTATTCCCCCAAGTTATAATGTAAAAAATAACATACAAATTCTGCAAAAAAGTACAACTTTGATCACTGACACGAAATTATTCTTTTAAAATAGCAAACGACATGCAGAAATTCTAATTCCTGCGCCATTAGAAGCGTATTTCAAAACTCTACTTCGTGTACTCAAGAAAATCCAGTTTTCGTTAAATTATGACCCAGTCATAGCTGATTAAATTCGGCTGTAACATTCTGGACATAACTTGTTTTGTTACCCGAACCCCACAAACTATTATCTAACGACCCCAACGACTTAGAACCATCATTCACAGCAGGTTTCTATCAGAAACCAGATCATGCACCACCGATTATTAGTAAACACAAGATCATCAAGAAAACTAACATCCAATCGACCCATACGCGTCAATACATACATAAACTATTGTACTGAATCATCATACTTGATTTTGTCTATGATTTTCAAACCACAACTTAGCATCGTCACACCAATACCAATATATAATCATAAACACAACCAATATAACTCTATACCATCATGCTTGAACATTAATATATATATATATAAAAATATATATCGCAATACGCTAGATTTAACCCACCATTGAAACCCTAGCAACATAACCGATCATGTAAACGACCTAAACATAAAAAAACACATGATCTCTGCACTTCACATAACATCAATTCACCATGAATAACAATTAATCGCAGCCATATCTTAAGCAGCTTATAACCGAAACGTGCATGAACTAATGTAATTAATAACAAAAACATATGGTGTAGATACCTAGTGAAGTCAAGATCAGCCTAGAGATCAAATTCTTGGTTTGTTGTTCGTCCACGGCAACAGTGAAGGGAAGAGAAAAGGGTAGAGGTCACAGGTTTCTTATGTAGGTTAGGGTTTTGTTTTTGTGATCACATACATACATACATACATACATACATACATACATACATACATACATACATACATACATACATACATACATATACGTAACATATAGAACAAGGGGGTGGGGCGATTTGAGCTGCTTGGGCCACAAGAGGTGGGGTAGTTTGAGGGTTCTTAGGCCACAAGGTGATTGGGCCGCAAAGAGATTGGGCAGCAAGGGTGGGAAGGCGGGTTGGGTTGCGATTGTTTTTTTTTTTATATATATTAAACCCATCGTGTAGTTAAATGCCACGTAAAGAAATGTCATAATTAATAAGGGTAAGACACATCATCGTAAATGAATACTAACCTGATTGTTCGGGTTGTTATATTATCCCCATGTTGAAAGACTTTTCATCCCGAAAATTGAGTGAGCAGGAGTTTGAAAGTGTTGGAGTAAAAGATTTCCGAATTGTCACATTCTCCCCTAGTTAAAGGAAATTCACCCTAAAATCCAGTTCGCGTTGCATGGATCTTGTGATTGTGTTGCAAAGAGGTGAGGATACTTGTCTCTCATTTGTTCCTCTTTTTCCCAAGTGTACTCCGGTCCACGCTTAGAGTCCAACGCACCTTGAAAATCGGTATTTTTCTATATCTCTGTGATTTGAACTCTCGGTCCAACATTTCGATTGGTTCTTCAATGAACCGTAGTCGTTCATCCACATGGATCTCATCCAATGGAACTGCTATTGTTTCATCTGATAGACACTTCTTTGGATTTGAGACATGAAAAACCTTGTGAATTCCATTGAGTTCATCAGGAAGATCCCACTCAAATTAGGCCAACGTATCGTGGGTTTAGTTTACCTACTTACCAAAATGAATCTCGCCCTTCCAAGGCGATACTTTCATTAGGACCCGATCACCTACATGAAATTCTAACAGTTTGCGATGATGATCGACATAGCTCTTTTGGCGGTCTCGAGCTGCTGCCAACGATTCCAGATTTGCCCAATCTTTTCACTTGCTTTTAGGACTAACTCTGGCCCCGTGATTTAACTGTCGCCAACTTCCGCCTTACAAACGGGTGATGGCCACTTCCTTCCATACACTGCCTCGAATGGTACCGCTTGGATACTCGTGTGATAGCTGTTGTTATAGGAAAACTCTACCAAGGGTAGGTGTTTGTCCGAACCTTTGCCAAAGTCAATTGCACACGCTCTGAGCATGTCTTCAAAGGTCTGAATGGTACGTTCACTTTGGCCATCAGTTTGAGGATGGTATGCTGTGCTCAAATCTACACGTGACCCCAAGGATTTTTCGATGACTGCCACATATGAGAAGTAAATCGTGGATCATGGTTAGATATGATGGATGTTGGCACTTCGTGCCTGGCCACTATTTCCTTCAAGTACATCACTGCAAGTGTATCAAACTTATCAGTTCCTTGATTGCTAAAAAGTGAGCCGATTCGGTTAGCAGTTCAATGATCACACATATAGTATCCTTTCCACTAGGTGTCCTGGGTAGGCCTATGATAAAGTCTATAACAACTTGTTCCCATTTCTAAACAGGAATCTCTGGATGCTGCAATAGTCCTTAGGTTTTCTAGTATTCTACCTTGACCTTAGCATAGGTTAGGCATTTGCTTACGTAGGTGGCTATTTCAGCCTTCATGTTCAGCCACTAGTAAGTCGTTTTGAGATCTTGATACATCTTATCCGAGCCTGAATGAACAGAGTACCTTGATTTGTGAGCTTCGTCCATTATGAGTTCCCTCAAGTTCCCTTATAGGGGTACCCATATCCGATTAAGAAAGTATCAAGATCCGTCCAATTTGGTTCCCAATCACGTTCCATCTTGCGTAATTTCTCAGCATTCAGATTTTCTGGTTTGACCGCCTCTGTCTAACCGTTGCGAATTTGTTCGGTAGGTTAGAGTGTATCGTGAGTTGTAAGGATCGAACCCGTCGGGGCTTCTCGTGTTCCATACTGCTGAGTGCGTCGGCTACCACATTAGCCTTTCCTGGGTGGTACTGGATGGCACATTCATAGTCATTTAAAAGTTTGAGCCAACGACGCTGTCGCATGTTCACCTCTTTTTGATCAAAAATGTGTTGAAGGCTCTTGTGGTCGGTGAAATGGTACACTTGGTTCCAATTAAAGATAGTGCCTCCGGATTTTTAAAGTGACCACCATGGCTCCTAACTCTAAAATTCGTGTAGTATTTCTCGTGTACCTTCAACTGCTGGGATGCGTACGCAATGACCTTATCACGCGCATGAGTACACATCCAAGTCCCTTAATCGAAGCGTCGCAGTACACCACAAAGCTTCTTCCAGTTTGTCACCCCAGATATATTTGGTTCCTTTCTGGGTTAGGAATGTAAGAGGTTGAGCGATTTTTGAGAATCCGTCAATAAAACAACGATAATACCCTGCCAAACCTAGAAACTGTCTTATTTCCGTTGGAGTCTTTGATGCTTCCTAAGTTTGGATAGCCTCAATCTTTGCCGGATCAAGGTGGATACCCTTTCATTCACGATATGCCCAAGGAATTGGACTTCTCGAATCCAGAAGTCACACTTAGAAATCTTGGCATACAATTGTTCAGGTCGCAGCAGTTCCAACACCAACCACATATGCTCTACATGTTCCTCCATAGTCTTAGAATACACAAGTATGTCATCAATGAAGACCATGACGAATATGTCCAAATAAGGCTTACAAACACGATTAATGAGGTCCATCAATACCGCAGGTGTGTTAGTTAGCCCGAATGGCATAACCAAAAATTCATAGTGGTCGTACCAAGTACGAAATTGGTTTTGGAGATGCCTTCCGCTCGTACACGCAGCTGATGGTATCCCGGCCTTAGATCAATTTTAGAGTAGTAACTTGACCCTCGAAGCTGCTCAAACAAGTCGTCGATTCTGGGTAAAGGGTACTAGTTCTTGATAGTGACTTTGTTGAGCTTACTATAATTGATGCACATACAGAAAGTTCCATCCTTCTTTTTGACGAAAAGGACCGGAGCTCCCCATCGTGATGAGCTCGGATGAATAAAGTTTTTATCTAAGAGTAGAAAGCTCTTGTAGTTCAGATGGAGCTAATCGGTAAGGAGCGTTGGCAATCGGCACAGCGTGCTTTGCTAGTTGAATTTCGAATTCGACTTGTCGATGTGGTGGCAGACCAGGCAAGCCTTCGGGGAAAACGTCAGGAAAATAACGTACGATAGGAAATTCTTCAATCTTCCTCTTGATGTTCGGTTGTTCAGTAACAGTGACTAAGATAGCATATGAGCTTTTCTATCTTAGATACTTCTGGGCCTTCATGAAGGAAATGATGTTGGTTACCATACCACCCTTCTCACCATGAATGGTTAGGATCTCGCCGCTTGGGTGAGGTATACGAATGGTCTTCTTGCGACATAAGATTTCAGCTCGATTTTCGGATAACCAATCCATGCCAACTACAACGTCAAAACAACCAAGTATAGATGGCAGGAGATTGATATTGAATATGTGACCAGCCAACTATAACTGGCATCCGTGGATGATGTGGGCTATTTCTATTGATTTTCCATTGGCTAAATCTACAAGATACTTGCGCTCTAGTTCATTAGGGTTAAGGTCTAACAGTTTTCTAAATGACTCGGAAATAAAACTCCTATCAGCACTGCTATTGAATAAAACATGCGCAAAACTGTTTTTTACGGGAAATTTACCAGTCTCTACTTAAGAGTGGTTTCGGGCCTCACCTTTTCCCGATGCAAACGCACGACCCTTATCTCCACCACTCCCGCCAGCATTGTTGTTATTGTTCTAATTCTAGAGTTGGTTTCCACCATTGTTTCCCTTATTCAGCTGGGTGAAATACTTCTTGAAGTGATCATTGCTACTGCATTGATAACAGGTTCTGCTAACTCCAGGCTGCTGCTGACCTGATTAGTGCTTTGTTTTGGATGAAGGTTTACCCTACAATCTTTAGCAGTGTGACCTCCTCTGCCACAGCCTTGACATCCACCACATGACCCAAAGTGGTGACGATTACATTTGTTGCAAATGGGTTTCTTCCGAGCGTACCCACCTTGACCCTGGTTGTTTGCGTTGTTGCTGAACTATTGGTTGTTGTTGTTGGTGAAGTTACAGTTATTGTTGTTGAAACGTTTCTGAGAGCCCTGTTGTGCCTGCCCAGTTGACACTTGCTTCGAGATCCATCCTCCTACATTTGTTTATTTTCAAGGGCTTTTCCAGCTGCACCCCTCTCGGCAGGTTACGTTGTTCTACTGCCTATCGGTCAACTTGTCCACCTGTTGCACTGCCTGATGGACCGTAATGGGATTACTCGATTCAACCATTCCTTGAATTTCCGAAGCTAAACCCTTGGTGTAAAGCTTTATCTACTTATATACCGGCCTAGCCATGTCAGGACATAAAGATACTAGGTCATAGTGCTTTGAGGTGTAGGCCTCGATTTCTGACCCTTCCATCTTCAGCACCCATAGGTCTTGTTCCACCTGGTGAATGCGGTCCCGTGGACAATATTCCTCCTTGATGAGATCCTTAAACTCGTTCTAACCCATCGCGTCTGCTACGTCGAGTCCGAGAACTTGGAACCGTGCATTCCACCAAGTGAGTGTTGCGTCTACCAGAGTGGAAGCTGCGAATTAGACCTGATTATCATGTAGATGGTTGCACATTGCAAACACAAATTCCGATTTCTCGAGCCATCTGACGAGCCCGATTGGCCCTTCCCCGCCGGTGAATATTGTCGGATTAGCATCGATAAATTGTTTGTACGGCTTAGTCCCCATTCCTACAAGCACAGAGTTTGCAAATAAAAGATTAGTGGAACATGATCTAAGGAACGATCGAGTATGTTAGCATACATGGAGTGTGGAGAATGTAGGTGTTAGGTCCTATAAGTGTGAGACTAACATATCAAATATACGCAACGGTCTATGGTAGTTAACTAGGGTTAACTGGGTTAATTTATTTTAGTTTTGGGAATTTATAGGTCATTTGGGCATGCCATAGGCCATGTGGGCCAGGCAAGCAAATAGGCAAGCCCATGAGGGGCATGTCCTTACCGTAGGTATATAAGCTAAGCTTATGTCATTTCTAGGGTTAGACTTTTGGGATTTCTCTAGAGAGAGCCTCCATCATGTACTAGACGATTTTGTTGTTCATGTAATAGAATCGTGTGCAAGGAGTTAAAAGTTGATTCGTGTTGTTCTTCATTTTTTCGGTTGTCTTGAAGATCACCAAGTTTGGATTCCGCCCATCCTTGGTTATTGTGTGATATCGTTGATAGATCCGGATTATCAAGACTTACAAGTGGTATCAGAGACTGCTGAATCTATTTTCCAGGCTCAGATCGAATATCACACTGATTCTGTTCGGTTTCTGCTGAAAAACAAGCATTTCGGATCAACATTCAAGGATTTCGGATAAATTGTTTGAATTTCGGATAGATTTTGGATTAATCTGTTGAATTTCGGATTCGAAATTGTTGAAGATCCTGAAGAACACAAAGAAGATTATCCATCTTGGATTGATTCCGGACAACTATTCATACAAATTTCAGAATACTGTTGATTTCGGATAAGGGTTCTCATTCCGGATCAGACTCTCATTCAGGATCATCTCTCATCTCGGATTGCATCTCGGATTTTGGTAGTATCTCGAATTGAAACAGTGTATCTCGGATCATTGTTCCAAATTACCATCTCGGATCACTGGATTCGTATCGTCGAGACGAGTCTAATGGTACATTATATATCATTGGATTTGTATCGTCGAGACGAGTCTAATGGTACGTTTTGGTAAAAACAGTTTTCAGACATTTTTTATGAAGTTTACCAGTACGGTTTCGATTATCCAAAGATGTTTACAGCCCAAGGTCAGCACTCAAACACAGTTTTCAGCCCAGTACAAAATCAAAACCCTAACCTGCGGGATGAAGTGAAGGAAAAGCTGAATGAGTTTATTGGAAATTACCATGTTGATCTGGTTGCCAACTATGTGATGCGTTTGCTTGAACGTGGGAGGCAAAAAGAGGAAGTGAGAGATGAGATGAATAGCGTCTTAGTGATGACAAAGACTCCTTTGTATCTTGGTTGTGGAATCATTTACAATCAAACCAAGATCTCCAAGATCTATATGCTAAATCAATAGAGTCTCATCCTAAAAAAGTGTTCGAACAGAAACCTCAAGCCAAGCAAGCAGCAATCAGCAGCCCAGCACTCCAAACTCTACCTCAAGCCCAAACTCACGCTGACAAATCAAGCTCGCCCATTGACACAGTCAACTATCTTTTGTGCACTGAACGTTATAGAATAGGGTTGCTCAACTCAGGGCTCTTAATTTCAAAATGGCCAATGAATACAACAATGCAATGGCTCAGTGCATCAGCCTTCGTGAAAGTAACAAGTTACTCACAGAAAAGGTTGAAACACAAAATAAAGACATAGCTCAGCTCCACCTAGACGTAAATCAACAGAAATGTTGGGTCCATGATTACAAAACCAGATTAGATTCAAAAACCATGGAATGCGACTTGGTAAGAGTTGAGCTGGGCTTCTTACTAGAAAAAACCAACAAAAGGAAGTTAATATAAAAAATATTTTATACATCAAGCAAGCTTGTTCAAGACGTGTGCAATGTGCAGCTAGCATAAAGGAGACAAAGGAAAGGTTGGGATTCAATCAGGTTCCCCACGTATAATCACAACTACACATACGATGCCTGAAACCGATAAAGATATTGAGAAAGCACAACATATGGTGTATGGCAAACCCAGGGGATTATAATGTTAGACACACGTGAACCATCTGGTGCTGTTGACTCTTCTAGTGAGTCAGCTGATGAAGAGAGAGCTGACGTGAACAAGGCTCTAAGTGCGTAAGCTGAACAATATGATCCTTCTGCTTCTGATGAAAAGGTTCAAAGCAAGCTAAAAGAGCAGAGACGAGCAATCAGAGACGAAGAAAGCAGAAATCCAAACGTCAAGGACAGTCACGCTCTACAAAATCAATAGTGGGCAACAATAGGGCTCAAAAGGCAGGTGTTGTGAAAAATGCTTTTGTTAATCCGATCTTTAATGGCAAATGTGAAAAATATGCATTTGATCGTGCTAGCAAAACTTTTCGAAAGGTTGGGGAGATTTCTGAACAAGACTTGCAGTCTAAACAAAAGAAGAAGAATCCAAAGAAATCTCCACAATAGAAGAAGGACCTTGCAAACGACAAGTACAAACATCCAAATTCATCTTCGTCTGCAAAAAACGTGCTAGGAAATCAAGCACAAAAGGATTAGGTCATCCTTCAGGGCCTGTAAGAGCAAATCAAGCTGATCGGAATGCTTTAGTAGTGAAGAGACAAACGTGCTTCAATTGCGGCATTCCTGGTCACATCGCTAGAAACTGTATACATAGTCCCTATGTTCCGTATCAAGTTCAAAATCAGAAGGTTACACCAAAGGATAACAATCATTCGAAGCCGATGAAGGTATCATCACCTAAGGCAATGAAGAATGTGAGTCCCATGGTTAGACAATCTGATGGGGATTGGAACGTTGCCAAAAACAACCGCAAGTCTGTTCAGAAACAAAAATCTTTTCTAAAACGATTAAACCTGAAACAACCAAAATTGCTAAATAAAAGGCAACAACCGCGTTTGTTAAAACGAAAAGATTTTGGAACCCATTTTGAAAGACCTTTCGTCCCGAAAATTGAGTGAGAAGGAGTTTGAAAGTGTTGGAGTAAAAGATTTCCGAATTGTCACATTCTCCCCTAGTTAAAGGAATTTCACCCTGAAATCCAGTTCGCGTTGCATGGATCTTGTTATTGTGTTGCAAAGAGGTGAGGATACTTGTCTCTCATTTGTTCCTCTTTTTCCCAAGTGTACTACGGTCCACGCTTAGAGTTCCAACGCACCTTGACAATTGGTATTTTGCTATGTCTCCGTGATTTGACCTCTCGGTCCATGATTTCGATTGGTTCTTCAATGAACCGTAGTCGTTCGTCCACATGGATCTCATCCAATGGAACGACTATTGTTTCATCTGATAGACACTTCTTCGGATTTGAGACATGAAAAACGTTGTGAACTCCACTGAGTTCATCAGGAAGATTCAACTCAAAACTGGCCAACGTATCTGGGTTTAGTTTACCTCTCTTACCAAAACGAATCACGCACTTCCAAGGCGATACTTTCATTAGGACCCGATTGCCCACTTGAAATTCTAACGGTTTGCGATTATGATCGACATAGCTCTTTTGCCGGTCTCGAGCTGCTGCCATACGATTCCGGATTTGCACAATCTTTTCAGTTACTTTTAGGACTAACTATGGCCCCGTGATTTGACTGTCGCCAACTTCCGCCCAACAAACGGGTGACACTTCCTTGCATACAGTGCCTCGAATGGTAGCGCTTGGATACTCGTGTGGTAGTTGTTGTTATAGGAAAACTCTACCAAGGGTAGGTGTTTCTCCAAACTTTTGCCAAAGTCGAATACACACGCTCTGAGCATGTCTTCAAGGGTCTGAATGGTACGTTCACTTTAACCATCAGTTTGAGGATGGTATGCTGTGCTCAAATCGACACGTGACCCCAAGGATTTTTGCGCTGACTGCCACAAATGAGAAGTAAATCGTGGCTCACGGTTAGATATGATGGTTGTTGGCACTCCGTGCCTGGCCACTATTTCCTTCAAGTACATCACCGCAAGTGTATCAAACTTATCGGTTTCCTTGATTGATAAAAAGTGAGCCGATTTGGTTAGCCGGTCAATGATCACCCATATAGTATCCTTTCCACTGGTTGTCCTGGGTAGGCCTGTGATAAATTCCATAACAACTTGTTCCCATTTCCAAACTGGAATCTCTGGATGCTGCAATAGTCCTGAGGGTTTCTAGTATTCTACCTTGACCTTAGCATAGGTTAGGCATTTGCTTACGTAGGTGGCTATTTCAGCCTTCATGTTCGGCCACTAGTAAGTCGTTTGAGATCTTGTTACAGCTTATCTAAGCCTGAATGAACAGAGTACCTTGATTTGTGAGCTTCGTCCATTATGAGTTCCCTTAAGTTCACGTAGAGGGGTACCCATATCCGATTAAGAAAGTATCAAGTTCCACCCAATTTGGTTCCCAATCATGCTCCATCTTGCGTAATTTCTCAGCATTCAGATTTCTGGTTTGCCCGCCTCCGTCTGACCGTTGCGAATTTGTTCGGGTGGGTTAGAGTGTATCGTGAGTTGTAAGGACTGAACTCATCGGGGCTTCTCGTGTTCCATACTGCTGAGAGCGTCGGCTACCACATTAGCCTTTACTGGGTGGTACTAGATGGCACATTCATAGTCACTTAAAAGTTCGAGCCAACGATGCTATCGCATGTTCAACTCTTTTTGATCAAAAATGTGTTGAAGGCTCTTGTGGTCGTTGGAATGGTACACTTGGTTCCAATTAAAGATAGTGCCTCCGGATTTTTAAAGTGAACACCACGGCTCCTAACTCTAAAATTCGTGTAGTTTTTCTCGTGTACCTTCAACTGCCGAGATGTGTACGCAATGATCTTATCGCGTGCATGAGTACGCATCCAAGCCCCTTAATGGAAGCGTCGCAGTACACCACAAAGTCTTCAGTTCCCTCAGGTAGGGACAAAATAGGCGCACGACAAAGCTTCTGTTTCAGCACCTGGAAAGCTTCTTCCTGTTTGTCACCCCAGATATATTTGGTTCCTTTCTTGTTTAGGAATGTAAGAGGTTGAGCGATTTTTGAGAATTCCTCAATAAAACAACGATGATAGCCTGCCAAACCTAGAAACTGTCTTATTTCCGTTCGAGTCTTTGGTGCTTCCCAACTTTTGATAGCCCAATCTTTTCCGGATCAACGTGGATACCCTTTTCGTTCACGATATGCCCAAGGAATTGGACTTCTCGAATTCCAGAAGTCACACATAGAAATCTTGGCATACAATTATTCATGTTGCAACAGTTCCAACACCAACCGCAGATGCTGTATATGTTCCTCCCTAGTCTTAGAATACACCAGTATGTCATCAATGAAGACCATGACGAATTTGTCAAGATAAGGCTTACAAACACGATTCATGAGGTCCATGAATACCGCTGGTGTGTTAGTTAGCCCGAATGGCATGACCAAAAATTCATAGTGGTCGTACCAAATATGAAATCGGTTTTGGAGATGCCTTCCTCTCGTATACGCAGCAGATGGTGTCCCGACCTTAGATCAATTTTAGAGTAGTAACTTGACACTCGAAGCTGGTCAAACAAGTCGTCAATCCTTGGTAAAGGGTACTGGTTCTTGATAGTGACTTTGTTAAGCTTACTATAATCGATGCACATACGGAAAGTTCCATACTTCTTTTTGACGAAAAGGACCGGAGCCCCCCATGGTGATGAGCTCGGATGAATAAAGCTTTTATCTAAGAGTTCCTGGAGTTGAGTAGAAACCTCCTGTAGTTCAGATGGAGCTAATCGGTAAGGAGCTTTGGCAATCGGCACAGCGTGCATTGCTAGTTGAATTTCGAATTCGACTTGCCGATGTGATGGCAGACCAGGCAAGTCTTTGGGGAAAACGTCGGGAAAATAACGTACGATAGGAAAGTCTTCAGTCTTCCACTTGATGTTCGGTTGTTCAGTAACAGTGACAAAGATAGCGTATGAGTTTTTCTGTCGTAGATACTTCTTGGCCTTCATGAAGGAAATGATGTTGGTTACCACACCACCCTTCTCACCATGAATGGTTATGATCTTGCCGCTTAGGTGAGGTATACGAATGGTATTCTTGCGACATAAGATTTCAGCTCGATTTTTGTATAATCAATCCATGCCAACCAAAACGTCAAAACAACCAAGTATAGATGGCAGGAAATTGATATTGAATATGTGACCAGCCAACTATAACTGGCATCCGTGGACGATGTGGGTTATTTCTATTGGTTTCGCATTGGCTAACTCTACGAGATACTTGCGCTCTAGTTCATTAGGTTAAGGTCTAACAGTTTTCTAAATAACTCGGAAATAAAACTCCTATCTGCACTTCTATTGAATAAAACATGCGCAAAACTGTTGTTTAAGGGAAATTTACAAGTCTCTACTTAAGAGTCGTTTCGGGCCTCACCTTTTCCCAATGCCAATGCACGACCCTTAGCTCCACCACTCCCGCCAGCAAAGTTGTTAATGTTCTGATTCTGGAGTTGGTTTCCACCATTGTTTCCCTTATTCAGCTGGGGGCAATCCTTCTTAAAGTGATCATTGCTACTGCATTGATAACAAGTTCTGCTAACTCCAAGCTGCTGCTGACCCTGATTAGTGTTTTGTTTCGGATAAAGGTTTACCCTACAATCTTTAGCAGTGTGACCTCCTATGCCACAACATTGACATCCACCACACGACCCAAAGTGGTGACGATTACATTTATTGCAAATAGGCTTCTTCCCAGCATACCCACCTTGACACAGGTTGTTGGCGTTGTTGCTGAACTACTGGTTGTTGTTGTTGGTGAAGTTGCGGTTACTGTTGTTGAAACGTTTCTGAGAGCACTGCCGTGCCTGCCCAGTTGGCACCTGCTTCGAGGATCCATCCTCCAACGTTTGTTTATTTTCAAGGGCGTTCCCAGCTACACCCCTCTTGACAGGTTACATTGTTCTACTGCACTGTCGGTCAACTTGTCCACCAGTCGCACTGCCTGATGGACCGTAACGGGATTAGTCGATTCAACCATTCCTTGAATTTCTGGAGCTAAACCCTTGGTGTAAAGCTGTATCTTCTTATATACCGGCCAAGCCATGTCGGGACATAAAGATACCAGGTCATAGTGCTTTGAGGTGTAGGCCTCGATTTCCTTAAACTCGTTCCAGTTAGTGAATGCGGTCCCGTGGACAATATTCCTCCTTGATAATATCCTTAAACTCGTTCCAACCCATCACGTTTGCTATGTCGAGTCCGAGAACTTGGACCCGTGCATTCCACCAAGTGAGTTTTGCATCTACCAGAGTGGAAGCTACGAATTTGATTTGATTCTCAGGTAGACAGTTGCACATTTCAAAAACATATTCAGATTTCTCGAGCCATCTGACAAGCCCGATTGGCCCTTCCCCGCTGGTGAATTTAATCGGATTATCATCGGTTAATTGTTTGTATGGGTTAGTCCCCATACCTACAAGCACAAAGTTTGCAAATAAAAGATTAGTGGAACATGATCTAAGGAAGGATCGAGTATGTTAGCATACATGGAGTGTGGAGAATGTAGGTGTTAGGTCCTATAAGTGTGAGACTGACGCATCAAATATACGCAACGGTCTATGGTAGTTAACTAGGGTTATCTGGGTTAGTTTGTATTAGTTTTGGACTTTTATAGGTCATTTGGGCATGCCATAGGCCATGTGGGCCACGCAAGCCCATGAGGGGCATTTCCTTACCCTAGGTATATAAGCTAAGCTTATGTCATTTCTAGGGTTTGACTTTTGGGATTTCTCTAGAGGGAGCCTCCATCTTGTACCAGACGGTTTTGCTTGTTCAAGTAATAGAATCGTGTGCAAGGTGTTAAAAGTTGATTCGTGTTGTTCTTCATCTTTTCGGTTTTCTTGAAGATCACCAAGTTTGGATTCCGCCCATCCTTGGTTATTATGTGATGTCGTTGATAGATCCGGATTATCGAGACTTACAAGTGGTATCAAAGCCTGCTGAATCTATTTTCCAAGCTTAGATCTGATATCACACTGATTTTGTTCGGATTCTGCTGAAAAACAAGCATTTCAGATTAGCATTGAAGCATTTCGGTTCAACATTAAAGCATTTCGGATCAACATTCAAGGATTTCGGATAAATTGTTTGAACTTCGGATTGATTTCGGATTAATCTGTTGAATTTCAGATTCGAAATTGTTGAAGATCCAGAAGAACACGAAGAAGATCATCTATCTCGGATGATTCCGGACAACTATTCATCGGAATTTGAAAATATTGTTGATTACAGATAAGGGTTCTCATTCCAGATCAGACTCTCATTCCGGATCATCTCTCATCTCGGATTGCATCTCGGATTGAAACAGTGCATCTCGAATCACTGTTCCGAATTACCCTCTCGGATCACTGGATTCGTATCGTCGAGACGAGTCTAATGGTACATTATATATCATTGGATTTGTATCGTCGAGACGAGTCTAACTGTACATTTTCGTAAAAACAGTTTTCAGACATTTTTTATCGTGTTTACCAGTACGGTTTCGATTATCCGAAGATGTTTACAGCCCAAGGTCAGCACTCGAACATAGTTTTCAGTCCATCACAAAATAAAAACCCGAACCTGGGGGATGAAGTGAAGTAAACGCCGAATGAGTTTACTTGAAATTACAATGTTGATCCGGTTGCCGACTATGTGATGCGTTTGCTTGAACGTGGGAGGCGAAAAGAGGAAGTGAGAGATGAGATGAATAGCGTCTTGGTGATGACAAAGACTCCTTTGTATCTTGGTTGTGGGATCATTTACAATCAAACAAAGATCTCCAACATCTATATGCTAAATCAACAAAGTCTCATCCTGAAAAAGTGTTCGAACAGAAACCTCAAGCCCAGCAAGCAGCAATCAGCAGCCTAGTTCCCCAAACTCTACCTCAAGCCCAAACTCACGCTGACAAATCAAGCTCGCCCATTGACACAATCAACTATCTTTTGTGCACTGAACCTTGCAGGAATAGGGTTGCTCAACTCAGGGCTCTTAATTCCAAAATGGCTGATGAATACATCAATGTAATGGCTCAGTGCATCAGCCTTCGAGAAAGTAACAAGTTACTCACAGAAAAGGTTGAAGCACAAAAGAAAGACATAGCTCAGCTCCACCTGGACGTAAATCAACAGAAGTGTTGGGTCCATGATTACAAAACTAGAATAGATTCACAAACCATGGAATACGACTTGGTAAGAGTTGAGCTGGGACTTCTTACTAGAAAATATCAACAAAACGAAGTTAATATAAAAAGGTTTGATACATCTAGCAAGCTTGTTCAAGACGTGTCCAATGTGCAACTAGCATATAAGGAGAACAAAGGGAATGGTTCGGGATTCAATCAGGTTGCCCCTCCGTATAATCACAACTACTCAACGATGCCTGAACCGACGAAGATATTGAGAAAGCACAAGATATGGTGTATGGCAAATCAGTGATTATATGTCAGACACACGTGAACCATCTGGTGCTATGAAGAGAGAGCTTACATGAACAAGGCTCTAAGTGTGTAAAATGAACAATATGATCCTTTTGCTTCTGATGAAAAGGTTCAGAGCAAGCTAAAAGAGCAGAGACGAGCAAATCGGAGACGAAGAAAGCAGAAATCCAAACGTCAAGGACAGTCACGCTCACCAAAGTCATTAGTGGGCAACAATAGTGCTCAAAAGGCTGGTGTTGTGAAAAATGCTTTTGTTAAGCCGGTCTTTGACAGCAAATGTGAAAAATATGCTTTTGATCATGCTAGCAAAGCTTTTGGAAAGGTTGGGGATATTTCTGAACAAGACTTGCAGTCTAAACAAAAGAAGAAGAATCCAAAGAAATCTCTGTAACAAAAGAAGGCCCTTGCAAACGACAAGTACAAACGTACAAATTCATCTTCGTCTGCAAAAAACATGCTAGGAAATCAAGCACAAAAGGGATTAGTTCATCCTTCAGGGCCTGCTAGAGCAAATCAAGCTTATCAAAATGTTTTACATGTGAAGAGTCAAACATGCTTCAATTGTGGCACTCCTGGTCACATCGCTCAAAACTGCACACATAGTCCCCATGTTCCGTATCAAGTTCAAAATCAGAAGGTTACACCTAAGGATAACAATCATTCAAAGCCGATGAAGGTATCATCACCTAAGGCAATGAAGAATGTGAATCCCATGGTTAAACCATCTGATGGGTATTGGAACATTGCTAAAAACAACCGCAAGGCTGTTCAGAAATAAAAATCTTTTCTAAAACGATTAAACCTGAAACGACCAAAATTGCTCAATCAAAAGCAACAACTGTGTTTGTTAAAACGAAACAAATTTGGAAACCCAAATCCAAGGCGGTTGCAGCATCACCAATCCTTGAAATAAAAGGGAATTTGTGTCTAAAAAAAGTGTCTTATTTTGATGCTTCAAGGAAACCTCAGACGACCATGGACTGGGTCCCACTGTCTTAATAATCCTCTTATTTTTCAGGAACAACAAAGGAGGAGCTGTTGACAATCTCTGGAATATAGCGGTTGTTCCAGGGACATATCAGATAACATCTCACAGTTGCAAAATGTTCAATTTTCTTTACGAGTGCGATGTTTCCTTTGGAGGAGATGAGGTAAGAAAAGATCAGCGAAAAGGTATAAATTAAAATTTCATGCTTTAATTTTGAAATTTATTAGTCTTTAATCTAACTACGGAACGGTTAAGCAAAAACAATAAAAATATTTTCCTTTCCTTTCGTTTAAAACTTTGTACATACGTTTTCTTTATTAGGTAAATTTGTGCATAAAGTATGATGCACAAATTTAGGGGGAAGAGGGCGATATATGTATATATGCATTGTTTGAGGGGGAGAAAATCAGAAAAATACAAAAATATTTGAAAAACAGAAAAATACAAAAGGTCCTTTTGGATCAAATGGGAAATGAAATGAATATTCTTGATAAAGGCGTGACTGACACATGTAAGGTGTCATAGCTAAAAAGACTAGGATCTAATGTGTTATGTTGGTAGGCTTAACGCTCAAAATGATTAAAAGATACTAAGTGATATAATCATAACGAACTATGTATCTTGTGGGTAACACACTATCGGCATATGATTTTATGGTCTTAAATCCTGCATTGATAGATAGCCAACGTCTGAGGTTTCAGGTCTTTTTGTTGTTGAGTCATCGGGGGATATCTTGGTTGCCCTTCTGTTGCATCCAAATTATATGCAGACCTAGGCACAGTCCGAATATCCTTAAAAGAGCCGAAATAGAAGGGCCAAAACCTTAAAAGAAAGGAAATCTCATCATGAGAAAATTCCACGAATTCAAACATACCACATAAGGTATTTGCCTAACCCTCGTCAGATATTATTGGTCACTCTGCTGTACGAAAGTACTGAATTGTTCACCAAGTTGTAAAAGATAAAGGATGATCTCAGTATACTTACCTGCTACGATGAATCGTTGTGTTTACCTTGATGCGGGGGTATGTCATGGTATGGGACGCGCGGATATTATAGCATAATACTACCTTAAGCATATCATGAAGTTGGAAAATTAAAGTTGAGCGTTAAAGTTTAAGTGGACAAACATATTGGCAATCATTTAGACAAGTCTAACTAAGTTCGTACTGAAAAGTGTTCCTTGGTCCGCCGGAAAACGATTTTGATTCTGTTGCAATTGTATAGTTATAACTACTGAGTTAGTTTCTTCGTTTATTTGCATTTCTGTTTATACTTTTATATTCTAAATTAAAAATTAGAAAATTTAAAAAAAATCCAAAAATAGAGTGCTTTCTTTGTTTTATAAAAAAATTATTAACCGTTCTTGAAGATTTGACTAATCATCTAAAGATGAAAGAAATTTGAATTCTAATCCGAGTATAAGTACTTGGATGTACCAAGTGTTCATGTGGTACTCCTTGTTGCATAAGAATGTTTGCTTATAAATTTCTGAGAGTTATGCAGATCTTGATTTAGATCAAGAAACAGGGGTTGCTGAAATTGAGATGTTGACAAAGCATGAAGCATCACAACAACAAAGTGTACTTGAGTCAGAAGAACCAGATGCCAGTCATCATCTGACAGTGATAGTACATTTGAAGAAGTACCTAAGAACCTGATTGCTTGAAAGAGAATGGTTGAAGAAGAAAAGAGTTGCTGAGGTTCCTCCTCTCACATTCTTTTTGACAAAGATGTTTCAAGTAAAGCTGATCAAGATCCTGGTATGAAGCTAGCCACAAGAGCTAAAGAAAGAGACCTAGTGCTGAGAGTTCGTTGAAGTGTGAGGTCCAAGAAGTGTGAGACTGATTTCCACAAACACTTACAGCATAGCGACAACCATAGACTCTGTTGAAGACGTTGCTGAATTGATGCTATGAAGATAATTTGATGCATCAGGCTAAGGGGAGATTGTTAGGTCCTATAAGTGTGAGACTGACGTAACAAATATACACAACGGTCTATGGTAATTAACTGGGTTAGTTTGTATTAGTTTTGGACCTTTATAGGTCATTTGGGCATGCCATAGGCCATGTGGGCCAGGCAAGCAAATAGGCAAGCCCATGAGGGGAATGTCCTTACCCTAGGTATATAAGCTAAGCTTATGTCATTTCTAGGGTTAGACTTTTGGGATTTCTCTAGAGAGAGCCTCCATCTTGTATCAGACGGTTTTGCTTGTTCAAGTAATAGAATCGTGTGCAAGGAGTTAAAAGTTGATTCGTGTTGTTCTTTAGTTTTTCGGTTTTCTTGAAGATCACCAAGTTTGGATTCCGCCCATATTTGGTGATTCTGTGATATCATTGATAAATTCAGATCATCAGGACTTACAGTAGGTTCATACGAGGCACCTCCCACATTCATATTATTGTTTTGGTTTAGATTCTTCACTGCCAGTGCTGCAACGACTTGATCCTGAATAAGCGTGGCTAGTTCTTCATGTGCCATCACAATATTACCTTGGCCACCATCACGGGCGCCACCGCGTCTGTTTCTACCACCACCGCGGGCTGACATTCTACTCTTGACAACAAATAAATGAATACATGAGATAGTATATATCACACATTTCATCACACGTGTTCAAGAATAATTTACTAAGAAATGGGCATAACTCATCACACATAACATTCAAACCAGACATTCGATTAAAATATATTGCAATTCACCACAATGTATTAAATCAAATATTTTTCATAAATCCAATTGTTAACAAAATTTTCAAACAACAACGAAGTTCAAACAAGGAAACAAAAGACAGTCATAGCAAGCAAAGCATAAAACTAATCATCTACGTCTCTGTCACCGATATTCACATCCTCGTCAGCTGCTGCTTCCTTGGGTTCTTCATCAGGAACCTCCTCTGGCTCCACTTCCTCTGGTTCCATCTCTGCCTCAAAAGCAATGATCCTGTTCTTAGCCAACTCCAGTCTTTTAGTAAGGTCCACAATTTGCTCAGCCCTCACCCTATTCATTTCTCTTAGGGTGTTTTTCCTGGTAGCTTCCTTTTGTTGAGTTTTCCTGACATGCTCTAACTCTCGCTTAAGTGAACTATTATTTTCTATTATGCACGTGATAGCTCCAGCTGCCTCGTGCATATGACGAAACTCACGCTCAGTAGCCGCCACGAAGCCAGAAAAAGCTTCGTCTATGGGGTAGCCAAGAGGTGGCAGAGTACCATAGACCTCTCTATCGACAATATAAGAAGCCTCTATAGTTAGGGGTGGGACTGCTTCATCAACAATATAGCTCTGAATTTGGTAAGGGTACAAACTCCAATCGCCATTCCCTCAGCTGCCTCTGATAACGAAGGGTTCGCACGCCATGCGGCGACGTGTCTGAGCCGCCCTAAGTGTTCTCGAGAAGATATGGGACATAGGTGGAGATGGAGAAGCTCTTTGTTCCTCACAGGGGTCCGAGGAGTCAGACAAAGTAGACATGCCTGCCAGAGTGAAGCAGCGAGACATAAGATATATCGAGACATAGTGAGTAAGATAAGCATAAGAATTAGTATTCGTGTTGGTTTTATACTAATGTCAGGTATGTGGCTATAGTGTAGATTTACTAGTGTGATATGCAAACTTAATTCTCTATAACCAGTGGCTCTGATACCAATCACATCCTCAAAATCCACTTGTGGGGTTTTATCGCGAGGCGCGTGACAAACCAGGATCCAAGACACTAGTCACATAGAATGACTCTATATGTAAAAATATATTTAAATAAGTTTAACCATGCAGTTAAAGAAATGCGGAAGCGTAAGTAAACGTAAGTAAAGTGTGCGTCAAAACAAACGCCCCAACCAATGAATTTAAAAGTAAAGATGCAAACGTTTAAACAAAATAGTTTTCATGCTTGTGACGTGCTCCTACTCTTGAAGATACCTTATCAACCTGAGAAAACATGTAAAATCAAGTGTCAATATTTAACGAAGAATGAGTTCACAGGTTTTAGTTCACAATTGTTAAAGATAAGTTGTTTCCAATGGTTCCGCCCCGAACAACTGTGTTATATAGTTTCCCTAATCCCACCTGAATCAGATTATCGTAAGTTTCCTGATTCACTTCCCGAATCATGTTGTTATATTGTTTAGTAGTATATGTTATATGTTTAGGTAGCTAGCCTAGGTCTTGTCAACAGGTGTTCAATCCGAAGCTGACATTGCTACCCCTATTGTACCAGGTTTGTCACCAACAATGGTTAAGTGTTAGGCAAATTCTACACCGGTGACCTTCAACCTTCGGTCTACCTGGCGCGACTAGCATGAGTGGGGCTTGTCGGGCCCAGTAGTACTACTATAAATTCCCTTGCTATAATCCAATACTGAGGGCATTGTATGTTTTAAGGGGACTGACATGTGATATAACGCTTCCTTGTGACCATAATCGTATAACATAATGTAGGTTCACCTGGAGGATCAAAATAAACCTGCTTCCTTGTTCATGCAACACACATACCAGTGCGGAATACAAGTATGCATGCAAACCAAAGCAAAGTAGAAGACACACAGGATAACCAAAGATTCAATATCTTGATTAACTGATGAGAACTAGTACAAACATATACAAACAATGTTCATACAGACTCTATGCATTCACTCTGTGCTCTCAAAGTCTCAGCTTAGTATCCACTGGTCACTCGTATGAACTCTCTCACACATGCACACTCTACTGAGAAGGTCATGTCTGCTTATATAGTGCCAACACCAAGCAACAGTACGAAGTATGTTGCTGGTCATACGAAACACCAAAAGACACGAAAGACATTCTCCAAATAGACTCATACGAATGAACTGGCTCGCACGAATCAATAACCTTGCTTATACGAATCAAGCTGAAAGCTTGATTGGGTAAGCTTGATCGTATGAATGGTGTGACTCGTACGAGCAACTTCTTGCTCGTACGAAGCATTCCCACTCGCACCAATGTTTTCTTTGGAGATCGTGCCACAGACATGACGTATCTGAGACTCAACAAGATGCACACATGCAACTATTGTACACAGACATTCTAATCGTCATACTAGATTAAGATTGGAGGATATCTTGATCTGGCCGACACGACCAATCTATACAAACACAGTACATAAGGACCGTACAATTACAGACATAACTAAGAAAAAGCTGAAGACATTAAAGAGTATCCAAACTCCCCTTGGCTATTGCTTGGTCTTCGATCTTCATTTCTTGAACTGCCTGATGTATCAACAAACTCCCCCTAAAGATAATCAATCCATTGTTGATTGAGGATCCAGGTCTTCATTGTTTTCCAGACTCATCAAACATTTCCTGTTTCCTCTTGAGTGTCATTTAAGGTAACTGGATCGGTCATGATCTGCTGCACATTACAATCTACCACTGGTGGTGGAACAGAAACTTTTGGTTGCCAGGATGAGGTCGAAGCAGTAGTAAATACCAGGGTCTTCAGAATCCTGGTCATGTTTAGGCTTGATCTCCTGTGATCTCTCATTCCACAGAATGTTCACTCGCTTTCTGCTCATTTCAAAAACGTCTTTAATACATTGAAGCCTTCCACCAGTTTAGCATTACGAGAATGATACCATTCCTTCAAGTCGTTATGCTTAGTAGACAATGTTTCTAAAGATCGTTGAATAGCTGCACTACGTCCTTTCAGTCGGTTCAACTCAATACCCCGAGAGTTATCAGCTACTCTCATCTGTTTTAGCTGAGTTGCCCTTTCTGCATCTGCAGCCTTCAGTTGCTCATTTTCTTTCCTTAGCTGTGCAATTACAGAATCCTGTTTTCTAACAGTCTCTTTCAAAGAATTTATCTACAATTGTTGCTTGACAGCTGTGTTTCGGTTTGAAGACATAAATTCTGAATGCTTGTTAATCTGCATTGCCACAGCTTACAACTGAGTGGACAGAAATTCCACCTTCTCATCTTGATCCATTTCAGAGGACAAACGACTTCCTCATTTGGACTTTAGTTGATGAGCTGAGGGTTGGGACTGTTGAACTGAAGAAGGTGTAGGTTACGATTCAACTAGAGTATCTTCAGCTGAAATTCTTTCGGCTGCTATGGTACTTGATGGTTGTGGTTCAGGAACTGTAGCAGGTTCTGTGGTTACAGGTTCAGTTTCCTCCATTGTAAAGGTAGACTAAGTTTCTACAACTGGTTCCTGTACAGTTTCCTGATGTGAGGTTGTAGGTTGTATGATTTCAGGTTGAGCTAAGGAAGTATTCATAGACGAACTCCTCTTTTTCTTTCTACTCTTGTCTCCAACTGAAGTACCTACATCATTAGCACCACAATTACCATTAATATCACCATCATCACCATTTCCCTTTTTATGACCAAATCTATCTTCGATCATCTTCTCCAAGATAGGTTCTTCATTATCAGAATCACTGTCATTATGGTGCCACTTGTCGTTTTCTAGTGCAACATAAACGTCGTTTTACAGAAAACAGTGAGAAAATCACAAAAGATTTATATCACTGACACGCTCGATTAAGAAATGTTTCTTGGACCGGCGGCTGACAAACCAAAATCAAAAAAAGACTTAGTTAAAAATCGCCAAACACAGTGAGAAAATCACAAAAGATTTATATCACTGACACCGAAGTCGCCTTTAGATAAAAACGCTAACCGGTGTAAAAGAAAATTACGCAACCTGTAACACTTATCTACGCTGGATTAAAATTTTTCTATGCTATCTTCAACACAAATACGCCCAGAAGGGTTTTAGTATGAACAAAAACCCTCTAATCACACTAAAACAACCCAAAAACCATGGTATCTTGCATCAAAAAGTCCCCAATGATACTCTAAACATTGATTAACAACAACCCAAACATTAAACACACCAAATCAAGCCATTTGAACCCAAAAACTTTTGAAAAAACTTGGAAACTTTGAAAAACCTTCAAAACCTTGGAAATCTTAACAAATATTAGTCAATCCAGAACACAAAGGCTCTTATACCAAATTGTGAGTCCCAAAATAGTCTTGATCACAGTGATGGTGATTGACACACACCTAAACACATATAAGTAAGAAAACACAAAGAAACTAAGATGAAGGTGAAGAATCTTCTCCAAGATGTAATCCGATAATGATAATAGCAATCATAGATCCTGGATATCAATTTAGAACATGTAAATCAGAGACAAAGCAACAAGATGATAACAAAATAACCTTGGTCCCAGAAACTTGGAGCCAACGGATACTAGCTTCATATATATATATATATATATATATATACATATACATATATAGATCCGGACCTCCTAGCGTAACTAACAATTACGCCTACAAAATTACATTTTTAGCCCTTCTAGTTTGACTAACTATTACAATTAAGCTACAAACTATGAAATTCAAATACCAACGATCTCAAAACATCCTTACAACAACAAAACCCGGGTTGCTGGATATCGGTTATCTTCAGACCATATGTTCCGATGGTACCGAGTTCCGAAGACCCAAAAGTTCAAGTTCCTAAAAAGTTAGAAAACTGCTCCAAGCAAGATTTTTAGAAAATCAACCTAGATGCAAAGGCATTTAGTATCGTTGCTCCGACTTTGCCGAATGACATCTATGCTGGCATGTTGCATTGCAACAGTACTAAGGATTTGTGGTATGCTTTGAAGGAGAAGTTTTGTGGGATAAAGGAAGTTATCGAAAACAACCGGGAAGTATTAAACCAATAGCATGAAACCTTTTGTCACGTTAAAGGAGAATCATTAACATAACAGTTCAAGAGGTTTAGTTGTCTAATAAGTGAACTAAAACTGGTAAATGTTAATTATCCTAACTCAACCTTTAATAGTCGATTTCTAAGATCATTACTAGATAAATGGGACACTATTGGTTTTGTAACTAGAAACTCTGTTAGATTCAAATAGATGAGTTTGACTCAGCTTCATAGTAGGCTCTTGACTTATGAGAGAGAGCTTAACTAGAAAAAGAAGCTTCGAGAGTCAGGAAAAGTTGCTGATGACTATTCTTTTAGTAGGTGCAACACTTTTGGTCAAGAGGAAACCTCTGGTGGAAGTAAGAATCATGGTTGTGGTCATTTTATTGAAATAACATTTGATGGAGGATTTAACTCATTCTTACTCACCTAATTATGCTTAGCAAATGGGGAAAACCAAGTTTCTGACAACTTATCCTTTGAGTTAAATGATCTTCAACATTTTGAAGCCATTGATTTGGAAGAAATGGACATCTTGCATCAACTTCTTTACTAAGCATAAGAATTAGCAAATTTTATAAAAGACCTGGCAGAAAATTTCCATGGTTGCATGGAGGATTGAAAGTTGGGTTGGATAAATCTAAAATCAAGTTTTACAAGTGTAATAGGCTAGGTCATTTTGCTAGAGAATGCAGGAGCCAAAGAAGTGGCCCTATTGTCACACCTCCAAATCCTAGACCTCAGAACACTCAAAACACTGTCCATTATACCCAATATACCCCTGCTCCACACATGCAAAACACTGCTCACTTTTCACTGCAACCACTTTTCTAGTACAGTATGTCTAAACCACTGTTCCTCAGACACAATGTCAAGCACTAGTTCCTTAGGTTCAAGTGCAACCTGCACCACAAGCTACACAAACATCAGCTCCTTTGGAGAATAATCAACAGAGCTTCTTTACACAAGGCTTTGTTGATTAGAGTAGCTTACCTAAAGAACTAGCTGATGAAAATGTTGCCCTAGTTGCCATTTTTGAAAAGAAAAACCATGTCACTAAAGACTTTTTCACTTAAAAGCTTATGACATAAACAAGACAAGTTTGATTATAGCTGCACCTCATTGTACTATCTGTGGGATGAAAAATCACAAAACTCAAGAGTGTGTTTATCTAAAAAATTTTGATGTTAAGAAAAATAAGTATAAATCCAAAACACTTAAGAGTCCACATACTAGTACTCAAAAAGGAAAGACGAAATAGACCGTTGTCCCAGTCCAAGCATCTATTACTAAACAACTGAATGTAACCTCTATTCCCAGAGAAGTTAAGGTAACAGATGCACCACCTACAAACAAATTTCCAAAAGGATATGGTCAACCACCTTATAAGAATGTACCACTTGGTTATGAGATCCATAAAAGACCTTCAAAACTAAGAGTAATCAAGCATCCTCATGGTTATAATCATTTGACAGGAAATGGTCCATAGCAGATGTTTCAAAATATGTTCAAAACTCTAACCATTCTACTTGACTTGAGGCTGGAATGATGTGACCCCATCCAAAGCCATTTTGGCTTTGGACACTCACCAAAACTAATTTGTAACTAATGTGCAGGGAGCTTCTAGCTACCTTGATAGTTTATGGTATGTAGATAGTAGAGACTCCATGCACATGACAGGATGTAGAGCCATTCTCAAAGATTTTCTAGCATTAGGAGGGGGTTACATATCTTTTGGTAACCATTCAAAGGGGAAGGTGTTAGGGCCAAGGACAGTCCAAGCAGGGAAAATCAAGTTTGAAAATGTTAATCTTATTGACAATCTTAAATTTAACCTCCTTAGTGTGTCTCAAATGAGTGACAAAGGCTATGGGTCATTCATCACTAAGAAAACCTGTAAGATTGTTGGGCCAAAGGTGGTGAAAAAGATTGAAACAATCATAGCTGATTAGCAATGTGTATGTGGTTGATATGTTGAAAGATAATCCAATGTCTAATACTTGTTTGTTCTTAGTTGCTTCTAACAAAGAGACAGAACTATGGCATAGAAGACTTGGTCACACAAATGTCAAAACTATCACCACATTCTCAAAACAAGGTCGTAAACAATTCACATGTGGTGAACAGTGTGTTTCCTATCCTAAAGGTAAACAGTATAAAAGTTCATACAAATCAATTGATGAGTCCAAAACTAGTCAATGTTTACAATTGTTATACATAGACTTGTTTGGCCCTGTTAAATTAATTAGTCTTAAAAAGAAGAGGTATTGTCTTGTCATAATTGATGATTTTTCAAGGTTTACATGGACTTACTTTTTACACTCCAAAGATGAGACAGCAGGTATTTTGCAAGACTTTTTTAAGAAAAGTTGAAAAGCAATTTGATCTGCCAGTAAAAATCTTCAGGAGTGACAATAGAACAGAGTTTAGATATAAGGAGTTGGATGACTTTTGTGTGTCTAAAGGAATTCTGAGGCAATACAACATTCCCAGGACCCAAAACAAAATGGGGTGGTTGAAAGAAAAAATAGAACTCTGATTGAGGCACCCAGAACGGTGCTTGCAGATCAGGTTTACCCTTGTCTTTTTGGGGAGAGCCTTAGAGTTTGATTAACCCTAGACATCAAAAGACTGCTTATGAAATTCCATACAAAATCAAACCATTGATCTCTTATTTCAAATTCTTTGGCTGCCCATGCTTCATTTTAAACTTCAAAGATTCAATTTCAAAATTTGCAGCTAAAGTAGATTGTGGTTATTTTCTAGGATACTCAACTACTGCCAAAGCCTATAAAGTGTTTAACACAAGGACTAGGTGTGTAGAAAAACTTTGAATGTAAAGTTCAATGAACTTTCTTCTTTAAATTTTCCAGCAAATCATACTACATTGTTTGATTTAGATAAATTTACATTTTAAGATGTGTCTGTCAAAGCAAACACTGTAGGTACATCACAATCTTCCTATCAAGACTATGGACATGACATTGTCATCCCAAAATATAAAGTCACTTCCACCACCAGAGTAACAGATGTTCAAAACAACTGTCAAAACTCTTCCACTGCTACATCAACAGTTGTTGATACTCAAACCTCTGCTGCCTCATGAAGTCAAACCACTATTGACAAATGTCCATTTTCTGTGAACAAAAGTCAATCCACTTTTACACCTATACCACCTTACCCACCTCCATTCCATACAGATACTGGCTCTTCAAAATTGCCAACAAATGTTAGCTCAATGATTCCCATCTGCAGCCTTCACGTCAAAATGCCATTGTTGTATGGAGATTTAGTCTACCTTAAAAATCTTCCACCAGATCAAGTTATTGGCAACATCAATGAAAGGGTACTCACAAGAAGTCAATCCCAAAAGAGTTGTCTTTTTGTTTGCTTTCTATCACTCACACAACCTGTCAAGTACCAAGAGTCACTAAGAGACAATAGTTGGGTAGAGGCCATGCATGAAGAGCTCCTACAATTCAAAAGACAACAAGTATGGAAACTTTTAACATTGCCTCCGGATGTATGTCTAATTGGCATAACATGGGTCTTCAAGAACAAAACAGGTTAAAGGCACATTGTTGTCAAAAACAAGGCTAGGCTTGTGGTCCAAGGCTATAGACAAAAAGAAGGCATTGATTATAATGAAACATTTAATGTTGTAGCAAGACTAGAGGCCATCAGATTGGTCTTAGACTTTGCTGCCAAGCACAACATCAAGGTGTATCAAATTTGTATTCATTTATGGTAAGATCAAGGAAGAGGTATATATAGCCAAACCCTTGGTTTTGAAGATACCTTTTATCTAGATCATGTTTACAAGCTTTACAAAGATTTATATGGCTTAAAACAAGCACCTAGAGCCTGGTATGAAACTCTTTCCACCTTTCTTTTATCCATAGGCTTCACAAGAGGTAAAATTGGTAAACATTGTTTTTAAAATGGAGATGAAAGGATTTGATGCTTGTCCTAATTTATGTGGATGACATCATTTTTTGATCCACACGCAATGCCATGTGTGAAGAGTTTAGGGAACTCATGATAGCAGAGTTTGAGATGAGTGCTATGGGTGAACTTCAATGCTTTCTTGGTCTCCAAGTTAATCAATTCCAAAATAGTACATTCATTCATCAAAGTAAATATGTCAAAAAAATTTAACCTAATTTGATATGACTGATTGTAAACCATGTAGTACACCCATGGCCACATCAAAATTGATCACTATTGATGATAAAGATGACTTGGTTGATCAAACACTTTAAAGAAGCATGATTGCGTCTTTATTGTACCTAACTGCATCAAGGCTAGACATTATGTTTGCCACATGTGTCTATGCCAGATCCTAGTCAGCACCTAGAAAGTCCAACCTAATAGCTATGAAAAGAATATTCAGATACATAAAAGGTGCTCCCACACTTGGTATCTAGTATCCTGCTAATGGAAATATTGAGCTTTCAGGTTATTCAGATAGTGACTTTACTGGTTGCCATGCTACAAGAAGTCGACATCAGGAGGATGTCAGTTTTTAGGCAATTGTTTGGTTTCTAGGCAAAGCAAAAAGCAAGTTGAAGTTTCAACATCAACAACAGAGGTTGAGTATATTGCTGCTGCAAGCTGTACAACACAATTCCTGTGGCTTCAAAATCAATTGTTGGATTCTAGTGTAACTGCTTTAAAGACTCCTCTCATGTAGATAGTCAAGCAGCTGAAAACATCATCAAAAAGTCAGTCTCACATTCCACAACCAAGTACATTGACATTAGACATCACTTTGTGAGGGATTGCTTTGAAAAATGTTTGATTTCTCTACACCATGTTCCAACTAAGGATCAGCTGGTAAATGTGTTGACAAAAGCTTTAGACACATCCACCTATGAAAGCTTGATCTTTAGGATAGGCATGCTAAACATGGATTAAAAGCAACATTATGTTTTCCATGAATAAAAAAGCATTAATATGTTTTAAGAAAATAAAATATTCATCCTTACAATAACTTTAAAATTGAAAATTGTCAATAAATCCTTAAAGTTTGTTATCAACCACTGTTTCTAAAACCTTTGTTTGGCTACAACTTATCCACCGTTAAAAGGTATCCTCTGCTCTCATTCACCACTGTTATAGATTAAAATCAACCACTGTTCATATACACTGTTCCCAATCTCTGTTGCTTTCCAGCAGAGGTTATCAAACAACTGTCATCCAATATGACAACAGAGGTTCCACGTGGACAGATGTTAGCCATCAGATCTTTTAAATAGATGCCATGTTAGCATTCACTTTTTCCCTTTATATATCCTTGTTCCATTCCAAACTGAGCTTTTACTGCCGACTTGAATTCAAAATTCACAAAAAGCTTTTACTAATATCATCTTCTTCGCTATTCCTCACCTCCCATCTCCGATCATGGTTCTCCACATTGAACTCCCGCATAACTACCTCCCTACTTTTGACAAAACCGACAGAAATAAATCCTTTCACTTAATAATTGATGTTTTGACATCATCAAAATACACAACCATACTCACTAATGATGTACCAATTTATGTGGATATTCTCCGACAATTCTGGGGCAATGCTGAAGTTCAAATTTAAAATAAAAAACATTATGCTATCACATCAAAGATCGGAGAAACCCTTGTTCAAATATCCCCATCTTCCATATCCACAACATTTGCTTTGAATGACCTGGAAGGTAATAATTCTTTTGAAAACAACCACTTCACACAGAGTTCATAGAAAGAAGGTATGAGGGTCTATTGACAGTGTTACTATTTTTAAACCTCAGTTTCCTCCTGAAATGAGATATTTTTTCCATACCTTACTGATATGTCTCTCACCCATGACCACCTCATTTAGTGAGATTCCACAAAAAGTTCAATACTTGGGATATGCAATTTTGACAAAATTGGATTATAATTTATCCCAGGAAATGTTCTTGGACTTGGTTGCAAATGTGAATGCCATCGAAGGAAATAAAACTAAAGCTTTTCTTATGTATCCTAGACTTTTGAGCTATTATCTTCAAAAATAAGTGTCTAAAAAGGATTTTCAACAAGGAACTGTTTTTAAAATGAAAGTCTTACACATGAAACTTTCACCAGAATGCAAGACAAGTGTCAAAAATTTCTAAAACACAAGCAAAGGTGGATGAGCCAAATTTAGATGAGTCCACATCTCTTGCTCAAACTTCTATTGCTGAGCTCACTGCTCCTAGTGATCAAGAGACCATAACCGGTGTTGTGAAACCCACGTCAGAAAAACCCAAAAAGAAAACCCCTACATTGAAAAATCCCACCAAAACAAAACAAAATAAAAAAGCACCTCTGGAAGATGAGATCCAAGAGGATAACCTTGTGGCAATACCAAAGCCACTTGAAACCACTATTGTTACTCTCCTCACAACAGATGGAAAGATCTCCACCTATCCAAACTCATCTTGCATCCTCACAAAAGGATCAGGTTGTAAGCATAGTCACACCACATTATGAGGCAAACCTTTCACTTGAAAGTATATTTCACAACCCCTCTCCCAATGCTTTTTCTCTTTCAACTCCACAACACCCCACTCCAATTCCACCTACGTTTATACCTCTGTTGGCAACAATTAACACTACTTAGACAAAACTCAATCACCAACTAAATAGAGTAAACCCAACAAGTGACTGAGATTGCGATAGATCAAATTTCTTACCCACAAACAGCTGAGTCGGCTACACCCCATGAGTTACATGTAACTCTTGGTGGTAGTTCAAGTGAAGCAGCCACTACAATTCATGACGCAATTTGGACAGTGGTTACATCTATGAGTCTTCCTTGATGGCAACAACTGCTAAGGCTACCATTGTAACCTTGTTCCAGTTGGAAGTCCCAATAACAAGAAAAGGGGCATTTGGTTCTGATAACATGGAGTTTTCTCCTATTGAGGATCCAAATACAACTACCTCTGGTAGGGATTCAGATGATCCTACTAAGTTAGGTGATGAATTAAGATACAAGGATTTTACGGCCATAATGAGATCTATGGAAACATCCATAGATGAAATGAAGAGCATGATGAAACAAATTTTAAAGAATTCTGAGAGTCAACCTTCTACTCAGCAAATTACAATTAAGTTGTAGAAATCAATGCAACCAATCATCTAAGCTCAAAGGAATTTGGCTAGCATCAACCACAATACTCACATGGAATTGATAAGGAATATGGTTGAGGCTAGATACAAGGTTACCCAAGCAGATATCAAGGCCATAAGAGAACATCTGTTATAGACCACTGGCTCTGCCCCTGCAAAACTATACTTCAAGAAGAAGTTGATGATGATGCCAAAAAGGAAGAGAATGATAAGTTACGAAAGTTGCAGCCTTCTTCACAAGCAAAACCAAAGGTGCAACAACAAAAGCCAGGGTCTGCTCAACACAAAGCTCTGCTAAGGCATCAGATGTTGGAAGTGCAAAAGGGATTGATAAGACCCTAAACAAGAAAGCAGAAGAGATTGCCTTAGAAAAGCATAGAAGGTAAGATATAGTTGAGAGCAAACCTTCTCATTTATTTGAACAAGAACAAGCTATGCTGATGGAAAAAGAAGATATTGGCACTTCAAAAAGAATAAAGTCAACAAGAAGAGTTAGACAGCCAGTTTCCACCCTTTCAAAAACCACTACTAAGTCTACAAAGAGTGTATCCTCTACTAGAACCAATCCCAAACCCTCACCTCAAAAGAAACCATCTCCACCACCAAGTAAACCAACAGACGTTGGTACAACATCAGTAGATGTTTCAAAACCAACATCACCACGAAACCAAACAACAGATGTTACCCAAACAACTACCATGATAACTTTTCCTACCTTAACATAACCAAGTTCCACAACACCAAGAATTCCAACGCGCCCACCTTCACCTAAACTAAAATTAACACGCAAAAGAAAAACTTTTGTTGTGCATGAAGATGATAGGAAGGTTCCATCACCAACTCCCTTATCATCTGCCCTCATTAATGCCACACCACTCTTATCACTTCCATCTAAACCTACTTCACTACCATCTACTCAACCACCATCACAACCCATTCCACTGCCTGCTCAGTATCCTCTTGAGATTTTGGTCGTTCAAGGTGAAATAGAATCATTTTTCTCTCTAGAGGATGCATCTCAAAGATCCTTCCCATCACTCTTTAGATATAGAAAGCCTAAGAACTTAGATGAGTACTTAAAGTTAAAAGCAAGACAGGTTAAGAACATTGGCAAAGAGATGTGCAAAGGTAAGGATGGTAGGACTGCTCTGGGAATCATTTCACTAGAGCTTAGCAAGGTTAGAAAGATTGAAGATTTTGCTAAGGACCTGAGCAAGTTCGTGTAAGAGAAGCCAATAAATGCTGAGCTGGATAAAGAACTACGGAAGGATTACCTGGATCACATCATGAAACATAAACCATACAAAGCAAATAGAGCACAGTTCAAAAATAGAAAGAATTCAGAAATTGCTCAATGATCCTTTGCATAAGCCAACTCCACTAGATTGGAAGAAATACAAGAAGGTGGATCAAAACAAGGATTTGAAGCTAAGAAGAATGAAAGAAGAACTTGTTGCTGCTAAGTATGGTATTACTAGAGCTATTGCAGATGGCAAGAGTTAAAGGTTTTTGAAACCTACAAAAGATTGGAACAGCTAAAAGAAAAGGATCCTATAGTTCCATGAAAGCCAACCTATCCAACAATGGTTATCCCTCAATAGACCCTGACAACTAAAAAGCATACCTCAACCTCTAGCTTATCCTAAATTGCCTTGAATCAAACAAAAAGGCAAAGGCAGATGGCTGAGGATGATGAACATATGTTTGAAGAAGACCGAAAGGAGGGAATAAGGAACCAACTGCTATATCACACAGATCCTGCCAGTGATAAACTCAGAGAAACAATTTCAAATCTGGTCAAAAGGCCACAATCACCAAACTCATCAACAATAATCCTTCACCCAAGAAAATCATCTGATTCAAAAATTCTAAAGTGGAAGTCATCCTTAAACACCCAAGAATTGACCCTGCTCTGATCAGATGGTGAAGTTCAAAAGCTTAGAACGGAGGATGCATATGGTCTGAATGCAGATGACCTCCAAGATCTGTTAAAACTTGAACTTGAAAGGGATTTTGAAGACTTGATTTTCTTGAACTTTGAACTATAATTCAAAGGTCAAACAGGGAAATGCTGATGAGAAATAAAGATAAAAACTAAAGAAGTGTTTTGGCATCATCTGTTCTAGGGGAGATTGTTGGATCTAGTGGACCTCACAAAAGAACAGATGATTGGAAAGGCAAAATAGTCTATAACTACTGATCATAAATAAATAGTGCTTTGAAGATCTGCTCCCTCCAATGGCAAAGACTTAACTTCTGCTTCTCTAAACTATACTCAAGCCAAAGTCTGTTTACAAAGAACTATTGAAGATAAGCTCTACTTGAAGCTAAAGGTATGCTAAAGAGAACCACTAAAGAAGACTAAAGACTATTGAGGCAAAGCTCTGCTGAAGACCAACAGAGGATAAAGCTCAACAGAGGTTAAAGCTCAACAGATGATATCAACAAAGTTTTACTTGTAAATCAATGTAACAATTTTTAGGTCTAACAGTGGTTAGAGTTTGTTAGATTGTTAAATGTCACTGTCAAGGTGACATCAGCTTAGATGCTTCAGACGTTTGCTTTGTACTATAAATAGAACAGTGCTTGTACTGTTCTATTCAGCACTTTCCTTCTTGATATTTTGTACGAATAGATTAGAAGTGATCACACTGAGCGGGATTTGTAATCTTCATGCATAAGTGAATTATAATTTACAAAAGTATGTTAATGAAAGCAATATCTCATTTGTTGTGATTCAAAGTTTATCATTCCGCTGCACTATTTCATCATTGTTTATCTTCTTTCATTATTTCATCTTTCACGACATATCAAACTCAGATCCTAACAAATGTATTGTCTCACCAACTTTTACAATAAAACCACTTTCACATAAAATAAAAACCTAACTATTACAAGGGTTCCAAATAATTGAATAAATAAATACATTAAAACCAACCAAAAACAACAAACAAACCATAACACAACCACAAGTCTCTAAGGCTCGATTCATGAGTATTACAATCACATTCCCACGATAAAGGTTTGATCTTTTGTCAAACTAAAGTTTTAACAAATAAAAGTGAAGATCAATTGAAACAATAACATCTAAATAACTGTAAAAGTGGTTCTAATACCACTATTTGGAATCTAGGTGTTGGTGCATTATGTCTAATGCCTACGTCTTAGTCTAGTGTCTTTTATGTATTAGCGCAGTGTAATGTTTGAGTTTTTTTACTTCTATAGAAATCATGCATGCACAGAATTCCTATGCACGCATGAGGAAACCAAGGCGTAGGAGTCCTACACACGAGCCACTATTGCTTATAAATAGGGTAGTCTGTGTGTAGGAGCTCATAACTCAAGATTTTGGAGCTTTTGCATGTTTGTAATCAAAGTCATTATGCTGTGGAAATTTTAAATGTATTGAATATGTTATGAAACTCTAAGTTTTCACCAGTTGGCAGAAAGATACTCTTATTTAGTGGAAGAAATGAAATGAGTTAGAATCAAGAAAGATGAAATTGATTTTGTGGATAGATTGACAGATGATTTGCCAAATGCTGATTGGGTAAAATTCGTAATGTTATTAAAGTCAAAACCGTATAATTACATGAGATTGATACATAGCGGGTTTATTGAAAAACTAGAAGCGCACGAATTAGAGTTAAGAAAGAAGGAAAAGATGAAGTCGATAGATATTCCTCAAGACATTGGTTTATACTATAAAGGATCAGTATCAGATATGGTTATAGCTAGTAAGAAAATCCAAAGAGCTTTTCAGTGCAGATTCATTTAGGGGAAGTGCATTCGTGAGTAGCAGTGCAAGGTTTAGTCAGAATTTTGAAACTGTTTATGGAAGCACTGTTGGATCAAATGTGATGCCATAATCTCAGTTATCTTAACAAACACAACAACAGTCACAAACACGAAGTCAATATCAACATAGTTGAAATCAATCTACAGATAACCTTCAGTGCAACATTGCGGTGAACTTAACAAATCTTTAAGGTATGACTGCATAAAATGCCAAAGAACTTATTTCATTATTAGCATCCGTTTTGAATCTTATGAAGGATTAGTTGCCAGTCGGATAGGAAATTATAATCTATGCAAAGAAGATTATGACCAGATTGATCCGTTGGAGATGGAATTGATTGATATAAAACGATGAATGGCAAGTCTGATCAGAAGAGCTCAACGCTTTATGGAGATTATTGGAAGATATTACTTGGAAGGCCCAGATACAAAGATTGGTTTCGATAAGTCAAAGTGATGTGTTTTAGGTGCAATGAGAAAGGTCATTTTAAGTGGGACGCAAGCTAACAACAACATAAACCCATTTGGAAGAGATTACTATCAAATAGTTATTCAGCATCGTAACAAGCAAAGTCCAGTTTCAACAAATTCTAGAAACATATCAATTGATAGAGGATCTTCATCAAGTTCAACATTAAAACAGAGAGCATTGGTTGTAGTTCAACCTGATGAGTGTTTTAACAGGAATATTGTTATTTTAAAGACTGAGGGATTAGCACCGATGTCAGATTTAATGTGATTTGTAAAATCACAGTTGATGGTGAGAAGATTGAGGATAAAAAGACAGGAGTAGAGATCAAGAAGATCAAACCGTTGGTGTTGAAGCTGAATTAACACAACCTATCACAAAAAAATGAATCGAACTGACAATAATTGTCGAAGAGGAGAAGAATTTTTCTATTCTCAAATGGGGTTATTTTTGGATCAATTGTTCTCTAATATTATTGAAGTTTTGTAGGAATTTTCTCCGGAGAGGCTTGTGGGAAAAATTAACTTTGGCAAGGAAGAAGAGGAGGTCGTTGACATCATTAATTTGAATGAGATCACAATAGAGTCTTTGGAAGAGATAGCTCAAAAAGCAAGCAATGATGACACCATTAAAAGAGGTTAAAACTAAGTCATCTGAAGCTAAAACTGAATCAACAACATGTTTGAAATGTTTAAAATGCTTGATTCCTTGCCATCAACGTATTGAAAAGGAAGCTAATTATAATAAGCTCAAGTTTCGTACTTATAGAATGTTGGTTGATCTTAAAACTCTTAAGAAGTATTATATGCTACAGATAACTGAGAAAGAGTTTATAGAAAATAAATAAAAAAGGATCTGAAAAGGATTGATATGTTTAAAGCAACTATTGTGGATAAACAAAAAGCAATTTATAAGTATCTTGATAAAATTTTTGTTTTAAAAAATAAATGGAAAATGTAAAAACTGAATAGAGAGAGTTGATAGAAAGCTTACTACTTATGCGACATAATCACATGTTTTAGATCACATAATTCCAAAACCAACAGTTATTGATGAAGAAACTGGTGAACCTGTTTATGGTTATGGAAATCATGGAATTAGGTATATTGATGTCCACCTCCGATGTGGAGTAATTACTCTAAATCATTTCTAGAATGTGTTGACAAAGACATTAATGTTGAAGTGAAAACTCCTTTGGTAGCTGATCCTAAAGAAATATTACCCAGGACCATTGACGGGACATATGCTAAGTCGGATAACAGTTCTGAAAGTTATGATGAGAGTATGTGTCAATCGGTAGTTGAATTTTTTTTTTGAAAAAGAAAGCGATGAGATTCATATCGTGATAAAAGGTTTGGGAAAAAGAAGCAACATTAAGGAGATAAGAAATTTTCTAATCAAGATTTTCCAATAATGAGAGTGTGGATTTAATTGCTAAAACACTTGAACTTGTTGAAACCATTGCTATGCAATTTAAAATGGTAAAATTGATGTTACAAAAAAAAGAAATCTTTCCAAATATTTATGATGTTACACAAAATAGAAATAATTCCAAATATCTATGGAACATATGAAAACTGCTTTTCTGAAACCAGTTATTACCAATCTCTAGATGCTTTTAATAATCAGAAATTGTATACTCAATAGTTGATAAATCAATCCAATGGTTACCATAACAATGTTAATGATCATGGTAACTGGAACAGAGGTCTGGTTAATAATGATGAAAATGGATTCAAAATTAACAATAGAAACAACTCTTACCAAGTAAAATCTAGTTCAGAAAGTGAAAAATAAAAAAATCAAAAATCAATCAAATGAAGAATTTTGAAACAAAGAAATCAAAATCATGCTCAAGCATCTTCTCCCATGTTTCAAATGTGGTGAACAAGGACATGTGTCATAGAGCAAAAATATGAGACAAAACCCAAACCTGAAGTTGTAAAATCAATTGTTTCAAAATCAACTTCTAAACTTGATCAAACATAGAATGTTGAATCTACTAAAAATTTGTTTAAACTGGTACAAGTTGAATCAAAGAAAACCAGTAACACTGAAAAAGTTAAAGAAAGTATGAGTTCAATATTTATTTTAGAAGAACACTTTCAAACAAACAAAGTTGGGTGCAGAAAAAGGTTGAACCACAACTTAAGGGGGAGGGAGTTGGAAATAATGATGGTTTGTGTGAGAAGTCAGTTGTTAGAAAACTGGAAAACCCAAGAACAAGATGGCTTAGGTTTCCATCTCTAAATAATCCTTTACTTGCATGTGCAAGGGCTTCCAAGATGCACATTTTTAGTGGATTATGAATAGTGGAGCCTCTTAGTACATGAAAGGAATGCTCTCCTGATTATACGATGTCAAACCAATCAAGGGTGGGTATGTTCGATTTGCGGGTAATCAAGGAGAAAGAATAGTTGGTAAAGGAATTTTATCAAATGGCATGGTTTCGTTTGATAAAGTGAACTATATCACTTGAAAACAGTTTGTTGAGTGTTTCACAGATTATGACAAGAAATCCTCCATGCACTTTACTGACAAAGAATGTATTATAAAGTAGGATTTCTAATACTAGAAGAGTGAATCCTCATGTGGGCCCCAAGAAAAATTATTGTATATGTCTTAGAGATGAGGACCGCATCTACTACTTCACACACTACCTAATGCTTCGTCACAAAGGCAACAGAGAAAGAATCAATTTTTTGGCATGACTACATTAGTTGTAAGAAACGCAAACAACAAAAGAAGACGCACTGATTAAAATATTTCATTCTATCAAGTTACCTTTAGAGAGGCAACATATGGATTTATTTGGACCGTGAATGTCAAAAGCATTACGGGTGATCCTTTATTGCCTCGTGGTGACCGACGATTATTTCAAGATTCTTCTGGTTAATGTTCTTAGAGTCTTAAGATGAGACCTTCGATTACTTGATATTTTGTTCAAGAAGATAGAAAATATGTACAACTTGTCAATTCGATGAATTGAAAACAACAATGGAATTGAATTTAAGAACAATCAGATGTTTAATTACTACAATGAGAAAGGCATCCTTTATGAGTTCAGTGCGCCTTATACACCTCAGCAAAATGGAGTCGTCGGACGGCAGAATAGAACGATGATGAAGACTGCTCAAACGGATGCTTGCTGACTCAAAGTTACCTAGTGAACTTTGGAATCAAGTTGTTGCATCGGCATGTTATACACTGAATCAAGTATTAACAGTCAAGAAGTATGGGAAGACATGTTTGTAATTGTTGAACAACAGAAAACCCGATCTTAATAGGTTTGAGCCATTCGTGTCCCCGTGTACGGTTATCCATCCAGAGGAAAGTTTGGTGCAAAACCACTCGAGGATTCTTTGTAGGCTATGCTAGTCTGTTAAAGCGAGTATATTTGCCCAGCATAAATTGGATCATTCAAGCTCAACATGTTGATTGTCAGAAGTATACAACACCGACACAAAAACCTGGAGATGCATGGCTGTTTAACTATGATAGTCTTTGGAAGTCCTTCAATCTGCCTACTGAGCCAACAAATGAAGAACTTGCAATTTTATATCAACATCAACAAAGTATTGCTTAAACAAGTTCCTAGACCAATTGTTGTCACACAAACACAATATAGTTTAGAGAATGCAGTAGAAGGTCCAAGTAATCAGAATGTTGAAGTCAGAACCAGTAATCGAGTACCAGAACCATAATTGATTTCTCAAGTTAATCAAAATGATAATGACCCAAGGTTTGATCATTCTAATGATTCAGATCAAGAAGAAAGCACATCCAATTACGATAAACACGGGTCAACATCTGATGAAGAAGCCACTGAAAATGATGAAGACATTCTGATGCATAAGGGTCCTTACCCTCCAAGTGGTAAAATTACGTCAATAAGTGAACGTCCGAAACAATCTAAAGAAGATAAAGATGAGACGTATGTTCCTAAAAATCTGTTACAAAAAAGTTATTGGTAGAAAGAAGAGTAAAGCTAAGGTTGTTATTAAAAAGAAGATAGGATCTCCTACTACAAAGAAGCATAAGACTAGATCTGGGTTAAGGTTGATTGATGAAGCTGATAAGAATGTTACTAAACAAGCTACTTAGGATAGAATTGAAGAACCAGTGAATACCGCCAGTGATCCTATGAATGTAGAGTTTGAAGCCACACAGATAAAAAAGGGAACTCCGGTAGTTAACGAAGAAGAAACGACATATATTGAGGCAACCACAAACATTCATATCAAAATACCTACCTCAATGCCATCACAATCTTCCCTACTACAACCACCGAAGAAACCTAAAAGCAGGTCGAGGTCCATCATTATCACGACAACAATTTCCAACTCCTCGTATAGAATCTTTAGATGACATGCATTAGTATTTTTTCAACGAGCCGAATAATGAGAAGATTCTAGAGTCACAAGGAAAGGTTGACATATATATACTAAGTACGAAAGCTCAGCAAGCGAAGATTGATGAAAATGAAGCTCAGCATGTGAAGATTGATGAAATTGAATCATGAAGACATGTTCATGCAAGTATGTTGATAAAGTTTCCAGATTATTTCAAAGTGTTACGTCTAAGTTTACAAGGCTTATAATTGAATTATAATTTAGAACAAACAATTTTGTATTGTTTAAGTAAACACTAACAATCACAAACAAGGAATCATCATCAACATCTGTTTTCAATTATAATCAAATGATTACAGCAAGTTTTACAGAAAGATTGACTCTACAGACTACCCTCAACCTAATCACTAACAGCTCTGTTCGTACAAAAGAAAAGGTGATGTATATTGGTAACTAGAACTCTAACAAGTGTGATCTTTATATGCTTAGTACGAAAGGTCTATTTGTGATTGGTTGACATCACCTAGATGGTGACATCTAGCATTCTTAATAGAAAAGATTCCACAGATATTAATCAAACATTTGATCTAACTAAGCTAAACATTGTTATACAAGCTAATATGTTACATTAGGAAACATTTGTTTGTCTATCCTCTGTTTCTTTGTTCCAAACATCTGTTTGGCTAGACAAATGTTTGGTCTTCATGTACAGACATTTTCTTCAATAGTCTTTAGGACTTGAAAAACCTTGCTTCTTCATGAATAGCGGTTCGAAGGCTTCAAACGGATGTTAACTAGTCTTCAGCAGATGCTCTGATTTAGGTGTTCAAGATTAACTATCTTCGAGAGGAATCAAGTTCAAACTTATGTTTATTTCTTGATCACTTGATCATGTTTTGGCTTTTGAATATCATTTTTTTCTTTTATAGGTTCAATGTAACGATACCGATACCGACTACCGAAAGATTAACATGGACCATTGTGACACTCTAAGCAAATCCCACATTGGCAATGGCCAGGAGAGATCCCTTTTTAAAGTAATCCAATGCCTCTTAAATCACCAACGCGTTTTTGGCTTAATGCTGGTGGATAGAGGAGAACTCCACAGTTAAGCGTGCTCAGGGGAGTAGTACCAGGATAGGTGACCTCCTGGAAGTCTCCACCGGAGCAACCAAAACAAACCCATGAGTCCCTGATGGGCAACCCATCGGGGGCAAAGGCAACAATATTTGTGGTGTGAGGGGCTGGATGTTACATCAAACGATCCCCTGAGAATAGATGATGCCAAAATAGATGTTTATAGATAAAATTTATTTCCTCTTCAACTTCTCTCTGATTTGGGCTTTAAATTGTTACTCGATTTTTTTAGAGAGAGGGTCACCTGCATCCCTTTCAAACGGAAGGCCTAGTTGGTCTTGTAGATCTTCAATTTTTATGCTCATGGCATTATTCATTGAAGTCTTTTTCACTTCTCCATTAGCCCTGACTATGGTCAATTCATGACTTTTCCTGTTGGAAGACCAATTTAGAATTTTTGAGCTTGATGGATTTACTAGGGCGTATTTTTTTGGAAGATGTGAGGGTAATTGTTTCCCAAGACTTACCCAAGCAGCTCTTCTAGTTTGGCTATGGATGCCCATACGTGTGTTCATTTCTGGACCCTTCTTTCCTAATTTCATCTTCATATTTTTATAGATCTTCTACAGATATCTCCCTTTTTCTTTTTGAGATAGCTTCTTATAGCTGAGAAGACATTCTTTGCTAATGAAAATTTGAAGGGTTAACAAGAGAGCTGATAGGTATATTCAAGTCTTCATAGTCTGGCCTTTTGGGGACTGAGGGATCTATAGCTCTTAATTCTTCAAGTTTCTTATAGCTCTCTTCGATTGTTGGTTCATCCCACCTGGCCATTGATTGCATTCTGCTAAACGTGGTTGCCACATCTCTTCCTTCATTCTTCTGAGCTCAATGACATTTTGGCCAATAGGCTTTTTACATGCTCTCCAATTGGGAGGAGTGGGTTTGATGTCTAGATTGGGCTTTAACTTCTTAATCCTTGCAATTTCATCTAGAAGGGCTTCTATAGTCCAACTGGTAAAACTGAGCTCTTGTGGCTGTATAAGGCTTATTCTTCATGATGAATTCAAAATAATCTTCCCTTAAATCTCTTCTGAGCTCAGGGTTATTTATTGGTCCTTGTGAAGCCTTTTGACTGACATCTTTGACAAAATCTTCTAATCTATTCACTTTTGTGAATTCTGCAGATAGAATTTGTTGTAGCTCCTTATCACTTTTTCCCTTGCTTTTAATAGTACCTATTTTCTCAACATGTTTGATCTTTAAATCCAGGTATTCTTTAACATTGTAAGGCTTTTAATATCTTTTGAGGGGTGGAAAGGTAAATTGGTGGATGTCAGTTGTAGAGTAGAAAGATTGTATTTCTTTTGATACATTTTCTAGCTCTAGTGGGTGAAGTATGGTGACAGGTGGTTTTGTAGATGGAGGTGTAATGGTTAGTGTTGTGGTAGTTATGGTAGATGGTTGAGATGTGATGGATAATGTTGTGGTGGTTTTAGTTTTGATAGGTGATGCATTAGGAGTTTATTAATCATCATCTTGAACAATGAATTTTGTTTTCCTGGTTCTGGTTTGAAGTGTTGGTGTTTTTCATAGTAGTTGTGCAAGCTTTGTTGTTGGTATTCTTTTGATAAGTAGTTATTTGGGAGACTTTTGCATTGGTGATGGTGGTAGTGTGGCTTTAACATCTGTTTTAACTTTTGTAGTGCCAATATATGTTTAGGTTATTGGAGTAGTGGTTTGGTAACAGGTGTTTAGATAGAGGAAACAATGGTTTGGATAGTAGATGCAGCGCTTTCTAGAACCTCTGTTGAAGATCCTTGATTGTCTTAAATTTTTCCTTTCAATAATTTTTGCACTGTTATCTGCATATTTGCTATCCCTTGTATCTTTCATTTTCTATTTTTGCAACTGCTTTTGCAATTTCTTCTTGCCTAGCCTTTTTGGCTGCAACAATGTGAGGCCTTTTTCTAGCTTTCTTGACAAGAGGTAAAGCTTTCTTGCAAACATTTGTGGGAATCAACCATCTTATCTAACTAAGTTAAACACTGTTATACAGGTTAATACTGTTACATTGGGAACATGTGTTTGTTTATCCTCTATTACTTTGTTCCAAACATCTATTTGCAATAGATGTTTTCTTCATGTACAGACCTTTGCTTCAAAGTCTTTATGCTTGAACAGGCCTTGCTTCTCCATGAATAATGGTTCCAAGGCTTAATACAGATGTTAGCTAGTCTTCAATAGATGCTCTGATTTTGGTGTTCAAGATTCACTATTTTGGAGGACTCTAGTTCGAACTTCTGTTTATTTCTTTATCACTTGATCATGTTGTTGCTTTGAATATCATCTGTTCTTTTGTAGATCCAACAACTATTGAAACACCTATCACTTAGGCACTGAATCACTAGAAAAATTGCCAGACCGGTACTAGTTACTGATGCACTTCCTACAAACATTTGGCCAAAACAAAAGAATTCTCATTCTACCTTTAATCAGTACAAGCAAAGGAGGTCTGACCAAAGTGCTGAGGTAAAAGCATTGGTAAAGAACCAAAAAGAGCTGATCAGGATGGTACAAAAGCTTTCAATGTGTCAACATAGTGATCAAAGTGAGCAATCAAGTTCCGCGAGAACCAAACCTTCAAACTAGAAGGCATGGGTTCCAAAGTCTTATCCTTGAAAGATTTATCCCATTGAAAAAAGGAGAACTACTAGTTTTCATCACCTTTGTATATACTTCACAAAACTGCTGGCTTGAACCTGCAATTTGCCAAAATCTAGCTATTTCTTTTTTTTTTACTCTTACACGTTCCCTATAATAAATAAGCTTCCAGATCAATCGAGGATTCTTCAAACACTCTCACCTTGAACATGGCAGCTCTTGCTATCTGACCCACTCACAACCTTCTGCCTTATCTAATAAGGAAAAGGATTACCTACAATATCACCACATGATTGACCTCGTTGAGAAATCCCCTTTTGATCGTGCACTTACCGTGAACCCCACCATCTATAAAACCACTTTGCATAACTTCTATAATACAGCCAAGCTAACTCTTGGTAACAAAGGAAAAGTGTTGTTCATTAATGCAAATATTGGGGATATAACCATTGCTATCACCCTAGAGATCCTATCACTTCATCTTCAACTCAAAGATGCAGAAGGGGTTGATAATTCTCAAAGACGGAGATGGACCTAGAATTTATGAAACAGGGATACAATGGGAATACTAACTATGCCACTTGTGTGAAGAAAGATTGTCGCTCTACTCTTAAATTCCTCTTCCACACACTCATGAGGTGTTTGTTAGGTAAATTTGTTTCTTGGAACGATCTTCCACAGTCATCCTAGCCATAACTACCTGCCATCCTAGCTTCCACCTATAAACATTTTTTCTACGTGTGATTTTATTAAATTGCATTTGAGCCAATGAAAATTTTTCCTACAACCTACGGTGCGGGCCACACATTTTGTCAAATTACATCCTTACTTACACAAAAACTTTTTAGGTCACATCCTTTTAAAACATTTCTCCCAATTGAGTTGTTCAAACACACTTTGCACTACACACACATACACGTCTTACTTATTCTTGCACTCACTTACGTTTGAAGCCTGAAAATGCCTTAGTCAAATGAATTACTTTTACAAACTTAGCTTTTTATCTCCCGCAATTTCCATACATTTCAACTCTCTTATACATAAACCTCACGTAGACTTTAAACTTCAAATTTCGATTTTAGCCAAACATTTTAATCAAAATGTCTTTTTCCAAAAGTCTTCCTCTTGAATAAATTTTGGGACGAAAATTCCTAAAGTAGGGGAGATTGTAACGCCTCGTATTTCTGTATTCCTATTTTTAGAAAGTTCGTATTCACATTCTATTTTAGAAACCTTACAATCATACTCCACTCCGTTATCACAATTTCAGGCGTTAATCATAATGGAAATTCATTTTACACATATACGTGTTACATTTCATATTTGTGTTATATACGCAATCAATATTTAAATACGTATTTATACGCAAAACCGAGACTTATAATACACTTTGTATACCTAAAAGCAAGTTAAAATACAAGAAAACGGGATAACATAACTTAGTTACAAAGTGCATGGACTAAAAATGATCAAAACCAAAACCTTAGCCAATCAAATTTCACCCTTTTCCCACCTCATTTCTCTTTCAATCACCTTCCACCTTGATTAACTCTCAAACCCTAATCCCCACTTAAAATACAAGGTTATGAAACTTATCTAAAACATATCTAAGGTTATGAGACTTATTAGGAATAGATTCTTATTAGTTTAAGAGGTGCAACCTACAAGTGATGAAACCATCCGAGCTTGCCATGAAGTTGATGGCAAGACATGTGTGTTTGGTATAGGTGTGAATACTTGGAAGCCTTGGCTATCCTACCTTCATTCCACCACCTTACTTGATGTTTTACAATTGCTATCCCAAGTGGTTTGCTAGCTTGAAAGTGTAACCTCGTCAAGCCTCCGACACTTAGTTAACTCTTTCTATGTCGGTGCCGGCTCACCCGGGTGAACGGTTACTTGGCTACTTGGTATAGTAATTATGGTACATTTCCTTTTCATTCATGACCATCCATATTATCCTTGTAATAATTTGTGTATTGGTGAATCTTACAATGAGGTTAAAGGATGGTTATCCTCTTACCTCCATGCATGAGTTATATGACAATCTATGATATCCTTGATAGACTTAGCTTAGAATTATTATATAAACTATAAAATATATATACATAACCAAAACCTTGACGATGATCAACATGGTTACTTGTCATGGTAATAGGTTATATTACCTAAGTCTTGACCTCTCGTTAACGGTTCTACTGGGTATCTTGACCCATGAAATCACATCAACCCATACGGGATTTATCGTGTAAAAAATGAGTGTTTAAGACAGATAATTACTTTGTGCATACATACTATTGTACTTAAATTCTAATCAAATCCTCCGTTAACATTTTGAATACTCACACACCTTCACTCTCCTATTCACATGGTGGGCCTATATTGCTAAAGGTTTACACATTATGGCTATTTGGGTTTTAAAGGGGTTTGTGGGCTTCCTAGTGCCTTGTGGGCCTAGGGTTGTAAATGGTGGGCTTAGTGATCATTATAAATAGATGTATTAAGTCAAGGTGAAAAGGTTAGAGAGTTGTATTTTCAAAACTTGTATCAGATACTTTGCTAGTGTATGCAAGTTGTTCTTAATTCACAGTGTGTTTTTCTTCCTAATCATTATTTCCGCTACTGATTAGGTTAGTGATACCTGTTAGATCCGTTTTCGGGACTTACAATTGGTATCAGAGCTCCTGTTCCAATACAGGCTCCGGGTATTGCTGATTGAAGAAGTTGTTTCGAAGTGTGTTGCTACTGTTCAGAATTGTTACTCTTCCGGATCACTATTCAGAATCAGAAGAATCATTGTTTTCGTCTTTCGAAAGTGCTACTGTTCCGAAGAACTCGAAGACGATTTGAGGATTTCGGATCTACTACTGTTAAGGATTCCGAAGAACTCGAAGAAGGTTCTCATATTTCGGATCTGCTAATGTTACGGATTTCGAAGAACACGAAGGAGATCATCCATCTCGGATTGATCCCGGACTGTTGTTCAATCCGGATTACTACTTTTCCGGATCCGAGATACTGTTGGTGTTTATCGGCTCCTTGGATTTCGGATTTCTGTTGCTGAAAATTCGAATTACTGTTGCAATCGGATAAGGATTGCATTCCGGGCTCTCATCATTCCGGATTCTCATCATTCTAGATTATCTATTCCGGATTCTCTATTCTTGATTCGCATTTAGAATTCTTTATTCCGGATTCTCTTAACTCAGATTTTTATTCCGGATTCTCATATCGGATTTACAGGTTTCGGGTTCATCAACTCGGAATTTTCAATTCGGATTTATCAATTTGGATTCAATTTAGTTCCGGATTCATCATCCGGATTTGCCCATATCGACTGTCTTCAGAGTTGACCATTCTGTCGATTTCGGATTAATCACTGTTCATCATAGAAAACTTAAAATAAATTGATTTTAAATCTATTTGGTAATTCTAATTAATTTAATCATGATGAACGGATACATGACAGCACAAGACTTGACCAATGCCACTCTGGCTGCCCTGCAATCACAAACTCTGGCCCTCCATCAAGAGTTGGATCAAGTCATTGGCACTTCTACTAAAGTGCCACGTTTGTTGTATGGAGATGAGTATTATGAATGGAAGTTTCTTTTTGAACAATATTGCAATGCAAAAGATTTGGTGTGTGGAGGTGTATCATGAATGGTCCGCGAACGATAGTCTACAGTACAGAGCAAGATCCGGACACAAAAATTCCTAAGCCCATGCACTTGTGGACTCAAGAAGACATTAAGATAATTGAGAAAGATGAAAAGGCCACGACTGCATTGACCATGGCGCTTGGACCTGATATTTCTATTTCGGTTAGAAATTGTAAGACCGCAAAGGAAGTTTGGAGTGAACTGCAAAATCTCTATGATGGAAATGCAGATATGAAGGCAAGCAGGGTAAATCAGCTGAATCAACAATTCAGCTCATTCAATCACATCTACGGGGAAACCATTGAAAACCATATTCGTCGCTATGTAAAGCTTGTTTCCCAGATGATTTCAACTGAGATTACTCTCACAAATAATGCTATGAACAGACAGTTATTAAATTCACTGCCAAAGAGTTGGGATGCGGATGTGGGAATGATCAAAAAGACAAAGAACTTGAATGATGTCACTCTTATAGAAATGATAGCTACTATCAAATCATGTGAAATTGATAACAAGTAGAGAGAAATAAATCATGTGAAATTAATAACAAGTAGAGAGAAATAAATCATCAGAGCAGTTTGATGGCCGCGGAATGACAGGGCATAATGCAGCACTGATGTCAAAAATTTGGTTTTGTTGGTGCATATTGTCTATTGCCTACGTCTAGGATATGTCTGTAATGTATATGAGCTTACACGTCAATGTTTATTTGTTAAAGTGTAAATTTTATATGTTTTGATAGTTTACTTCGTACGAAGTATCTAAGTGATTCGTAAGAGTGTCTCACTCGTACGAAGCACAAGCTCGTACGAAACATAGTCAGTTCGCTGATATAACACGCACTTCAGTACGAGTCATGTCGATCTATAAATAGAGGAGTGTTGTGTTAGAGCTAAGTAGTAATTTGTCAGTTGGTACGGCGAAGTCTGCCAATTTGTTTACTCGCGTCTGTATTTGAACGCCATTAATACAACAAAAGCAGTTAAACAGTAAGTACTATCTTGTTCGTTTTGTCTACCTCTCTAGCAATGAATTCTTCCTCTGCTAGTTGAGCGAGATCAGGTCGGTTGCTCATTTCAGAAGCATGATCCCCGTTCAAAATTGGTATCAGAGCTTTGAGATCTGATCTACTGATAAACAACAAGTAGTTGCAGGTTACCAACTGTTTCAGACTTGGATTCTCTTTCATCTTCATCACTTTCCGAACTGAACTGGATTTTGGATGAATTTGTGGACGAAATGGACTAGGATTCTAGGAATTTACGTTAAACTACTTCTAATCAATCCTTAACAATTTAAGACCTAAAATCGGAAAAGATCATGTTGAAATCGGTAAAAATCATCTGTTTGGAGACTTAATTGTTTCGTATAGTTGATATTTCGTACGAACCAATACTAAAAAGTTCATAAGTTTTACAAATTTTACAAAGTTTCAGATTTTACTATGTCCTTTGTACGAACTTGATAATCGTACGACAATCTTGCTCGCACGAACTACTTGTTCGTCCAAGATTTTGTTATGAGTTTTTTAGTATTGTTTGTTGAACTGTGTGATTCATACGAGCTTGTGCTTCGCACGAAGTATTTGTCATCCAATCGACAAATTTTTCCGTACTAATCAGTCTTTTCGAAAGTGTGTTTGTTAAAGTTTTCACAGGAGAATGTCTGAAGAATTTTATAACGCGTTCGCTACATCGCTCGTAACAACCACTGCAGCTCAGAACATCAAACTTGAGAACGAGATGGGCACTATAACGAAACCGCCAAAGCTCATGAACTTGGAAGATTTTCATAGCTGGAGTGAGCGTTAAATGAACTGGGTGCAGGCTAATCACTTTACTTGTTGGTTTGCAATTGAAGCAAAATATATAGCACCGATTGGTGAAAATGGCCTTGAGAAGACCCTTGCTCAATTCTCATATGTCAAACGTGAAAGGTTTATCAACGAAAAGAAAATGATGAACATTCTGCAACAATTGATTAAAGAGGATATTTTGGCTTTCTTCAACACGATGATGATGCTCAATCATTGTGGAATGCTCTCCGACTAAAGTTCCAAGGAAGTGCTCAACTTCACAAGAGCAAAAGGGTGTTGTTAAGCAAAGAGTTCGATGTATTCACACTGATTAAAGGAGAAACTGTAAAGCAGCTGATTGAGAGATATTATCATTTGGTGGTTCATATGAAGAGAATGGGAATTGTAAAGACAAATGAAGAGCTTGTTGACAAACTAGCTGATTCCCTACCACAAGGAGAATGGTCGACTTACTTAACCATAATGAAGAATGGAACTGAGTATAGCAACTTCTCGCTAAATCGTTTTATTGAAAGGCTGGAGGGTCATGAACTAGAAATGCAAAAGATGGCAAAAAAAAGACTCTTCAAGTTCAACAAGATGTTAATCTCTATTTCATGAACAGTTCTGCTGCTCAAATCCAAGCGCCAAAGATTCAGACCGCTTTCAGTGCATAGAGTTCACCAAGCACACCACCAACTCAGACAAGTGGCTTCCAATCATTTCCATCAGTTGATCCAAATACACCTTCAAGCCAAAAGTCATCTTACGGATCAAATCAACCCCAGAACAACCAGACTACTTCATCAACCAATCCGAATCAAAGAGTTTTGCAATGTAACATTGCCGTTGATTTTCAGAATGCGCAAAATTTTGATGAGAAGACAGCAAAGCAACACATGTCTCTACTAGCTTCAGTTCTTGAGTCGTATGATAGTCTTGTTGCTGGGAAGATCAGAAATTCTGAAATGACACGTGAAGATTATGATCAAATAGATCCAGTTGAGATGGAGTTGATAGATATAAAATGGTGTATGGCTTCGACTGTTCGTCGTGCACAGAGATTTATGGAGATTACTAGTAAAGAAAACTTGGGAGGTTTGGATGGGAAACTTGGATTTGATAAATCCAAAGTTACTTTTTTTAAGTGTCGGGAGAAAGGTCATTTCAAGAGAGAATGTCCTAACAGAGAGGTTCAAGGAAATCATAATCCTTTCGCTGATGATTACTACAAAAGAGCAATCTACCACCGACCACAGCCAAGAACCAGAATGGTGCCGATAGAAGACAAGCAGCCTGAAACCAAAGATGAAGCATTGGTTGTTACTCTAAAAGATGAGGGATTTAACTGGAACAAGTATATTTCAAAAGGAGAGAGTTTGGCTTTGGTTGCTGAGATCATAGAGGAACCTGAAGAAGAATCAAGGGCGTCTTTTGATGAAGGACCTGATGATGACGATTACTATTACCACACCTCATTAGAAGAGGATGAACTTTTGAATGGTCCATTCATACACCTTTCCCCTAATGATATCTTGAAAACTTTTGCAGGATATTTTGCACCAAGTCAACATTCATCATGTGAAGAGCAAAAGAAGCCGGTTGAAGAAGTCAAAACTGATGAAAAAATGGAAATGTTGAAATAAGACATCGTTAAAGCTTCCATGGCCAACGGCAATGAGGTAAACGAGTCAACATATGAGATTGTGGTTGAAAAACCTTGTTTAAAGTGTGCAGAGCCATGTGGTGAGTGTTGTGTGAAAGACACATGATATGCTGAATTGCAAAGTTTAACAAACAATTTGTCCAGCGATTACAAATCCACTAAGGAAGCCTATGACAAATTGAGTGCATCTGTTAAACAATATAATAAAGCACTCAGAGAAAATGACGCAACACTTATGATGCTTAAAGCAACAGTGATGGATAAACAAATGGCTATAAATATTCATCAAAACACTATTGATGAGCTCAAAGTGAGCTTCAGAATATTAAAATTGAATCTGAACGGGTTAACAAACTATTAATCAGTTATTCAACAAGCTCATACGTCATCGATCACATTTTACCCAAAATCGAAAAGAATGATGATTCTAAAAATAATGAAACAAAAAGTGTGAGATATGATCGAGTTCCACCACCCATGTGGAATAGTTATGCATGCAAAAAGCCATCTGGGGTGGAGAGGGCGTTTAATCTTAAATTGAAAACTGAATTATCAATTGAGCTGCCTTCGGATATCGATGTAATTTACACTAAAATTGATGGGGAATGTGACTCTGAGGTAGTAACCAATGTGGTTGAAAAAGTTCTAAAAAGTGAATCTGAGATTTCTGAGTCTGAAAAACTTGCTGAGTCTAAGTCTGATGATATATCAGAAAATAGTTTAAATGTTGATCCCAATGTCATAGTTTTCAAAATGAAAGGATCTGGCAAACTATTTTCGGATGAGGACTTTCCGATCCAGAATGTGAAAATGGATTGTGTGGATAAAATGTTCAAGCTAATGGAGGAAAGTATTGATGATTTGGATAAACATGATGCATCTTTCTATTCTAAATCAAAAACTAACAACTGACCCTACTATCATAAAAATAGAGATTATCCGGAAAACAAACAAGCAGGGTTGGGTTTCCAGAAGCAACATAAAAACAACAGGTCCCAAAAATTGAACTTTACAAAGAAAATCAATTTTGTTTTTGGGACAACAACCGAGAAAGAAAAGGAGGTCATCGGAACACAATTAAATAATGATTTTCTTAATGAAAAAGAGAAACAGAAACAATTTTGGATACCTCTGTTCATAAGGACAGCAAGACATGCTTTAAATGTAAGCAAGTTGGGCATATCGCACGATATTGTTCACAAGAAAGTCCAAGACAAGTTTCTTATCCGAAAAAGTTCACCAGGATGAAAAGCAAAAACCACCCATGTTCATGCCGAAACAAATTCTTAAAAGAAATAATGAATCTCATCAAAATGTTAAACCAACTATTCAAACTCAATCTAAATTTGAAATTGGTGAAACATCAAACAAAATACAACAAGTGGATTCAAAATTTTATGTTAAAAAGGCTAAACCACAAACGCAGAATGGGTTGCTAAAGATGTCAAAATCAAATCATCAAATATTAACAAAAATATTATGTTCCAAAGAAAACTGAGCTTAAAAAGATTGATAAAAACAAAGTGGGTCCAAAATTTGACATTCCAAATCCACCCAAGACGAAACAAGCTTGGGTTTCTTTCTTTAAATAAGTTTTGTCAATCATGTGTGAAGGGGCTCCAATCGTTGATATTGTCAAAATGGATAATGGATAGTGGAGCATCTCGCCACATGACAGGAATGCTTGTGTTGCTCAACGACGTTAAAGCTATTCGTGGAGGTTATGTAGGTTTTGCTGGAACGCAGGGAGACAGGATCGTTGGAGAAGGGATTCTCTCGAACGGAGTTGTATCGTTTGATAAAGTGAACTATATTGCTTAGCTTGAGAACAATCTACTTAGCATCGCAAATTGTATTTCCAATTAGATAAAGAATGTCTGATCTTAAAACCCGGTTTCAAAATTCCGGAGGAAATGGATTTTGTGCGAGCTCCGAGAGAAAATTGATTTATATGTTCTTGATATGAGCAACGCTTCTACCACGTCAAAGAAAGTTCATTGATTTATTTCAAAAGCTACCGAGAAAGAGTCAATATTATGGCATCAAAAAATGGGGCACATTCATCTTCGCAAGATGAATTTTCTTGTGCATAACGACCTAGTGGTGGGTGTTAATCTGAAAAGTTTTCATTTATCTAATGATTGTCTGAGCTGCAAAAAAGGGAAGCAACATAAGAAATCACACCTAAGAAAGCTGTTGAATTCGATAAACCTACCACTAGAAAGGCTACACATGGATCTCTTTGGGCCAGTCAATGTAAAAGTATCTCTGGAGATCTATATTGCCTTGTCATTTCAAATGATTATTGTAGATTCTCATGGGTTTTCTTTCTGGAGAGTAAGGATGAAACATTTGAAACTCTTATGATCCTTTTCTGAAAATTAGAAAATCTATACCATTTGCCCATAAAGAGCATTCGCAGTGACAATGAACGGAATTCAAGAACAAGAGATGCAAGAGTTCTGCAATGAAAATGGGATTCTTCATAATTCAGCGCCCCCTATACTCCACAACAAAATGGAGTAGCTGAACGAAAGAATCGCACACTGATTGAAACTGCAAGAACAATGTTAGCTGATTCGAAATTACCGATCAGTTTTTGGAGTGAAGCAGTAGCGTCAGCGTGTTATACCTTGAATCGTGTGTTGACAGTTAAGCTCACAAAAAGACATGTTTTGAGTTACTGAATCAAGAAAGCCAACCTACCATTTTTGGAACCTTTTGGATCACCGTGTACTGTTCTGGACCCGACTGGTAAATTTGGAGCCAAATCCTTGGAAGGATTTTTTGTTGGTTACGCTATTCCTCAGAAACGTGTTTTCTTGTCGGAGTTAAACCAGGTTGTTCTAGCGCAGCATGTAGATTGTCAAAGATATACAACGCCTACGCAAAAACCTGGGGATCCATGGCTGTTTAACTATGATGGATTGTGGGATTCGTTTGATCTATCAGATGTGCCAACAGAAGAAGAACTTCTTATGTTATTTCAACAACATCAGTTATCTAATCAAGAACAATTCCTAGACCATTGGTGATTTCCACATCATTATCGGTCAACACGTCTGATGTCATCAAAGCTCTTCTGATCAAGTTCCTGTTCCTGCACCAAATGTCAATACTGCTGAATCATCTGCCCAACCAAATGCTGATGCTGACTCTGATCGGGAACCAACTTTCGATAATGGAGGATCCAGTTCTGATGAAGGATACTGAAAGATTGAAAGCTTTCTGAAACAACAAGCTGATCATTCTAATGCTAGGAATAAAGCGTCTTCGTGTCGTTGATGAAATTCTAACAAATTTGCAACCGCAAGTGATGTTCCAACCGAAGTGATACCAAGAACACTTTCATATCATCCGTCAGAGAACATCATAGGCAGCTTACAAACTTGGAGTGCAAACTCGCAATCAGATCAATAAAGATCTAAACTGTTTTTATACTAGTATTGCTCCACTTTAAACTCGACTTTCTAACAGTTGTTTTGGTTTCTTAGGTTGAGCCGGGACGCTGGAAAGATGCGTTAAAGGAAGAAAGTTGGTGGATGCAATGCAGGAAGAGTTGCTTCAATTCCAGAAACTTGGAGTCTGGAAGCTTGTTGACCTCCAGATCATGACAAAGAGATAACACAAGATGGGTCTTCAAGTGCAAAAGATATGATCAGGAGTTGTGGTAGTAACAAAGCTCGACTTGTGGTTCAAGGTTTTCACCAGCAGGAATGGATAGACTATACTGAAGTCTACGCCCCAGTTTCTCGTCTTGAAGCGATTCGCATATTCTTGGCCTTTGCCTCATGGAAAGGGTTCATGTGTACCAATTAGATGTTAAATTGCTTTCTTATAAGGAAAAGTGAAAGAGGAGGTGTACGTCGGCCAACCACCGGGGTTCGTTGATCCAGGGCACAAAGACAAAGTCTACCTTTTGAACAAAGCCTTATACGGTCTTCATCAAGCCCCGAGAGCTTGGTATGAAACTTTGTCAAGTCACCTTCTAGACAACGGCTTTATCAGAGAAACAGTAGATTTTACCCTCTTCACAAAGGGAGTTGATGGGCATTTAATCATCGTACAGATATATGTGGATGATATTATCTTTGGATCAACAAATGATAAGCCGTGTAAGACTTTGAAGAAGTCATGAAGCGCAAATTTGAAATGAGGCAATGGGGGAGATGAAGTTCTTTCTAGGACTTAGGACGATCAGTTTCCTGATGGTATTTTATTCATCAGACGAAATATGTTCATGACATATTGGAGAAATTCAATATGACAGGAGCTAAACCAGCATCTACCCCGTTAGCTCCAAATCACAACATTTGTCCAGATCTTATTGGAGAAAGAGTTGATGAAACTGTTATATCGCTCCATGATCAGATCCTTGATGTATCTTAAGCCTTCTCGACCTGATAACATGTATCCAACGTGCATGTGCGCCCGTTATCAGTCTAATCCAAGAGAGTCCCACTTGCTTGCCGTCAAACGCATAATAAGATATCTGATGGGTTTTCCAAGCACCGGCTTGTGGTACCCTAGTCATGATGATTTTAATCTTGAGGATAGAACGGCTGGCTGCCAGTTCTTCGGAACCCGTTTGATAAGGTGGCAGTGCAAGAAACAGACCATGGTCGCTCTCTCTACTTGTGAAGCTGAATACATTTCAGCATCCAGTTGTTGTGCCCAGATTTTCTGGATTCAACAACAGATGAGAGACTTCGGACTACAATTTCTTGATACTCCTATATATGCAGATAATCAGGCCGCGATCAATATCCCCAAAAACTCATGCCAACACTCATGCACTAAACATATCGAGATTCAACACCACTTTATCGTGATTGCTACGAGAAAAAGTTGGTTAGAATTGAGAAAATCCACGTTCATTACCAAAAGGCAGATTTTTATACCAAACTTTTGATAAAACAAGATTCAAAAATCTTTTAAAATTAAATGGTTTCAAAAATCTGATATAAGGAGATATACATGAGGTTGAGTTTGAGGATGAGGACGACCTGATGTGAATTTTTCATAGGTTAGACGCTTTTCTGTATATTCTTTCTTAAAATTTCCAAAAATCCAAAAATCTGTTTTTGATTTTATGGGGAGAATGTTTAGGAAAATCCAAAAACATGATAAAATTCAAAAAGAGTTGTTGTGAAAAAAAAAGGAAATATATCATATTAGATCAAAAAGACAATCACAGTATGCTAAAGAATTGAAAAGATAAACAAGTTGTTTAAACAGGTCTTACTGAAGATGTGCAAGTAGGCTTTACTCGTTCAGTAAATTGTTTTCGGGATATAAACATAAAAGGTCAAACTGAATAACTTGTGGGATAACATCTCTCGGATATATGGACTTAGTACTCCGAAATTTGTTTGAGAAAATGCAGATACTACGATACTAGGTCTTTATATTTGATCGATATCTGGGTATTATCCGAGTTCTTCTGATTTTGCGGAACAATAGCCTAGAACTTGTATAATACTTGATGCATTATTCGCCCAGGCTGCATAAAAATGATTATGCCATAATCTTTGTGACAAATGCAGTATAAAAGATTCCATGAATTGAGCACCACCGAAAGACGAGCCTTCATCTCTTTGTCTGTATGGAAAATACTAACCTGAGCTCTCAAGGTCTCGCACTCACCCATTTACAGATATCAATTAGATATATTCACCTATAAAATGATATTCTGGGAATCTCGATACGGGAGTATATTCAGAGATGGGAAACACAGTTATTTCATGTTCTTAAATTACTTAACATATCTTGAAACAATTGAGAAACGAGAAGAAGTTTAGAGGATAAATATATTGGCAATCAAAGTAAATCTGGTTAAAACTTAAAGAGTATACCAAGATCAACGGTACTGGTGATTTGTTATATATATTTTGAAATGATTCTCTAAAAACACAGAACTCACAAAAATATGTATGTCTTTTTGATAAATTTCTAAAAAAATCCAAAAAAGATTTTCAGTTTTCTTAGCTTGATTAGATTTATTTTAGTCTACCGATGTTGAAGACATTGATGGTAGAAATCAAAGCAACATCCTGCTGAAGTGAAAATTGAAACCATAGGTTGGGAGCTAATTTTTATCAGAAATATATCTTAATGTCAATAAAGTTCATTAATTTCAGACTTTACATGTTCAAATAAATCGGTTTTGGTCAAAAAAACGATCATCCAATGTCATTAATTTGGACTTGGTAGACAAAATTGGATAACCAGGGTCATTAACTTGGACTTGGTTAGCCGAGTGGATTTTAAACAGATATAAAAAATTGGATAAAAATAATAAACTTAAAATTAAAAATTAAAATAAAAATAAAAAGTTGAAGTTTTTATAAGCATTGATTCGTACGAAATTCTTTATTTCGTATGAATAAAAAATGATCAGTATTTCGTACGAACCAACTATTTCGTACGAAGCAAGCCATCTCTATATAAACTTCTGAACTTCGTACGAAAAAAGGTTATTTGTCTCTGAAGAACTGTTGAACGATTAGAGAAGTTTGTACGAAACATTTGCTGAAATTCTTGTTCTTGGCTTATTTTTATTCCAAGCACATTGGAAGGTTGATTGGCACACCTTTTACAATAGGGAAGGTAATTTTGCAGAAACCATGTTATAATGTCAGATCTGAGCAAATCGGACTTAGAACTTAGATCTAGGGAGATTGGACCGATAAATCTTAAAATTGACTTCAAAAATGTTAAAATCGGCACTAATAACCCGAAAATCGACTATTAATTTGTTAAAATCAACAATTTTTAAGTTCTGATTATACTTGGTCATTTTGGGACGACGATTTGTTTCTTACAAAGAAATGGATCGTACAGAATAAATTTCATTATTTTGATTTTTGTGCGTAGAAATGGTTCGTATGGAATAAATTTTTCTTTATCTTGTTGTTTTGTTGTGTACGAGGAAATTATTTCGTACGAAGTAAGCAATGAAATGTTGAATCTTAAAATTGGATTAAGTGTTTGCTTCGTATGAAATGATATTTTGGCGAAGTAAATAGAAAAAGACGAAATTCAGAATTTTACTAAGTATTTGCTTCGTAAAATCTATATTTCGTTATGAATAAAAAAGTATTACTTTGAAAAGTTTAATATTTTTTAACAGTTGTTTGTTATGTTTGTGAACAGGCCAAGAAATCCGCATTCTCACCGTTTCACAATATTTGCTGTTAAGGAAAGGATCCATTCCAGAAATCGCTGCATTTAGAGAAATTCTCGTTTTCTAACACGTATACGGTAACAAAAGCGCTTACAGATAGACATATTGTTTACCAGTCACATGTTGAATATTTCTGGAATGTTGCCGAGTTCAGTATAGAAGAAAATGCTATTGTGTCGGCTGTGAAGATAAATGATGAAGATATTCCTGTCAAGATCAATGAAGAATTGATACGAACTGTGTTAGAATTCAAAGACAATGCGAATGATCCAACATGATTTAATGAGTACATGGTGAAAGGTTGCTTTTATCGTATGGGATACACTGGCTTCGTCAACTCTGCACCTTTCAAGAAATCCAACTTGAGCGCACCTTTTAGATATCTGGCTCATGTGATAGCTCACGGTCTTAGTCATCGTAAGATGGATATGATGATCGTGTAGATTACCAGATGTGCATGATTACTACGTTGAACTAAATCTGCCATATAGCTTTTCAAAATTTATTTACACGCAAATGGTTCAGAACATTAAAAGGGAGAAATTTCTACAGTATCCAAGATTTGTACAGATGATGCTTGATTATTTACATCCTGATCTGAAGAAAAATGCAGATGATATATTTGAAGCTGGAACACATGGATGTTTCTACATTGAGAAAGATGAATTTGCATCTAAAGACTGCTCCTATCGCTAAACCTATGTTCGGTGCGATTGTTGATAAAGATTATGTTTCACTAGCACTAGGTCGTTGGAGAAAGGATGATAGTGGTGATGAAGCCGAAGAACTTGAAGCTTTATCTATGTTTGTAGAAAAAAAAGTCTGCGGTTTATGAAAGATGGTGAAAAAGGAGCTAAGCATAAAGCTGCCAACATCTACATCATCTCCAAAAGTTCAAAAAAGAAAGCTACAACAGCCGCTGGAAGTTCTGGACTTCGTGATGAACCAGATGTTGAAGAAAACGTTGAAGATATGGCAACTGATATTGAACGTCAGGATTTTGGGCCAGAAAAGTAGCTGAAGAAGTGTTATCTTCTAGTACCGTTCTGAAGATAGGCGTGCCGGTGAAAAGAAAAGGGCTGAAAAGATAGAAAAGAAAGCCAGGATGAACTTAAGTGTAAAGCTAAAGAACGGAAACGTAAAGCTACAGGTGAGGATGATACTACGTATGTTCCATCAGAATTTGATTCTGAAGATGTATTTCATACAACAGTCAAGAAGAAACAGAGAGAATGAAACGTTCTGCTTCTAAAATTTCGCCAAATGTTATACCAAAAGAGACTGTTACTGAGCCTATCATTGAAGAAAGTGTGGATGAACCTTCTCGTCAAATGCCATGCCACCACAACCAGTTCCTCAGCAAGAACAGCTCCTCAGCAAGAACCGGTTCCTCAACAACAACCAGCTCATCAACAATAACCGCAACAACAACAACAAACTTCTCAACAACAACCACCAAAACCAACTCAGCAGCCATATGAATCACAATCGTTTATCGATGATATTTGTTTAGATGATTTACCCGGATGTGATGAGGTTACATTTGATGATCCAAGGGTTGATGAATTACAGAAGAGGTTATGATGAACACTAAGGATTGTTGAACTCCAAGAGTCAGATTAACGAGTTAACTGCTGAGAAGCTCGAAATATTTGAACGTATTGGAAATTTGATTGTTGATAAACAGCAGTTGGAGGCTATATTAGCTAGTATTGTGTCAGAAAATGAACGCTTGCGGTTACGAATGTCTGAGTATGAAGAAGAAAGATTGAGGAATGATAGGAGAATGGTTTGTTTGAGAAGATTTTGGTGAAAAGAGTGGGAGTGAATATTGCGGCAGAAATCGATGAAATTGAAAGATCAGAAGCCCAGAGAGCGTGTTGCGAAAAGGAACGTCTTGCAAAGCAACAATCTGATGCTCAGGGAAAGGGGAAAGAAAAGGTTGTGGAAGATCCTATGATTGTTGAAACTGCGCTAGAAGCTGAATCTGTGCCAGTAACTTGTTGGGATATCGTTGTATATGTGGAGCCGAGAAATTATATTATGATAGGACGACCGATAGATGTTGATATTGATTCACTTGATATTTTTCAAAGACATCGTGACTGGTTGTTGAAAAAGAAGATTGAGAAAGAGGTTGATAATGCTCTGAAGAGGTTGAAAAGGATGAAGAATTAGAGATTGCTGATAAAGAAGATATTGTTCCTAGTAGGTCTGATAAGAATGATGATAATGATGATAATGTAGGTGGTACTGGTATTCTAGTAACAGAGTCAAAATGAATGAAGATGTGGATGTTTCTAAGTATCTTGACGACTCTGCTAATCAGACTGTTGAAGAGGAAATGAAAGATCGAGGTAACGAATCTGTTGATGCTCAGCAGCCAGGAATCTTCCCAGCAATTGAAATATTTTCTGTTCCTGTCATGCCAAAATCCAAAGTACTGTATCTTGAGCATGATGTAAGAGGGAGAATTTGTGCATAGTTACACAAAGGAGGAGATTGTAGAGATGTTGGGAATAGATGAAGGAAATTTTGAGTTTGATTTTGAACCGAATGCGTATGTATTTGAAGACGTTGGGGATGCTAACGAATATGATCAAGTTTTCGTGGAGGATGATTCTGATGAAGATGCTAATATTGTCGATCAGGGTATAGAAGACTTCCCAACTTTTGTCGAATTATTTGTAGCTGAGAATGCAGATATGTTAAAGCGTAAAGTTGAAGAAGCTGCAAGACAAAGAACTATTTCTCAACAATTACACAGTGTTGAAATTGCTGAGATGAAGAAGAAATAGTTTAAAGATGTACCAGCCGAGCGTAAATTCAAACGTCCCTTAGCATTCTTTACTCGTAATGCTAATATTTCGCTAGGGGATATCATAAGTTGGGGTTGGATCGAAGAGTTGAAAGTTTATGCGATCAAAAGGGAGTTTGGGATTCAGTATTTCCGATACCTCAATCATGTCAAGTCCTTGCCTTACTGGGATATTAAAGAGTTGGTGCAAACAAAGATGATTAATCTCAAAATGAAATTTCACGACCAGAGGCTTTGGAAGTTGATCAAGCTGGAGGCTTTACATGGATTTACTCACTGGAAACCTCACTTTCCTAGACGCATCACAAAGATAGATCCAGTGACGAAAGAGAAAGATGTAACACTCGTCGTAAAGAAGCCGAAAGTTATGAAAAATATGCCTATGTTACGGATTGAGCAGAATTTGTATACGATCTTCAAGTGGTGGCATTATGATTCGAATACAAGAGAGGGTATTATATGTGTGCACCAAAACGAAGACTCGTGGAAGATTACAGAAGAGCTAACCGAAGCCGTTATAGCCCACAAATGTATATATGGCTTATGGAGTGGCATTCAAGTACTAGACCCGATGTGGCTAGTCAATTGCTCAAAGAAGGATATAGAATGTTTATTCTATAGTAAGATCAGTTTTGAAGAGAAGGATAAAGAACAAGCACTCCAAATTCAGAAGATAGTTAATGTTTGTTTTGCAAATGATATACATTCTGGTTATAATTGAAAGACGACTTGGAGGATGCTTGAAAAGAAAGAGATAAGGAAAAAAGAAGAAAATGAAGCTCGAATTGTAGAGCGTGCGAGAATAGCATCTCTAAGGAACTTTTAGTTGGTGAACCGACCTACTCCAACAAATCAAACACCAATTGCTTTTGAGGAGCGTCGCAAGCCAGTGAAGAGATTTTTTGGTCGTTAAATTCAAATCTATTGAAGAATGTTTTTTGAAGACTATCCAGACTACGGCAACTTCCAAGGGGGAGTTTGTTGGTGCATAATGTCTATTGCCTACGTCTAGGATATGTCTGTAATGTATATACAGCTTACACGTCAATGTTTATTTATTAAATTGTAAATTTTATATGTTTTGATAATTTACTTGGTACAAAGTATCTAAGTGATTCGTACAAGTGTCTCCCTCACGTACGAAGCACAAGCTCGTACGAAGCATAGTCAGTTCACTGTTATAACACGCACTTCAGTACGAGTTATGTCGACCTATAAATATAGAAGTCTTATGTTAGAGCTAAGTAGTGATTTGTCAGTTGGTACGGCGAAGCTCTGCCAGTTTGTTTACTCGCGTCTGTATTTGAACGTCATTAATACAACAGAAGCAGTTAAACAGTAAGTACTATCTTGTTCATTTTGTCTACCACTAGCAATGAATTCCGCCTCTGCTAGATGAGCGAGATCCGGTCGGTTGCTCATTTCGGGAGCATGATCCCCGTTCACAGGTTTATAGCCCTCTGCAAGGAAATTCACAAACACCGAGTAGCTCAAACGTGGTTTATAGTCCTATCGCCATGCCACAGAACACCCAGTACGTGTATGGACTTCAATATCAGAATCCCACTATGATTTCGGCTGCTCAAGTTCAGACACAGTACCATGCTCAGTATCCCAACATGGTGTTCAATCCTGCAATTCCTCAAGCAGTTCAACAAGGCAACATTCCTCAAATTGTTGCACAAGAGCCTGCACCTGCTCAATCTGTGTCCAACTCTAGTTTCTCACTAAAGAAAATGAAGAAAAATTGGCTATTGCCGCTTCGATAATCAAGAGCTTGAACGCCTTTCTGGCAGGTGATCTGACTCCTCCATCCATTCTTCCAACCGAAGTTGAACAAATAATGGAGGAGGAACTAGAGGAGATCAATGTGTCCTGGAATCTAGTAATGGCTGCCTTTCGGGTTAACAAGTTTCAGAAGAAGTACGGACGGCAACCATTGTCAAATGTGAAGACTAGTTTCACAAAGGATAAACTCAGATGCTACAGATGTCACGAACCAGGACACTTTGCCAGGGAATGCAAGAACCGCCATCCGGGTACGTGTCATCCAAGGGTGGCAACATACAGAGCGGCGACAGACAGCGGGTCCTAGTCTCTCCCTCAAAGTCCACTACGAGTCCCTCGAGCAGCTCGGGTGGGAAGTCAACAGCATTGGTAGCCCAACAGCACGAAGGTTTCAACTGGGCAAATGTTGCAGCTCAAATGGAAACGTTAAATCTCTCTAAGAACAGCAACCACTACATGATGGCGCAGACAACTGAAACGCCCGATCTTTCGGAAATGGTAAATCGAATTCTCTGTTCTGATAGTTGTCGTTTTAAATTATCACAAATGTGCCCCATAATTCAACTTTTGTAGCTGAATACCAACAAGCTACGTCACATAACATCGCCCTTAAATATATGAACAAGCTTCTTATGGAAAAGGTCTAAGCTCAGAAACAAGATGTAGCTCAGCTAAAGCTAGACTTGAACCAACAACAATGTTGGGTCTACGACTATAAGCTAAAACTTAGCTGAAAAGGACGTAGAACTTCAAGCAGCCTTAGCCAAGCTAAATTCCTTGACAGGGAAGCTTCACGAAAATGAAATAAACATTAAAAAATTTGAAACTTCCAGTAAACTAGTCAAGGACTTATGTGACCTTCAGCTAAATTACCAGAAAAATGTTACCAAAGGTCTTGGGTATAATAGGGCACCTCCACCATATAATCATAACTATACAAGAATGCCTGAATTTGAGGCTGATTTAGAAAATGCAAAAAAATGATTTATGGTAAACCTTCAGATTATCTATCTAAACCATCGACACCCTATTACCCAAAGTTCTCTAAACCAACTGAACTCAAAGGGATGATGCTTTTGTTACTTCAACACCAGATGAATCTGTTGATCATCCTTCTGGTAGTACAGATGGTTTGGAGAAAGTAACGCCTGAGGCGGACAAATCAACATCCTCCACAGAATCTAAAGGAGAAGAATCTTCTGATACTCAAACTGAATTCGTGAACGATACTAACGTGTCTAACTCATGTGCAGAAGAAATTTTAGTTGAGGATATCACAGAGGGTGATCAAGAGGAATGTCTGAATCAAATTCAGACAATTCGGCTGCTGAATATGAATTTTATAAGCCCACTTTTGACATTTTAAATCAATTTATTGCTGAACAATTTACATTCTCAAACAGTGGTGGTTGTGTTGAGAACTCAGACTGTTTTAATTCTGGTTTTTCATCGAATGCTGATGTTTTCAATGATACTAATAACTGTAATAACTCTTGTGATGAAAACATGAATTTAGCTGCAGTCCAGCATCGACAGATGATTCGGTTTCATCAGTTCCAACTGAAGAGACCGGAAGTTCTTCTCTCAGAGGTTTCGTCTGTTGATGCGAATCCCAGGGTTGATAGTGAAAAAGTCGACCAACCAACGACCTTGTGAACGTTGATGTTGACATAATTCTAGAAGATTCGAGCGACTAGCTTATTCCAACCAAGCATAAGGGACTGATTCTAAAACGGACAGATGATGAGCATTCTTTTTCTAATGATTCAAATGAAAATCTTAAAACTGATTTTGAATCGGATTCTCAAATTTTTCAAAATCTCGAGATTCACCTCCATGTAAGGTTTCAAGCTCATCTTCTGAAAATTCAAAAAGGATGTCCCTGCAGAGCCACCCGTGTCCTCTACAGAATCTGTCACCAAATGTGATTTGAAAAGTAAGATTAAGAAACGAGAACACACCGATCCAAAAGAAGAAAACCAAACAAGCGTCTCCGACAAATGAAAAGGCAACTTCTAAGTCCCCTCATCACTCTGAGAAAATGACTCAGCAGTCGCAAACTAATTTGTTAAGCAACCAGCTGAACAGATATCAGTTAAAATTCCGCCTAAATCTACATGTTCAAAATTGTCCAATTTGAAATCACAAAACTAACAAGTGTGCTGATGGTTGTGCGAGGACACAGTCAAGAACAACACCGTGCATCAGCCGTCAGTACCCGCAAGCAAGAAACTGACAGATAAAGTGCCCAGAATTTCCAAGTTGAACGGACTGTTTTCTTAGCGAAGAGGTAGACCTGTTTCAATTGTGGATTTTCCGGGCACATTGCACGAAATTGTCAAAAGACCTTTACCCTATTTAAAACTTTGTATTCGCGATATCAGAAGACTATGCCTAATCGCCTACCTCAGGCTCGATTTGTGGCTAAGTTTTTGATCAAGGACTGCCCAGAACATCTCTCAAACGTAGGCTTAGGTCCAAATCTTGATCTAGGGTTAGAATCTGATTGTAACCTGGAGGCCTAAGACATTGACCAAGATTCAGTCCTTTGCCCCCATTACAAATCAATCAAAAGCATCATCAACCTCCTCCTCAACTAATTTAATTTTTCGTGTGGTTATTTACATTGATGCTAATGGCATGCCCAGATCTTCAATGGTCTGGGTTGCAGCCTCTAACTAAAACCTGTTGAAATGTGCAGGAACAGCTATAGCGAACTCTTGTCAGACTATGGTATATTGACAGTGGCTGTTCCAGGCACATGACCGGAAACATCTCGCAGTTGAATGACATTCAGTTTTTGATGGCGGGTTTGTTTCCTTTGCAGCTGGTTTGACAGGAAAGATTACTATGAGAGGAACAGTTTGCAACGAGCCCTTAGCTTTAAGAATGTTAATTACGTACCAGAATTGAAGCACAGTCTTTTGAGTGTGTCTTAACTCTGTGACAATCATTTGGACGTTCTTTTCACCAAGAAAGGGTGTTATGTGCTGAAACCCGGTCTTACTATTCCGGATGATTGGATTCTTCTTAAAGCTGCACGAACAGGAAATGCTTATGTCATTGACATGAACAAGGCTCCCTCGGACAAGCTCACTTGCCTCTTCTCGTCTACAACTAAACATGATGCAATGCTATGGCATTGCATAATGTGACACATCAACATCAAGAACTCAAATCGTCTTGCAAAAGGTGGTTTAGTCAGAGATCTACCAGTTCGCGACTTCATGCAGATTGAAAAGTGAGAATCATGTGCACAAGGGAAACAACATCGACAGCCACACAAATCTAAAGCCACTCCTTCCACGTCTCAAGTCTTAGAACTGCTTCATATGGATCTTTTTGGTCAAACTGACATTCTGAGCATTGGCAGGAAGGCTTACTGTCTGGTTATTATTGATGACTACTCGTGATTCACCTGGGTTTTTCTTTCTTACACATAAAAGTGAAACCGCTGTGTTAGTCAAACAGTTCGTCACGCTTATAGAAAACCTCTCATTTTCTGGGCAGAAGCAATCAATACTGCATGTTATATTCAGAATTATACCCTGATCAATAAAAGACACATGAAAACTCCATACGAAGTGGTTGAAGGTTGCAAACCTTCGGTCAAGCATTTTCGCAAGTTCGGATGCTCTTGTGTTCTTCTGCTCATGGACGCTAAAGGAAAATTTGAATCACACAGGGACCCATGCATCTTTGTTGGATATTCCAAAAATACTTCATACCGTGTTTATAACAAGATCAAGAAAAGTGGTAGTTCAAACCTATAATGTGGGTTGGCTGGAGGAAAATCCCAAGGACACACGCATTGGTCCTGACTGCTGTATGATTATTCCACATTATTTAACCATGTTGATGTTCCGTCCAATGTGTCTGCAGGTAAAAGTCCAATTTCTGACCTTCCAATAGTGCCCATCTCACCCGCAGATGATGCTGATGCTGCACAACTACATGAGACATTAAAGCAGCTGAGTGTGGACCCTCCTGGATTTAATGACGTTGTCTCGTCTCCTTCCTCATTTCGCAATCTCAAGAGCCCGCAATTAATCCGTCTTCTCAGAATGATACTCCTGATGTGGGGCATCTGACACAAAGCCTCCTACAACAAATGAAGGGTCTATTCCTCCTGATGTCTTGGGTTCATCTCTGTTCCCTGAGCCTACTCTGCCAGATTGTTCGGTTGATTCCTCAGTAACTACTACTACTGGTGCACCTGTTGAGGGGGAGTCATCTAGAGTAGCTTCAGCAAGTGTTACCAACTTGCAAATGGATGTTCTTGTTCCCGCTACACCAATTCTACAGCGTCTACAGCGTGATCACCCCATTGAAAATATTATTGGGCCTGTTAACAGTGTTGTTCGAACCCACAGCAATCCGTGGATATCAATACCTGTGTCTATTCTTGCTTCATTTCACAAATTGAACCTAAAATTATTGATGTTCCCTTGCAGGAACCCGGCTGGGTGGATGCCATGCATGAAGAACTCAATCAATTTGAAAGCTTGCTGTCTGGCAATTGGTGAAGCTGCTTGAAGGAAAACGTGCTCTCGGAACTCGCTGGGTTTTCGGTAACAAGCAGGATGACACTGGGGTTATTGTTCGAAATAAAGCTCGACTGGTGGTTCAGGGTTTTTGACAGATTGAAGGATTAGATTATGATGAGGTCTACGCACCTATCACTCGTTTGGAGGCTATACGATTTTCTTGGCATATGCATCTTACATGGATTTCACTGTCTATCAAATGGATGTCAGACTGTGTTTCTCTATGGCACGGTGAACACGAAATCTACGTGGCATAACCACCAGGTTTTATGATCTGACAAGCTGGACTATGCATACAAATTAGACAAAGCTTTGTATGGGCTGCATCAAGCGCCTCGCGCATGGTACGCCACTCTTACAGAGCATCTGCTTGCTCATGGATACACTCGGGGAACCATTGATCAAACCCTGTTCATCAAACGTGTTGACAAGGACATTATTCTTGTTCAAATCTACGTTGATGATACCATTTTTGGTTCTACAAATGATGGTTGAATTTGAAGAAATTATGAAGAAGAATATTTAGATGAGCTCATTGGGGGAGATGACCTGTTTTTGGGACTTCAAGTTCGTCAGAGCCCACAGGGTATCTTGATTCATTAGGGAAAATATGTCCATGACTTTCTTGCAAAATTCAAGCCTACAGATTCAAAGCCCATGGCTTCCCCTATAGCAGAACGGCCTCTGCTAAATGAAGACGCTGAAGGAACGCCTGTAAATCCGACTATGTATCGCTCAATGATTGGATCATTCATGTATCTCACTGCAAGTCGGCCAAACATCATGTTTGCCGTCTGCCAGTGTGCTCATTATTAGGCTACTCCTAAACTCTCTCATTTATATGTTGTTAAACGAATTTTTAGGTACCTTAAAGGGGCACCTCACTGGGCCTCTAGTATCCTAAAAATTCTGAATTTGAACTGTTTGCTTTCTCTGACAGTAATCTAGGAGGTACTGATAGGGATATGCGCTCCACTTCAGCTGGTTGTCAATTTCTGGGAGATCGCTTAATCTCGTGGAAATGCAAGAAGCAACAGATGGTCTTGCTTTCTAGTGGGGAAGCAGAATATGTCGCAGCCTCTGCTTGCTGCTCCTAGGTTTTATGGATGCAACACCAGCTTGCGAATTACGGTTTGACTTATCTAAACACCACAATTTACTATGATAATGATGCCGCTATCCAAATCGTAAAAAAATCCGGTTTTTCACTCCAAAACCAAGCATATAAATATTAAAGTTCATTTTATCCATGATTGCTATGAAAAGGGTCTCGTAATGCATGAGCAAATCAACACTGATGCAAACGTGGCGGATTTGTTCAAGAAACCCGTTAGCAACACGCGTTTTCAAGTGCTTGTTGATCTTCTCAAAATGATTCGGTTTTCTACCTAGGCATCCTCTGTATTTGTGTTTCGTTTACTGTCTTTCCTTATTTTCTTTGTTTCGTAAATTTGTTCATGTGTATGCACAAATTTAGGGGGAGAAATCTTAAAAAAAACCAGCTTTTGCAAGGATAGGGAAATAAAATACTTTTTCGTGATAAAATGTTTGACTAACACATGTAACGTGTTGAAGCGGGAAAAGGTTTGGATCGAAGGCGATGTGTCGGTAGGTCTAAAACTCAACCGGATAGTGTAAGCCAAATGATATAAACATAACGAACTATGTACTCAGTGGGTCACTTACTATAGGCGTATGATTTCATGGTCTTAAATCTTTTGTTGATAGATCGCCGACGTCTGAGGTTTTGGGGCTTTATGCTGTTGATTCATCCAGGGATATCTTGGCTGTTGCATCCAGATTATATGCAGACCTAGGCATAGTAAGGATATCTTTCTAAAAGTGCCAAAATTGAAAGGCCAAAACCTAAGAGAACAGAAGTTTCTTCATGAGAACATTCCATAAGTTCTTACGTACCACATAAGGTATTTACCTAACCCTCGTCAGTCACTATTGGTCTCTCTGCTGTACGGAAGTACTGACCTGTTCACCAATAGCCTTATGTTGTAAAATAAAAAGGATGACCACAGTATACTCACCTGCTACGATGAATTGTTGTGCTTACCTTGATCGCGGGGGTATGTCATGGTATGGGACACATGGGTATCAAAGTATAATACCACCTTAAGCGTATCATAATGGTTGAACTTGAAGGGTTAAGTTTTAGATTTAAATGTACAAGTATATTGACAAACGCTTAGACCAATTGGCCCTACTCATACTAAAAAATGTTCCTCAGTCGATCTTTGAAACGATTTGATCCCTTAGCAAGGCTGTGTTAATATTTATGTGTGTGCTGAATAGTCTTCTCTTTGTAGATTGGTAAAAGGTGGTTAGATGCTTGGTTTGTCAACTTGATGATTTTTGTTTAGATGGTTTCTGTCAAGGGATATTGGACTGGCCCATTGTGTTTCGAAATTTGAGCCAATCTAATGGAATTTTTAAAAGTCTTAAAAATTGGAAAACCAGAATACTGTTCCGGATTGGGCTCTTCGGATAGGCCCACCTGTTATTGTTCCGGATTGGGCTTTTCAGGATAGGCCTAATTGGATTACTGTTCCGGATTGGGCTTTTCCGGACAGGCCCACCTGGACTTTACTGTTCTGGATTGGGCCTAACACAAGACCAATCCAGACTCTTTGAAATTTGAGGCCCAAGCCCATTCCGGAAAGTATATTTTTGTCTCCGAAACCTCATTTCAGATTATTCACAAATTTCCGAAATCTAAATTCTTCTCTGATTTTCTCTCTATTGCACTATTCATCTCGAAAATCATCCGGATTAGGTAAATATGCTTAAAATCATATAATCCGGATGATAATTTTGATGTTTAAAGCATTCCGGATTAATCTTCAAAGACACATGCATTTCAGATTTTATTCCGGATGGTTATTCATCCGAATTGATGAACTCGGATTTCATCTCGTATAATCTTCATCTGGATTGATGATTTATCCGAGATACTGTTTGGTAATCCGGATTGAAAACTTATCTGAAATACAAGTGACCTCTTGCTAATCCAGAATGATGAAAAGGTTCATCCGGATTAGTGTTGAGTTGTCAGTAATCCGGATTTAAGGTTTTTGAACCTTTGATCTGTTTTGAATCTTTCAACTGTTGAACCCATAAATCTGATTTGAACTCTTAAATATTTGAACTTTAAAAATCTGCTTGAACTATCCAGTTAGTTTTAACTTTCATTCTAGTAAACTCCGTTAACTCCTGTTAGTTGGAATTTAACTTGGTTATTATCTTGAAAGAAATGGTTGAAGAAGCATTTGACGCCGTTATGCTGGTTGAGGAGCAGTTCCACAACCAGGCAGGATATCTTTCAGACCCGTTGGCCGAGTTCTATCAGGAGTTCCAGTCAATGATCGTGGGGTTTAACGCATGCAAGATTGCCTATGCTCTCCGAGCCAATCCAGTTATATACAGAGACTTAGTGCATTCTTTCTGGAAGAGAGCTCGTTTTCATCAAAGAGGCACGGATGGGAGACCGTACATCAGTTCACAGATACAAGGAAAGGAGATACTGGTAAATGAAGCTTGCGTCAGAGAGTTGCTCCAGATTGTTGATACTTTTAGCGACCCAACACTATATGCGAAAGAGAAGGTGATGCCGGTATTGATGGAGATGGGTTATGAAGGATCATATCCACCACTACTTAAGAAGATGTTCCCAGCATACTGGCGGTTATTGGTTCATATGTTTATGCAGTGCTTCTCGGAAAACAAAGGAGGTCTCGATCAGCCAAACCGAACTCAAACCTCTACTACCGTGTCTCTGGTTATGGACTGGAAGTAAAACTTGTGACATCCCGGTTTTTCAGGTATCTTAAACGCACTACTTCACGGTTATTCATTCCTACGCTAAATTGATTCGGAGATTTAATTTACACGCTCGAAATAACTACGCTAACTTTGTGAACTTATCAAGTGAATTACGTGCTATGTGTATTAAACGTTTATAAGTTCGGTGAGTTATTATGTCATGTTTCGAATTCGTGATTTTTAGTTATAAAAATATATATATGGTAAATAGATAGACGAATCAAACCGAGCCGCAAAACGAGTCGACCTCATTTCCTTGCGACTCAAGGGATTAATCAAAACTTGAGGCTCAAGTTAAAGACCCAAACCGCCCCACCCAAACCCTTTGCGGCCGCAAGCACCAAACCAAACCCTTGATCCTTTTCTTTCCTTCCCTACACTATATATAGATAAGCATGCATGAGAGTTGTTAACAAAAAAAAAGAGGAACCCTAGCTCTAAGATCAGCCGACGGCAGCCCTTTCCCCACTCCTTCTCTCGGTCGCGATCTCCTTGATTACCCGAATCGACTCCCATCTCGTTCCCGGTTCGTTAATCTTCATTGTTAAAGGTTAGGGTTTTCTATTGTTTCGCAAATCATGTTAGGGTTTATGAACTATTGATCATGCTTGTATGTAATGGTAGAATCATGGTATTGAAAGAGTTATGATGTTTAGTTCGATTATTTGTGCAAGAATTGCGATTAAGACGATTAGTTGAATAAAAGGATCATAGGCTGCGTTTTGTGATAAATACCATATAATATGATTAGGGTTCCATGAGTATGATGTACATGATGATATATGATTGATAAATCTGTTCTTGATCGTTTATATTTAACGTATCGATTGTTTAAGCGTGTTATATTGCGATAAAAATTTGAAAACAGGATGCTGAATGGTGTTTATAGCCAACTTCAATTGGCTGTTACTTGGTTATTATTTATCGAAAAACGGATTTTCTGAAGCCTAAAATGTATATTTTTGAAAAAGGCTTCTAATGGCGCTGGATTCATATTTTTCTGAGGTCGTTTGATATTTTTAAGTGGTCAATTAAGTGCAGTAACTGAAGCTGTGTAAATTCTGAAAATTTGTTTGTTGTTTATCGAGTCGGATCTCATAATCTGTAGAGAGTTGAATCACGAAATTTGTACAGAAACTGGAGATGGAAATTTCCGAGAAGCTCCCACTAGAATTTTGTTAATTGGATGAACGATGATTTTTAAATAAATTCTCCCGTGGACTGCAGTCAGAAAGCGACGAATCTGACTGTAGCCTAGTATATTAATATTTATGAATAATTGGTAAAGTGTTAGGACTTGAAAAATTTATATAAAATTCTACAGTTTAGTTGACACCTTCTGTAAAATAATTGGAATTTTTGGAACGTTGGAACTATTTTATAAAGATCCTCGAAAACAGCCTAATTATGAGTAGACAAGCTGAAATTTGATAACTTGCGAATGTGTGTACCAAAATGTTGTATGAGCTGATTTGTGTTCATGATAAGTTGGTTTGATCATTATGTTAGTATGATAATACTTTGCATGCATGATTGTGTTTTCGAAGTTTTTATCATGTGTGCCGCATTGTACGATAGTTATGAGTAGGGCTTGTATCAATGTGTTCACACACTAACTCTAAATCGATTGACTTGTTAGGACGCGATAAGCGGTCCCATCATTTGCTACTTCTGTGTTACACTAACCGAGCAACTAAAGGTGAGTTCACGGCCCATAATTTTATCAGTTTTTAAACAACAGGGGGAGAAACATGTATACACTCTACAACTCTATCTCTTTACGTTATACGAAATTAACGTCATTAAACTATTCGGTAACTAAGTTAATGTTAATGTACGTTATGGTCACTAACCAGCTATATCACACAAGTCCTCGACAAACTCTCGGATCGTTAGTATTGGGTTAGATAGCGGGGAAATTATAAGTAGTACTACTGGGCCCGACAAGCCCCACCCGAGCTATTCGCGCTAGCCGACCGGGTATGGTCAACGGGTGAATAATTTGGCCTAACTTTCGCCATGGTCAGTGATAGGCCTGGCAACACGGAGGCACAACAGTCAGCTTAGATCGCGAACACTTACGTGACATAACTTTAGGCTCGCTACCTACATGTTAACATTGAACTTAGTTACGAATCAACAATATTATTCCGGGTTAGGGATAATGGAACCAACAACATTATTGTTCCGGGTTAGGAATAATGGAACATCATTATTATTCCGGGTAAGGAATAATGGAACCATCAGTATTATTCCGGGTTGGGAATAATAGAACTAAATCGTTATCCCGGGTTAGGGACAACGGGGGAAACAAACTTATAACCGAACTAAGGAACTTATAAAAACCTGTGAACTCACTCTTCTTTAATGTTGACACTTGTTTCTTTACTTGTTTCTCAGGACGCTAGGAGCTCTATGTGCACTCACTTGCATTGATCAAGACATCTTTTTATCGAGTCTCATTTACGAATATTGTTTGGGTTTTTCTTTAGTTTTGGCGTTTGTGTTGGCGCCCGTTCCTTTACTTTACTTTAATGCTTCCACTCAACTTTAAAACTAATGCTTCCGCTAAACATTGAAACCAAACTAAAATAATTTAAAAATAACTATGAATGGTTAAACAAATGATTTTGGAAAACGTTATAAAACATATCATATAGAGTCGTTCGATGTTACTAGTGTCTCGGATTCTGGTTTGTTCACACGCCTCGCGGTAAAATTCCGCAAGTGGAAATTGAGGGTGTGACAAAACTACTCTGGTTATATCTTCGACAATATGAAGAAAATTTTGGAGCAGTCCAAGAAGAGAATGTTTCTTTTGTATCCACGGTTTGTTCAGTTGATTCTCGATGCTCGCTGTCAAGATCTTACAAAGGAAGCCTCAGATGCGAATTTGTTGAACATGAAGCCGATGGGACCAACCTTGTCGATACCATGAAGAAGAACCGTTCGACATCTAAAATTGTGTTTGTTGGTCGTTTCGCACTAAAGAAATTTGGAAAGTTTGCAGAGGTTGTCGGCCTGGACGTCCCAGCTCCTCCACCAGTAAATGCAATTATGGCCGAAGAACATGATGTACCAGTCAAAGAGAAAGAGATAGAGGTAGAAGATCTGGTTACAGATGACGAAACACATGCCAAACAAGCTTTTCTCGATGATCTTACAGAGTTCAACGCTAATTTGACTCCAGTTTTACCAGAGTTGTCTTCAGAGAATTTGGAAGCTTTGATTGCTCATCTAAAGGAAATTCAGGAAAAACAGGGTGATCCTCCACTGGAAATTCCACCTGTTGTTGCTCCGACTGATATGATTGAAGATGATGACGAAGATGAAGAGGACGAGGTTCCACTGATTAAGAGGAGGCGTACAGATCCGATTGTTCTATCAAGTCAGTCTGAAGTTCATGTTGCTGGTACTGCTGAAGAGTCTGTGTTGATTACATCTACTACTGTTGTATCTCCAGTCGTTGCATCTGTTATCGACACTCCAATAGTTGATACTCCTGTCTTATCTAAACGGACAACCACTCCTATTGCTACGCATTCTACAGTTGTCTCAATTCCAGCAGATACAGTACTACAGATGATGGAGTTTGGGGGAAGTCCAACTGGTGCAGGAGGTTCTAAGGTGGGTCGAAGTGGTGTGGGTCGTGATGATGATGATTCTGCAGAATATTTGAGAAGATCAGAAAAGCGTGCGTTTGAATTTGGCGGGTTGGATAGTGATGACGAGGATGTGGAAGTTGACGTTGTGGATCTGAAGAAAAGAGTGGCCGTCTTAGAGCAGGAAGTTATATTGAAAGATGGTCAATTGCCTCATAGCAAACTCGATTGGATGTTAGAGATCAAACTATAGATCAGTTGCAGGGAGATGTTACTAATGACCATGGTGTTTGATTTGAAAGCCAAGTTAGAGAATAAGTTTGGAAGGGAATTTTCTGATCCGATGGACGATCCAACGAATATATAGCACAGGCATCGTGTTGCACAACAACGAGCGGCAGAGGAAACTGAGGCAGAAAGGCTAGCGGCTGAACAGTTGGCTACTGAACGCCAAGCTGGTTTAGATGATTATCTGGGTGATCCACGTAAGAAATATACAGCGAGCCAAAAGCGTGCAGCGAGTCAAAAGAAGAAACATATGGTACTGATGAAAAACGTTAACGTTAATCCTCTTGACGAGAACTTCCAGCTAAAAGATCCAATGAATCAATCAGAACGCTATGTGATAGAGCTCGGTTCCATTTACTACAACATAGTAGGGAATAAATCCAAGGTGCTAAGCTGGATGTATGATCATGTAAAGAACATGTGGATAATTGTGCGCCAAGATGGAACTCGAGAGTATTATTCGAATGAATCTCAGTTCGAGACGTGGACGAAGGTTGCTCTTACTGATTTACTGCATGCTCCGTATACAAATGATGATACAACTGAGCATGGCCCTGGATGGAGGTTCTTCAAGAAGCTGGAGCGTAAGGTCAAGACTGATTTTAAGACGATGAAGACTGCTGAACCCTACTTGCGGGCTACAAAGGACGTTCGTGATGCGCATACAGGGAAATGATTTAAATATGTGATGTGGCCGCTAACTGACAAGGAATTAGTTATGCCGGTCACTCCAACATTTCCACGAGAGATTCTCAAGAATTTTAACTTTTGGTTATACGATCCCAAGGTTGACAGCGTTGAGATTGTCACAAAAGAAAAGGCGTTCAGGGTGAATAACGTGGTCGACTTAGTGAGCTTTCATGATGAAGACCTGTAGGTTCTTGCTTCTCATCAAATCCGAACTGCAGAGCTATATGAAGTGTGTGCGAAGGATTAGACTGCAGCTGTTGCAGGTATTATATCTGGAAGGATTGGAGTGGATGCGCAACCGAAGGACTAATGTTGTAAACCTAGGGGGAGATTGTTGGGCCTATATTGCTAAAGGTTTACACATTAGGGCTATTTTGGGTTTTAGAGGGGTTTGTGGGCTTCCTAGTGCCTTGTGGGCCTAGGGTTGTAAATGGTGGGCTTAGTGATCATTATAAATAGATTGTATTAGGTTAAGGTGAAAAGGTTAGAGATTTATATTTTCAAAACTTGTATCAGACACTTTGCTATTGTATGCAAGTTGTTCTTAATTCAAAGTGTGTTCTTCTTCCTAATCATTATTTCCGCTACTAATTAGGTTAGTGATACCTGTTAGATCCGTTTTCAGGACTTACATCACATCAACTCGCCAAAACACGAATAATCTGGAAGCTTTGCAAATTGTGAGTATACATGACCCTTTCACTTTTCGACACTTTTTGGGTGAAATTCTTATTCCTTATTGAAAATGCACGCCTACACTTACAAACATGCTTACAAACATACAATCTGTCATACATACTTAATATGTTATGATGAATTCATATATGCTAGAATCATTACATGTGCTATGCTTTGTCATTAACTTGTATAGCGTTATGGGAGTAACGCACCGCCCGTATTCGTAAGGTCATGTTAAGTAAACAAAACGGTCTAGTCATTGCTATGATTAGATTACGCCTGCGGTAAGCTTTGGGTTAACACGTATAGTTGCATGCTAGTATTGTATGATAATTTAAGTTAACTATTATGCCATGTTGGGTTCGTTTAAACTTTTATACTTACGCTTGTATTCAAACTTGTATGCTCGCCAGTACTTTTGTATTGAACTATACTTTAATACGTATTGCAGGAATTATATGATGATGACATTAAATGGAACTTGATAGGAAGTACTAGAAACGCACCAAACTTTAAATTCATGTTTATAGATTAATCATGCAATATTTGTTGTATTTTTGTTTTCCAATTCATGTACTTGAACCATTAGTAATGAAATGGTATATTATTTATTAAATACTTGTCACATTTAGTGTTATGAAGTCTCGAGAAATCTAATTACGTCCGCCCCGATGATTCCGCCATCGATTAGGGTTTGACACTCTAAATCCATTGGCACTCCATCAAAGAAACCCAAAACAAAGACTACTCAGGAAGTTGAGGTCCTAAAGAGTCAGGCTGAAACACAAACTCAGAGAGAGACTAGAGTTACTTCTTCACTACATTCTCTAGTACCTCCAACCAGCTAAGCCGAACTAATCAGCGCTTTTGCATAAAGGCTCATGAAGGCAGATCATCTAATGTATCAACACAATGGCACATCTCAATCACAAGTCACAGAGATGAGGCAACAGAACATAGCCCTGGTACATATGGAATTTGATCCTTACCCACATGAGGCAAAGGCTCACCCCCCTTAGGTAAATCCTGGTGAGGTGATTGCAGCAGTGGCTTCCACTATTCTTGAAAAACCCGCTGGTTTTCAAGAAGACATTGGGAACATAGCTAAGACCACCTTGCAGGCAACTGCAACAGAGCTACTCCATGCTTCTAAAGTACTGGATAGCCAAACTACTTGAAGTCCCCAGTACCAAGAACAAGGTGCATCAGGAAGTATTTTGTCACTGAAAAGCCACAAATACCTACTAATACAACCACCTCAGGTAGGGGAGCAAATGACTCCATCAATTTACGTGATGCCCAAAACCAGCAGTTTAATGAATTGACGGAACAGTTGGGTGTTGTAGTCTGCAAACTCAAGGAGTTGGTCAATAAGATGCCCAACCTAAAGTCCAACTTAAACCCGAATATACCCAAAACCTGGCTCCTCCAAAAGGAGCTCACCCAAATACTCAGCTAACTCTCGAATAACCTACCGGCTACACAAAGCCAAAATACTTATGAGGTTTTAGCCACCTTATCATTGCCAGCAGGGGTGCTCAAAAATGCCTTCAAGGACATCTAAGAACCTATGTTCAAGGATTACCTAACCACATTTGATGCCAAATTCTTTGCTACATCTGCCCCCAGACCTTGGTTACATCATTTATGCCAAAGTAGGAAATTGCCGATGCCAAAAGGGGGGAGAAGAAGAAGATAGATAAGATTGAGGCAAGAGAGCTAAGGGCAAAGAAGAGAGCTGATGAAGCTAGAGCCAAAGCAATGGTTGAAAAGGGGTTGATAAAGGAGATGTGAATTTTGCAGAAATGATCAAGAAGTTCAAAAAAGATCAAAGGGTTTTAAGTGTTGCCTTAGTTAAAAGTTAAATAGAAATCAAAGAGTAGAGGAAAGAGCTGCAAGGCAAGACCCCATAATCTCAAAAACTGCAAAGTTTGACACGAGGCCACCGAATGTGATCCAGAAAGCTAAAACTATTGAAAAGTTGGAAGCTAAGAGAAGACAAGCTCAAAAAGTTCAACCTGAAGTTATCAAAGGACAAATAACTTGTCACAAAAGACAAATAGTCGATTCAGGTCAAACAACTAGAGTGTAGACTCAAACAGCTGAACCAAGTAAAACTACTGGTTCTCAAACACCTTTTACTACACTATCAACCAGATCATCATCAAAGACATAGTCTAGAGCTAAACTAGGTGTTTTCAAAACTGCTTGTAAACTATGTGGCAAAAAGCTTGTGGTTCCATCATAATAAGTAGTTTCCAGCAAACCAATAGTTCGTCAAGAAACAACTGGCCAACCTTTAATTAAAAGGAAGTTAGTATTGTGTAACGCCCCAAAATTTCATGATTCGATTATTTTGTGCATTTAAGAGTTATAACATGAGGTGTAGTCACTATAACTAATTAACCATGTTAAGAATTTTAGTCTTTAGTATTAAGTAAGGGGTTGTGACCAAACAAACAAACTAAGAAAAACTGTAGAGACTAAAGTGTTTAAGTATGATTGTTGATTTGATAAAAATAATGAGAAAAAAAGTGTAGGAACGTGAGTGTGTGTAGCATGAATAGAGAGAGACAAAGAAGGGGAAACCTCAAGAACATAAACAAACAAAATTCAGCTTTAGAGGGAAATTGATCAATCTCATGAATGAATACTAATGCTCACTTATCTAAGCTTACTAATCACAAGGTATGTGGAAGTTTGTATTTTGTTGAAACTTTGATATGATGAGAACTTGTTAGCATCTAATTGAAATGAGTTTTGATGTTATGACATAAACTAAGGTAGAATTCTTGTTTGAGATCTTCTTGTGAGTGCAAATATGTGTAGAATTAAACCTATGCATGTGCTTTAAGTAGGAACTCTTATATGTTATGAAGTAGGCTTATGATATAATTATGAAATTGATATTCTTATGGCAAATTGTTGATACTAGTTAAATATTACGAAAGCATGATGAAATTTGTATGATGATGAAATGATAATAAGATGAATATTATAGTAGGAAATTAATGTATGGAAGAATAATAGGGTATCATGGTATGAAAACAGGAGTTTTATAAGTATTTAAAAATTGAGCACACTAAGTGTTTGATAAATGTGGTAGTTTGATATAATAAAGTGAGATAAAAGTATGCTAAAGGAAAGAAATTATGGAATCTAAGTATGTATGTGTCAAGTGTAGGAGTGAAGGAAGAGTGATTAAGCAACACGAAGCTACAAGGAATTCAAGATCGAGGTATGTTCTTTTAGCCTACAAGTTGTTAATAGTTGGTAAATGTTTCGATTATCAAACTTATGCATAAAACGCGTTTCAAGGGGTAACGTAATGGAATTAAGTTGACCCATTTGAAACTAGTCAAATTGAGGTGAAAATGATAATGAATGGATATCCAAAGTATGGAACTAGGGTCCTTAATGATTGAATGTGATGGTCATTATACTCGACTAAAATGACAAGAATATAAAGAACCTCATAGAATAGAAAAAGGATTACTAGTATGTTCTCTAGAATGAAGAAAGTGGAGAACTGTCTATTTTTGCTAGTTAGAAATGTAGAAATGAAAATGGGTTTTGTTGGTACAAAATTGTCTTTTTAACATATGTTAAAATATGATGTAGGTAAATCTTCAATGTGAGTTAGCGTCAAGCTTGGAGCAAACACACAAAAAAAGCACTTCCGAGATGCCATGATGTCAAACGGGTCAATATTTGGGTCATGTAAAAACTAATGGTTTGGATCCTAGGTTGTTTTTTATAAGTACTTAAACTTGTATTTTCTTTTGGTGAATTTGCTACCTTGTTTAGGTAAATGTGTCGAACAACTTGTCATTTACAAGTTATGTCGCTTTTGTAAAAAATTGTGAAGTTGATCTTAAAAAGTTTAATTCGGACTCAGTTTTTGGTTACTAGAAAGTGTTTGACTCATGAAGAATTTTCGGGCTCTACATATTGCAAGAAGATCCAGAAGAAGAACCAACAACAACAAAGAGCATCTGACAACAACAATTTTCACAGAACCATTTGCTAAAGAGCCTCCTCCTTCCCTAACAACTACCACTTCTAAAGATTGATGAAAAGTTGAACTATGAAGAAAACACTAAGAAGATGGAAAAGGAAGCTGTCAAAGAATTTATAGAGAATCAAGGAAAAATGAAATATAGAAAGGCCTAATACATTATAGATGGGAGGATGAGAGAGATCTGGAACTATGAACAACAAATGTTTCAAAATCAAAAAAGCTCTCTAAGATTACCCCCTTCAAACAACTAATAAATAGTCAATCCTTCAAAGCAAGAAAGTATTGAATGTCTCAAGAAAATTGCTCCCTATCCGGTAAATAACTTTTATGTATTCTAGAATTGGGATGCACAAAATTTATTGGGAGAAGTGGATAAGGTGAACAAGATGCTTGCAGGCCCAAATATGAAGATCGCTCCTCCAAATTGGAAGTTTGGTAGTAAAAGAAAGCCAACATAGAAGAGACAGCAAAGATCTTCCAGATGAACCAGGAGCTAATACAAGTTGAATGGGCTACTAAGAGTTCAATAACAAGGTGGAATGACACAACTGTGTCAAAGGAGTTCATGGATTATCTAGATGCTAGAAGAAGAAATCAAGAATAATTCCCACCAAGACCAAACTGGGAGAACCTAGAGATCTACCTTGCTGAGAAAAAGAAGAAGGTTGTTGTTGTTCCTTTCAAGACCCATGAAATCTTCTCTTACAATCCAAAAATCATGAAAAATACATCAATAGCTTAAAAGAAAAGCATTGTTGTTTATTGTGGATCTAGATGATGAAGAAAAGACACTACTTGTAAGCTGCATACCAGACACAACACATCTGTTCAAAACTGCTGAAGATCAAGAGTTGGCACTTACATGGTAGCTTTCAAATATTCTCCAAAGAATGATCAATAATTCCCACACCTCTCAGAAGAAAGGAGTGCTTTGTCTTTCTTTAGAGGTCCAAAGGGTAGCAGCCTCTAATCTTCCCTAACTCTAGACTTAGAGACAAGAATTACTTACAGATTAAAAGGTGTGAAGATAGAGAACCTCTCTATGTAAGTCACTGATTGTTGACTATGATGAAGATAAAGGAATTTTCTAGAGATTCAAGATCAACAAAACTTTTCGAAGGACTCCTATCAATAAAATAAGAGAACTAAAGACAGGCTCAAAATAAGTGTGTTTTGGCATCAATAGATATAGGGGAAGATTGTGGGTTATATAAGACCTACTAATGATGAAAGTCAAAACCTAAGGGAACCATCATCCCTGCCTAATGAAATAAGTTAAAGTAAAGTCACAAGTCTAGCAGTTTCTCTCCCTTGAAAGCTCCTCAAAATAGTTGCCTTAACTACTGTTGCATAAAAGTACTTCCCTCAAAGTATCAAAGATTAGAAAATAAGTGTTAATTGCCAAAGTGTTGGTCAACAAGTCAAAGTCAACTAAAGTCAAAGATAGAAGTTCTAGATTTCTAAAAATTTGGGTTCTCAACCAGCAGTTTTAATAATTAATAAACTTACAAAAAAAGCAATAGTTCAACTGCAACAGTGTAACTATCCACTCACAATGCTGGCAGTTACGTATTTGATGAAGCTATTAAGGGTTGTTTTCATGAGACGTCACCAGCAGGTCACTCCTACTATATATAGTTTATTTGTTCATTGTAATAGTTAACACTTAGAGTTGTGAGCATAAAACTAAGTGAGAGAGTATTCACCTGGTGAGGGGGAGTGGTGTTATACCTTGTGATTGTAATACGTCATAAATAACACACACTACATACACTCTCAGATCCAGTAGTCACATAGTGGGTTGGCTTGCAATGAATTTCCTTTTTTTGTTTTACTTCATGCAATGACATAGTCCAAAGAAATTGTTAGTCCTAGTGCAAATCTATCTAAACCATTAAACTTTGATTTCCTGCTTTGCATTTTCAAACATCAACAAAAATTAATTAATGAAGCATTAAGAAATCCATTTAACTATGAGAAATCCGTTTAACTATAATCATCATATTTTGGTATCCTATGACTTAATTCATTTAATGATCACTAAGGCACATTCACATTCTCTTTATTTATTAAATATTAATATTTTAATGTTTTATTTACCATCAATTCCAATTAGCAACTACACCCTCGATCTTGTAAATTTAGAACTCCTTCGGTTCCCCCTTCTATTTTGTAACTTTATTGTTTTGCTCATTTTTCATCTAAAACTATAAAATCCATATTAACCAATTAAGAGTAATATACTATTAAAACTAACCTAAAACCTATTTAAAATGTAGGAAATATATCATAAAAATATGTATAATTTAAAGCGCGTCAATATTACATAAATAGGGTTAGATCTCAGTTAGATATAGCTTGGTGGGAGAACTATGCTTAAAGGTAGAATCACAAAACATCTTGTTAATTGGGATTATTATCGGCTAAAAATTGGAATTATTTTATTCATTATTCTTTTTTTCATTATCCCACTAGTGAAACTTCTTAAGGATGTGATTGGTGTTGAGGTGAGACTATGGCTCTATTACCTTAACAATAGTACGAGGGAGGTTGTCATAGGAGTTTTTAAATGGTCTTCTAGTATCGAACATACACTTGAGATTAGTTGATGAATTTCTTCATCCAAACTTCCTCCATGGTGATTTAAAAGCTTAAATGTATTTAGACTCATTGGTGGTCACAGCCATACTTTCAAGTATTTAAGCAAAATATATATCACATTTGTAATCTAAGTTGACTTTGATCACCCTAGAGATATCTTTAGTCTAACACTTTATAGTAGGTTTTCTCTCAATTCTTCAAAAATCAAAACTCATGCTTAGTCCTCCATAGGTACTTTACGATACTCTTGACTACTGTCACACCCCGGATTTCCTATTTAAATCCATACACGGTTGCTACGGTGGGGAGTATTGTGACGTCAGTTGATAACATCATAGTCAATTAAACACGGCACAGTGGAAGTCTTAGAGTAAAATTACTATTACAAACCAAATGTTGAAAATACAAAATAATATACATGCTTGTAATGGAAGATCCACAGGCGGATTATAAAATGTACAAAGAAAGAATATAAAACAGACTTTAGGGCAGATCTAAGGATTGCAAGATCCTCTTAATCACTACCGAGCAGCTTCTGGCCTATTCCGTATTGTACCTTCAATTTAGTCTTTGGACAATACGTCAGCTTTCTGTAGTAAATACACCCACTGACTCATTTTGAACACATTTTAATGTGATTTTAAGTGCACAGGCACAAAATCTTTAATAACTTGAGAAAGTTACTTTGTAACCTTGTTAACAGATTCATATGTTTGTCCATACATACAGACCCAGTACAGAGACCGAGACATGATTAAATAAACACCACTTAGAACTCACAGAGGAGTTATCCCCCCAACGTATTGGGTAATTTGCATTTGAGCGAATTGTCAGGTATATGCCTACACCCCGCGTATGGTCGTGGCCATTAATTAATCTAATGAGCGAGAATATCAGGACACGGAATTTAAAACCCCGATATCTAAGTTATAAAAAACTGATTAAAACATATATGCGGATTTACTAGCCACAATCCTGCATTCGTTAAACTCATTTCTGACCAGCGTAATAGTTTATCGTATCCCAAGCCCGTATAGGGAAAATAAGTCAAGAGTATTTACCTGAGCTAGTCTTCTTTTAATTTCAATAACTTAGCCGTATACAAAAGTACTTAAGTGCAGATAGCATTTACCGGAAGGCTCTAGTCTTGATTATGGCATAAGCTAACCAATTAATACTAACGGTCTTTATGTAAGTCATAGACTTAGACCGAGTAGTGTACATGATCAAAACGTGTAACCCTTAATTAAACGATGATTGGATAGAATGTAGTTTAAACCTGACAAGTAACTTGCTAATATGGGTAAACAATTAACATTCTGGATTTTGGATTAAAATGATAAGGTTAAACCCGTTTTGGTTAAATTCCGTAATCTAGTTACGTATAACCAATCGTACGCTTATAAGCGATAATGGGTAACTGGATAAGTCATTGACAAGTTCTATATGCCATTGTATTTTAAATAAGTTAAAATAGCAGTAGGATATCAGCTTATATGTCCGTTAAGGTTTTAAAACGAAACTATGCCTCATAAGGGCATTTCAGTAATTTCATACCGTATAAAGAAACTTGAATATATTTTAATGTTATAATTATAAATATTCTGGAAAAATAATTTATTTATGAATATAATATCAGTAGGATACCAATTATATGTGTATTTATCTTTTATGACCAAACTATGCACCGAAGGGGCATTTTGGTCATTTTAACAAAGTTTAAAAATTTTTGGGATTCTGAGTTTATGACATGTACCTACTGTAAATATGATTAAAATAAGTTTTAAAATCAGTAGGTAACAAGTCTTGGTCAATTAATATGGTTTAAAACCATACTATGCGCCGAAGGGGGAGCTTATGTCGTAAAATGACATTTTATGCGATGTTTAATGAAAACTGACATTATGGTCATATTAAAATGTCTTAGATATGTTATTTAATATATTATATCAGTAGGTAAAAGATTTACCTTAAAAAGATTTGATTAAAACTATTTTATGAGCCACAGGGGCTAAAATCGTCATTTATCGACATAGTTTGAGGACCTGTTTGAAAACTCGGGTTATAACTTGGTTAAACCTCCCAAATAATCCTACTTATAATATTATATCAGTAGAAAACTTATTTTCAAGTTCATTATCAGTAAAACCTTATTTTATGCAAAAAGGACATTTTAGTAAAAAATGGCATAATTATGGAACTTGCGCATAAAACTTAGATTCTGATTATGATCATATAATATAACCTCAGAGGGTTATGCTAAATTATATTATGATCATAATGCAACTTTATATTAGTAGTAACTAATCTAAATCGGGTCAAAATCCAAAGTTAAAGCAAAGTCAAACTTCACGACTTTCGTTGCGAACCGACCCTAGAACTGAAATTGACGAGCCGAACATGTTCTTTCATGTTCTAATAATTATTACCAACTTGTTAAAGTATCAAAACAGGTTTCATAACATATATAAGATCAATTTATGATATTTCCGAAAAATGGTCTGTTTGCTTTTTAATATCATAACTTTGACCCGTCAATTGGTCTAGCAAACTTGATCTTCAGAGGTCCCTTTATAGGGATTAACACCTACCTTATTAGATCACTTAGCCATGTTCGTTACGAACAATAAATGGACCATAATAGTCTTAACCGAAAGTCAAAGCGTTTTCCATAAAACGCTTGACTTTTGGCTATAAAAGCCATAACGAAATGTAAGAGCAAGGAACACTTACAAGAGGTTCCTGAATACAAGAGAACTAAGTTGGATGCTCCTTTCAGCTAGGAACTTCCAGAGGACGGAGAAGAGTGAATTATGAAAATGTGCAAGTTGGAATCGAACTTAAGCACCTATTTATAGTTGGAGAACTCAAAGGAGTGATGCCAGGTGTTTAAGGTGTAAGAGGGAGCTTCAATGTCCAAAACGTGCATAGTTGTTTGGGAAGCCATGGTTTCGAGTAAATGGTTTTGGAGCTTTGTTTGGAGGCCAAGAAAAATTTTATGCAGCCTAGGTCCTCTCGCGGGCCGCGAGAGGCACATGCCTTGTCTCTCGCGCCCCGCGAGCGCCCTTAATCAGTTTCAGAATTTGACATTTATAACCCCTTAACTTATAAAACCCCTTTAACCCTTTCTAAAACACCTTTTTGGCAATTTTAGCCCTCTGTAGCCAATTTTTGGCATACCCGGATTATGCCCGGACATTGTCGAGCTCTCGTTCGTTAAAAGGTCACTCAATGTATAAAATTAACATGTTGACACTTTTAATCCTCCATTATCCAACTTTTACATAGATACAGAATTGAACCCTCACGTCCAACAAATGGCACGTATGAGAGTTAGGACTTCGTAAAGGATCACTCAGAGGCTTATTATAAGCATGTTCACTCCGATGTCACTCAGAGGCTGGGCATGTTTGACATATCAGTCATTCAGAGGCCAAAATTTCAAGCATGTTGACATATCAGTCACTCAGAGGCTAATGATTTAAGCATGTTGACATATCAGTCACTCAGAGGTGTTATTTATGCATGTTGAGATCGGACCGTCACTTAGAGGCTCAGTTTGAGCATGTTAATGCCTTTAGTCCTTATTGGTCTATAATAGACTATTTTTAAAATACAACACGTGTCACTATAATATTGGACATGATTTTACAGGGTGTTACATCCTCACCCCCTTAAAAGAAATCTTGACCTCGAGATTTTATTCAAAAAGATGGTGGTACTTTTGTCACATAGTGGACTCAACCTCCCATGTATACTCGGGACGTCTAAAAGCGTCCCACTTAACCTTTACTATAGGTATCATTTTCCTTCAGAGCTTCTTAACCTGTCGATCCTCGATCGATATTGGTTTCTCAACAAACCTCATGTTTTCAGCAATTTGCACATCCTTATGTGACATTGCTAGCGACTCATCGGCTAGACATTTTTTGAGGTTACTGGGTGGAATACATCATGGATTCCACTTAGATCCTCTGGCAATCTGAGCTTATAAGCTACAATGCCGAACATTAGACTATCTCGAATGGTCCAATGTATATTGGGCTTAATTTGTCCTTCTTTCCAAAACGCATCACACCTTTCTAGGGTGATACTTTCAACATGACTTTGTCCCCTACTTGGAACTTAAGAGGTTTATACCTCTTGTCAGCATAGCTCTTCTGCCTATCCCCAGAGCTTTGAGACGATCACGGATTTGCACAATCTTTTTCGTGTCTCCAGGACAATCTCTGGTCCTGATTGTAAGTCCCGTAAAAGGATCAAACTGGTATCACTAACCGAATCACTAGCGGAAATTATGATCAGGATGAAGAACAACTTGAATAACTTGAATAATATAACTTGCATACACCAGAAGATTTCAGATACAAGTTTTTGCTGTCAACTCTCTAACCCCTAACAAATGACCTAACCTCTCTATTTATAAACATGACAAAGCCCAAAAGTACAACCCTAGGCCCACTAGGCACTAGGAAGCCCAAACTAATCCAAAAGCCCAAATACACTATAAATGAATAAACCTTTAAGCTCCAAGCCCAACATTCTCCCCTAGGTTTCTTCATTTGTCCTTTGGTGCCGCATCCACACCCAAACGTCCTGCAATAATCCCAGCAACTGCAAGCCGTCCAGTCTTTAGCACACACCTCATATAGCTTAGCAGTACGTATTTGATGAGAAGCCAGAACTTGTAAATCTTCATCATGGAAGCTAACCAGATCCACCACATCATTCACCCTAAAAGCCTTCTCTGTCATTACAATCGCAACGCTTCCGACCTTTGGTCATATAACCAAAGTTAAAGTTCTTCAGAATTCCCTTTGGAAAGGTAGGAGCAACGGAATAACCAACTCTTTATCTGTAGGAGGCCACATATTTGAACCTTTTGCCTGTGTGCGCATCACGAACTCCCTTGGCTGCTCTCAGATACGGTTTAGCAGTCTTCATACTCTTAAAAACGCTCCTAACCTCCCATTCAAGCTTCTTAAAGAACCTCCACCTGGTCCACATTCTGTAGTATCGTCGTCCGTGTATGGAGCTCTTAAAGATCAGTCAGATCTACTTTAGTCCATGTCTCAAATTGCGACTCTTTCGAATAATATTCACTCGTTCCGTCCTTTCGCACAATGATCCACATGTTTTTGATATGATCATACATCCAACTCAGCACCTTCGACTTGTTGCCCACCTTACTGTAATACGGATCCCAACTCCATCACCTATCTCTCAGATTGATTAGTCGGATCTTTCAGCTGAAAATTTTCGTCCAGAGGATTCACGTTCACATTCTTCATCAATACCATCTGCTTATTCCTCTGATCTGCAGTGCGTTTCTGACTGGCAGTGAACTTCTTACGTGGATCCCTTAAGTAATCATCGAGACCGGCTTGACGTTCTGCTGCTAGCTGCTCAGCCGCCAACCTCTGCTCTTCGGTTTCTTCTGCCATACGCTGCTGTGCTGCACGATGTCGAGTTTCAACATTCATGGGATCATCAGTTGGATCGCTAAACTCCCTGCCAAACTTCTTCTCCAATTTGCCCCTTAAATCAAACACAATAGTCATCAGCATCGTCAAATCCCCCTGCAGCTGTTTGATAGTTTGATCTCGAACATCCAAGCGATTCTACAAGGAGGCAATCTGAGCATCCTTTAACATAGCCTCCTGTTCCAGCACAACAACCCGTTTCTTTAACTCAAAGATATCCACCTCTGTATCATCATCACTGTCTAATCCCCCAAACTCGAATGCCCTCTTCTCAGATCTACGCATATAATCGTCATTAGCAGCATCAGAACCACCAACTTCGCTACCACCTGCCTCCGAACCACCGGCACCCGATGAACTACCTCCAAATTCCATCATTTGCAACGCTGTGACAGCAGGAATCGATACACCCGTGGACTATGTAATGATAGGAACTGTGGGCTGTGTAGAAATAATAGGCGTGTCAACCATCGATGTACAAGCAACAGATTCAGCAACAATAGTCTCAGCAACGGTGATCTCAGCAGCAGTGAATGTAATCAAATCTGAAGCAGCAACAGTAACAACAACAGGAACCTCAAATGTACTAGCAGAAATGCTCGGCCCAGTTCTGCGCCTCTTAATCAAAGGTACTTCATCTTCTTTGTCGTCATCATCTTTTTCAGGCTGAATAGTTGGAGCAACAACAGACGGAATGTCAAGCGGGGGATCACCTTGTTTCTCTTGAATATCCTTCAAATGAGCGATCAAGGCAGCTAGATTCTCAGACGATATCTCTGGTAGAACAGAGTCAACATAGCATTGAACGTATCAAGATCATCAAGAAAGGCTTGTCCGACATCATCCTCATCATCTGTAACTAAATCCTCGACTTCCATCTCCTTTTCCTTTGCCTGAATATCATGTTCCTCAGCCACAATCGCATTTACTGGAGGAGGAGTTGGTGGTGGAGTATGCAAACCTACAACTTCAGAAAACTTTCCAAACTTCTTTAGAGGAAACCTACCTACAAATACCGTCTTCGAGGTAGAATGGTTCTTCTTTATAGTTGCAAAAATGGTAGGCCCCATTGGCTTCACATTCAGCAGATTAGCGTCTGTAGCATCGTTTGCTAAATCTAGATAACGGGCATCGAGTATCAGCTGGATAAAACGTGGATATAACAGAAACATCCGTTTCTTGGACTGCTCTAATATTTTCCTCATATTTTCGAAGATATAACCAGAATAGTTAAACTTCCAGTCCATGACTAATGAAACGATCGCCGATGTCTGTGCCTAATTTGGCTTATCCAGTCCACCTTTGTTTTCCGACACACATTGCATGAACATGTGTATTAGTAACCTCCAGTAAGCCGGAAACATCTTCTTCAGCAGTGGCGGATAAGAACCCTCATATCCCATCTCCATGAGTACTGGCAGCACCTTTTCTTTGACATATGTTGTTGGGTCACTGAGGTATCTGTCAACTGTAGCACCTCCTCACACATGCCTCATTAACCACAATCTCTTTCCCTTGAATCTGTGAACGTATGAAAGGTCTACCATATTCACCTCTCGGCTGTATCTGCGCTCGTTTCTAAAATGAGTGAACTAAATCTCTGTATATCACGGGGTTTGCACGGAGGGCGTAGGCAATCCGGCAAGTGTTTAGCCCCCGATCATCACCTAAAATTCCTGAAAATACTCAGCTGGTGGGTCTGAAAGGTAACAGCCTGGTTGTGAAACTGTTCTTCAACGAGCATCACTGCACCGAAAGCTTCTTTCACCATGTTTGTCAAAAATCAACAGAGTTAAAAGCCAACTAACGGAAGTAAACTGAGTAAACTGAGTTAATGAGTTGACAAAGTTAACAGAGTCAAAACTAACTGGACAGATCAACAGAGGTCAAGGTTCAAATTAATGCTAGTTCAAATTAGTTAAGGGGTCAACAATTGAAAAGGTCCAAACTTCATATCCGGATTACAAACGGTTCAGAATGATTCCGGAACATACTCTTATCAACCGGATTATGTATCTCTGATAGATATGCATCCTGGATGAAGATCCAATCGGAAATGATATCCGAGTTCATCATTTCGGATGAATATCCATCCAGAATGCAATCCGAAATGCTAAGTATTTGAAGATCAATCGGGAATGTAATCTGAAATGCATAAATATTCATTAAGTTAATCCGGAATACACATGTACCTAATCCGGAATGAGTTCTCTGAAATGCTTAGTTCGAGAGAGAATCAGAGAGACAAATAGTAATTCGGATTTCGAGTAATCCAAAATGAGAACAGAGATGTCAATATAGATTTTTTTAAACGGGCTTGGGCCTTAAAGTTGAATCCAGATTGGGCTTGTGACAGGACAATCCGGAACAATAACACATTGGTCTTGTCCGAAAAGATTTAAATGGGCCTTTCTGGACAAGTCCAATCCGGAACAGTAATCATGGCCCAAGTGAGCCCAATTCGGAACAGTAACCTTAACTTCAATTTTCAGACTTAAAACCAATTTCATTAGGCTGGCCCAAATCCCAAAGCACACTGGGCCAGTCCAATATATCTTGACAGAAAACCATCCCACCAAAATTCATCAAGTAAACTAACCAAGCATCCAACCATCTTTTAACATAACATAAGGATAACTTATTAAAACAGACATAAACAATCAACACAGCATTGCTAAGGGATCAAATCGTTTCAAACGCTAACTAAGGAACATTTTTCGATATGAGCAGGTTCAGTTGGTCTAAGCGATTGTCAATATACTTGTCCACTTAAATTCAAAAGTCAACCCTTGTAGTTCAGGCATCATTATATTCTTAAGGTGATATAATACTAAGATACCCGTGTATCCCATACCATGACATACCCCCACGATCAAGGTAAGCACAACAGTTCATCGTAGCAGGTGAGTATACCGTGATCATCCTTTATTGTACAACATCAGGCTATTGGTGAATAGGCTAGTTCTTCCGTACAGCAGAGAGATCAATAGTGGCTGATGAGGGTTAGGAAAATACCTTATGAGGTACGTGAGAACTTAGAAATAAACTTTTTTTCACTTAGGTTTTGGCCTTTCCATTTTGGCTCTTTGGATATCCTGATTGTGCCTAGGTCTGCATATAATCTGGATGCAACAGAAGGGCAGTCAAGATATCCCCGGATGACTCAACAGCATAAAGACCCGAAACCTCAGATGTTGGCTATCTATCAACGCAAGATTTAAGACCATAAAATCATATGCCTATAGTAAGTTCCCAGTGGGTACAAAGTTCGTTATCTTTATATCATTTGACTTTCCCAATCCAGTTGAGTTTTAGACCTACCGACACATCACTTTTGATCCAAGTCTTATCCACTTCTATACCTTACATGTGTTAGTCAAACATCTTATCACGAATATTCATTTCATTTCCCTATCCTTGCAAAATCAATTTTTATTAAACTTTTTCTCCCCCTAAATTTGTCCATAGAGATATGAACAAATTTATGAAGCAACGAAAAGAAAAAACAGTAAAAAAACACGAAGATAGTAGATGCCTAGGTAGAAAACCGAATCATTTTGAGAAGATCCACAAGCACTTGAAAACGTGCGTTGCTAACGGGTTTCGTGAACAAATCCACCACATTTGCATCAGTGTGGATTTGCTCAAGCTTTACGAGACCCTTTTCATAGCAATCGCGGATAAAATGAACTTTAATGTTGGTGTGCTTGGTTTTGGAGTGGAAAACATGGTTTTTAACTATTTGGATTGTGGCATCATTATCACAATAAATCGTTGTGTTTAGATAAGTTAAACCGTAATCCGCAAGCTGATGTAGCATCCATAAAACCTGGGAGCAGCAAGAAGAAGCTGCAACATATTATGCCTCTAAAGTGGAAAGCGAAACCGTCTGTTGCTTCTTGCATTGCCATGAAATTAAGCGATCTCCCAGGAATTGGCAACCAGCCGACGTTGAGCGCATGTCCCTATCTGTACCTCCAAGATTACTGTCAGAGAACGCAAACAATTCAAATTCAGAATTTTAGGATACCAGAGGCCCAGTGATGGAGCCCCTTTAAGGTACCTAAAAATTCGTTTAACAGCATGTAAATGAGAAAGTTTAGGAGTAGCCTGATAACGATCACACTGGCAGACGACAAACATGATATTTGGCTGACTAGCAGTGAGATACATGAGTGATCCAATCATTGAGCGATACATGGTAGGATTAACAGGCGTTCCATCAAAATCTTCATTTAGTAGAGGCCGTTATGCAATAGGGGAAGCCATTGGCTTGGAATCTGTAAGCTTGAATTTTGCAAGAACGTCGTGTACGTATTTTCCTTGATGAATGAGTATACCCTGTGGGCTCTGACGAACTTGAAGTCCTAAAAACATGGTCATCTCTCCCAATGAGCTCATCTCAAATTTCTTCTTCATGATTTCTTCGAATTCGCGGCACAAACCATCATTGGTGGAACCAAAAATAATATCATCAACGTAGATTTGGACGAGAATAATGTCTTTATCAATGCGTTAGATAAACAGAGGTTAGTCAATGGTTCCACGTGTATAGTCAGGAGCAAGCAGATGCTCTGTAAGAGTAGCGTACCATGCGCGAGCGCTTGATGCAACCCGTACAAAGCCTTGTCTAATTTGTAGGCGTAATCTGGCTTGTCAGGATCACTAAAGCCTGGTGGTTCTGCCACGTATATTTCCTCTTTCACCTTGCCGTATAGAAACGCAGTCTTGACATCCATTTGATAGACAGTAAAGTCCATGTAGGATGTGTATGCCAAGAAGATATGTATAGCCTCCAAACGCGCGACAGGTGAATAGACCTTATCATTATCCAAACCCTCAATCTGTCGAAACCCTTGGACTACCATCTAGTTTATTTGAATGATAACTCCAGTTTCATCCGTTTGTTTCAGAAAACCCAACGAGTTCTCAAGAGCGCGCTTTCCCTGAGTCAGCTTCACCAATTGCTAAACGCCAAGCTTTTCAAACTGATTGAGTTCCTCATGCATGGCATCAGCCCAGGTTGGTTCCTGCAAGGCAACATCAATACTTTTAGGTTCAATTTGGGAAATAAAGCAAGAATAAAGACATGTATTGATATCCCCAGATTGACTGCGTGTGCGAACAACAGCATTTACAGGACCAATAATATTCTCAACTGGATGATCACACTATAAACGTTGTGGTTTGGTGTATCGGGAACCAAAACATAGGTTGGCAAGTTGGTGACACTAGCCAAAGCAACTCAAGATGCCTCCCCCTCAACCAATGCACCTGTAGAGGTATGTGGGGAAGAATCCACCGCACAATCGAGGGGAGTAGGCTCGGGAAACAAGGAGGAGCCCAAAACATCAGGAGGAAGTCCTTCATTTGTCATAGGTGGCTCTGGAGCAGAAACCACATCCTCAGTAGGATTCGGCTGAACATTAGTGGATTGAAGGATGGGTTTGAGATTGTGAATTTTGGAGGATGGCGAGACAGTGTCATTGAATCCAGGAGGATCCACACTTAGCTGCTTTAGAGTCTCATTTAGTGTGGCAGCATCAGCATCATCGTCAGAAGTAATGGGCACCGTTGGAGGGAAAGAAGTCGAACTATTTCCTGTAGACATATTAGAAGACACATCAAAATGATTAAATAAGGTAGAGTAGTCTACAACCAGTCAGGACCAATGCGTTTGTCCTTGGGATTTTCCTCCAGCCAACCCACATTGTAGGCTTAACCACCATCTTCTTGATCTTATTATAAACGCATATGTCGTATTTTTCGAATAACCAACAAAAATATAAGGATCTCTGCGTGCTTCAAACTTTCCTTTAGCGTCCATGAGCAGAAGTACACAAGGACATCCAAATTTTGGAAATGCTTGACCGAAGGTTCGACCTTCAACCACTTCGTATGGTGTCTTCATGTGGCGTTTGTTGATCAGGGCATGATTCTGAATATAGCATGCAGTGTTAATTGCTTTGCCCAGAAGATGAGAGGTAGCTTGGATTCAATTAGCATAGTTCGTGCAGCCTCAATGAATGTGCGATTTTTGCGTTCTGCAACCCAATTTGCTGTGGGGTTCTAGCTGCACTGAACTGTCGGTCAATCCCCTTGGAGGAGCAAAAGAGTTTAAGGTAAGATTCTTAAACTCTGTCCCATTATCACACTGAATAGCCTTTACCTTCGAATCTGTCTGGTTTTCCATAAGCGTGACAAATTGTTTGACTATCTCAGCGGTTCACTTTTATGTGTGAGAATGAAAACCCAGGTGAATCGAGAGTAGTCATCAATAATAACCAGACAGTAAGCCTTCCCTCCAATGTTGCGATGTCTGTTTGACCGAAGAGATCCATATGGAGCAGTTCTAAAACGTGAGAAGTGGAGGGTATGGCTTTGGTTTTATGCGGCTGACGGTGTTGTTTCCGACGAGCACATGATTCACATTTTTCGATCTGCATGAAGTCACAAACGGGTAGATCTCTGACTAAACACCTTTTTCAAGACGATTTAAATTCTTCATGTTGATGTGACCTAGTCTGCAATGCCATAGCATGGCGTCATGTTTGGCTGTTGAAGAGAAAAGGCATGTGAGTTTTTCAGAAGGAGTCTGGTTCATATCAATGACGTACGCGTTTTCTTTTCTTGCAGCTTTCAGAAGAATCCAATCATCTTGAATAATTAAGCCTGGCTTTAGCACATAACATCCTTTCTTTGTGAAGAGAACATCCAGATAATTGTCGCAGAGTTGAGACACACTCAACAGACTGTGCTTCAATTCTGGTACATAATTGACATTCTTAAAACTCAGGGCTCCATTGCAAACGTTCCTCTCATTGTGATTTTCCCGGTTTCTCCACCTGCGAAGGAAATAAACCCGCCATCAAAAAACTGAACATCATTCAACTGCGAGATATCTCCTGTCATGTGCCTGGAACACCGCTATCAATATACCATAATCGAACAAGAGCGCGCCAGAGCTGTTCCTGCACATTACAATAGATTTAGTTAGAAATGGGAACCCATGCCATGGAAGATCTGGGTTTGCCTTTTGCATCAACATAAGTAACCTCACGAAAGATCAAATTAGTTGAGGATGAGGTTGATGATGCTTTTGATTTATTAGACAAGGGGTTAGCTGACTGATTCTTGGCCACTAACTTAGGCCTCCAGGTTACCGAATCAGACCTCTGCACATTCCTAGGAGTGCTAGAAGGATTCTTTGGAAACCGAAGGTCTCAAGGGTTTACTCATTTGGTTCTTGGTCAAGTTCCAGTCTTGATCAGAAGACTTAGCCACAAATCAAGCCTCAGATGGGCGATTAGGCATACCCTTCTGATGTTGGAGTACAAAGTGTGGAAAGAGGTAAATGTCTTTTAACAGTTTCGAGCAATGTGCCAGGAGATCCACAATTGAAACAGGTCTGCCTCTTCTGGAGAAAACAGTCGTTCAGCTTGGGAAATTATGGGCAATAAGTCGGTCAGTTTCTTGCTGGCGTTTACTGACGGCTGTTGCACGGTCTTGGTCTTGGCGGTGTCTTGCGCACAACCATCAGCACACTTGTTAGATTTGTGATTTGAATTGCAAGATTTTGAACATGGAGATTTTTGCAAAACAGATGTAACGGGTGACTACTGAGTTAATTCCTCAGTTTGATGAAGGACTTAGTAGTTGCCTTTGCAGTGTTTGAAGATGCTTGTTTGGTTTTCTTCTTTTTAGATCGGCGTGTTCTCCTCTTTTTAGTTTTATTCTTCAAATCACACTTTGTGACAGATTCTGTAAAGGACACGAGTGGCTCTATAGGGACATCATGTTCAGAAATTTCAGCAGATGATAGTAGGGCATCCCCAACTTCTGCCCAGCACACGGCGTTTACATTTTCTCCCATATAAGGATTCAAAAGGAGTAGCTTTAATGCTCATATGATAACTGTTATTGTAGGAGAATTTTATTAGGGGTAAGTGGTCATCCCAACTTCCACCTAAATCAATCACACATGTCCTAAGCATGTCTTCCAGTGTCTGGATAGTACGCTCACTTTGACCATCAGTCTGCGGATGGTATGCCGTACTAAAGTTTAATCGTGTGCCTAAACATTGTTGGAAACTTTTCCAAAAGTGAGATGTGTATCTAGTATCCCTATCAGATACAATAGATACCGGTACAACCGTGTAGGAACACAATCTTGTCCACATACAACTTAGCTAATCTGTCTGAATTATACGTTTCCTTGATTGGCAAGAAATGAGCTGATTTAGTCAGCCGATCCACTATGACCCAAATAGTTTCATTTCAACTTTTGTTCTTAGGTAACTTGGTAATCAAATCCAGAGTTACCATTTCGTATTTCCAAGTAGGAATTTCAAGCTGTTGTAGAAGTCCTGATGGCTTTTGATGTTCGGCTTGAACTTGTGAACATGTCAGACACTTAGCTACATAAGTGGCTATGGATTTCTTCAAACCCATTCACCAATAATTCTTCTTCAGATCTTGATACATTTTGTCACCACCTGGGTGAACTGAGTATCTTGTGTTGTGTGCTTCGTGGAGGCTTAATTCTCTAAGTCCTCCAAAGATTGGAACCCATATCCTTCCTTTGAATCTAAGGTTTCCCATCTTTCCCAGGCGCTAACTGATCAACAGTTCCACCTAATTCCTCATTAGGAATATTAGCCTCTGATAGGGCTTGCTTTTGCGCATCAAATAGCTTCTCATTCAAGCTATTTTAGAGCTCAATGCTCTTCGCATTAATCCTAATGGGCTTAGTTCTTTCCTTGCGACTTAAGGCGTCAACAACGACATTTGCCTTGCCGGGATGGTAGCGAATCTCGCAATCATAATCATTAAGCGTTTCCATCCAACGGCGTTGTCGAATATTCAATTCTTTCTGATTGAACAAATGCTGGAGACTCTTATGATCAGTGTATATGATACACTTTGTGCCATACAAGTAATGCCTCCACAGTTTTAGTGCAAATACAATGGCACCCAATTCCAAATCATGGGTGGTGTAATTCCTTTCGTGCACCTTTAACTGTCGTGATGCATAGTCAATCACTTTACCTTTTTGCATTAGCACACAGCCCATGCCGGTGTGCGAAGCATCACAATAGACTACAAAATCCTCGATATCTTCTGGTAGAGATAACACAGAAGCATTGCTCAACTTGTGTTTAAGAACCTCAAAAGATTCTTGTTGCTTTGGACCCCAATGATACTTAACATTCTTACGGGTCAAGGTAGTTAAAGGAGTGGCTATCATGGAGAAGTTCTCAATGAACCTTCTGTAGCATCCAACCAATCCTAGGAAACTATGTATCTCAGATGGGGTCTTGGGGCACTTTCCAATTCATGATGGCCTCAATTTTGGCGGGATCCTCTTGGATACCACGCTCACTTACCATATGTCCAAGAAATTGGACCTCTCTGAGCGAAAACTCACACATAGAGAATTTAGCATAAAGCTTCTCTTGCCTTAGTAGTTCTAGGAATGTACCGAAGATGTTTCTCATGATCAACTTGATTACGAGAGTAAATAAGTATGTCATCTATGAAGACAATGACAAACTTATCCAAATACGGCTTGCAGACTCTATTCATGAGATCCATGATTGCTGTAGGTGCATTTGTGAGCCCAAAAGGCATCACCAAAAATTCAAAGTGACATAGCGGGTCCTGAAGGCTGTTTTGGGAACATCCTCATTCCTAACCTTCAATTGATGATATCCGGATCTCAAATCAATCTTGGAGAACTAACTAGCCCCTTGAAGTTTGTCGAATAGATCATCGATCCTGGGCAGAGGATATCTATTCTTGATTGTTAACTTGTTTAGCTCTCGGTAGTCGATGCACATTCGCATTGAACCGTCTTCTTCTTTACAAAAAGGATAGGAGCTCCCCAAGGCAAGAAACTAGGCTGAATAAAGCCTTTCTCCAAGAGTTCGTCTAGTTGCGTCCTCAATTCCTTCATTTCCATTGGTGCTAGCCTATATGGAGCTCTAGTTAGGGTGCTGCCCCAGGTATAATATATGAACTCCACTTGCCTGTCTGGAGGTTCTGGGAATACATCGGAATATTTTGTGATGACTGGGAGGTCTTCCATATTTGGCTTAGGCTCATTTATAGTGACTTGTGCCATGTAGATGACACACCTTTTCTCAAACATTTGGATGCCTTAAATAATGACACCTTGTCTGGCAGTCCATAGTGTGAGTCTCTAGGATGGTGATCGTTTCACCAGATGGGATTTTAATTTCGATGAGTTTCTTATTACAGGCGATGCAGGCTTGGTTATGAGATAACCAATCCATACCTAAGACTACATCGAACCCCGCCAATTTCATTGGTAGAAGAGAGATAGGGATGGAATGAATTTTAATGGATATAGAGCATCCGTCAAGAATGGAAGATGTTGTTTCTAAACTTCCATCAGCAAGTTCTATCTCATAAGTTTTATCTAGAGTTCTTAAGGGCAGGTTTAATAGTTTACTGAACTTATGATCAACAAAGTTCTATCCGCACCCGAATCAAAAAGAACTCTAGCAAAATATTGTTAATGAGGAATGTACCTGTTATGACATCGTCGTCATTAGCAGCCTCTCTTGCAGTTATTTGAAGGGCACGAGCATCCCCTTTTTGGCCTCTCCAGGCTTTGCATTATTATTCTTAAGAGCCTTAGGGCAGTTAGTCTTAATATGCCCTTTTTCATTGCAGACGTAACAGACGGCATCCTTAAGATCCTTACATTCCGTTTATGACCCTTTCTTTTACAGATGCCACAGGGTTTGGCATGTGAACCAAAATTACACTATCCCCAGTGTCTGCGGTTGCAAGTTTTGCATGTTGGCATCACTGCCGTCTTGCCTTGGTTCCCTTTGAACCCAAATCTCCCTTTATTTTTCTTATTAAACCTATGATCTTCCCTCTTCCTTTTTCCGTCAGTTTCAAACTTAACTGACTTTGTCTCACTAGATCAAGGGTGAGGGTGAGAGATAGGTCAACAGCAAACCTATAGGGAGTAGGCTGAGCACCCTTTACCATGTCATTTATCTCGGGCGCTAACCCATTTATAAAACGCGCAATGTGTTTGGGCTCTAGGGTAATCAAATAGGAAACTAACCTAGATAGGGAATTGAAATTGGAAACATATTTCCGACAATCTAGGTTTTTCATGGAAAGAGACAAAAAGTCTGTCTCTAATTTCTCCACCTCATGAGGTGCGCAGTATGTCTCTTTAACAAGGTCTACGAATTTGGACCACCCCAAATATACAGGTGTACTTTACATGTAGACTGAATCATAGGTTTCCACCAGATTTGGGCATCGCCCTTGAAGGATTGTGATACATACTTGACCACATCCTTATCAGCACAGTTGCTGATATCTACAATTGTCTCCATCTCGTCAAGCCACTTTAAGGCTTCTACAACTCCTTTCTCCCCGTTAAAATCCTGGGGCTTGCATGAGACGAAATACTTATAGGTACATCCGTCTTTGACAGAACGGGACCTTTCAGCAAAATCTATTGTCTTTGGTTCACTCTTCGTATTTGAAGAGTGAACGGAGCTCTCCTTATGAGCTGAAGATGGTGGAATAGATAAGGGTCTAGAACGAGTAGCACTCGATTCCCTAAGCTTTTCGATGGCCTTTCCCATGGCCTTTTCAACAGCCGCATCAATGCGAGCTTGGAAGTTGTCATTATTAATGGCTTTGTTTTTAGCATTATTAGATTCCACATTCTGGTGGCTACTTTGTGACTCATTCGAGTTAGCCATCTTTAAGCCTTGGGTTCTATACACAAATAAAGCTTCACTTAGCCATGGTATGTCAACCATATTGGTCTTAAAAAGATTGGATATAACAATCCATTGCCTATTCTAGTGTGAATCACATCACAACTCTTAGCTTAACATATCTATATTTGGCCTAGGTCTTAATAGGACCATCAAAGGCAAATTACAATTTGGACATGGTCCATATATTACTAGACAGTGGATCGTAATGTCACAACTGTCATTGTCATAATTGACAATTTTTATTTAGCTCATAGGCTTGTCTCAAAGGACATTAAAATATGGCACATAGGCCTGTCACTAATGGACATAAGATATGGCACATAGGCCTGTCACTAATGGACACAAAATATGGCACATAGGCCTATCACTAATGGACATAAAATATAGCACATAGGCCTGTCACTAATGGACATGAAATATACCCCGTAGGCACTACATCTTTAATGGATGTTTGGATCAAAGCCCCAAGGGCAATACATCACTAATGGATGTTTAATCATAGCCCCAAGGGTAATACATCACTAATGGATGTTCAATCATAGCCCAAGGGCAATACATCCCTAATGGATGTTCAATCATAGCCCCAAGGGCAATACATCACTAATGGATGTTTAATCATAGCCCCAAGGACAATACATCACTAATGGATGTTTAATCATAGCCCCAAGGGCAATACATAACTAATGGATGTTTAATCATAGCCCCAAGGACAATACATCACTAATGGATGTTTAATCATCGCACTGATGATATTAGCCGGGATCAATTTTGATCACATAGGCTATATAAGGTCAGGACATAGTCCTTTACCTTGAAAGCTAGTGTGATGCCTCAAGTCACACTACCAAGAGTATTAACATTCTAGAATGTTAATATAAGAGTACCTTAATGGTTGATTATAGTCCCGATCGCACTGACCTTAACAACTTGGAGGCTTGCACTTAAGTCCACCACATCTGGATAGAAGGATAACTTCCCTTAACTATCCTGATAGAAGACCCCTTCGTACTTAACTATCATTTATAATTTGGCCAAATGTGTGGTCTGTGCCACTTGGCTAATCAAAACCATTAAGATCTTTTTGGAATTATATTGTAGAGCATAAATTTCGAGTAAAATCGAGACGCTCGTTTGAAGAGGATGATTATACACATATATAATTCTAAAATACTTCATTAAATTTCAAATTAGAAATTATAATACTAGAAAAGGAAATAAATATCCATTAAGACTTTAAAGAGCTAAAAATGTCCACGTAGGGACTAAAGAAATACCAATGTCCTCGTAGGGACTACATGTTATTAGAAGAGACTTCACTCGTCTTTCTTTCCTTTGACAAACTTGGAGAGTTTCTTGAAGAACTTATTTGTCTTCTTCTCTGTTTTCTCCTGCCTGCTGCTGCATTTCTTTCATTCGTTCCAAGGCCTCATTAATGGCCTCAAGTGGCGGGGAGGTTGTGGTTGTGGTTGTGGTTGGTTGTGACATAACCGGATATTGTACCCATAAGTTGGATATCCAGTCGGTGGATAAGCAGGTGGGAAAGGATACAGGTAAAGTGGTTGGGCATAACCGCCTGCATGTAGGGGTCTTGCGACCATGCTTGATAGTCTACCGGTGTAGACAGGTTAAAAGGATCATATCCAGACGTATCTGGATTTGTGGGAATTGGGTTACTAAAACCCGTTGGTGGTGGTTGAACCGTAGGTGTGGGTGTTGGTGTTGGTTCCACCACAGGTGAAGTGTTAGAGAGTCCACCATTTATTGGTCCTCTTGAATTGTGGGGTAGGAATTGGGCAAAGGCGGAGCGATCCCGACCTTTGTCCTGCACGTATCGACATACGTGCTCCACGCTTCCTCTTGGTGGTTCGGGTGTTGGTTGCGGTTGGTCCACCGGTTCCATGTGGACATCTTCTTGTATTGGGGGTGGTTGAGAGTGATGAGAAGGAGTGTGGGTGAAGGTGAATTGGTTCCAATATTGGTCCCACTCATTAGGACCTTGGTAAGGCGATCCGGCATAAGAGTTTGAATCGCTTGAAATTTCTATAGGTTTGTATTCGATCCTAGGGCATCTCCAGGTTGGAGTCCTCATTCATAGGGTTTGGTGGTCCAACTGATTTTCATCGGCTGGAGGCGTGTTAAAGTTGTAGTTAGGGTTAAATTCTTCATGATAAGAGTGTGAATGGGAATGGTGAGAATGGTGTGAATGATAGGAGTGGTGAGAGTGGTAAGAATTTTGGGAATGTGGGGGCGAGTTTCTATGAGAGACACAATGTCTCGCTGGTTGCCAAGGAGACGAATCTCCTGATTCTTGGTAGGCAGTTGAGTTATGAAGTTGAGAAGGGATGCGACCCAATGGTCTCCCCTCATTAGACCTTTTCCTCTTCCACTTTGTCCTCTCACACGTGGGGCATTTTCATTTTAAAAATCAATTGAAAAAAAAACAATTACTAATAACTTAATAATGAAATGAGTAAAGCCTAGGTCAATGCCTAGACTCGGAAGTTAAGGAATGTGCTCGTGTAATTTGAGATTAAACACAAGAAGGATAGTGTTTAATTCTCTCAAACGTTGGTTCTGATACCAACCTGTCCCACCCCGGATTTCCTATCCAAATCCATACACCGGTGGCCCGGGTGGGGAGTACTGTGACGTCAGTTGATAACATCATAGTTAATTAAACACTGGCACAACAGAAGTCTTGGAGTAAAATTACAATTACAAACCAAATGTTCGGAAATACAAAATAATATACAGGCTTGTAATAGATGATCCACAGGCGGATCATAAAATGTACAAAGAAAGAATATAAAACAGACTTTAGGGCAGATCTAAGGATTTTCAAGATCCTCTATCACAACCGAGAAGCTTCCAGCGTATTTCGTATTGTACTGCAATTTACTCTTTGGACGATACGTCAGCTTTCGTTTGGTAAATACACCCAACTAACTCATTTTGAAAACATTTTAAAATGATTTTAAGTGCACAGGGCACAAAATCTTTTATAACTTGGAAAGTTACTTTGTAACCTTGTTAACGATTCACATGTTTGTCCATAATACAGGGCCTAGTACAGAGACCGAGACATGATTAAATACACACCACTTAGAACTCACAGAGGAGTTATCCCCAACGTCTTGGGTAATTTGCATTTGAGCGTCTGTCAGGTGTATGCCTACACCCCGCGCTAAGGTCTTGGCCAAACTAATCTAATGAGCCAGGATATCCAGGACACAGTAATTTAACCCTTGATGTTTAAGTTATCAAACAAAACTGATTAAAACAGAGTATGCGGATTTACTAGTCACAATCCGGCATTCGATTGATCTCATTTCTAACCATGCGGTAATAGTTTACCGTATCACAAGCCTGTATAGGGAAATAAGTCGAGAGTATTTACCTGGCTAGTCTTCTTTTAATTTCAATAACTCAGCCGCATACAAGAGTACTTAAGTGCAGATAGCATTTACCGGCAAGGCTCTAGTCTGGATTATTGCATAAGCTAACCAATTAATACTAACGGTCTTTATTTAAGTCATAGACTTAGACCGAGTAGTGTACATGATCAAAACGTGTAACACTTGATTAAACGATGATTGGATAGAATGTAGTTTAAACCCGACAAGTACTTTGACTTGCATAATATGGGTAAACAATTAACATTCTAGGATTTTGAGATTAAAATGATAAGGTTAAACCCGTTTCGGTTCCGTAATCTAGTTACGTATAACCAATCGTACGCTTTTAAGCGATAATGGGTAACCGGATAAGTCATGGACAAGTTCTATATGCCATTATATTTTAAATAAGTTAAAATATCAGTAGGATATCAACTTATATGCCAGTTAAGGTTTTTAAAACGAAATTATGCCTCATAAGGGCGTTTTCGTAATTTCATACCGTATTAAAGAAACTTGAATATATTTAAATGTTATAATTATAAGTATTCTAGAAAAATAATTTATTTATGATATAATATCAGTAGGATACCAATTATATGTGTAATTTATCTTTTATGACCAAACTATGCACCGAAGGGCATTTTGGTCATTTTACACAAAGTTTAAAAATTATTTGGGATTCTGAGTTTATGACATGTACCTACTGTAAATATGTTTAAAATAAGTTTTAAAATCAGTAGGTAAAAGGTTTGGTCAATTAATATGGTTTAAAACCATACTATGCGCCGAAGTGGCGCTTATGTCTTTAAAATGACGTTTTATGCGATGTTTAATGAAAACTGATATTATGGTCAGATTAAATGTCTTAGATATGTTATTTAATATAACATATCAGTAGGTAAAAGATTTGATTAAAACTATTTTATGAGCCAAAGGGGCTAAAATCGTCATTTATCGACATAGTTTGAAGACCTGCTTGAAAACTCAGTTTATAACTTGGTTAAACATCACAAAAAATCCTACTTATAATATTATATTAGTGGGAAACTTATTTCAAGTTCGTATCATTAAAACCTTATTTTATGCAAAAAGGGCATTTTAGTAAAAAATTGCATAATTATGGAACTTGCGCATAAACTTAGATTCTGGTTATGATCATATAATATAACCTCAGAGGGCTATGCTCCATTATATTACGATCATAATACAACTTCAGATCAGTAGCTAACTAATCTATATCGGGTCAGAATCGAAAGTCAAAGCATAAGTCAAACTTTGCAACCTTCAGTTGCGAACCGACCCTAGAACTGAAATTGACGAGCCGAACATGTTCTTTCATGTTCTAATAATTATAACCAACTTGTTAAAGTGTTAAAAAAGGTTTCATAACATATATAAGATCAACTTACGATTTTTCCGAAAAATGGTCTTTTTGACTTTTTAATATCATAACTTTGACCCGTCAATTGGTCTAGCAAACATGATCTTCAGGAGGTGCCTTTTATAGGGATTAACACCTACCTTATTACGATCACTTAGCCATGTTCGTTACGAACAATGGCTGGTCCATAATGGTCTTAACCGAAAGTCAAAGCGTTTTCCATAAAACCCTTGACTTTTGGCTATAAAAGCCTATAAACGAAAATGCAAGAGCAAGGAACACTTACAAGAGGTTCCTAGAATCAAGAGAACGAAGTTGGATGCTCCTTTCAGCTAGGAACTTCCAGAGGAGGGAGAAGAGTGAATTAATGAGAAAGGTGCAAGTTGGAATGTGAACTTAAGCACCTATTTATAGTTGGAGAACTCAAAGGACGTGATGCCAGGTTTACGGGTGTAAGAGGGAGCTTACAAGTGTCCCAAAACGTGGCATAGCTGTTTGGGAAGCCATGGTTTCGAGTAAATGGTTCTTGGAGCTTTGTTTGGAGGCCAAGTAAAATTTTCTGCATCAGAGGTCCTCTGGCGGGCCGCGAGAGTCATAGGCCTTGCCTATCCGCGCCCGCGAGCGCCCCTTAATAAGTTTCAGAATTTGACACTTTTAACCCCTTAACTTATAAAACCCCTTTAACCCTTTCTAAAACACCTTTTTGGCACTTTTAGCCCTTCGTAGCCAATACTTGGCATACCCGGGATTATGCCCAGACATTGTCGAGCTCTCGGTTCGTTAAAAGGCCACTCAGAGGTATAAATTAACATGTTGACACTTTTAGTCCCTCCATTATCCAACTTGCACATATATACAGAATTAAACCCTCACGTCCAACAAATGGCACATATGAGAGTTAGGACTTCGTAAAGGATCACTCAAAGGCTTATTATAAGCATGTTGACTCCGATGTCACTCAAAGGCTGGACATGTTTGACATATCAGCCATTCAGAGGCTGAATTTCAAGCATGTTGACATATCAGTCACTCAGAGGCTAATGATTTAAGCATGTTGACATATCAGTCACTCAGAGGTTGTTATTTATGCATGTTGACATCGGACCGTCACTCAGAGGCTCTGTTTGAGCATGTTGATGCCTTTACTCCTTATTGATCTATAATAGACTATTTTTAAAATACAACACGTGTCACTATACTATTGAACACCATTATAGAGTGTTACAACTACTTTCAATAGCTATTATCAGAGCTCTGGTGGCATCTATTCGTCTTACGAAACTTCAAGTCTAGTGCATCGTATTCCATTTTATTGATCTCTATAACCATTTTTATTAGCAGATATTCTCATACATGATATGTAGTCAAGAATTTGTGCTTGTATTAAGAACTGTTGGATCTATTGAAACCCTATAAAAGAATAGATGGTTGAAAAGCCAAAACATTCTACAACATCTGATCCTTCATAATAAAGATCTACTACTCTAAACCTACTGGGAATAAAGAATTGTTCAAAAGATCTGCTAGGATAAAGCTCTGCTAGAAGCAAAGGTCTGTTAGAGACAAACTTTGATAAAGAACTAAAGAACTGTTAATGGCAAAGGTCTACTGAAGACCAACAGAGGATATCTTAGCAGTAGTTATCAACAGATTTATATTGTATTTTAATGTAACAGTGTTTAGATCTGGCAGTGTTTAGAGTTCGTTTAGTTTGTTAAATGTCACTTTCATAGTGAAATCAACCAAAGAAGATTAGTGGTTTGAAATGTACTATCAATATAACAGTGTTGGTACTGTTATATCCATCATTTTTCTTTTTCACATTTTGTATGAATAAATTAGAGAGATCATAGGCTGAGGGGAGTTTGTAAATTGCATGCATACGTGATTACAATTACAAAAGCATGTTAACGAAAACAATCTTTCTCTTGTTGTGATTTTAAAGTTTACACAATTCCGCTACACTATTTCATTGATTATCTGTCTTCTTACATTGATTTCATCTAAACAATCACATCAATATCAAACTCAGATCCTAACAATTGGTATCAGAGCGTGGTCATTCAAATTTGATTTAGCAATCAATTTGATATAAACTAGTCAGCTCTCACTACTAATTCGTTTGTTGTTTGTATTGAAAACAAAGTAAAAGTTTATTTACGTTCGAAGTTTTTTAACAAAAACTTGTTTCTAAACAATCAGAATGTCTCAAAATCCACAAGATCCACACAACACTTCCACCATGTACAAACCTCCAATACTTGTCAGATTGGAGTATAACATCTGGCAATGTCGAATGGGTCACATACTTACACAATAGAACAGGATTGCTAGAAATCGGTTATCTTCAGACCACATGTTCCGATGGTACCGAGTGCCGAAGACCCAAAAGTTCAAGTTCCAAAGATTCCTGAACATTACTCCGAGCAAGATTTTCATAAAATCGAGCTCGATGCATAGGTATTTAGTATCGTTGCAACTACTTTGCCTAATGATATCTAATGCTGGCCTTTTGCATTGCAACAATGCAAAGGAGTTATGGGATGCTCTAAAAGAACAATTCGGTGGCACTAAGAAGTTATTGGAAACAATAGAGAAGTTTTGAACCAACAGTATGAAACATTTTGTCATGTGAAAGGAGAATCATTAACTCAACAATTTGAAAGGTTTAGTTGTCTAATAAGTGAGTTAACACTGGTAGATGTTAATTTTGCAAATTCTACTTTGAATAGCCGATTTCTTAGATCACTACCAGATAAATGGGACACTATTGCCTTTGTAGCTAGAAATTCTGTTGGGTTTAAGTAGATGAGTTTGACTAAGCTTCATCGTAGGCTTCTCACTTATGAGAGAGAGCTTTACGAGAAAAAGAAGCTACAAGAGTCAGGAAAAGTGGCTGATGACTATTTCTTTGGTAGTAAAGCATTTTTTGGTCAAGACGAAACCTCTGGTAGTAAAAGGAATAGAGTTATGATCATTTTATTGACATAACATCTGGTGGGAATTTCAACTCTGATTCTTGCTCACCCAATTTTGCTTTTGCTACAAATGGTGAAAACCAAGTTTCTAACAACTTATCCTTTGAACTAAATGATCTTCAACATTTTGATCCAATTGATTTAGAAGAAATGGACATATTATACCAACTTGCATTGCTAAGTGTTAGGACCAGCAAGTTCATAAAAAAAACTAGAAGAAAATTTATAGGGTTTCATGGAGGGTTAAAAGTTGGGTTGGATAAGTCAAAGATTAAAGCTACAACTATAACAGGCTAGGTCATTTTGCTGGGAGTGTAGGAGTCAAACAAATGGTCCAATTATCACACACCTAAGTCTTAGACCTCAAAACATACAAAACACTGTCCATTATTGCCAATATACCCCCGCTCCTCATATGCAAAACACTGCTCATTTTGCACACCCTTTAACCATTGTTCCAGTTCAGTATATCCAAACCACTATTTTCTCAGATACAATATGTTCAAGCCCCAAGTCCTCGGTTCAGTGCAACCTTCACACAAGTTACACAAACCTCTGCTCTAACAGGTTTTGTGTTGATTGGCGTAGCTTACCTAAAGAACTAACTGATGAGAGGTTTTCTCTAGTTGTTGATATTGAAAAAAACATGATGATTTTTGTTTCATGGAACTAGACACTATACTTGAAAGGGATGAGTCTGAGGAAGTAGTGTTCAATTCTAATGATGTTTGTGATAATGTTGTGGCAAAAGTTTCAAAAGCGAAGGTTGGTGAAGAAACTGTGATCTCAGTGTCAGACCCATGGGAAACTAGTGTTTGTGAAGGAGAATGTGATTGTCCTATGATGGCTGCTGCTAAGGTATCACCTTAGGTCCTTAAAGACCTATGTTCAAACAAATGTATTATTGTTTTTGCCAACATAAAAGAGGTAAATGAAAAGCTTAGAAATAAAATTTTAGATGATGAAATTCAATTTGAAAAACTTGTAAAAGAGTTAAATCTAAACTGTTTGAAAAAGAATCTGAAATCAGTAGCCTTAAACATGAGTCTAGCATAACCAAGGATCAACCCCAAACTATGATAGAAAAATATCAGAGTTGTAAAAAGGAGCTTGAATCTACCAAATTACTTGTGAAAAGTGGTAGAATCCTGCAAAGGTTATGAGCTGATGTTAAAATCACAAATCAAAAGCAATGTAAAATTTGGTGTAGGTTTTTGAAAACATGACCAAGTTTCCCAAAACATTGATGTAAATGATTGTGAGTTGGTTGAAATTATTCCAACAAATTTGGCTGGTCAAGAAATTAAAGTCACTGAACCAAATTTTAGAAAGACTAGTAGGATCCTCAACTTTTGAGAAAATAGAAAAATATCAATTCAAACCTACCTGGTCAGATGAGTGTGACATTCTTGACAACTTTAAGCCAATGAATTTTTAAACAATTGAAGGTGTAAAGGCACCTCAAGTCAAGATCATTCCCTTAAAAGATCTTCCAGCAGATGTTATAATAAAAAGTCAGAAAAAAGGGAAGAAAAGAGAGAAAATATCAAACTTGTTTTTGTGATTATTGTGAAAAGAAGAATCATGTCAATAAAAACAGCTTTCTTCTAAAAGCCTATGATATAAACAAAACAAGTGTGATCATTGATTCACCAAATTGCACCATCTATGGCAGAACAAACCACAAAACTCAAGAGTGTGTTTATCTCAAAAATTTTGAAGTCAAAAGAAATGAGTATAAATCTAAAACACTTGAAAGTTCAAGAAAAGAAAAGACTAAACAGGCTTTTATCCCTGTCCAAACATTTGTTACCAAATAATTGAATATAATCTCTGCTCCTAGAAAGGTTCAGGTAACAGATGCACCACCAGCAAATAGATTTCCAAGAGGATATGGACAACCTACTTACAAGAGTGTACCACTTGGCTATGAGGTCTACAAAAGACCATCAAAACCAATAATTAACAGGCATCCTCATGGTTATGATCATTTGATAGGAAATGGTTCACAGCAGATGTTATCAAAATCTGTTCAAAACACTGACCATATTCCTGGACTTGAGGCTGAAATGTCTGTGACTCCATCCAAAGCCATCCTGGCTTTGGAAACTCACCTAAACTAATTGTTTACTAATGTGCATGGAGCTACTACTTGCCTTGATAGTTTATGGTATGTAGATAGTGGAGGTTCCTGGCACATAACAGGATGTAGAGCACTACTCAAAGATTTCATGGCACATGCAGGGGGTAAGATATCCTTTAGTAACAATTCAAAAGGGAAGGCGTTAGGGTCAGAGACAGTCCAGGCTGGGAAACTCAAGTTTGAACATGTCATTCTTATTAACAATTTGAAATTTAATCTTCTTAGTGTATCTTAATTGAGTGACAAAGGCTATGGGTCATTTTTCACTAAAAAACTTGTCAGATTGTTAGGCCAGAAGTGGTTAAAAAGATTGATCAAATCATAACTGAGAGCAAACCACATCGTCTTGCTCGCAGAAGTGGCAATGTGTATGTAGTTGATATCTTGAAAGATAATGTACAATGCATGTTTGTTCACATTTGCTTCTAGCAAATAGATAGGACTATGGCATAGAAGACTTGGCCACACAAATCTTAAAACTATCACTACACTCTCCAAAGAAGGTCTTGTAAGAGGTCTTCCATCAAAAAAATCACCTGTGATGAACATTGTGTTTCCTTTTTAAAAGATAAACAACATAAAAGTTCATATAAATCAATTGAAGAGTCCAAAACAAGTCAGTGTTTGCAATTGCTACATATGGACTTGTTTGGCCCTTTAAAAATCATGAGTCATAAAAAGAAGAGATATTGTCTTGTCATAGTTGATGATATTCAAGGTTTACATGGACCTACTTCATGCACTCCAAAGATGAGACTGCATGTATTTTGCAATATTTTGTAAAACAAGTTGAAAAGCAATTTGACCTGTCAGTAAAAGTCTTTAGGAGTGACAATAGGACAGAGTTTAAAAATAAGGAGTTGGATGATTTCTGTGTGTCAAAAGGGATTTTTAGGCAATACAGCATCCCAAGGACACTATAACAAAATGGGGTGGTCGAAAGGAAAAATTGAACTTTGATTGAAGCTGCTAGAACAATGCTTGCAAACTCAGGTTTACCCTTGTCTTTTTCGGCAGGGGCTATAAACACTGCTTGCTATGTACAACACATAATTTTAATTAAACCCAGGCTTCAAAAGACTGCTTATGAAATTCTATACAAGACTAAACCTCTGATCTCATATTTCAAAATCTTTGGCTGCCCATGTTTCATTCTAAACTTAAAAGATTCAATTTCAAAATTTGCAGACAAAGTAGATAATGGTTATTTTCTGGGATACTCAACCAGTGCTAAAGCCTATAGAGTCTTTAATTCAAGGACTAAGTGTGTGGAAGAGACCTTGAATGTAAAGTTCAATGAACTTTCTTCATTAAAATCCTAGCAAATCATGTTGAACTATTTGATTTAGATAAATTTACATTTGAAGATGTGTCTATCAAGACTAACAATGCAGATACACAGTCTTCACATCAAGATTATGGATATGACATTGTGATTCCACAATACAAAGTCATTTCATCCACCTGAGCAACATATATTACTAACAACTGTGAAAACTCTACCATTGTTGGATCTACAGTTGTTGATCCTCGAACCTCTACCAGCTCATCCAGTCAAACCTCTGTTGACAAAAGTCCATTCTTTATAAACAAGAGTCAAACCATCTTTACCCCTATTCCACCTATACCTCCACCTCCAATCCAAACAAATGTTGTCTCTTCAAAATTGCCAATAGATGTTAGCTCAGATGATTCCCATCTGAAGCCTTCACCTCAAAATGCCATTGTTCCAGATAAGGGAGATCTAATCTACCTTAAAACCATCCATCTAACCAAATTGTTGGCAACATCAATGAAGGGGTTCTCACAAGAAGTCAATACCATAACATTTGTCTTTTTGCTGGTTTTCTATCACTCAAACAACCTGACAAGTACCAACAGGCACTAAAAGACAAAAGTTGGGTAGAGGCCATGCAAGAAGAGCTCCTATAGTTCAAAAGACAAGTATGGGAACTTGTACCATTGCCTCAAAATGTTTGTCTCATAGGCACAAAATGGGTCTTCAAGGACAAAATAGATGAAAGGTGCATTGTTGTTAAACACAAAGCTAGGCTTGTGGTTCAAGGATATAGACAAGAAGAAGGCATCGATTCTAATGAAACTTTTGCTCCTGTTGCAAGACTAGAGGCCATCGGATTGTTTTAGCCGTTGCTGCCAACCACAACATCAAGATGTATCAAATGGATATCAAGTGTGCATTCCTATATGGCAAGATCACGGAAGAGGTATATGTACGCCAACCCCTGGTTTTGAAGATGTTTTTTTTTATCCAGATCATTTTTACAAGCTAAACAAAGCTTTATATGGCTTGAAACAAGCACCTAGAGCCTTGTATGAAACTCTTTCCACCTTTCCATTATCCATAGGCTTTACAAGAGTAAAATTGATAAAACTTTGTTTTAAAATGGAAAGGAAACGATTTGATGCTTGTCCAAATTTATGTAGATGACATCATTTTTTGATCCACATGCAATCCTATGTGTGAAGAGTTTAGAGAACTCATGACAGCAGAGTTTGAAATGAGTGCTATGGGTGAACTCCAATGTTTTCTTGGTCTCCAAGTTAAGCAATTGGAAAATGGTACTTTCATTCATCAAAGTTAGTATGTCAAAAAACTATTTACAAAATTTGATATGAATGATTGTAAACCATGTGGTACACCCATGGCTATATGAATGATTGTAAACCATGTGGTACACCCATGGCTACATCAAAGTTGGTCACTATTGATGGCAAAGATGACTTGGTTGATCAAACTCTTTATAGAAGCATGATTGGGTCTTTATTGTACCTAACTGCATATAGGCCAGAAATCATGTTTGCTACATGTGTTTGTGCCAGATCCCAATCAGCACCTCATAAGTCATATCTTATTACTGTGAAAAGGATATTCAGATACATAAAAGGTGCTCCCACACTTGGTATCTTGTATCCTTCTAATGGGAATATTGAGATTTCAGGTTACTCAGATAGTGACTTTGCTGGATACCATGCCACAAGGAAGTAAACTTCAAGAGGTTGTTAATTTCTATGCAATTGCTTAGTTTCTTGGTAAAGCAAAAAGCAAGCTGTAGTTTCAACATCAACAGATGAGGGTGAGTATATTGCTGCTGCAAATTGCACTACTCAACTCCTATGGCTTCAAAATCAATTGCAAGATTTTGGTGTAACTGCTCTAAAGACTCCTCTCATGTTAGATAGTCAAGCAACTGAAAACATCATTAAAAATCCAGTTTCACATTCCACAACCAATCACATTGACATCAGACATCACTTTGTGAGTGCTATGAAAAGGTTTGATTTCTCTGCATCATGTTCCAACTAAGGATCAGGTAGCAGATGTTCTAAAAAAAGCCTTAGATACATCTACTTTTAAAAGCTTGATCTCTAGAATTGGAATGCTTAACATGGATTAAAATAAAATTTTTATTTTCCATGAATAAAAAACATTAAAATGTTTTCAGAAAAATTAAAAAATTATCCTTAAAAAAAGAAGCTAAAATTAAAAATTTCAATTTCCTAAAGTCTGTTCCAAACCACTGTTTCTCAAAAATCTATGATTTGGCTTTTATAATCTATTCACTGATAAATGTAACCTCTGCTATCCTTATCCACTATTCACACCATCTGATAGGCCACTATTTTGCCTTATCCACTAGTATCTATCCTCTGATAGAGTAAAGTCTCCACTGTACGTGACCACTTTTCACAACCACTACTGGTGTGACATTTGTGCCTTTTCAATCGTTGCACAATTATAAACAATTTCGTATTCAATGAAACCCTGTGTTTTATTTCCAAATATTTTTGTATTCAATAAAATCTTGTATTTTGTTGATGAGAATGGAAAAATGTCAATCGTTGCACAATTTCGATCATTTTCGTGTTCATTAAAGCGTTTTACGCATTTTTTGCGAAACGCGTAACCGTACAACCAAACGAACCGACATCCATGACATTTTTGGACATAATCCAAGCTACACATGTCTTAACACCTTTATATAACCTAAATATTAGGTTAAAGGGGCTAAAAATGGCAAACAAGTGAAAATACAAGTCTAAGGGCCAAAAAAGTCAAAAAAATAATAAATTTTTTGCTTCTTCACCGAGTTTGCCACCTATATCCAATTTTTACACTTAGCACTCACTTTGCGACACTTAATATAGTGCTGACACATATTAGGATACTAATCCACACTTGAGGACACTTGTCACCCAACTCCTTAATCCTAAAATACTATAAATACCCCATGATTCTTCCATTTTTTTCACACCATTTCAAAACACTTCAAAGCAAAGTGTGAAGTTCTTCTTTCTATCCTTCTTGGAGTTTGTTTCCAGCCTTTGGAAGCCTCCTATCTTGAGTTTCGAAAGTGTTCTCAACACGAGTAAGTGCTCTTCCTAGTTCGTTCATTGTTTTAGCTATTTTGAGCTAAAAGTCGAACAGTTTGGCTTCCTGATTGACTTTTCGTTCTGACCATATTTGGTCAAGTCAAAGTTTGATTGAACTTTGCAACGTGATTGTAATCACAAAGGTTATAATCCCTAACGATTTCACCGCCTGATTTCCACGTTTACTAGTCGAAGTGACGAGTCAAAGTTTCGGTTAAAAATGCACATGATGTGCATTTTACGATGAAAATATTAACGGGTATCAAAACACCAAGTTTTGATACCAAATTAGTTTTATAAACTTAATTAGACATATATTGACATGTCTAACTCGTCACTTCTAGTTTAATGCTTAATTAGGGTTGTAAGTCGAGCGATCTTGACCAACACTTTGACTTTCGAATCCGACCCGTTTGGCAGATCTTAGGATCCGACCAAACACATATTTGTGAACATAGTTTGTATAGGGAATAACCAACTAAGGTTATACCTTATGGTCACATCGTTTGGTTAGTGTTATGATAAGTTACTTCTATGTTCTTAAAAAAATGACCAAAATGCCCTTGTGAGCATGAATCCATTTTAAACACATGTAACCAAATTTTTGACATATAAACTGATGTTATAACATTTTCAAACATGCTTGTGCATTTAAAACTTATCATAGGACATGTTTTAACCATCCGATCACGTGTTTACGCTAATGACCCGTTAAAGTAGCGTAAACTACCTTAACGAGTCATAATGGGTCAAAAGCACTTAGGATCCTTTCCAAATCATAATGTTAAGTTTGTTAAATCATATCACATGAGTTCCAACACTCATTTGGTTTATAAGGCTTCATTCTATCCGATCTCCTGTTTGTAGTCCTGACACATCAGGACACGTTTGAGCTTTGTTTATTTCACTGATCAAGAACACTTTCGCAATCCCAAGTGAGTACATAGCCCCATCTTTTACATTTTCTAAATGTTTTGGGGTGATTCATATGTGCCTATAATTATTTTCAAGATTTGGAAACAATATACATGGTTATATATACAAAATGATTTTTAAAGTGAGTACATAGTCCCCTCTTTTACGTTTTGTAAATGTTTTGGGGTGACTCGTATGTGCTAAATCATTTTCAAGTTTTCAAAAACAATGTCTGTGGTTTATATAGAACAATACAATTTCAATAATGTGAACAACTTATTGATGTGTTATCCATAACACGAATCACATTCATTAGCTTTGGCCGAGCCGACCAGTAGTATGTTATCGTACCATAGGACTGACAATCCCATTATTGGACTGTTCACTGGATTTGGTGGAAGTTTGGGTAATGACAGAATCTATTTTTGATTAACAAATCATTTGTTGATTTATTAGTCTAGTTAAAGAGACCCTTTGGTGGTCTATTAAAGATACCCTTTGGTGATATAGTCAACATAGGTTTAAATGTGTTCATTAAAGAACGATCAAAAGTTTTCACAATTAAAAACATGGGCGATTTGTTTATGACATGGACAATTGGTTTATGACACGGACGATTGATTTATAACAGGGACAAATGGTTTATTACACGGAGAAATGGTTTTGAACAATGTCACACAATGGTTTTCACTTAAAGATATAAACCATACGGAGTTTTCTTTTGAATCAATCTATTACAAGGTTTTTACAAAAGAAACATTTTGGTCAAGATTCATGGCTATAAGGTTTTCACAACTCTAACCAACTTGATTTAGTTGGTTAATTGTATTGCAATATCAAACACTTTTGATACGAGGTTTTCACTTAACGAATCTTGTAGTCAGACGAGGTGTTGCAATATGTATACAAAGCCACTAATTTGACACACTCACAAAACCTATGTACTCGCCGGCATTTTTATGTTAACTCTCTTATCACATCTATTTCAGGAGTCAATGCTTGATAATATGATGAATGCTTCACGTAGTAATGGACGCGGTCCTTAGTGACTTAAAACATGAAAGACAATTTATTTATGTGTTGTTCCAGTTTATCCCAAGAAATTATAAAAATTTAACTTAATAAACAAAATTTTAAATTCAATGAGTTGTGAAACAATAGTTCTGTGACATGACTCCCCGACGTTTCTGCTGTGGTTCGTTGTTTTACGCGGTCAGGGTGTTATAGAAAGATTGATATCAGAGTTTATGGTTATAGGGAAATAGGTTATTAGTAATGCTTTGACCTAGGCTATAACGTTCCTAGGACCCTAAAACGAGTTATCATGCGTTTAGATTCTTAAAACAATACCATCACCTATCCTTAGGTGATTACCAAAACAAATACACAAGTTACATATTCGTTTTGAAAATCAATCATCTATCCTTAGATGATTTGTTTTGGCTTAAAGCCTTGTAAGTTTTCAAAATCCCGTTAAAGTTTGGGTTTTATTAATGTGAACATGTGCAATCTAGAAGGGTGGAGCCTGTACCCTGAGTTTTCTTTCTAAGGCTAGAGTGTTCATACAAATCCGCATTATCGGACCAGTCACTCTTACTTGGGAACTCTTGGGATGAGTGTCCACTTATAGGCTAAAGCATGTCTCCGTGATACATTATAAAGACCCATTTACTTTGATTAGTCATCGTGTGTTGTTTGTTTGTTTTTAAGTAACGAACGAATTACCACCATCCTTATATTGCGCGTTTTTAACATCTCTCTTGATTATCCAATGTCAATCTCACATATTTTCCCTCATGTTTTCTTCTATGGATGCCTAGAACTAAACTAGGAAAACCCTTAAAAGTGGAAATAGCTAGTGGTGCACCCCTTGTGCTCGACTATGTCATTCGTAGTTGCCAATTGAACCTGGATAAACACCTTTTTCCCATTGACCTCACACCAATGCAACTTGGGAGTTTTTGACATCATCATAGGAATGGATTGGTTAACCAAACACCATGCTGAGGTGATCTGTTTCGACAAGGTTGTTCGTATACCTCTTTTGTCTGGTGAAACCTTAGAAGTTCACGGAGAGAAACCTCTAGTAGCCTAAAACTCATGACCTGTACCCAGGCCCAAAAATACCTACGAAAGAATTATGTAGCCTTTTTGGCACATATCGTAGAGGAAAAAGGCATGGGAAAAACTGTTCAGGACATCCCCATTGTTCGGGAATATCCTGAGGAGTTTCCTGAAGAGCTACCTGGTTTACCCACAATTCGTCAAGTTGAATTACGTATTGACCTTGTACCTGGTGCCAACCCAATTGCCAAATCTCCTTACCTTCTTGCACCGTCTGAAATGCAAGAGTTGTCAAAGCAACTCCAAGAACTTTCAGACAAAGGATTCATTCGTACGAGTTTTTCACCTTGGGGTACTCCTGTCCTATTCGTGAAAAAGATGGATGGATCCTTCCGTATGTGTATCGATTATCATGAGCTCAAGAAACTCACAATCAAAAATCGATATCCCCTACCTCGCATTGATGATCTCTTTGATCAGCTACAAGGTGCGACCTGCTTTTAAAAGATTGATTTGCATTCGGGGTGTCATCAACTTCGTGTACTCGAAGAAGATATTCCCAAGACTGCTTTTCGCACTCGATACGGCCATTACGAGTTCACTGTCATGCCTTTTGGTTTGACGAATGCTCCCGTCGTCTTCATGGACTTAATGAATGGGGTTTGTAAACCTTATTTAGAATGGTTCATCATTGTTTTCATCGAAGACATCCTCATTTATTTAAGTCTCGAGCCGATCACGAACAACATCTCCGTCTAACGATGGAACTCCTGAAGAAAGAACAACTTTACGCCAAATTCTCCAAGTGAGAATTTTGGCTAAAAGAAGTTCATTTTTGGGACACATTGTTAATGAACAAGGTATACATGTAGATCCTGCCAAAATCAGTGTGATTAGGGATTGGAGTACACCCACTACTCCTACCGAAGTTCGTTCATTTCTTGGTCTTGCTGGATACTATCGACGATTCATCGTGAACTTTTCAAAGATCCCGGTTCCCCTCACACTTTGACTCAAAAGTATAAACCTTTCGATTGGGGACCCAAACAAGAGGAAGCATTTCAAACACTAAAACAAAAACACTGTAATGCTCATGTTTTATCTTTACCCGACGGCAACGACGATTTCATTGTCTATTGTGACGCATCAAACCTAGGCCTTGGTTGTGTTCTCATGCAAAGAAACAAAGCCATAGCCTATGCGTCAAGACAATTGAAAATCTACGAGAAGAACTACACAACTCATGATCCTGAGTTAGGAGCCGTAGTTTTTGCACTCAAAATTTGGAGACACTACCTTTATGGTACGAAATGTGTGGTTTTCACTGACCTCAAAAGTCTCCAACACATATTCAATCAAAAGGAGCTAAACATGAGACAACAACGCTGGGTAGAACTTCTGAACGACTACGACTGCGAGATTCGCTACCATCCTAGTAAGGCGAATGTTGTGGCTGATGTGCTTAGTCGTAAGGAACGTGTCAAACTTCATTGTGTTCGAGTTCAATCTGATATCTAGACACGTGTCCTTCAAGTACAACATACATGTGTAACCCAAAGCTTGTTGAGAAATGAGCTGCCACAAAATCTTGAACTTCAACTCGAAACAAAAGCCAACGGATTACTCTACTACAAGAACCGTTTATGAATTCCTAGTCAAGACAATCTCCACACCTTATTGATGGACGAAGCTTATAAGTCTCGTTATTCAATCCATCCTGGTGCAGAAAAATGTCTAAGGATCTCCGTGCCTAGTATTGGTGGCCGGGTATGAAGAAGGACTTCGCCTTGTATGTGTCTAAATGCCTAACTTGTCTTAAAGTTAAGGCAGAACATCAATGCCATCTAGTTTACTTTAGCAACCAGAAATACCGGTATTGAAGTGGGGAAACATTGCGATGGATCTCATCACTAAACTACCGCGCACACCTAGAGGTCATGATGCCATTTATGTAGTCATCGATCATCTAACAAAGTCAGCACACTTTTTGGCAATTCGTGAGGATTTATCCGCTGACAAACTCGCCAAGATCTACGTTGATGTGATTATATCTCTTCATGGTGTTCCTTTAAACATCATATCCGATCAAGATGCTTGATGCTCATTTCACTTTTAGAAGACCATGCAATCTGCCATGGGAACCAAACTCAATCTGAGCACTGCTTATCATCCTCAAACGGATGGACAATCTGAAAGGACAATTCAAACACTGGAGCATATGCTTATAGCATGTGTGATCGACTTTGGTGGTAGTTGGGATTCGCATCTACCATTGGTCGAATTCTCCTACAACAATAGTTATCACGTCAACATCAATATGGCACCTTTCGAAGCTCTATACGGTCGAAAATGTCATTCACCTGTCTTCTAGAATGAGGTTGGTGAAGCTCAGTTCACTGGACATGAACTCAGTCATGACACAACAGACAAAGTCAAGAAAATTCACGACAATCTTCTAACAGCTATAAGCCGTCAAAAGAGTTATAGGGACATACAACTCAAGCCCTTGGAATTCCAAGTTGGTGATCACGTCCTTGTCATGGTATCCCCTGGAAAGGTGTGATTAGATTTGGAAAGAAAGGAAAATTTGCACCACGATATATTGGACCATTCAAGATCGTTGAGAGAATCGGAAAGGTGGCCTACAGACTTGAGCTACCTCCTAAACTTGGGAATATTCACCCAACATTCCATGTGTCCCATTTGAAAAAGTTTTTAGCCGATACAAACCTCCACATTCCCCTTGACGAAATTCACGTTGATGACACTATGCACTTTGTCAAGAAACTCGTGGAGATATTGGACCATGAAGTCAAGAAACTTAAGTGTAGACGTATACCGATTGTTAAAGTTCGCAGGGAGTCCAAACGTGGCCCAGAGTTTAGTTGGGAATGAGAGGATCAGATGAAAGCGAAATATCCACATCTGTTTTCACAATGTTTCCTAAATTAAATTTCGGGACGAAATTTCCAAAAGTAGGGGAGATTGTGATATTTGTGCCTTTTCAATCGTTACACAATTACAAACAATTTCGTATTCAATGAAACCCTGTGTTTTATTTCCAAATACTTTTTGTATTCAATAATATGTTGTATTTTATTGATTAGAATGCAAAAAAGTCAATCGTTGCACAATTTCGATCATTTTCGTGTTCGTTAAAGCGTTTTACGCATTTTTTGCGAAACGCGTAACCGTACAACCAAACGAACCGACATCCATGATATTTTTGGGAATAATCCAAGTTACACGTGTCTTATATAACCTAAATATTAGGTTAAAGGTGTTAACAATGGCAAACAAGTGAAAATACAAGTCTAAGGGCCAAAAATGTCAAAAAAATAATAAATATTTTTGCTTCTTCACCAAGTTTGCCACCTATCTCCATTTTTTGACATCTAGCACTCACTTCACCACACTTAATATGGTGTTGACAAATGTTAGGATACTAATCCACAGTTGAGGACACTTGTCACCCACCTCCTTAATCCTAAAATACTATAAATACCCCATGATTCTTCCATTTTTCCACACCATTTCAAAACACTTCAAAGCAAAGTGTGAAGTTCTTCTTTCAATCCTTTTTGGAGCTTGTTTCTAGCCTTTGGAAGCCTCCTATCTTGAGTTTCGAAAGTGTTCTTCAACACGAGTAAGTGCTCTTCCTAGTTCGTTCATTGTTTTAGCTATTTTGAGCTAAAAGTCGAACAGTTTGGCTTCCTGATTGACTTTTGGTTCTGACCATATTTGGTCAAGTCAAAGTTCGATTGAACTTTGAAATGTGATCGTAATCACAAAGGTTATAATCCCTAATGATTTCACCTTCTGATTTCCACGTTTACTAGTCGAAGTGACGAGTCAAAGGTTTAGTCAAAAATGCGCATGATGTGCATTTTCGACAAAACTGTTTTCAGGTATCAAAACACCGAGTTTTGATACCAAATTCGTTTTATAAACTGAGTTAGACATATATTGACATGTCTAACTCTTCACTTCTAGTTTAGTGCTTATTTAGGGTCGTAAGTCGAGCGGTCTTGACCACCACTTTGACTTTCGAATCCGACCCGTTTGGTCGATCTTAGGATCCGACCAAACACATATTTGTGAACATAATTTGTATAGGGAATAACCAACTGAGGTTATACCTTATGGTCACATCGTTTGGTTAGTGTTATGATAAGTTACTTCTGTGTTCTTAAAAAAATGATCAAAATGCCCTTGTGCGCATAAATCCATTTTAAACACATGTAACCAAATTTTTGACGTATAAACTGATGTTATAAGATTTTCAAACATGTTTGGGAATTTAAAAATTATCATAAGACATGTTTAACCATCTGATCACGTGTTTACGCTAATGACCCGTTAAAGTAGCGTAAACTACTTTAGAGTCATAATGGGTCAAAAGCACTTAGGATCCTTTCCAAATCAGAATGTTAAGTTTCTTAAACCATATCACATGAGTTTAAACACTCGTTTGGTTTATAAGGCTTCATTTTATCTGATCTCCCATATGTAGTCCAGACACGCTAAGATATTTATCTGACACATTAGGACACGTTTCAGCTTTGTTTATTCCGCTGATCAAGAACGCTTTTGCAATCCGTGAGTACATAGCCCCTTCTTTTACATTTTCTAAATGTTTTGGGGTGATTCATATGTGCCTCTAATTATTTTCAAGATTTGAAAACAATATACATGGTTCATATATACAAAATGATTTTCAAAGTGAGTACATAGTTCCCCTCTTTTACGTTTTGCAAATGTTTTGGGGTGACTCATACGTGCTAAATCAATTTCAAGTTTCAAAAACAATGTTTATGGTTTATATAAAACAATACGATTTCAATAATGTGAACAACTTATTGATGCGTTATCCACAACACGAATGTCATTCATTAGCTTTGGTCGAGCCGACCAGTAGTATGTTATCATACCATAGGACTGACAATCCCATTATCGGTCTGTTCACTGGATTTGGTGGAAGTTTGGGTAATGACAGAAACTGTTTCTGATTAACAAATCATTTGTTGATTTGTTAGTCTAGTAAAAGAGACCCTTTGGTGGTCTATTAAAGATACCTTTGGTGGTATAGTCAACACAGGTTTGAATGTGTTCATTAAAGAACGATCAAAAGTTTTCACAATTAAATACACGGACGATATGTTTATGACATGGACAATTGGTTTATGACACGGACAATTGATTTATAATACGGACAAATGGTTTATAACAAGGGCAAATGGTTTTGAACAATGTCACACAATGATTTTCACTTAAAGATATAAACCGTACGGAGTTTTCTTTTGAATCAATCTATTACAAGGTTTTTACAAAAGAAACGTTTTGGTCAAGATTCATGGCTATAAGGTTTTCACAACTCTAACCAACTTGTTTTAGTTGGTTAATTGTATTGCAATATCAAACACTTTTGATACGAGGTTTTCACTTAGCGACTCTTGTAGTCGGACGAGGTGTTGCAATATGTATACAAAGCCACGAATTTGACACACTCACAAAACCTATATACTCGCCGGCATTTTATACTGACTCTCTTTTCACATATGTTTCAGGAGTCAATGCTTGATAATATGATGCATGCTTCACATAGGAATGGGCGCGGGCCTTAGTGACTTAAAACATTTTTTGTCATTTTAGAATCAGTCCATTGTTCCGTGGTTGAAGATGCTGATTCGCCCGATTCTTCCAGTACTATGCCAATGTCATTCTTCACAGGTTCAACTGTTTGGTTGGTTTCCTCATTGTCAACCTTGGGATTAGCATCAACATATGGTACTTCCTGATAAATAATTCATGTCTCTTTAGTAGGAACTGAGGAAACTGTACCACCTGTCGATGTTGTATCTGTAGCAAAATTTGTGTTTTCATCACAAGAGTTATCACATTTATTATCAGCATTCGATGACAAACGAGAATTAAAACCATCTACGTTATCAACACAACCAACACTCTAAAAATTTAAATTGTTCAGCAAGAAATTTATTCAAAATGTCAAAAGCAGGTTATAAAAATCGTAGTCAGCAGCCAAATTGTCAGAATTGGAATTCAGACATTCTTCTTGAGCACCAACTGTAATATCCTCAACGAATATTTCTTGTTCACATGAGGTAGAAACATTAGTAGCGTTCCCAGAGTCAGATTTAGTTTCAGAAGAATTTTCACTTTTTGATTTTGTAGGTGATGTTGCTATCTCATTCTTATGCGTCATTTCTCTAAATCATCTGAACTACAAGATGGATGATCACTAGATTCATGTTAAACTGGTGTGGAAGGGAAGGAAACATCAACCCTCTTGAGTTCAGTTGGCTTAGAGAACTTTGGGTAATAGGGCTTCCACGGTTTTGAAAGATAATCTGATGGTTTACCATACATCATTTTTTTGGCATTTTCTAGTTTAGCCTCAGATTCAGGCATTCTCGTATAGTTAGGATTATATGGTGGAGGAGCCATATTGTACCCAAGTCCCTTTGTATAATTTTTCTGATAATTAAGTTGTAGATCACACAAGTCCTTGACCAGCTGGAAGTTTCAAATTTTTAATATTTATTTCATTTTCTTGAAACTTCCCTACCAACATTGTTTGCTGGTTCAAGTCAAGCTTTAGCTATGCTATGTCATGTTTTTGTGCTTCGACCTTTTCCATAAGAAGCTTGTTCAATAGTTTAAGGGCGATGTTCTGTGATACAGCTTATTGATATTCAGCTACAAGGGTTGAATTATGGGCACGCATTTGTGATAATTTAAAAATATAACTATCTGAACATAGAATTCGATTTACCATTTCTGAAAGATCAGGTGTCTCAGTTGTCTGCGCCATCATTCAGTGATTGTTTCCCTTAGAAAGATTCAAAGTCTCCATCTGAGCTGCAGCATCTGCCCAGTTGAATCCTTGGTGCTGTTGTGCCACCAAAGCTGTTGATTTCCACCAGAGCTGCTTGAGGGACTTGTAGTAGACTTTGAAGGAGAGACTGGCACGAGCTGTCTTTCACTGCTTTGTATGTCTGGTACTCTGGATGAGACATATCCAAATGGCGGCTTCTTGCATTCCTGTGCAAAATATCCTGGCTCATGACATCTATAACACCTGAGTTTATCTTTTGTAACGCAGTCTTCAAATTTGACAATGCTTGCCTCCCGTACTTCTTTTGAAATTTGTTGACGTGGAAAGCAGCCATTGCAAGATTCCAGGACACGTCAATCTCATCCAAATCTTCCTCCATTATTCGATCTATTTCAGTTGGAAGAATAGATGGGGAAGTCAGGTCACCTGCCAAAAAAAGCATTTAAACTAATAATCATTGAGGCAACTATGGCCAATTTCTCCTCATTCTCTTTAGTAAGAAAGGCAGAATTGGACACAGCTTGAGCAGGGGCCAGTGCAGGAGCAGCAGATTGAGGAATGCCGCCTTGTTGAGCTGCAGCAGGAATGGCGGGACTAAACACCATGTTAGGTACTGAGCATGGTATTGTGTCTGAACCTGCGCTACAGAAATCATAGTAGGAGTCTGAGACTGAAGACCGTAGATGTACTGGGTCTTCTGTGGTGAGGCAAGAGGACTATACACCACGTTTGAGCTACCCGTGTATGAGAACTTCCTTGCAAAGGGCTAAAACAAGAGTTTGTGACACTAACGCTGCATTTTGCGCTTTAATACCAGCCGCCATCAGACTACTTTGATGATTATGTCACTCTGCTTATTATCTATCTCACAAGATTTAATAGCTGCAATCATTTATGTGAGAGTGATATCATTCAGATTTTTCGTCTTCTTGATCATTCCAACATCAGCATCCCAATTCTTCGATAACGAATTTAACACCTGTCTGTTCATAGCACTGTTGGTAAGAGTAATTTCAGCTGAAATCATCTGAGAAACGAGCTTCACATATCTTCGGATCTGGTTCTCAATGGTTTCCCCATAAATATGATTGAACGAGCTGAATTGTTGATTCAGCTGATTAACTCTGCTGGTCTTCATATCAGCATTTCCTTCATAAAGATTTGCAATTCACTCCACACTTCTTTAGCGGTCTTGCAATTTCTGACAGCTATAGAAATGTCAGGTCCAAGTGCCATTGTAACACAAGTGAAGCCTTTTCATCTTCTTCAATAATTTTCACATCTTTCGGACTCCACAAATGACTTGGTTTTGGAATCTTTGTATCTGGATCTTCAGCGGTATTGTAAACACTTATTTCAGGCTCGTCCATAATGCATCTCCAAACCCCAGGCTCTTTGGCCTTGCAGTACTGCTCAAATCTGAACTTCCACTCATAATATTCATCTCCGTATAATAGACAGGGCACCTTAGTTGAAGTGCCAATAACTTGATCTAACTCTTGATAAAGGGCCAGAGTCTGTGATTGAAGTGCAGCCAAGGTGGCATTGGTCAAATCTTAACGGTCGTATAAGTGTTCATCATTGTTAACTTTATTAAAATTACCAAGTAAGTTAAATTAAAGTTAATTTGGAATTCTTATAATGAACAGTGATCTGAAAATGTGTCCATGATAAACGGGTCCGAAATGAGTCCGAGATAGACAGAACCGAAATCAGTCCGAGCTAGACAATTCTGAAATGAGTCCGAGATGAATATCCAGAAAGCAATGAATATCCGAAATTGAGAACCTAATCAGGAATGAAACTTGATCCGGAATGAGAATTAATCCAGAAAAAAGATTGATCCAGAACGAACTTGATCCGAAATGAAGATTGATCCAGAATGAACTTGATTTGGAATGAAGTTTAATCCGGAATGAAGATTGATCCGGAATGATCTTGATCCATAATAAAGTTTAATCTGGTATGAAGATTGATCCGGAATGTAGTCCTTATCCGAATGCAACAGTAGTCCGAATAATCTGCAACAGATAAACACAAACAGTTTGAACAGTGATCCTTATCCGAAATAAGAGTAATCCGGATTAGGTTGTTGAGAATATTCCAGGAACAGTAGTCCGGGATCAATCCGAGATGGATGATCTCCTTCGTGTTCTTCGGGATCTTCAACAATGGCCAATCCGAAATCTTTGAAACTACTTCGTTTTCTTTGGTATCCGCAACAGTATCGAATCTGAAATCCTCAAGCCTTCTTCATGTTCTTCGGAACAGTAGCGATGCAAGATAAAATAACAGCAATCTTCAACTCTGAACAGTTGTCCGGGTTGAACAGCAACAACTTTATTCTGAACGGTTCTTCGATCTGCGATACCTGGAGCCTATATTGTACAGCAGGCTCTGATATCAATTGTAAGTCTAGTAATCGGATCTAACAGGTGTCTAAGACTAATCAATTGCGGAAATAAAGATTAGAATGAATAACAACTCTTGAATCAAAAACAACTTGAATAAACCAGAACAGTGTCTGATATAAGTTTTTCAACAATAACTCTCTAACCCCAAAACACTAACCTAATACATATATTTATACTAATCATCTAGCCCACTAGTTACAACCCTAGGCCCATGAGGCACTAGGAAGCCTAAAACCCTTCAACAAGCCCAAATGTAGCACTAATGTGTAAACCTTCAATAATATAAGCCCAACACCTCCTGTATTCGATGGTTGGAGCGGGTCCGAACGGACATTTTTCAATCATCAAACATGGATGGGAGCAAGCATGGAAGGTGCTTTAAAGCACAACTTTGATCAACAAGAATCATGGAATAGCACTCATGCATATGCTTTTGAACAAGAGATGAACAATCGATATCTTGATGATTAGAATCGGCACATGCATGCCGATTGGCATGTGGGGCGACCGGTTGTTCTGGACCCGCCACTAGTGGATTATTCGACATTGCCACCTTACGATGGTAGTATTTCATACCCTACGCGACCATTGCATCACTCACAGTGGGTGGATCCCCGAAATGGCCAGCAGCATGACGCCACGCAGCAAGGAGGAGGTGAAGGTGGTAGCGGTAGTGGGAGCGGTGCATTTGTATTTGGAGAGTTCTCGGAGATGATGACGTCTATCTTTGGACCTCCTCAGCCGCGATATTACTAGTCAGGTAGTGTTTTTTTCCTTGTATATTATTGTAGATATTATTATGTTTTATTTATGGTTGGGTGTAAGGGTGGTGTATTGTTACTGATATTTATGTCATGGTTGTCATAGTTTTGGTGGTGTTTATATGTCTTCATATATTAAAATAACAAAAAGAAATTTGGGGTTTAAGAGTTTGAGCTGAAGTTGATGTTGACGTGGTTTTAGTGATCATTTCCTTCAAAGCCATACATTGAGATCAATGTACCACAAGTGTGGGGATGGGGGAATTTTTTGAGGATTTTGAAAAATTTTAAAGCAAGCGATAGAATTGTTCAAATTTGAAAATTTAACATTACTCCGCATGACACATCGGTAACCCTTTTTATCCTTTCATGGTAAGTTCTTCAGCCACACATATATGATTATTAGAAATTATTTCTTTGGTTTGAGTGGCAGTGTGTGATTATGTTAAAAGAACTTGTTTAATATATGCTTGTCGAGGCCTTGGTGTAACATGCTTGTGAAGATGATAAGGGCATTTAGGTAGCATTGTCAGGATGTGTGAGAGTGTGGGATTGGGGGGTTGGACCTCATACAATACAATATATGAGCTTGGTAGTGCGAGGGGCGGGGGTTTGGTCTTTAGTAGCCACAATTGACCTTAATGTCATTCATTTGTAACCCAAGCCTATTTCCTACAAAATTCTACCTATTGATTTGACCCAGTTAGGAGCTTTAGTACGTAGTGTTTGATGCTTATGTCAATGTTTGTTTAGTTAAAAAAAAGAGAAATGAAAAAGAAAAAGAAAGTGAAGTTGTGTAAATTGTTAGTGCTTGTTTTTGTTTAGTTGTAATAATAGGACCAGGTCGAATCAATTGGTTACTTGCATTTATATTCCACCATTTCTCACATGTGCACATATCCTCGTTACAACCCGTAAGTGTCTTTGATATATAAGCATGATAAGTATTCTGTAGGCGGAGATTTAATTTTTATGCAAGCTTATTGTCGCACATCATGCACTTGCATTGAGTGTTCTAGCACAATCTTGCTAGTACCTCTTTGTCACCGAGAGGAGAGTCATTGTGAGGGGTGTGTCATGCGTTATGATGGTAGATTAGCAAAAGGACAACATGTTTTTGTTTGGTTTACATTTTGATCTCTTGGAAGCTTGGAAATGTTTTTGATGGGTTGCTTGTGGCAAGCAACGGTTAAGTATGGGGATGTGAGGGTGGTCCATTGGACAACCCTCAATTGCTATAAAAGGATTAATATTTCACACTCAATTTGGTTAATTATTGGAATGTGATAACTACGGTGTGAATGGCTTTGTAGGTACCAAAGAGCATAAATAAGTGGTTTTGATGTGCTTTGATGGGAGCTTGTACTTGTCAAAGTAAAGATGCAGAAATAGAGAGTTGATAAGAGAACAAGAGGAGGAAAACTGGATCCACCGTAGGCTACAACAGCGCCGTAGCTTACAGTGATGTCTCAATCTTTGTTTATGCATCGTAAGCCAGAAGTTTGAAGGTGTAAGGAGATGATTGCCACCGTAGTTTCAAGGGCGATTTTGAATGTGCTTCTTGGTTCAAAACAATTTCTAAACATTTGTTTTGTGTTTTTGATACGTATGAACATGGAACTTGATGGTATGATGATTTGCGGGACTATGAGTGGCTAAACTCATTGTGATCATCCTAGGTTGAAGGTTTGTTTAAGACATTTGTGTTTTTATCCGTATTACTAGATAATAGACTTGCAACGTTTGTAGTTTATTATGGTGTTTGAATGTTTGTTTGTAAGCTATTAATTGATGTTTTGATCTTAGCCTAAATCATACGTTCTTGGTGTCGTTGACAATCAATATATCACGGGAGGGATTAGGGTTGGATATTGGTTAATTGGTCATCGGGTAACAACCACGTGTTTTTATAATCCAAGAACTTAGTTCCCTTTCATCACGGACAAATAATCATACATGAATCATGCCTATGTGATTCTTTCTAGTTGGATTTAAACACGAATGTCAATTGAAATTGGAAACCTAGGATGGTCACTTTCTCTTAATCTCTTTTAGTAACCAATCTTTGAATTGCAACTTATTTAGTTAATTTTAATTTTAAAACCAAAACAATCAAAATCTTGAATTCATTTTTCTTGCATTTTAGATAAGTTAATCATTTTAGCTTAATCTTTAGATAACACATATTCCACAAACTCCCTATGTTCAATACCCACTTACCGCTAACTATTAGTAGTATTTGGATTAAATTTGCTTGAGACTACGATCTTATGTCACACGTAAGCATTCACTTTTTCCCTTTATATATCACTGTTCCATCCAAACAAAGCACTTTACTTGCCGTCTTGAATTCAAAATTCTTAAAAGCGGTTTCCATTACTCTCATCTTCATCATTACTCGTCACTTCCATCTCCGATCATGGCTCTTAAAATCAAACTCCCACATAACTACCTCCCCACATTTGAGAAAACTGAAAATAATACTTCATTCCATCCAATAATTGATGTTCTCACATCCTTAAATTACGAAGACATCATGCTTGCAAACGCACCAATTTCTGTGGATACACTCCGACAATTTTGGACAAATGCTAAAGTCGAATCTGTTGATGCACTTTGTGTCTGTCACTATACGGATAGTCTAGATAGAGTATGTGTTGAGTATTGTATAGAATAGATGTGAACACACGACCCAAATGCATACAAGAACGGTTTTGTAGTATCACTTCATACGAAGTGATAGCTCACTTTGCACGAAGGTAATTTCCTCACTTTGCACGAGGGTAAAACGTGTCTATAAATAGTGTCGTGTGTTTATTGTTTTGTAAGTTTTTGGAGTTCCCAAAGGGGAAACACTGGCAAAATTTATCTAGAATTTCGCCAGCTTAACAAGATGTATACTCTTTCGGTATAAGTGAATGAAGCTTCTGTTGATTCTGTTTCTACTCCTTTCTTAATAACATTCTACCGAATTAGTGATATTATGCCAAAATTTTCGTCCAGAACCGCCGGATCCTTGACTTACAGTTGGTATCATAGCTACGTTGTTCACCTACGCTCGTGAATGATGGATTTCGGAAGGTTTTAGATGTAAAACACACAATAAACGGACAGTCCATGGATAAAAAGTAAAATGAACTTATATGATTGTTAGAAAATCTTTTTCAACTAGATCTATGCTAAATCATCTTGAAATTCGTAGAAATAAAGATTTTGGATCCAAAAATGTGTTCATCGTGGTTTTTATCGCACAAAGGTACTATCATCGCACGAAGATAATCACCTTCTCAAGAAGATTAGGTGCCACTTCGCATGAAGATAGATTACCTTCGCACGAAGGTAGTTACCCTCGTACGGAGGTAACCTGGAATGCCTAAAAAAGATGCGTTTTTGACGTATTGACGAGACGGGTGTCTAGAACAAAATTGATGATTGCAAATTTTTCGAGATTTTAACATCTAACTCGGGTTGTTCGGGGACACCGTCTAGAGCTTTAGAGTACAAATTTGATGATACAATCATAGTTGGTTGAAGATAACGGGGTAGTCACTGATACATATGCAGAATGATGATCTTCTAGTATAGTTACTATCAATGGGTCTTAACGTTAAATCTGCTTTTGATAAAACTGATTTTTTTCAGATTGGAGGGGGAATTTCAGTGAAAATTTTGGTACGCTCAGAATTTGCAAAAATGAGGGGAATAAAAATTTCAAGTATATATGAAGATTCCAACATTTTTGAAATTCGTGACCAAGCAACTATAGTCGGGTGGTTACGAGTGCAGATTATTTGTTGATGCAAAGTGTCTTGGATTTTTCTCTACAAGATCAAAGTGTAGTCATAATTCATTAGTGATGAGATCAAGTTTATGTCTATTTTCATAAAAGTGGGGTTGCATAACTGAGTCTTGAAGGAGTTTTTTTATCGGATTCTGTAGTGATGTTCACGTTGATGCCTGAGTCTTCGTACAAGCCGGTTGCACACGCAATTGCTTAGTGGTACAAAGTATCCAATTTAACTCTGCAAGGCAAATGAACTGTTTTCCGGACTAACAGCCAGGAAATGAGGATGTTTTGTGGTTTCAGTTGTGCCGGGACTAACGAGGAAGGCTATATACTTGCAATTCATGACTAAAAAGATGATATTATGGATCTTTCGGACAAAAACTGTACCAGTTGCTCATGGAATGGACTATACATTTGAGATTGTTATGAAAGACGAAGATTACATGTTTGACCTTGAACGAAGAAGAGAAGATTACTGTGTGTTATCAAATGATTTGATTCTGATGAAGATTTGCTAATTGAGAAGATTGCGGTTTGCTAATCAATCATTCAGGAGTATGCTTAAACATGATTACGGAATTGGGATTTCTGATTTCGCGGATATTCATTGATTTGAAGTTTATCCTTGTGGTAATTCGAAGTTTCTATCAATTGTCGGTTGGGTTTTGAAGATCAGAGGATCGAGCATAGGAGGAGTGCCTAACTGAATGCGGATGTGGTCAAAGTTGAAACGGAGAAGCTGCATTGATTTATTTCGAGTTAGTATTATTCAAGAAAATTATCGATTAAGCAAATCAAAGGAGGTTGGAAACGTGCAAACAAGAACCTGAATTGGAGAAATTGTTTCAGGGGGAATGTAATGCAGATAATGCAAACGTGAATCATCAATCAAGGGGGAATTTGTTGGCTCGTTCTATGACATCGACAGATACCATGATCGAAGTTGCAGAATATTAAAACACGGCTCTCATATTTCAAGATCAAATCAGCTTCGACAGTGACGGCCAAGGGGGAAATTGTTGATGCCCTCTGTGTTCGTCACTGTACGAGTAGACTAGATAGAGTGTGTGTCGAGTATTGTATAGAATAGATACGAACACATGACCCAAATGCAAACAAGAACAGTTTTGTAGTGTCACTTCATACGAAGTGATAGCTCACTTCGCACGAGGATAAAACGTGTGTATAAATAGTGTCGTGTGTTCATTGTTTTGTAAGTTTTTGGAGTTCCCAAAGGGGAAACGCTCGCAAAATTTATCCAGAATTTCGCCAGCTTGAGAAGATGTACTCTTTCGGTATTAATGAATGAAGCTTCCGCTTATTCTGTTTCTACTCCTTTCTTAATAATATTCTACCGAATTAGTGATATTATGTCCAAACTTCCATCTAGAACCGCCAGATCTTGGACTTAAAGAATCCCAAAAGAAGAAGGCATATGCTATCACTTCAAAGGTTGGAGAAACCCTTGTCCAAATTTCCCCATCCTCAATTTCTATAACTTTTGGTCAAAATGACCTACAAGGTAAAACTTCATTTGGCAAGCAAGAATTACATGTTGAGTTTATCGAACGTGGGTATGAGGGTCAGTTAACTGTTGTTACCATTTACAAACCAAACTTTTCTACGGAAATTAGATATTTTTTCCATACTCTGCTCATATGTCTTTCAACAAAGACCACCTCATTAAATGAGATTTCAAAAAATTAACAATTTCTAGGATGTTATTTTGACAAAATCTGATTTCAATCTATCCCATGTGTTGTTTATGGACTTGGTGGCAAACTATAATAAAATATGAAAAATAAAGCTTTTCTTTTGTATCCTAGACTTTTAAGCTATTATCTACAAAAATAACTTCTAGAAAAAGATTTTAAACAAGTAGTTGTTTTTGAGACGAAGAGTTACAACTGAGAGTTTTACTAGAATAAAAAAATATGGTCAAAGGTTTCTAAAACAAAAGCAAAGGGGGTGAGAAAATTTTGGATGAGTCCACATCACAAGCTCAAACCTCTGTTGCTGAGACTACTGCTCCTGATGATCATGACACCACGACTAGTGTTGTGAAACCCGCACTAGAAAAATCCAAAAAGAAACCATCTAAATCCAAAAAGCCCACCAAAACCAAAATTCATAAAAAGGCACCTCTGGAAGATGAGATCCCAGAGGATAATGTTGTGGTATCACAAAAGCCACTTGAAAACACTATTATTACTTCCTCACAATAGTTGGAAAGATCTCCACCTCAAAGCCAAACTCCTCCTACTTCCTCACAAAAGGAACAGGTTGTAAGCACAGGGATCCCACATTATGAATCAGATGATTCACTTGAATCTTTGTTTCAAAGCCCCTCTCCCAAGGCAAATTCTCTTTCTACCCCACAACCATCACCCTCAATTCCACCTACTATAATACCTCTGTTCGTGCAATTGAGATAACTCAGTCACAAATCAATTCCTCTCAATCACCTATTCATGAGAGGTCACCTCTACATGTGACTGAGTCTAAGATAAATCTCCTTGCTAACCATGAAACAGCTGAGGAGGCTACACCCAATGAGTTACAAGTAACTCTTGGTGGTAATTTAAGTGAAGCAGCCACTACAACTGATGACACATTAGTGTTTAAGTTGGATAGAGGTTACATCTATCAGACTTCCTTAAAGGCAACAACTGTTGAGGCTACAACTATAACCTCTACTCCAGTTGGAAGTCCCTAGTACCAAGAAAAAAGGGGCATTTGGTTCTGATAACATGGAGACTCCTCCTGTTGATGATCCAAATACAGCTACCTCTGGTAGGGATTCAGATGATTCTATTAAATTAGGTGAAATTGAGATACAGAGAATTGATGGAGAGAATGACATCAATGGAGTCTTCAATCACTGAAATAAAAGAAATGATGAAGAGGATGTTACAAAATTCTCAAAGCCAAGCATCAACACAACAAATTACCAACGAACTATGGAAATATGTGCAACCAATCATTCTAGCTCAAAGGAATTTGGCTGACATCCACCATGAAACTCACATGAAGCTAATCAGAAATATGGTTCAGGCCAGATACAAAGATACTCAAGCTGACATCAAGGCCATTAAAGAACATTTGGTAAAGACTACTGGCTCTACCCCTACAACAGTCCTTCAATAAGAAGTAGATGATGATGCCATAAGGGGGAGAGTGATAAACTTAGAAAGTTGCAGCCAGATTCAATGGTGCAACAAAGGCCAGGGTCTGCTAAAACCACTACTACAAACCAAACTTCTTCTACAGCATCAGATGCTGATGTTCAAAAATGGATTGATGAGACCCTGAACAAACAAGTAGAAGAGATTGTTGTAGAAAAGAAGAAAAGGCAAGATACACTGGAAAGCAAGGCTTCCAAACTCATTGAATATGAACAGGCTAAGAAGATGGAAAAAGAAGACATTAGCAGTTCAAAAAGAAGAAAGTCAACAAGAAATATTAGACAGACAATAACCACCTCTTCTAAAACCACTGTCATGCCTACAACAAGTGTATCCTATGCTCCAATCAAAACTAAACCAACACCACACTTCAAAAGAAACAAAACCTTCACCTAAGAAATCATCTCCACCACCAACAAATGTTGGTACAACAAATGTACCAACAGATGTTACATCACCACCATCAAACCAACCAACAGATGTTGTTACATCAAATGTATCAACAGATGTTACCTCAATCTCTGCCATCATCACATTTCCTACTTTAACCCAGCCATTATCCACACTACCAAGAATTCCAACACGACCACTCTCACCTCAAATCAAATTCCAACGCAAAAGGAAAAATGTTGTTGAAGATGATGTTGAAGGGATTCCATCACCAATCTCTTTGTCATGAAAGCCTATCACTTCATCAACATCCTCATCATCTTCATATAAAATAGCTTCACTTCCACCCATTTATCAACCACCATCCATTATATGTTTTACTACCAAATATCCTCTAGAACTAATGGCTGAGCAAAAAAGAAATTAAATCATTCTTCACAGCAGAGGATATCTCAAAGATAGACTTTCCATCTCTATTTGGTTACAGGAAGGCAAGAAATTTAGATGAATATCTAAAGTTGAAGGCAAAACACGCTGAGAACATAGCCAAAGAGAAAACCAAAGGGAAAGATGACAGGAATAGTCAAGGTATTTTGTCTTATGAACTGAGCAAAGTGAGAAAGATTGAAGACTTTGCCAAAGAAATGAGTAAGTCTATGTCAGAAAGGCCTGTAAATGTTGAGCTTGATGAAGAACTGAAACAGGGTTATCTTGACCAAATTATGCAACACAAACCTTACAAAGCTACTAGAGCACAATTCAAAGATTGGTCATCAAATGATCTCAAAGAAGAAATTGAGAGAATACAAGCAATGCTCAAAGATCCTCTACACAAGCTAACACCACCTAATTGGAAGAAAAACAGGCAGATGAATCAGAACAGAGCTTTAAAGCTTAAAAGGATGAAACAAGAGCTGGTTGCCGCAAATTATTGTAGTGCAAGGTCAGTTGCTAGATGGTCTGAGTCTAGGGTTATAGATACTTACAGAAAACTGGAAGATCTTAGAAAGAAAGATCTTACAGTTCCAAGAAAGCAGCCAACCCAATAGATGGTATCCCTCATTAGACCTAAACCCTTAAAAAGCATCCCTTATCCTATGTCTTACCCACATTTGCCTTACATTAAGTAAAAAAGGCAAAAGCAGATAGAAGTGGATGATGAACAGAGGTTTGAAGAACACAGAAAAGAGGGAATCAAAAATCAATTACTCTATAACACTAATGTTGCAAGTTAAAAACTAAAAGAAACAATCTCTAAACTTGTAAGCAAATCACTTCCACCAAGCCCAACAGTAAGTCTTCCCCCACAAAGGTCAATTGATTCAAAAATTATAAAATGGAAGTCATCCCCAGACACCCATGAATTGACACTTCTCATATCAAATGGCAAGATTCAAAAGCTGAAAATGGAGGATGCATATGGTCTGGATGCAGATGACTTCCAAGATCTATTGAACCTTGAATTGCAAAGGGATTTTGAAGACAAGTTTTCCATGAACTTTGAACTACAGTTCAAAGGGAAAATCAGATAATTACTTTTGAGAAATAAAAATCAGCAATAGAGAAGGGTTTTGGCATCATCTGTTCTAGGGGGAGATTGTTGGATCTATTGAACCCTATAAAAGAACATATGATTGAAAAGCCAAATCAATCTATAACATCTAATCCTTTATAATAAAGATCTACTGCTCTAAACTCTGCTGTGAATAAAGAATTCTTCACAAGATCGACTAGGATAAAGCTCTGCTAGAACAAAGGTCTGTTAGAGACAAACTCTGATAAAGAACCAAAGAACTGTTATAGCAAAGATCTGCTGAAAACCAATAGAGGATATCTTAGCAGTAGTTATCAACAGACTTTATATTGTATTTTAATGTAATAGTGTTTAGGTCTAGTAGTGTTTAGAGTTTGTTTAGTTTGTTAAATGTCACTTTAATAGTGACATCAGCTAAAGATGCTCAGTGGTTTGAAATGTACTATAAATAGAATAGTGCATGTACTATTCTATCCATCACTTTTCTTCTACACATTATGTACGAACAAATTAGAGTGGTCTTAGGCTGAGGGGGAGTTTGTAAATTGCATGCATACATGATTACAATGACAAAAGCATGTTAATGAAAACAATCTTTCTATTGTTGTGATTTCAAAGTTTACACAATTCTTCTGCACTGTTTCATTGATTATCTATCTTCTTACATTGATTTCATCTAAACAATCACATCAATATCAAACTTAGATCCTAACAAGAACTTTCATAATCAATGTGTGCACTTGACTTAAATTATTAGGTTGCTTAGAACTATCTTAATAGATCTTTCATCTTGTAATCTAAGTGGTCTTAGTAGCTCCTTACGATGTAAGCATATCTCTAGCCAATATCTACAATGTTGCAATGTTGGGATGTGCTTGAAATAGATGATATGTCATCTACCCATAGTGTTGAAGTAGCTATTATGCTCTAACTAGCCTTGATAAAAACACACAACTCATTCCACTTTTTATCCATTTGTCATATCCCATAGTCATACTATGTGGTAATGGTAACTAGAATCCTTATCAAGTATGGCTACTGGTGATTAGGTTTCTCATAATCAACTTCCTAATTCTTAGTGAAGAACTTTGTTGTAGGCCAAACTTTAAAGGTATACATAAATCTATCTATGATGGTTTTCATCGTGAAAATCTACTTACTCCCTAAAGCTTGGATGTTAGGAGGAAGGTTTAAGTAAGTCCCATACTTGGTTGTTTTTGTATGGATTGCATATCAGCGTCCTTGGTTCCAAACTATTTATCAAATTCTAAATCTAAAATTATGGTCTTGTAGTTAGTGATTTCATTACTTATATACTAAACCCTTCGTCCATAACCATGTAAGACCCCAAAATCAAGGTGTCTCACAGTTGGGTCATCAATGCATAAATAGTCTAAACCACTTGGATTTTTTTTCTTTTAATAAATTAAAGAATACGTAACGGAAGTCATTTAAGTCATTTCCCAAAAATGAGAAACATTCGAATTAAAAATACAAAACATAATTTAAAAGTTTAACTAAAATTTAATGTCTAGAATTTAATTATTAAAGCATCGTCTTCAACTAGAGATGCCAACTTCAATGATGGAGGTTGGCAACCAATAGCATTTTTAGTAAACATTAAATTATTACATATTTGGACAAAGTTTATTTAAAGATGAATAAAATCATCCAAAGTTTAAACATAACATAAAATTTTAGTTTATGATCCAACAAAGGATCCAAATACAACTTGTCCCAAATATAACACATGTCCAAATACGTGTGTACAAAACATGTTATCACAAATTCCCGAAGCCAGTTAGGTCCCTGAAAAACACGCTAACAAGTGTTAACACATTGGTTGGTGAGTTTACAGACTTAGGAAAAGGCAAATTAAATTAAAAAAATCCCTTTTTGAAAATACTTAGGCAAGTTTTCATCCCACGAAACTTCATTTTTAAACCATAGGCAAGACTCTTAGCTTCCTTTTATAAACTTTTAGACAAAACCTCCAGATTTTTCTCAAAGTTACATTAGACATGAAAATTAATTTAGAAAACTTGTGAGTACATAAGCTTGCAAGTAATGTGACACATGCTAACATCATAAGCCCATAATCAATGTGTACGCTTAGTTCCCCTAATAACAATTCCAAAGATATTTTCGGCACTAGGACCAAAGCGACTAGGCCACAATGGGTGGTTAAACCTATAGATCTATCAAATACTTCTTTTGCCCTATATAAGGCTAATGATTATGCTGGAGGGGAGAGTTCCATGGAGGTACCATCTTGAGGCACATAAGTTGCCTCACTTAAGTCTAGCATATTTCACAACAATAGTTGTCAAATAAACCTGAATGAAGTCACACACCGAGCTGATTGCTACAATCAAGTCTTGGGAGATTGATAGAGAGAGCTAAACCACAAGAATTCCATGATTGCTATCACGATAACCAGTCTAACACTGCCGTTATGTCTCAAAGTCATTCTAACATTGTTTTCAGTCATGTTCATGGAGTGTCAAACATTAATCCAATCATTGTTTTTAGTCCGATAACTCAAGCTAAGCTACAAGCTCAAAAGACAAACTACGTCTATGACATGTCTCTTCCGAACAACTCACCCATGCCCACTACTACTCAGCAACACCCTCAGCATGTCAATGTGGTTTTCAATCTAGTGAACCCTTCATCATCTCAAAATATCCCATCCACTCCCTCTGCAGAAAATCTAGCTTTTCTGACCATGCAGATCGAAGAAAATTTGGCTCTCGCAGCTTCTATGCTTAACAGTCTGAACGCCTTTCTCGTAGGTGATCTTTTGCCCCTATCCATTCTTGCAACTTAGATTAATCAGGTGGTCGAAGAAGACATAGAAGAACTGGATACGTCTTGGAACTTGGCTATGGTAGCTTTTCAAGCAGAGAAGTTTCAGAAAAGATAAGGTCGTCGTCCCATGTCAAATATTCACCCTAGATTCGTGAAAGACAAGCTGAGGTGCTACAAATGTCATGAATCGAGGTACTTTGCCAGAGATTGCAAAAAGATACCAATGGAATATGAAGCCACTCAGGCTGCTGCGGCTAGGAACTTAGAAATATCCATGGTTCCTGTTACTCAGCTCAAACTTCAACTTCAATATCAACTAGCAAAGGAGTCACTGGAGCATGAAAGGCGCTGATGGCACAAGAGTAACGTGGATTCAGCTGGGTGGATTGTTGGTGCATATTGGTGACAACAGCTTAACAATTTAATAGTTTAGTCTTTGGATATTTTGTATTGGGCTTAGCATTTGTGTTTAGCTTGTTTAGAGTTGTAATGGGCTTGGAGAATGGCCTAGCCCAGTCTAAAGCCTAGTATGCAGACATGTAGTATATATACATGTTGTGCATTAGGATTTTAAGTGATGAGATAGAAGGGATATAGAGGAGTGTGAGAAATCTACAGAAGGTGGCTGAGAGATTTCTTGTGAGTCTTGAATTGATTGTAAACATTCATGTTGGATAATCAATAGAAGACAGTTTGAAAGTAATTGTGTTCGTGTTCTTGTTTGGTTTTCTGTTAAATCTGATCTAGGGGATTCCGCACTCTAGATTGGATAGACGATTCTGTGACGATCCATACGGATTAGGGGACCTACAATTGGTATCAGAGCTTTCGGCTCTTGTTTTTTCTCGGTTCAGAATCGTAACAGTAGAAAAAGTTGGGTTTTTGGACGTTTTGGAGGCTGGATTGAAGTTTTGACGGCTGTTCTAGGGTTTCTGTTACTGTTTCGGATAAACAGCAAGGTATTTCGGATAGAAGGAGAGGATCTCGGATCAAAGGTGAAGCATTTCGGATTGAAGACTTGAATTTCGGATCAGAAAAGCTTGAATTTCGGATCAGAAAAGTGCATTTCAGATCAGAAAAGTGCATTTCGGATCATCAGAGTCGCATTTCGGATCATAACAGTCCATCTCAGATTGCATTTCGGATTCCAGCAGTTCATTTCGGATTGCATTTCATATTCCAGCAATCCATCTCGGATTGCATCTCGGATCAGAATAGTCCATCCCGGATTGCATCTCGGATCAGAATAGTACATTCCGGATTCCATCACAGATCACTATTCCGAATCACCATCTCGGATAAGCATCTCGGATCGCTGTTCCGAGTTTTCATCTCGGATTGTTAATCTGAGTTACTGTTTCGAATTTGGTACTCTTCCGAGTTTCATACAAAAAGGTGGAATGTTAATCAGCTGACGTAACTAGAGATAAACGTTTTCATACATAGAAGTTGATCCGTAATCAATCTTAACAAACCGACTGCACGGTTAGACTCGTGTGATTTTTAGGGCAAAAAATCACTAAAATCATAATCGGACAATATACATCATTGGATTCGTACGTCGAGACGAGTCTAAAGGTACAATTTGGTAAACACACTATTTGGACAATTTTGAACGTTTTTAACGGTACGGTTACGGTAAAACACGAAGAAGGACCAGAAGAGAGGTTAGATTTGGGTTTTAACACAGGTATACCAAAATCCATTTAAACTGATACTCTGCATGGTGAAGATGGTCAGAATGAACAATATCAGTGAGGGTCTTAATAACTTCCCAAAGTTGATGAATGCTGAACAATATGTAGACTGGAAAGAGAAGTTTGAGGCATTTGTTCAATGTGAAGATTCTAAGATGTGGAGCTGTATGATTTATGGGTATATTGCTCCCACACGTCGAGTTAACGGGAGAATTCTGGTGTTGTCATATGAGAAGATGGAAGACTCTGAGAAACGTATGTATGAGGCTGAGAAGAAAGCTTTAGCAGCGATAAAGATGTCCTTGCCAACTGATATGAAAAATAATTGTAATAGGTATGGATCGTCTAGAGAGCTGTGGGAAGCTTTAGGAAAACGTTATCAGAGTTCTTCAAGACAAAGTACATGTGAACAAACATGTTTAGCTGAGACTGGTGCTATGAAGATGAAGAAATAACTGTTAAGAAAGAAGAAAAGCAGGAAGCTGAGAAGGTGAGAATGGAAGTCAAGGATGCAAAAGCTTGTAGTGTTCATGGATGATACAAATGAGCTTACAGCAAAGGTACAGGTACAATTTCAATCTGTAAGTCATACTTGTCATAATTGCACTGAACTACAAGGTAAAGTTGACAAACTATCGGAGCAAAACAAAATCCTGTTAGCTGAATTAGAAAATCAGAAAGAGTCAAATGTTCTTTTGAGTAAGAGTGAGTTAAATAGTTTAAATAAGCTCAAATCAAATGAACAAGAAATCAACAGTTTGACAAACAAAGTCAATGAATTGTTACAGATCATTGAGTTGGCTCGTGAAACTGTGAAAGATAAGACTAACGAGCTTTCAGAAAAGTGCACAGAATTGGTTGGTGCACAAGCCAAAATTGTTGAACTTCATGAAAGGTTAGACAAATTTGGAAAAGCCTCGTTAGTCAGTAATCAAATTCAGTAAGGTTTGGAAAGGAGTGTGATAAAATGGCAGTGGGGTTTAGTAAAGTTTCATCTTCTAAGCATCAGGATTACTCCTTTTTACCAAATGAAAATGAGCTAACAGATTTTATGCCTACTACACCAGATGTAGTGGATCCGATAACAGTTCACATACCTAATAGTTCAGGTTCTTTGAAAGAATCAGTTAGGTCTAACAGTACACCTCATAAAGTGGATGAGGATACTGAAGACAAAACGGTCAAAACATTTAAAAAGGGATCTAACAGGAAGAAAATTTTTAAGAAAAGATCGTGTTTTAAATGTCACAACAAAGGACATGTGGCTAGTTGTTGTCCTTTTAAAAGGGGTAAGAAAGTGGAGACTGAGGTTGAGGTTAAGGATGGAAATCAGGTTGGGTCAAATAAGAATGTTAAACCAAGTTCTCAGACAAATCAACCAAGGTTTCAACCTAAATCTTCAACATCAGGAAGATTTGATAGTTCAAGAAAATTTTCTCCTAAATCAGGTCATGTTAATGGACAACCAAATTGTTTTACAAAGAAAAATTTTGGATATCAAATCGATACCAGACTTCTGGTAATCGAAATTTTCAAAGGAGAAACAAATATAGGGGTTTTAGTAACTCAAATGTTCAAGATAATCCAAAAATTTTTCAAAGTTCAGATTATGATAATGGGAGAAGAAGGTTATGAGATAATAATTTTCAAAGGTCGGCAACTACGAGAGTTTATTGGAACTCTCGCGATCAAAGATCTCGTGAAAATTATGATCTTGTTCAGCAACTTGGAAGACATCCAAGACACCAGTAGGGTGTGATGGATATTGGACATAATTAAGTTATAATGATATTCATGGCCAACCCAAAACCAGTAGGGTTTGGGTTCTCAAGTCTAACTAAGTTGTTGAGTTAGTGGAGGATGGCCAAGAAGGGCTGTTGATGTATTCAACAGTGGTTATTCCTGTAAAGCATCTGAGGTGAATAGTAGGTTACCCATGGTAACGAATTATTTACTTCTATGATCAAAAAAAGTTTACTAACAGTGAAAAATCTTTTGTCAGATTGAAGTGGTAGTCTGTTTATATTTAAATTTCTGTTTTTAAAACCTTACTCCATAAAAACAAAAATTTAGGGGGAGAAATTTCCCTAAGCCAAAAAGAGTTTTAGTTAGTGCGTGAGTTTAGAGGGAGTAAGTTGAAAAGTTTAAGTTTTCAAAAATAAAAAATGAGTTTCACTGTTTGGAAAAGAAGAAATGATAGTACATCAGCAAGTTAGATTGTCACACTAATATTCACTAATATTTAAAACTAAATTGCTTAAGTTTGATAGCATCTTCATCATATGATGTACCAGTAGGCAAAAAAGCATGAAATATTCAACTTACCCTTGTGATACAAATATAATAAACTGTGTATGAGTGGGTAACAAATCAGTGGCGTATGGTTTTATAACCTTAAATCATGCGTTGATGGTTGCCAAATTCTGAGGTTTTAGGTCTTTATATCGTTATTTCATCCGGGGTATCAAGGTTGTCCTTCTCCTGCATCCAGATATATGTTGGCCTAGGCACAACCTGGATATCTTAAAAGAGATAAAATGCCAAATCCTAAAAATTGAAGAAGCTCTCCTAGAGAGCCATTCAAATGTGCAAATTGCATGATTCGTACCAAAATTTGGTATTTGCCCTAACCCTCATTGGATATTGGTCTCTTTGCTGTACTGAAGTACTGACCTGCTCACCAATTATCTAACGTTGTAATTCAAAAGGATGAATTTCGGTATACTCACCTACTACGAGGAATTTTTGTGCATACCTTGATCGTGGGGGTATGTTCTAAAGTGGGACACACTATATATCTGTATAAATTATCTAAACATATCACTAGGTAATGGTACTTGAAATGTTCATGTATTTTGTTTTAAGTGGATAAACAATACTGGTAATCATCTTGAACTGCTTTTCATGAATATTGCATATAGAATTATCAAATAGTGTGAAAACAGTTTGGTGTTGCTGATATGATCTTCTTACCGGTGATTCTCACAAAAATAGAGTGTTAATTTTCTTCTTAGTTATTTGTTTTCATAAAGTATAAAAATTCATTAAGATTTGCTTTTAAAGTCTCCTAGTTTGAACTGATAAGGTGTTATTTTTGCATGATAAGAGAAAATATTGGTTTATCTTTAATGTGGAAAAGAACTAATGGTTTTTCGAGTTACTTGCTTGTGTTTCTAAACAGATTGATGTGGTTATCAAAATGAAGTGCAGAATTCAAGTGAAGTACATTTTAAGAGTGGAGTAAAGAGTGTATGAAGATGAATGGTAGGATCCTTCTACTACATTGCAAAGGGAGATATAGAGGAATTTGGATATAAGAGCTTAACCAGAGAATGCTAGCTAGCTAATCTACAACAAATGAAAGTTTTGGAGATTGATAGCATCAGCAAAGGGGGAGTCTGTTAATGTCAGAATTTGCATGTAGCTGAAGCTATCCAAAGACCAAAAGATCACATGAAGTTTGAAGACAAAATTACACTATGAAGCTATTGTCAAGGGGGAGTCTGTTTGTGCATATTGGTGACAACAGCTTAATAGTTTAATAGTTTAGTCTTTGGATATTTTGTATTGGGCTTAGCATTTGTGTCTAGCTTGTTTAGAGTTGTAATGAGCTTGGAGAATGGCCTAGCCTAGTCTAAAGCCTAGTATGCAGACATGTAGTATATATGCATGTTGTGCATTAGGGTTTTAAGTGATGAGATAGAAGAGACAGAGAGGAGACTGAGAGATTTCTTGTGAGTCTTGAATTGATTGTAAACATTCATGTTGGATAATCATTAGAAGACATTTTGAAAGTAATTGTGTTCGTGTTCTTGTTCGGTTTTCTGTGAAATCTGATCTAGGGGATTCCGCACTCTAGATTGGATAGACGATTCGGTGACGATCCATACAGATTAGGGGACCTACATGGATGCTACAGCACAAGTGGAGTATCACAAGATCTTGGAAGTTGTAGAAACAAACCACCAATGCTTGATGGCGTAGACCGAGGAACCCAAAACTCTCTCTGAAACGATAAACTCTCTTTGTGTTCCGAACAATGTAGAAATAAAATTTGACAGTTGATAGCAAATAATTTCGCTCTAATCAACGATTACAACAGTGCCATGTCTAAATGCATTGGTCTTCGAGAGAACAATAAAATTCTCTATGAAAAGATTGACGCACTAAAGAAGGACATAGCTTAGCTCCACTTGGACGTTAATCAACTAAAATATTAGGTCCATGATTAAAAAAATATACTAAATATAAAAAACTATGGAATGCGACTCTGTGCGAGCTGAGCTGGAACATCTCATTGGAAAGTATCAACAAAATGAGTTGAACTTAAAGAGATTTGATACTTCTAACGAGACTTTTCGTAATCTATTTAATGTTCAACTGGCATTCAAGGAAAACAAAGGCAAAGGGTTGGGTTATAAACAAGTTCCTCCGCCATATAATGATAATTATTATAGAATGCCTGTTACTGAACAAGAGCTAGAAAATTATAATAAAATGATGTACGACAAACCAAGGGATTACATTCCATGGGAACCTTTCAAACCAAAGAACGCCAGACCCACTGATTTTCAAAAGCCCATGGGTTTTGTTATAAAACATTAATCAAGAATGCTTAAATGAATCAGTTAAAAATTTAGAAGATGAGAAAGAGTCGATGAAAATTCCATCCGAGAATTCTCAAGAAAATATATCAAATTTTGATTCTGTAGACAATATTAACTGTCTTAGTGCACGTGCGGAGTCATTGATACTTAAGGAGCGGTCAGAAGTGGATGATGAATATGAATGGGGGATCGGCTCCTCCGATGAGCAACTGGTCTGACCTAACTCAGCTAGCAGAGGCGGAATTCATTGCTAGAGAGGATGATAAACGAACAAGTGAGATCTTACTATTTAACTACTTTGAATGTATTGATTGACATGCAAAGTACAAGGCAACTAAACAAATCAACAGGGCTTCGCCGTACCAACTGAACTAACACTGTCTAGCTCTAACACAACACTCCTCTATTTATAGGTTGACATGACTCGCACTAGAGTGTGTGAAACAGAGACTGTGACTCGTGCGAGTAGGTGCCTCATACATGTGATAGAGTATCACTCGTACGAGTCATGTACTTCACTCGTACGAGTCTCTTACAAAATACATAAAACAAACAATAACATTTATACATAAGACGTTTAAGCCCTATATAAAATATCGACACATCCTAGACGTAGGCAATAGACATAATGCACCAACAAACTCCCCCTTGGATGTTGCCGCAGTCTGGATAGTCTTAAAAAAATCTTCATATGATTTGACGTTTAATGACCAAAAAACCGCTTCGGAGGCTTGTGACGCTCCTCAAAAGCAATAGGCGTTTGATCTGTTGGAGGAGCTCGGTTCACTGTATTGCCAAACTGAAAACTTCTCAGCGATTCTATGCAAGCTCACTCCACTATTCTAGCTTCCTTCTTTTCCTTCTTCTTTTGCTTCGTCTCCTCCAGCTTCCTCCAAGAAGTGTTCCATGTCGATCCTGAATGCATATCATTGGCAAAGCAGACATTAACAATCTTCTGAAACTGGAGTGCTTGCTGTTTATCTTTCTCTTCGTAGCTGATCTTGTTGTAGAACAAGCAATCTATATCTTTCTCTATACAATTTCCTAGCCACATCGGGTCTAGTACTCGAATGCCACGCCACAACCCATATATTCGATTGAGTGCTATGACGGCTTCGGTTAGCTCCTCGGTTATCTTCCACGAGTCATCATCAGGGTGCACGCAAATAACAACTTCTCCTGTATTGGAGTCATAGTGCCGCCACTTGAAGATTTTGTGGAAATCCTGCTCCATCTGTATCATAGGCATATTCTTCATTACTTTTGGCCTCTTTACGATGAGCGTAACATCCTTCTCTTTAGGCAGTGGATCTATCTTCGTAATACATCTCGGAAAGTGAGGTTTCCAGTGTATAAATCCATGTGCAGCTTCAAGCTTAATCAACTTCCATAGCCTTTGGTCGTGAAATTTCATCTTTAGATTTATCATCTTTGTTTGCACCAGCCCTTTGATATCCCAATAAGGCAAGGATTTGATGTTGCTCAAATATCTAAAGTACTGGATTCCAAACTCTTTTTTGATCGCGTAAACGTTAAGCTCTTCTGTCACACCCTCAATTTCCACTTGCGGAGTTTTACCGCGAGGCGTGTGAACAAACCAGAATCTGAAACACTAGTACGTCGAACGACTCTATATGATTTGATAATACGTTTTCCAAAAATCATTTGTTTAACCATTCATCGTAGATTTTATATTGTCTTAGTTAGTTACCAATGTTTAGCGGAAGCATTAGTTTTTATGGTTGAGCAGAAGCATAAAATAAGTAGTGAAACGGGCGCCAACACAAACGCCAAAACAAATGAAAAACCCAAAACAATGTTTGTAATGAGACTCGATAAAAGATGTCTTGTTCAATGTGTGTGAGTGCACCTAGAGCTCCTAGCATCCTGAGAAACATGTAAAGAAACAAGTGTCAACATTAAAGATGAGTGAGTTCACAGGTTTTCATAAATTCGTTTGTTCGGTTATGAGTTTGTTTCCCCCGTTATCCCTAACCCGGGATAACGATTTAGTTCCATTATTCCCAACCCGGAATAATAATAATGTTGGTTCAATTATTCCAAACCCGGAATAATAAGGTTGTTGTTTCCATTATCCCTAACCCGGGATAATATAGTTGATTTGTAATTAAGTTCAATGTTAACATATATAGGTAGCTAGCCTAAAGTCATGTCACGTAAGTGTTCGCGATCGAAGCTGACTGTTGTGCCTCCGTGTTGCCAGGCCTATCACTGACCATGGCGAAGTTAGGCCAAATTATTCACCCGTTGACCATACCCGGTCGGCTAGCGCGACTAGCTCGGATGGGGCTTGTCGGGCCCAGTAGTATTACTTATAATTCCCCCGCTATTAAAACCCAATACTAACGATCCGAGAGATTGACGAGGACTTAAGTGATATAGCTGCTTAGTGACCATAACGTTACATTAACATTAACTTAGTTACCGAATAGTTATGTGACGTTAATTTCATATAACGTAAAGAGATTGAGTTGAAGAGTGTATACATGTTTCTCCCCCTGTTGTTTAAAACCGGATAAAATTAGGGGCCGTGAACTCACCTTTAGTTGCTCGGTTAGTGTAGCAAAGAAGTTGTAAGGGATGGGACCGCTAATTGCGTCCTAACAAACCAATTGATTTCAAGTCAGTGTGTGAACACACCAATACAAATTCTACACGTAATTTACGCACAAAGTGATACACACAACAAAATACCTAACACTCAAACATGCATGCAAGTATCCTCATGTGAACATAGTAATAAAAACAATTTATCATGAACATAATCCAATCCATGCAACAATTTGGTGCACACAATCACAAGTTATCAAATTTCAGCTTACATACTCATAATTCAGCTGTTTTCTAGGATTTTTATAAAATAGTTCCAACATTCCAAAAATTCCAATTATTTTACAGCAGGTGAAAACTATATTGTAGAAATTTATATAAATTTTTCAAGTGCTAATTCGTTACCATTTAACCATAAATATTAATATACTAGGCTGCAGTCAGATTCGTCGCTTTCTGACTGCAGTCCACGGAAGAATTTATTTAAAAATCACTGATCGTCCAATTAACAAAATTCCAGTTGGAGTTGCCCGGAAATTTCCATACCTAGTTGCTGTACAAATTTCATGATTCGACTCCCTACTGATTATAAAATCCAACTCGATAAACAACTAACAAAATTTCAGGATTTTCACAGCTTTAGTTACTGAACTTATTTGGCCACTTAAAAATATCAAACGACTTCAGAAAAATATGAATCCAGCGCCATTAGATTCGTTATTCAAATCTCTACGTTTTAGATTTCAGAAATCCGTTTTTCGACAATTAATGACCGAGTTACAGCCAGTTGAAGTCGGCTGTAACAATCACTCAGCAACCTGTTTCAGCATTTTGTTACCACTAATTCGCATAAACCGTCAATATAATGAACCTAGGCAATCAAGAACCGATTTTTCTAATCATAGATCAATACATATATTACATCCATGCAAACCCTAATCAATATCTCTAGTCTTTATAAACAAAACACACTCGCAAACTATGAGTTCCGAAAACAATCATTCATGCAAACAATGATCAATCAGCCGATTAACAACATAATCATTACATTCAAACACATATAATCCGAATATGATCTTGCAAACGATTATAAATCCTAACCTTTAATAATGGTGAATAACGAGTCAAGACTTGGATGAGAATGGATTCGGCTGTTCAAGCAAGATCACGACCGAAAGAATGAGATGAACAATCTGCTGTCGCGATCGAGAGATGATGATGGAGTTGTAACAAGCTGCTTGCGGTCGAGGGACTGAAAGGGGAGGCTGCTCGCGATCAAAGGGACAAGAGTAAGGCTGCCGACGGCTGTTTTGCTATTAGGGTTTTGTGTTGTGAAGGAACATGCATGTGTTAGTATATATAGGCGCAAGATGATCAAGAAAGGGGAATAGGTTGCGGTTTGGGTTTGATCTCGGGGCCGAGGGCTTGGGTGGGTCGGTTTGGGTTGTTTTGCTCGCGACATGGTTTTGGGTTTTAAGGTTTGGGTTCTAAACTTGATCCCCAAGTTTAGTTCCTTGAGTCGCAAGAAAAAGAGGCCGGCTCGTGTCGCGATTTGGCTCGATTCATTTGTTTATTTATTACGTCTATACATTATAACTAACATAAAGCACAAACTTGGATATCACATAATAACGTAGCACGTAATTTATTCGACAAGTATTGCGTTTAAGTTATCCGAAAACCCGAGATGTCACATTATCCCCATGTTGAAAGAATTTTCGTCCCGAAAATTGAGTAAACGCGGTTTAGAATGCAGCGTACATGTTTAGAGTGCCACGCACAAAGAGTTAGTTCATTAACGATGGTACGCGAAGTTACAAGAAGTTCCCAAGTGCCATGCACAAAGATTCCCAAGTGCCATGCACAAGAATTTAGTTAACAATGGTACACGAAAGTATGAGAAATTTCCAGGTTGTCACATCATCCCCATGTTGAAAGAATTTTCGTCCCGAAAATTTAGTTATTGGTATCGTTAGTTTGCTGCTCAGTTGCGAAGAGGTGTGGGTATTTGCTTTTCATTTGGTCCTCTCTTTCCCACGTGAACTCCGGTCCACGCTTAGAGTCCCAACGAACCTTAACGATCGGAATCTTGCTGTGCCTTCGAGTCTTGATCTCACGATCCATGATCTCGATAGGCTGTTCCACAAAGTGCAGTTGTTCATCCACTTGAATCTCATCCAATGGAATGACTAGAGTTTCATCTGATAGACACTTCTTCAGATTTGACACGTGAAATACGTTGTGAACTCCACTGAGTTCGGCAGGAAGGTCTAATTGATAAGCTACGGGTCCAATACGTTTCAAGATCACAAACGGACCTACGTATCGTGGGTTTAATTTGCCCCGTTTTCCAAAGCGGATTACACCCTTCCAGGGTGACACCTTTAGTAGGACGTGGTCGCCTACTTGAAATTCGAGCGGTTTGCGTCGTTGATCAGCTAGCTTTTATGTCGATCTCGTGCCGCCGCCATGCGGTTTCTGATTTGTATAATCTTTTCAGTAGCCTCAAGTATTAACTCAGGGCCTGTGAGTTGACTGTCACCGACTTCTGCCCAACAGACCGGTGATCTACATTTACGACCGTATAGTGCCTCAAACGGTGCTGCCGATATACTTGTATGGTAACTGTTGTTATACGAGAATTCCACTAAAGGCAGGTGGATTTCCCAACTATTTCCAAAGTCTACTACGCATGCCCTAAGCATGTCTTCCAAGGTCTGTATGGTCCTTTCGCTTTGACCATCAGTCTGAGGGTGATAGGCTGTGCTCATATCTAAGCGTGTTCCCAACGCTTTCTGAAGTGATTGCCAGAAGTTGGACGTGAAGCGAGCATCTCTGTCTGAGATGATGGATGTTGGCACTCCGTGCTGAGAAACTACTTCCTTAATGTAGATGCGAGTCAACTTCTCCATCTTATCTGTTTCTTTAATAGCTAGGAAGTGTGCGGACTTAGTTAAACGATCCACAATCACCCAGATGGTATCGCAACCACCCAAAGTTCGCGGAAGTTTAGTGATGAAGTCCATCGAGATCTGATCCCATTTCCACACTGGGATCTCAGGTTGTTGAAGTAGTCCCGATGGCTTTTGATACTCTACCTTGACTTTTGCACAAGTCAAACACTTACTCACGTAGGTGGCTATATCAGCTTTCATGTTGGGCCACCAATACGCAGCTTTAAGGTCTTGATACATCTTATCCGAACCAGGATGGACAGAGTATCGGGATTTGTGAGCTTCGTCCATGACTAGCTCTCTGAGGTTTCCGTAGAGAGGTACCCATATGCGATTCATGAAATACCGGGCTCCATTGGGTTTTACTTCCCAATCGCGTTCCATTTTTCCCACCGATTCGACCTTGATGTTTTCTTCCTTAACTGCTTCTAACTGCGCGTCGCGTATCTGTTCGGGTAACCCCGAATGAATGGTAAACTGTAGTGCTCGTACCCGACGAGGTTTCAAGTGCTCCTTCCTATTGAGGGCATCAGCTACCACGTTAGCTTTACCTGGGTGATACCGAATGGCACATTCATAATCGTTCAAGAGTTCGACCCAGCGACGCTGTCGCATGTTCAACTCCTTCTGGTCGAAGATGTGTTGGAGGCTCTTGTTATCTGTATAGATTGTGCACTTTGTTCCATATAGGTAGTGTCTCCAAATATTAAGCGCAAACACCACTGCTCCCAATTCCAGGTCATGTGTTGTGTAGTTTTTCTCGTGAACCTTCAATTGTCAGGACGCATACGCGATGACCTTATCACGTTGCATGAGTACGCATCCCAATCCCTGAATAGAAGCATCACAATATACTACAAAATCATCAGTCCCTTCCGGCAAGGACAGAATGGGTGCACTGCAAAGTTTCTGCTTCAGCAATTGAAATGCCGCTTCCTGCTTGTCACCCCAAGCATACTTGATGCCTTTCTGGGTGAGGGTGGTAAGCGGTTGCGCGATCTTTGAAAATCCCTCGATGAAACGTCTGTAGTAACCAGCCAAACCCAAAAATTGGCGGATCTCCGTCGGTGTCCTGGGTGCTTCCCAGTTCTTGATAGCATCGATCTTGGCGGGATCAACGTGGATACCCTTTTCATTCACGATATGCCCGAGGAACTGAACTTCCTGAATCCAGAAATCACACTTTGAAAGCTTGGCATACAGTTTCCCCTGTTGAAGTAATTCCAGCAGTAATCGTAAATGTTCAGCATGTTCTGCTTCACCTTTAGAGTAGATGAGTATGTCATCGATGAACACAATGACAAACTTGTCGAGATACGGTTTACACACACGGTTCATGAGGTCCATGAACACCGCGGGTGCGTTGGTGAGAGCGAAGGGCATGACCAAAAACTCATAATGGCCATACCGAGTACGAAATGCCGTCTTAGTAATATCCTCCTCCCTAACGCGTAACTGGTGATAACCGGACCGTAGATCAATCTTGGAGTAGTAGCTTGACCCTTGAAGTTGGTCGAAGAGATCGTCGATGCGAGGTAATGGGTATCGGTTCTTGACAGTAACCTTATTGAGTTCCCTGTAGTCGATGCACATGCGGAAGGTCCCGTTCTTCTTCTTGACAAAAAAGGACTGGAGCTCCCCATAGCGAAGTACTGGGTCGGATAAATCCTTTTTCTAACAATTCCTGAAGCTGGGTAGACAGCTCTTGCAACTCGGCTGGAGCTAAACGGTATGGGGCCTTGGCGATAGGAGTTGCATGGTTCGCCAATTCGATTTCAAACTCCACTTGTCGATGTGGTGGAAGACCAGGTAACTCCTCTGGAAATACATCGGAAAAATCACGGACGACAGGGATGTCTTCTATACGTTTCTCGTCCTTAGGCTGTTCGGTAACCAGTGCGAGTAAAGCGAAGGAATTCTTTCTCCGAAGATACTTCTGCGCTTGCATGTAAGAGATAATGTTGGTGACGACGCTTGCCTTCTCGCCTTGCACCGTCAAGATTTCGTCGTTAGAGAGCGGAATACGGATAGATTTTTCGAAGCAGAGAACTTCAGCCCGGACGTCGGATAGCCAGTCCATTCCGACTACCACGTCAAAACTACCCAGGGTAGTTGTCATCAGATCAATGGTAAAGGTGTGACCCGCGAGTTTGAGTTGACAGCCGGATACTATATGGGTCACATCTACGGATTTACCATCTGCTAGTTCTATGACATAAGGGGTCTCTAAGGGTTTAGGCGTGAGATTTAGGTTCTTCCTAAAAGACTCAGATATAAAACTCCTATCCGCACCCGTATCAAAAAGCACAGTAGCAAAATGTTCATTAAGGGGAAACTTACCGGTGACCACGTTCGAGTCGTTGCTGGCCTCTCCGCGGCCCAATGTAAATGGGCGACCTTTGGCACCTCCTGTGCCACCATTTCCATTATTGTTGTTGTTATTGTTGTTGTTATGGTTATTGTGGTTGTGGTTGTTCCCACCATTGTTGTTGTTGTTACGCAGCTGTGGGCAGTCTCTTTTGAAGTGGGCAGTGCTACCACACAGATAGCATCCCCGGTTAACACCCTGTTGTGGGCCTTGGGGTTGATTTTGGTTCTGTCGGGACATGATTTCCCCATGACAATCCTTTGCCGCATGTCCCATCTTGCCACATCGTTGGCAGCGATTTCCGGCACAAGGGCCGTTATGATGAAGATTACAGCGGGTGCACTGCGGCTTTCGACCTACATAGCCGCTTGCGTTCTGGTTGTTGTTGTTGTTGTTGTTGGCGGGCTGATTTTGGTGACCCCGGTGGCTGTTGTAATGATTGAACCGTTTCTGGTTCCCCTGTTGTGGCTGGGATGACGAAGACTGTCGAGCAGACGAGTCTTCAAACTTTCTTTTATTGTCAGGGGCAACTTCAGTCGTACCTCGTGCTGGCAACTTCTTTTGTTCCACCGCCTTATCGGTGAGTTTGTGCGCCAATCGGATTGCTTGATGTTCGGTTGCAGGGTTACTATCCATTACCATACCCTGAATCTCCGGGACCAGACCCCCAAGGTAGAACTCGAGCCGTTTCTCCACAGTGTTAGCCAGATCGGGACACAGAAATACCAAGTCATGATGTTTTGCTGTGTAAGCTTCGATGTCAGATCCCACCATCTTGTGGTTCCATAAGGCTTGCTCCAACTGCTGAACCCTGTCCCGTGGACAGTACTCCTCTTTGATTAGGGCTTTAAACTCGACCCAGGCCATTGCGTTTGCAGCAACAAGTCCACGCGTTTGGACTTGTGCATTCCACCAAGTTAGTGCCCCATCCTCCAACGTTAAGGCAGCATACTTGACCTTGTTGGCCTCTAGACAGTTACACATTTCAAATACTGATTCAGATTTTTCGATCCAGCGGACCAGTCCAATGGGTCCTTCTGCCCCCGAGAATTTGCTTGGTTTCGCGTCGAGGAACATCTTGTAGGGGTTAAAACCCCCTCCTGCTGACAGAGAACAGGTAGTCAGCGAGGAATTCTACTAGCCAAACTATTAGATTTTCACACGAAAATTTAATAATGGTTACCTGCCGGTTGGTTCTGAACACCCGCTAAAGCTGCGTTCACGTGCTCTTGAATCATGGCAGCTAGTTCTTCGGGTGTCATGTTAAGGTTTCCACGTCGTCCAGTTGCCATTTCAGATAAACTAAAGAAAACAAAGCGGGGATTGGCGAGACGAGTCAGTCTTCTACGTCTCCATCTCCCAAGTCGCTATCGTTGCCGTCATCCTCCGCGGCGTTTCCAGCTTCTACAGACGGGTCTTCCTCCGGATCCTCCTCTGGATCCTCCTCTTCTTCCTCTACCGGCGCTGGAGGGGCCGATGCTGGTGCGGGTACTGGTACAAGTGCCTGATTCTGTTCTAGTTCTTGAATTCTCCAGCTGGACTCAAGAACTCTGTCTTCGAGCCAGTCAGCCCTCAGCTGCTCAGCACGAAGATCTTTAGCTAAAGTGTTACGAGCTATCTTATTCTCATGTTGCTCTTCCTCGAGCTCTCCAGTCTTACCGTCAATTGTCGTATCTTCCATCCCTTTGCTAGGATAGTTTCCTGCATTCTCTCTAGTTGCTCCTGTTGTTTTCTTATCATATTTCTAAGTAGGTCATTCCCTACTTCTACAGAGTTAACCGGTTGACCGGCACAGCGATGGTTGGGCGTGATGACGACTCCTCCCCCAGAGCGAGCCTTTTCCTCGCAGCTGAGCGTGTCTCCACGCCATAAGATGGTAAGGGTTCCACCATAGGTGCCTTTCCTGGCGCTCTTGGTGGCGTAAGTTTGTCGTATGATGATGACGATGATGATGATGACATTGCCTGTTAGGTTGTGTGGTTAGTTACGAGTTGTTTTCATTTCTTATTATGAAGTCATAATCTACATAACACAGTTGTGGTACATCGCATAACAAGATATAACAGTTCGGTGCCAAACTACGTCTAGTGTCGTGTATTCAGCTATAGTTTAGGTCTACTTCTAATGCAAACCTGGTTCTCTATAGCTAGTGGCTCTGATACCAATCTGTCACACCCTTAATTTCCACTTGCGGAGTTTTACCGTGAGGCGTGTGAACAAACCAGAATCTGAAACACTAGTACGTCGAACGACTCTATATGATTTGATAATACGTTTTCCAAAAATCATTTGTTTAACCATTCATCGTAGATTTTATATTGTCTTAGTTAGTTACCAATGTTTAGCGGAAGCATTAGTTTTTATGGTTGAGCAGAAGCATAAAATAAGTAGTGAAACGGGCGCCAACACAAACGCCAAAACAAATGAAAAACCCAAAACAATGTTTGTAATGAGACTCGATAAAAGATGTCTTGTTCAATGTGTGTGAGTGCACCTAGAGCTCCTAGCGTCATGAGAAACATGTAAAGAAACAAGTGTCAACATTAAAGATGAGTGAGTTCACAGGTTTTCATAAATTCGTTTGTTCGGTTATGAGTTTGTTTCCCCCGTTATCCCTAACCCGGGATAACGATTTAGTTCCATTATTCCCAACCCGGAATAATAATAATGTTGGTTCCATTATTCCAAACCCGGAATAATAAGGTTGTTGTTTCCATTATCCCTAACCCGGGATAATATAGTTGATTCGTAATTAAGTTCAATGTTAACATATATAGGTAGCTAGCCTAAAGTCATGTCACGTAAGTGTTCGCGATCGAAGCTGACTGTTGTGCCTCCGTGTTGCCAGGCCTATCACTGACCATGGTGAAGTTAGGCCAAATTATTCACCCGTTGACCATACCCGGTCGGCTAGCGCGACTAGCTCGGATGGGGCTTGTCGGGCCCAGTAGTACTACTTATAATTCCCCCGCTATTAAAACCCAATACTAACGATCCGAGAGATTGACGAGGACTTAAGTGATATAGCTGCTTAGTGACCATAACGTTACATTAACATTAACTTAGTTACCGAATAGTTATGTGACGTTAATTTCATATAACGTAAAGAGATTGAGTTGAAGAGTGTATATATGTTTCTCCCCTGTTGTTTAAAACCGGATAAAATTAGGGGCCGTGAACTCACCTTTAGTTGCTCGGTTAGTGTAGCAAAGAAGTTGTAAGGGATGGGACCGCTAATTGCGTCCTAACAAACCAATTGATTTCAAGTCAGTGTGTGAACACACCAATACAAATTCTACACGTAATTTACGCACAAAGTGATACACACAACAAAATACCTAACACTCAAACATGCATGCAAGTATCCTCATGTGAACATAGTAATCAAAAAAATTTATCATGAACATAATCCAATCCATGCAACAATTTGGTGCACACAATCACAAGTTATCAAATTTCAGCTTACATACTCATAATTCAGCTGTTTTCTAGGATTTTTATAAAATAGTTCCAACGTTCCAAAAATTCCAATTATTTTACAGCAGGTGACAACTATATTGTAGAAATTTATATAAATTTTCAAGTCCTAATTCTTTACCATTTAACCATAAATATTAATATACTAGGCTGCAGTCAGATTCGTCGCTTTTGACTGCAGTCCACGGAAGAATTTATTTAAAAATCACTGATCGTCCAATTAACAAAATTCCAGTTGGAGTTGCCCAGAAATTTCCATACCTAGTTGCTGTACAAATTTCATGATTCGACTCCCTACTGATTATAAAATCCAACTCGATAAACAACTAACAAAATTTCAGGATTTTCACAGCTTTAGTTACTGAACTTATTTGGCCACTTAAAAATATCAAACGACTTCAGAAAAATATGAATCCAGCGCCATTAGATTCTTTATTCAATCTCTACGTTTTAGACTTCAGAAAATCCGTTTTTCGACAACTAATGACCGAGTTAAAGCCAGTTGAAGTCGGCTGTAACTATCACTCAGCAACCTGTTTCAGCATTTTGTTACCACTAATTCGCATAAACCGTCAATATAATGAACCTAGGCAATCAAGAACCGATTTTTCTAATCATAGATCAATACATATATTACATCCATGCAAACCCTAATCAATATCTCTAGTCTTTATAAACAAAACACACTCGCAAACTATGAGTTCCGAAAACAATCATTCATGCAAACCATGATCAATCAGCCGATTAACAACATAATCATTACATTCAAACACATATAATCCGAATATGATCTTGCAAACGATTATAAATCCTAACCTTTAATAATGGTGAATAACGAGTCAAGACTTAGATGAGAATGGATTCGGCTGTTCAAGCAAGATCACGACCGAAAGAATGAGATGAACAATCTGCTGTCGCGACCGAGAGATGATGATGGAGTTGTAACAAGCTGCTTGCGGTCGAGGGACTGAAAGGGGAGGCTGCTCGCGATCAAAGGGACAAGAGTAAGGCTGCCGACGGCTGTTTTGCTATTAGGGTTTTGTGTTGTGAAGGAACATGCATGTGTTAGTATATATAGGCGCAAGATGATCAAGAAAGGGGAATAGGTTGCGGTTTGGGTTTGATCTCGGGGCCAGGGCTTGGGTGGGTCGGTTTGGGTTGTTTGCTCGCGACATGGTTTTGGGTTTAAGGTTTGGGTTCTAAACTTGATCCCCAAGTTTAGTTCCTTGAGTCGCAAGAAAAAGAGGTCGGCTCGTGTCGCGATTTGGCTCGATTCATTTGTTTATTTATTACGTCTATACATTATAACTAACATAAAGCACAAACTTGGATATCACATAATAACGTAGCACGTAATTTATTCGACAAGTATTGCGTTTAAGTTATCCGAAAACCCGAGATGTCACATCTTCAATCCAACCCCAGCTTATAATGTCCCCAGAGAAATATCTGCGTCACGTGTAAAGAACGCTAGAGGAAGTTTGAACTTTCGCTCGGCTGGTGAACTCTTAAACAACTTCTTCCTCATTTCGGCAATTTCAGCTCTACTAAACTGTTGAGGAATTGTTCCCTGTTTAGCAGCTTCTTCGACCTTTCGTTTCAGCACATTGGCATTCTCTGTTGCAAACAGTTCAGTGAAAGTTAGGGAGTCATCTGTACTCTGATCAACAAGATTAGAAACATCGTCATCAGAATCATCCTCCACGACAACTCGATCATAATCATTAGCCTCTTCAACGTGTTCAAATACATAATCGTTTGGCTCGAATGTGCTAATCTCGTTCGGCTCATCTTTGAAATCAAACTCAAACTTTTCTTCATCCACGCATAACATTTTGGCAATCTCTTCCTTAGAATAGCTATGGATAAATTCTCCCTCCTCAACATCATGCTCAAGATAAAAAAATCTTTGATTTCGGCATGACAGGAACGGTAGATGTACCAATTACCGAGAAGATTCCTGCCTGCTGAGCATCGGAATGACCTTCAGTTCTGTCCTTATCACCTTCCTCAGCCGTTTGATTTGCAGAGTCGTCTAGATACACAGAATAATCAATCTCTTCATTTAGAACAAACTCTGTTACACGAATACCCGCACCACGTACATTATCATCATCATCACCACTATCCGAATCAGAATCACCAGATAGCACATCATCTAAATCTTCATCTTCTTTCTCAGCATCTTCCTCAAATTCTTCAATTGTTGCCTCAATCTCCTTTTCTAACTTTTTCTTCAGTAGCCATTCGGGATGTCTCATAGAAAGATCTGACATATCAATATCCACATCCTTAGGCATTCCTATCAGCACAAACTTGTTCGACACTTGATACAACATGATATCCATGATAACTGGCACAGATTCAGCTTCTTGCGCAGTTTCGACATTCACGGGATCCTCTATCACTTTATCTTTACCTTTGCCTAGCGCATCTGATAGTTCTTTAGCAAGACGTTCTCTTTCAGCAACACGTTCTCTGGCCTCTGCACGTTCAATTCCATCTATCTCTACAGCTATATTGACTCCCAACTTTTTGTCAGAATTTTCTCAAACAAATTCATTCTTCTATCACTTCTGAGCATTTCCTCTTCGTATTACCATTCGGATTCGTAACCTCTCATTCTCTGACACTATGCTGGCCAGCATGGCTTCTAATTGTTGTTTATCTTCATTAAGCACATTAAGCTGCTCATGTAACTCCGCCAATTTTGACAGTATTTAACATGACCTGTTTTTGTAGCTCTTCAACATGCGGGTCATTAAACATGTTTGTAGTGAAGTCTTCACCCACTGGAATGTCTCCAAAATCAAAGTCGATAACAAATTGAGACTGGGGCTGCGAAGTATGCGGTGGCGGCTGCGGTGTAGCCTGTCGTGGTGTTGGTTGTGGTGGTGGCTAAGGAGTAGCCTGTCGAGGTGGTGATTGTGGTGGCGGCTGAGGAGTAGCTTGTCAAGGTGGTGATTGTGGTGCAGATTGTCTTGGTGGAGATGGTGGAATTTGCGGAGTTGCTTCAATAAAAACCTCTTCTTCAATCGACTACTCTTGCACTGTCTCTTTGGATTTAACAGTAGGAGACTTAGAGCTTCTAGTTGCTTGGCACTTGAAACATCGTGTCTTTTTCTTTGTTGGTGTGCATACAGGAGTGTCATAGTCTGAACCTGAAGGTACATATGTAGTATCATCCTCACCTGCCGCTTTGCGCTTTTTTTCTTCAGCTTTTCTCTTTTTCTCAACCAGACGCTTTCCTTCTATGTTTTTGGCTCTCTTTCTTTCACCTTCTCTTTTATCTTCAGAATTAGTGCTCGAAGACAATGCGTCTTCAGCCACTTTATCTCCACCAAACGCTTGCCTCTCGATATCTGCAGCAATATCTTCAATATTTTCTTCAATTTCTGGTTCATCTCTTAACCCAGAACTTTCAGCTGCTTGCTTTTTCTTTTGAGATGTTGAAGTAGAAGATGTAGTTGTCGCCTTTCTCTTTGAACCCTTTTCTCCATCTTTCACAAACCAAGAACTACGCTTAGCAAAAAACCGTCTAGCGCAGTCAACTCCTCTCTCTCATCCCCACTCTCTTCCTTCCTCCATTTTCCCGGAGCCGGAGCAATGCAATCTTTATCAACCATAGCACCAAAAACTGGCTTGGCATTTGGGAATGTCTTTAAATGCAAATTCATCTTCTTGAGAGTCCAGACATCCATATGTTCAAGCTTTAACACGCCATCCTTTTTCTTCTTCAAATTCGGGTGCAGGTGATCTAGTAGCATCTGTATAAACCGTGGATACTGCATGAACATTTCCCTTTGTGTATTCAGCGCCATTTGTGTAAATATAACCTTTGAAAAGTTATATGGCAGATTCAGAACCAATGCATTAATCATACACATTTGGTAATCGACCAAATCATCAAACCCTCCTTTTCGATGACTCGACGCATGAACAACAACATGAGCTATATAACGAATGGCGCACTGAGGTTTCCCCTTCTTGAAAGGCGCGGCGTTTACAAATCCAACATAACCCATTTGGTAAAAACAACCCTTTACCATATACTCCGAAAACTCTGTTGGATCGTCTTCATTATCTTTAAAATCCAAAACCTTCCTGATCAAATCTTCCGTAATCTTAACTTGTACATCCTCATCGTCTATCTTCACATCTGAAGCTACCGCATTCTCTTCAGCATCAAACTCTGCCGCGTTCCAAAAATATTCGACATGAGATCTATATGTTGTATGACGATCAGTGAGCGCTTTGGTAATCGGGATTCTGCTCAGAAATCTAACACATCTTGATAAGCAGCAATCTCCAGAATAGATTCGTCAAGCAAACAACAGATATTGTGAAACGGAGAGAAGGACGTTTCCTGATCAAATCTTCCGTAATCTTAACTTGTACATCCTCATCGTCTATCTTCACAACTCCATTCGTGAGAATTCCTTCACCGACAATCATTCCTCCTCGCGTTTCGGCAAAACCTACGTATCCTCCGCGGATAACTTTAACATCGTGTAACAACACAAGCATCCCTGTCATGTGCCTGGAAGCTCCACTATCGATCGTGGGAGTCCCTACACACATGCGGAAGAAACTATTTAAACAAAGAAACCCAAGCCTCTTTGGTCTTGGGTGGATTCGGAATGTCAAATTTCGGACCTACTTTGTTTTTGACGTTCTTTTTAGGCTCGGATTTGTTTGGAACAAAAGGTTTCGGTTCTACCTTGGATGGTTTTACTTTTGCTACCCATGTTTTCGTTTTCAGATTTGCCTTTTAGCATAAAAATTAGAATCCATTTGATGATATTTAGTTGATGTTTCACCAATTTCAAATTTTGAGTGACGTTGAAGAGTTGGTTTAACATTTTTATAGGATTTGTTGGTTCTTTTCAAAATTTGCTTTGGTGCAACCATAGGTGTCTTCTATTTCTCATCCTTGGTAAACTTTTTAGAATGAGAACATGTTTTGGAGATTCTTGTGAGCAATATCTTACAATATGCCCAACATTTTGACATTTGTAACATGTCCTACTGTCCTTTCGAACAGAAGATTCCAAAACTTGTTTCCTATTCTATTTTTCTTTCTTGAAATCATCATTCGATTGTGTTCCGATGATTTCTTTCTCCTTTTCTGTTGTTGTTCCAAAGACAAAATTGATTTTCTTTGTAAATTTTAGTTTTTGGAACTTATTGTTCATTCTTTGCTTTTGGAAACCCAACCCTGCCTTCTTATTTTCCGGATAATCTCTATTTTTATGATAGTAGGGTCGGTTATCACATTTTGATTTAGAGTAGAATGATACATCATGTTTATCTAAATCAGCATGACATACCTCCACAAGCTTGAACAATTTATCAACACGATCCAGATTCACGTTCTGGATGGGAAAGTCTTCATCAGAAAATAGTTTATCAGATCCATGCATTTTATAAACTATGACGTTTGGATCATTGTTTAAACTATCTTCAGATGTTTCAACATCAGATTCAGACTTGTCAGATTCACTTTTTAAAACATTTTTTACCACTGTTTTAACCACCTCAGAGTCACATTCAGCTCAGATGTTGGGTAAGTTACGTCGATGTTTGTAGGCAGCTCATTTGATTGTTCAGTTTTCAGTTTTAGATTGAGCGCCTTTTCCACCCCTAATGTTTTTTTACAATCATAACTATTCCACATAGGGGTGCAACACGATCGTAACTCGCACTCTTGTTATCATTTTTTTAGATTCATCTTTGTTTTCAATTTTGGGTAAAATGGGATCAATGATGTAAGAGCTTGTGGAATAACTTATTAGCAACTTGTTAACCCGTTCTGTTTCGATTCTTACCTTCTCAAGCTCACTCTTTAGCTCAGCGATAGTATTTAGGTGAATATTAAGGGCCATTTGCTTATCCATTACTGGGTGTTTTTTCATATTGTTTAACAGTTCTGCTCAGTTTGTCGTATGCTTCTTTAGTTGATTTAAAATCAATCGACAAATTGTCAGTTAAACTTTTGAGCTTAGTATATCATGTGTCTTTTACAACAAATTCATTGCATGGCTCAGCACATTTTAAACATAGTTTTTCTACTACAGACTCACATTTTGACTCATTTACCTCGTTAATGATTGCCATGCATGCTTTGTCAGTCTCATCAGCCAACTTCTCCATCAATTCATCAACTTTTTGTTCAACATCAGGCGTCTTCTATTCTTCGCAAGATGATCGATGACTTGGTCCAAAGTAACCTGCAAAAGTTTTCAATATATTGTTAGGCAGGAGGTGTTTAAACGCACTGTTTAATAGTTCCTCCTCTTCTGATGATGTGTGATAGTAATAATCGTCTTCTGGTGCCTCATCAAAAGATGCCTCCGATTCTCCTTCAGGTTCTTTGATTATCTCAGCAACCAAATCCAGACTCTCATTCTTGGAAATGTATTTGTTCCAATTAAAGCCCTCATCTTCTTGAGTTACCACTAGCGCTTTGTCTTTGGTCTCTGCCTGTCTATCTTCGATCTACACCATGCGAGTTTTTGGTTGGGGATGGTGGTAGATAGCCTTCTTGTAGTAGTCATCGGCAAATGGGTTCTGGTTACCCTGAGCTTCACATTTATAATGACCCTTTTCCCGACACTTGAAACAAGTAACTTTAGATTTATCAAATCCAAGTTTCCCATCCAAACCTCCCAAGTTCTCTTTTCCTGTAATTTCCATGAAGCGTTGTGTGCGTCGAACAATAGATGCCATACCCCACTTTATGTTGATCAACTCCATCTCTACTGGATCAATCTAATCATAGTCCTCTCTGGGCATTTCATAATTTTCAATCCTTCCTGCTACAAGACTGTCATAAGATTCGATAACCGATGCTAATAGTGACATATGCTGCTTAGCAGTTTTCTCATCAAAGTTTTGTGCATTCTGGAAATCGACAACGATATTGCACTGTAGTACCTTTTGAGTAGGATTTGATTGACTGTTCTAGTTGAGTTGAGGATTGCTTGATCCATGTGATGACTATGGGCTTTTAGACATGTTCGGATTGACCATTGCAAATGATTGAAAACTATTGTTTTGATTTAACGGTGGACTCGGTGTGCCATAAGCGTTAAAGGTAGTCTAGATCTTTGGAGATTGTATTTGAGCGGCAGAACTATTCTTGAAGTAAAGATTAACATCTTGTTGCACTTGAACATTCTTGTTCTTCACCATCTTTTGCATTTCAAGCTCGTGTCCCTCCAATCTTTCAATGAAACGTGGTAATGAGAGATTACCATATTAAGATCCATTATTCAAAATGGTCAAATAGGTAGACCATTCGCCTTGTGGCAATGAATCAGCGAGTTTATCAACAAGTTCTTCGTTCATCTTTATGATTCGCATTCTCTTCATTTGCACAACAAGATGACAGTATCTTTCAATTAGTTGCTTTACCGTCTCTCCTTTGATCAACGTAAAGATGCCAAATTCTTTACTCAACAATGCCTTTTGCTTTCGTAATCGTGCACTAGTCGAAGAGCATTCCACAATGATTGTGCGTCATCATCATGTTGTAATAATGGCAATATATCCTCTTTGATGGATTGTTGGAGAATGTTCATCATTTTCTTCTCATTGATAAAATTTTCCGTTTCATACTCTAAAAGTTGAGCCAATGTCTTCTCGAGACCATTTTCACCAACAGGAGACTGATACTTTTCTTCGATAGCAAACCAACAGGTAAAATGATTTGCCTGAACCCAATTCATGAAACGTTCGCTCCAACTATCGAAGTCTGCGATATTCATCAACTTTGGTGGTTTCATCATAGTACCCATTTCGTTTTCGAGGTTCGTGTTTTGTGCTGCAGTAGTCGTGACTGCTGAGGTAGAAAATCGTTATAAAATTCATCTGCCATTTTTCTGCAAAAAGTTTAGACACACACTATCGAAAAAACTGATTAGAATAATAAAACTTTTTCCGTGCGAATGACAAAAACAATTCGTGCAACCAAGATCCGTTCATACGACTCAGGTACTCGTGCGGACAAGATGATTCAAACAAGCTACTCGTGCGAACAAGAAAGTAACTCGTACGAATAAACAGTTCCCTCGTACGAATGACTTGCTCGTACGAGTGTATAATTCGTGTGAATCACAGATTTAAATTTTTAACTTGTAAATTTTAAGATCTTCTTATTACTCGTTCGTACGAATGAATTAACTTGTTCAAACAATCGTTCGTGCGAGTGGTCTCTTACCCGTACGAAACAACTTAGGTCACAAAACGAATGAATTTTACCAATTTTGACATGATTAAGCTCGATTTTAGATCTAAAAATTGTCAAGGATTGATTAGAATAGAATTTAACGTGATATCCTAGAATCCTAGTCCAATTTGTCTATAATTTCGTCCAAATTCAAGATCATTTGGGAAAGTGTAGAAGTAGAAAGCTGCAACAATGAATCTGAATCTGAAACAGTTGGTAGCCTGCAGAAACTTGACGTTTGTCAGTAGATCAGGCCTCAAGGCTCTGATACCACTTGTGAATGGGGGATCGGCTCCTCCGATAAGCAACTGGTCTGACCTAACTAAGCTAGCAGAGGCGGAATTCATTGCTAGAGAGGATGACAAACGAACAAGTGAGATCTTACTGTTTAACTGCTCTGAATGTATTGATTGACGTGCAAAGTACAAAGCAAGTAAAAAAATCAGCAGGGCTTCACCGTACCAACTGAACTAACATTGTCTAGCTCTGATACAACACTCCTCTATTTATAGGTCGACATGACTCGCACTGGAGTGTGTGAAACAGAGACTGTGACTCGTGCGAGTAGCCGCCTCGTACGAGTGACAGGGTGTCACTCGTGCGAGTCATGTACTTCACTCGTGCGAGTCTCTTACAAAATACATAAAACAAACAATAACATTTATACATATGACGTTTAAGCCCATACAATATCGACATATCCTAGACGTATGCAATAGACATAATGCACCAACAATGAACCACATCCAAATGATGCTGATAATTAATTTTCTTTATGTGATAACATGATATTTATGTTTGGAATTATGTTTAGTCTTAGGTTTTGAGACTCAGGGTTTTTCTAAAGATGTTGTCAAAACTCAAACTTTAAATGTTGTGGTTTTTTATTTTGATTGTGATTTAATTGTTTTACAAGAGGAGTCTGGGGCATCTGGTGCTGAATCTGATACGTCTGTTTCGAATGATTCAGATAACGTTATAATATGCCTGACACCACAACTGATGCCTCAGATCTCTCTGAACATTGTGAATTGAAAATATTATTGTGTCTGATTATGTGAATGAATTTGTTAATAAACAGGAGTTGTCTAATAAACTTGACAATCAGACTGAAGATTCTGGTGAATCAGATAATAAACAATGCATTTCGGATAGTCAAACTTTCTGACGAAAATTGTTCATCATCTAGTAAACAAGAATCAGATAATCCTAAAGGCTTGGTGTCTGATGAAACAGTTTCTAAAGAAACTGATTCAATCATCTCCAAAAACTCCAGTTTCTAAAGAAGAGGCTTCTAATGAGACTAAGCCAACCGGATCCACTCCTTCAAGGAAAAGGCAGTCACAAAAAACTAGAAAACTGTTGATACAGTTTTGTGTCTATCGCTAGTTCTTAATTACAGTTGTAATTGTACGGTCTTTGCTCAAGTGTCTGTATAGGTTTGGTCGTGTCGAATAGATCGAGATATCCTTCTATCTTGATCTAGTATGACATCTTAGTTTGTCTATGTTAATCAGTTGAATGTGTGTATACTGATAAGTCTTGAAAACGTCAAGTCTACACAAGTTCTCCAAGAATGAGAATTCTGTGCGAGTCAAGCATTTCGTACGAAAGCAGGTTTCATACGAAACAAAGAGTATTTCTACGAAACAAGCATTTCGTACAAAACACTGACTCGTACCAAATTCTGGAGATGTGTTTCTTGTGAAATATTGTGTTCACTATGTCTAGAGTCGTGTTTCGTACGAATCTAGATGGACACTATATAAGCTGACATGCACTTCTCAGTCAGGGTGGACTTGCGCGTGAAAGTTAGCTAGCTAGTTGGTCAGCCCAGAGAGCTTGTTACCGTTTGAGTTGGTTATCTCTGAAGACGAAGACCAAGAATACAGCAAATTTGTTTGAGTCATACGAGCATTGTGTGTATATGTTTGTATTTGTTCTCAATTATTAATCAAGATATTGAATCTTTGGTTACCCCGTGTTCTTTACTTAGCTTTGGTTGCATGCACACTTGGATTCCGCACTTGTGTGTGTATCATATGAACAAAGAACTGGTTTAACACCATCCGCAGGTGGACCTACAAGTGGTATCAGAGCTTTGGCTCTTTCCTTGTTCAAAACCGGGCTTAGTTGTGTCTGAGCTAGTTTGAAGATTTCTGAAGTGTTCTGGAGCGTCCAACAGAAAACTTAAGTTTTGGATAATAACTAACCTAAAACTTGGTTAAAATCTGTTGCAAACAAAAACATTTTATGGTAAAATTTTTCTGAGGAACACCTTGAAGAAGAAATCTGCAAAAATTTGAATCTGATTAGTTTTGGTAGGGTTGACATTTTCTGACTTGGATCTGGACTTGGACTGTGGACTGTTAAAAAACTGTGTTTTAACTAAAAGTGGGTAAGACAACAGGAATTTTCGAAAAAGCAGGTCTAAACAAGAAAGGAAATTTCTCACCAAACCATTTCTGAAAAGATTCCTCTGAAAAACGCTGAACAAAACATTTTGGTGCGACTGAAAAGATTAGTGTGATTCATCTGATCTGCACGAAACATCTGTTCAGCACGAATCATCTGATTCGCACGAAACATCTGATCAGTACTTGACAACTATTTCGTGCGAAACAATTGTCTCGCACGAAACTGTTTTTGATTGTTTTTCGTGTTTTTCAAAGCTTTGTGATCTTAAGAATTTGTCATATTTTCAAATCTGAAAATTTTAAAAGGTAATTATAATTTTGAAACTTTAAACCTTTAAATTTTTCATAAGTCAATAAAACAAAATGAGTACAAATCCTTGGGATTGGGAGTGTACTACAAGTCAGGAAACTACCTCATGGGCCAAATCGATGATACCTCCAAACGTGTTTTACTGCTGGTCAATGGGCTTGTGTTACAAATCAAAACCAAAGCGTTCAAAACCTCCTTCTTAGCGAAAGTGAAACCGGGAGCAACAACTGTCCACCAAACTAAATCACATGAACGATTATTCTTCATGGAACAATCGTTTTCATACATATATTCTTGGTCAGAATACATAATTGTGGACATGTTTTGTTTCTCCATACAGAGAATCTCTCGAAGACGTCGTATCAAATTCTGCATCATTAGCTGAATTAGATGAGAATGATAAAAGGGCCTATGATCTTGAAAAGAAGGCCTTTGCAATTCTTACACAAGCACTTCACAGAGACATTTATCATCAATTCTTGCATTATACATCTACGAAGAGTTTGTGGGACGCTTTAAAAATAAGAGGAGAAGGAAACACAGCAACAAGGAAAGTTAGACATGATCTTTTAAAGAAGGAATTTGAAGGATTTCATTTTATGGAAAATGAAACATTAAATGATATGACAACTCGTTTCTATCATTTGATGAGTGAGATGCACTCATACAAGGTTCTTGTATCACAACAGGAGATTGTTACGCATTTTGCTGATGCCTTACCACCTAAGTGGAATCAATTTATAGAATTGTTAAAACATAAAGGTGTGATGGATACGATCAGCATTTACGAATTTATTCAGAAACTGGAAAATAAAGATGAAGAAGAAATTCGCAAAGCTAAACGATTTCCGCTTCAGCAAAAATCCAGAAATGTATTTTGGTGGCATTAAACCGAGTACAGGTGCAGTTCAACAACCAAAACTTTAACAGCATTCGTGTCAAATACAATTCCTTTTGGGAATGTCCAGTGAAATCTGATCAGTCTGTTGGTACAAGTGCTCAAACTTATGAACGAACTTTTGATCCAAAGGCTTTTCTTCCTCAACCTCAAGTTGCCACACCTCAAGTTCAACAACAAGCTTTCTATGGTGCAAATTCTCAACCTTCAACTTCAAACACCGTCAGACTAGATACATCAAACCTTTCCAAGGTAAGTGTGGAAGTTGCACGGGAACATATGGAGCTTCTGAACACATTGGTGAGTTCTTACTGTGGATTAGTAGCTGGTAAAATTAGTAATGTCAACTTAACCAGTGAAGACTATGCGCAAATTGATAAGGAAGAGATGGAGTTAATTGATATCAAATGGGCGTTCGCAAGTGCAGTTCGTAGAGCAAAAGATTTTATGGAGAGAACCGAAAGAACTAATCTGGAAAGTAACAAAGATACTCCATATGATTTTGATAAAAGTAAAGTTACTTGTTTCAACTGCAAGAGAAAGGGCATTTTAAAAGAGAATGCACGAAACCTCCACAACAAGGGAATCAATATCCTTTTACTAGAAATCAAGCTGCCAACAACGAAAGAGCAATGGTTCCCCCAAACAATTCCAACCGAGCATTAGTGGTTCAAGCTGACGAACACTGTGATTGGTCAATTCAATTAGGAAACATTGGTGGAGGAGGAACTGCATTATATGCTGAAGTTGCAAAGAACAGTAACGATAAAGAATCTTCCAGAAATGACAACAGTTCAGGGGACAACAGCAGTTCAAATGAAGCAGAATCGACTTCTAGTAGAGAACAACCTGAAGATGAGGTGGTCACGGAGACTGAATCAACAAATAGCAGTGAAGAAGATTCAGAGCATGAAACTAAAGAACCATCTGATGAATTTTCCAAGCATCTCTCATCAATTGGATCTTCAACACTTCGTGCAGCTTTCATGACACGCTTGGATTGCCAATCCAGTCAGGTAAGTCCCGATAAACCTACTGTGTCTAAATGTTCTAATTGTATATTTTTAAAAGGAAAATACTTAGAACAGGAAGGTAAATTTGATCACATGAAGAAACATCATCAGAGCTTGATTGTGGATCTAACAAAATGCACCGAGGCAAATGCAGCTCTTAAGAAAAAGGATAAAGAATTCAAAACAACAATTGAAACTTTAAAGAAAGATGTTTCTGAATTGTCAAAAAATGTTTCAAGAAAACAAACAACCATTAACAATTACATTAACATGCTTGAAGAAGCAAAAAAGGAGCTAGCATGTGCAAAATGTGAACATGACACAATCAAACTCAAGTTGGACAGTTATTCCAACTCAAGATTGTTTTGGATCACATCATCGAAAGTCAAAAGAAGAAAGGTGATGTAAAATGTATAGGTTATCAGGCTTGTCCTCCTCCGGTTAGGCACAATTACACCAAAATGCCCGATGATGAAGATATGCCACATTTTGAACCCACTGTTTCATTAGACCTAGATGAGTTTAAACCTGGTCTAGGGTTCACAAAAGGCACATCTTCAAGTGAAAGCCAACCGGATGATGTCAATGACTCAAAATCTAAGGATAATTAAAATTCTCTCATTATTGAGGATTATGATAGTTCGGATGACGAGTCAGCTGAGGATAAGCCTAAACAGTCAAACACGGTAACAAAAGAGGAAAATATACCTCTCGAAAATAACATTCTATGTGATCCTTCAACGAAACCGTGTATGACTGCCAATGTCAAGAATGTTAAAGCTCATGTTGAAAACTGTGAAAACATGAATTTGCTTTATAAGTTGATTGGTTCTGAAAAGTTTACTCAAACCAAGATTTTCCCATAAAAAAGGTCACTCAATCCTTGATTGATAAAGTTTTTGAAGATTCTACTAGTAAATTTTTGGGAAATACAAGCACAAAAGTTGTAATAACTAAGCGTGCCAATACCCTAAAAGTTGAAAATAGAAATAAAAACAGAAATCAAAAGAGGAAATCTCAAAACAATCAACGAAGCAAAATCATGCTAATCAAGGAAAAGAAAAGAGCAAACCAAAGCAAAACAAGAAGAAAATCTCAAAGGTGAACTTCGTGAAATCCAGAGGGACTAATAAAATTGAATCTTTTGTAAACAAATCCAACACGGATTTTGTTGAACAAAGAAAAGTTTCAAAGCAAAACAATCAGAACAACCATATACAACACACACATTGTTGTGATAAAGGACCAAGTACCTCAAGATCACGAAGTTCATCATCAAGATGTCAATCTCATCATACTCCGAGGTTTGTTGAGCATAGATCATATTTTGAGTGTGGTAAGTATGGACACATTATCAAAAATTGTCCATATAAAAGGAAAAGCAAAGATTGCTGCACCCCATGGTAAATGTTACCATACAAAATCTGTTTCATCAAAACAGGACCCTCGTCTTGTTAAACAAAGAAAAATAAAACAGAGAAAGAAACAACAGAAGATGGTTGAAAAGGTTTTGAAACCAAAGGTTGTCCAAATAAAATCAGATGTTAAAGTTTACATACAAAAACAGATTTGGAAACCAAAACCGGAAATAGTTTCAGGGGGGCACAATCCATTCCGAATGATCGGAAAAAAAGGTATCAATTGTCGATGATGTCAGACGACCCAAGTCAGCAATAACTCGGGTCCCCACCTCCAACTAATCTTTGATGAGTGTGCAGGATGTTTCAGGAGGAACTATTGATAGTTTTAGGACTGTTGATTGGGGAGCATCCAGGCACAAGATAGGTAACATACGGCTCCAAAATACTGTTATATTCAGGATTTGTTGCCTTTGTTGGAGAGAAGAATGAAAGGATAACATTGAAAACTTCGACAAGATGAAAAACAACTAACAATTTGTTTGTTTAAGGCTTGTATCAGATCCACATGATAGATTCAATAGAAATGTATGCACCTACAGCACAAGGGAAGATTATTAAAGAATCATGTCTTATATCTTCCAAAAGAAAGAAAAATCTTACAAGATGATCATGCAATATACGTTTCTCCAAGGGTGTGATTGAAGAAAATGTGTTTGTTTGAACAAATCAACTGGGTGTGTGGATGCCTTAGCATGGTTTGAACAACCGCACACTACTTCTCAAGGAGAAAAACAAAGACCTTTACTCTCCAGACCAAACACATTAATACAAAATATCACCTCACACGTGATTGTTTCTATATGAACGTATCAATGTTGTTGATTCACGCCAATTACCAACATGCCAGCTTTTCACTTCCAAATCTCAATAAACCATTCTTATTAACTTAATTTTTGGTAAATGGCATCAAGGTAAACATGAGTTAATCCACATCGAAAATCGTTTTTCTAAATATTTTTCTTCAAAGACAATCCAAAAAGGTATATTTAACTATCTAAATCTACTTTTTGCATTGTAGGGGGAGTATATTTCCAGAAAAATATAAAAACATGAGAAAACAAAAATGAGTTTCCTGGCGAGATAAAGAGAAAATCATAGCAAATTAGTGGTCTGTCAAAATCTCTTTGAACTTAAAATAAAAATGATAAGTAGCTCTATATTCAATGTATCTGTAGGCTCACAATCATTTTAAAGTGTGCACAGGGCGATATAACCATAATCGACTGAAGACCAGGTGGGAACCATTCATTGGCATATGGTCTTGGTACCGAAATTTCGTGTGATAGAGTGCCGAGGTTCTGAGATATACGGTCTTTATGCTGGCTTATCATCTGGGCATCATGGTTGAATCTTTTGCCGAAAAATAACGGGCAGCGCAAGTCTAGAACTTCCATGATATCATACATACGTGTACATACTGCATTATGACCATCAAATAAGTGATAAAAAATATCACATCCCCAAAATAAGTGATAAAATACACACTTTTATGCGGGACGCTAAGTTAGTCTCTTTGTCGGTACGATGGTACTAACCTGTTACGGACTACTCATGTGCCCTGCATGCATATGAAAATCAAGTTCCTCATCAGTAAGTGATAAATCACAAAGGCTTGTTTTCAATCAAAAATAAGTGAGTATCTCACATCATTCATATACGTCAAAACAGATGATAAAGCAGTATACTCACCGGTAAGATTTTATCTTGTGCATATCTTGATACGGGAATGTGTCGTGAAGTGGATAAACATCGGTCGGTAAGTATAAATCATACATTAATCGTATCCCCTAACCACGATTACATCTGATAAGTTGAGTTTACGTGGATAACAATACCGATAATTGATATAGGATACTTATCTTAATTCTATCTAATCAAACAACAAGTGTGTTTGGACAGAACTATACTAATATGATTCTCTTACCCTCGAAATTCGCAAAAAGAATGTCTGTAACTATTTATTTGATGTTTTCCGTCCTTACCTTTAAAAATTTTGCGAAAAGCCAAAAAGATTTTGCTTCTAGTTTATTTTTGATTAACCGATGTTGGAACTCAAGTCTATCCTATCTTAAATCCTGATTATAAGCCGGAAAACAACTGCATCTTCCTAAATGGTCGAATTTTACAAGCTTTAAAACAATTTAAAAATTAAGCAATCTTAAAAACTTTTAAAGCCTTGTTAGTTGGTAGTTGAATAAGAATTAGTCTCATATGTGTTTTTTGCTAATTCTGATCAAAACCAATCCTTTATGAAATTTTCAAGTGAAATTTCTCTAAGGTTGTTTACATCCTACAGTTGTTCTCATTATTCGTTTAGCCTTGTTGTTGTGCAGATAAAATATCCAAGCAAGCTAAACACAAAGAGAACAAGTTTGAAGAAAACAAGTTACGGGAGAGAAGACACAACATGAATACTAGCTGTTAATCAAGAAGATCAATTTTCATAGCTGACCACTTTTCAACACACAAGATACATTCAAGAGGGAGTTTGCCGATGCACTTTCTAAGTATGATATGTAAGACCGAAGACCGAAGACTGAAGACCAAGTAACATCCAAGGGGGAGTTTGTTGATACAGTTTTGTGTCTGTCGCTTGTTCTTAATTACAGATGTAATTATACGGTCTTTGCTCAAGTTTCTTTATAGGTTTGGTCGTGTCGAATAGATCGAGATATCCTTCTATCTTGATCTAGTATGACATCTTATTTGTCTGTGTTAATTAGTTGAATGTGTGTATACTGATAAGTCTTGAAAACGTCAAGTCTACACAAGTTCTCCAAGAATGAGAATTCTGTGCGAGTCAAGCATTTCGTACGAAACACAGGGTTTCGTACGAAAACAAGCATTTTGTACGAAACACTGACTCGTACCAAATTCTGGAGATGTGTTTCTTGTGAAATATTGTGTTTAGTATGTCTAGAGTCGTGTTTCGTACAAATCTAGACGGACACTATATAAGCTGACATGCACTTCTCAGTCAGGGTGGACTTGCGCGTGAAAGTTAGCTAGCTAGTTGGTCAGCCCAAAGAGCTTGTTACCCTTTGAGTTGGTTATCTCTGAAGTGAAGACACAAGAACATAGCAAGTTTGTTTGAGTCATACGAGCATTGTGTGTATATGTTTTATTTGTTCTCAATCATTAATCAAGATATTGAATCTTTGGTTACCCCGTGTTCTTCACTTAGCTTTGGTTGCATGCACACTTGGATTCCGCACTTGTGTGTGTGTCATATGAACAAGGAACTGGTTTAACACCATCCACAGGTGGACCTACAAAAACAGTCCAAAAAGAAAACTCAAGAAGAAATCTCCTCGGATGTTGTTAATAAAAGTCAAAAGAAAAACCCACCTCAAAAGCAAACTGAACCTAAGTTGAAGGGTAAATTATCAATACTCACTCTTGTGCTGATGATTATGAGCAGGTTTCATCCAAGAATAAACATGCACACAAGAAATCAGCACCAAGTGGAAGGAAGAGATGTCCCCCCCAACCGATGGCGGAAATATAGTGGCGAGACGAAAGAGATTGCTCGAGACTTCATAACGCTAAAATGTGACAATAGTTCATATAACCAAATTTTATTTCATTCAAATGGCAAATACATAGTATAAATCTCAAGATACAACATCATTGATAACAAATTTCAAATACCACAACGTTTAATGTTACAATCTAGGTGTGTATCTAAGTCGTCCTATTCGTTTCATCCGTAGTTATCATCAACCTCACGCTGCAATACATGTTAAAGTATATTTCAATTTCATAAGGCATTGGCGAGCATATAAGTTTGAATAATAGCATAGTATAAACGTTTAAACAGCTCTTCATGCGTGCTTAACTATTCTTGAGGCTAACATACATTACACTATCATGCATAAGTATACTAGTGAACCCAAAGTTTACTGCTAGCGTAATCTTATCATCGCAAAGATAGACCGTTATGAATGACTTAACATGACCTCATGAATACGGGTGGTGCGTTACTCCTATAACGTTATACATGTTAAGGGAGGCTTATAAGCATATCGAGTATAAGCATGTGTGATTTCATGTTTAGCATAAGAACATGTATAAAGATTGTCTTGTGAATTGAGTATAAGCATGTTTGTGTAATTTTGCATAATGCACATATATTGCATCCAAAGGTGATAAAGCGTAAAATCTGTTCGTGTATGCTCACAAATTTGTAAGCTTCCTTAGCAAGTTCGTTGATGGACAAGTGATCAGGTGATGTAACACGGAGTTACCCTACATAGGGTGATCTGGAGAATGTGAGTAAACTGAGTCAAACGATAGGTCCAGATTCTGAAGCAGAAAGTATGCAATAAAAATGGGAAAAATATGACTTCGTATGAAGTGAACTGTCCACCTCGTGCGAGTTGACTTGCAACTCGTACGAGTTGACAGGTACCACGTACGAGTTCACCAGCACCTTGCACGAGTTGACTAATCACCTCGCGAGAGGTGACAGTTCAAAAACGTATTAGCCCGTTCCGTACCCATTTCGACACTGATTTCTGCGAACGGGGATTGTGATAACGAGGCATAATGGTCCGGGTCATAACACTAGATAACAAATGTGATTAATGTTACGTCCAGACTGGTTATTAAGAAAACACGAAAAATAAGTATAGTTTATGTATAGCTTAGTCACGTTTTTCATAGAATTCAAGCATGGAGATGTTAAATATCTTTATATGATTCCGAAAGTACAAGGTTAATACAACCCGATTGGTCATGAATTAACATAAAGTAAAGATTGTTCAAGTGAGGTGTGGAACTTAATTCGGATAGCCAAAGCTCCCAACGTTCTCACTAGCTAGAACACTAATCCAATCCTATAAGCATGATGAATTAGGTCAGCTTACAACACTTGGTATAGAGAAGAAGATAAGTTAAAAGTTTAGTGAGTTAGACTTACTTAGAAGGAGACGGTTCTGTCGAGAATCAAGAAATTCGGGAGTGACAGCGAGAGTGAACGGAAGGTTGGATGTGGTGAAGTGCCTCTGTATTTATAGGAAGAATAGGCTCGTTTGTACAAGTTGGGGTCACTTCATACGAGTTGGAGTCACTTCGTACGAGTTGGGTATTACCTCGTACGAGGTGGTCTCACTTTGTACAAGGCTGCTACACTTCGTGCGAGTTAACTGGTTTGAGTCGTTCCGTATGTTTAGCTGGTTTTTAAGTGTTTCAAGCATGCATGCATGATGTATAAGTGTATTTGCACGTAAAACGGAGTGTTTGAATATTCTAAGTATGAATCCCTTGTATATAATCACGTATTCATGTTTGTAATGTATAGTTTAAGTATGTAGCATGCGTAAGTATCAAATAAGTTTCCATTATAACCATAATCTTATATTACAAGGTTTGAAAATGAAAGATACGAATGTCATTACAAGTTTCCAAAATAGAATCACAACAATTCTTTCTAAATATGGAAAGTACGAGAATACGAGGCGTTACAGTCTCCCCTACTTTAGGAAATTTCGTCCCGAAATGTATTCAAGAGGAAGACTCAACGAAGAGGTGTGGATGCTTGGTCTTCATTTCGCTCTCGAGTTCCCAAGTGAACTCGGCGCCACGTTTTCCTTCCCATCGAACTTTAACTATGGGAATGCGAAGTTGCTTGGTTCCTGGTCCATGATTTCGACCGGTTTTCCACAAAGTGTAAGGATTCATTGATTCGAATGTCATCGAGTGGAACATGAAGTCCTTCTTCTGCTAGGCATTTCTTTAGGTTGGAAACGTGAAAAGTTGGATGTACGTTATTGAGTTCATGAGGTAGATCCAGTCGATACGTCAACTTGCCAATCCTTTCGAGAATCTTGAAAGGACCGACGTAGCGAGGAGTGAGTTTACCTTTCTTACCAAATCGAACTACGCCCTTCCAAGGGGATACCTTGAGAAGTACAGGATCACCCATGTTGAATTCCAAAGGTTTACGTCTCTTATCAGTGTAGCTCTTTTGTTGACTTCTAGCCTTAAGCACATTGTCACGTATCTGCAAGATTTTGTCCGTTGTCTCTTGTATGAGTTCGGGACCAGTGATTTGGGTCTCTCCGATCTCGTGCCAACATAGATGAGATCGGCACCTTCAACCATACAAAGCTTCAAATGGTGCCATTTGAATACTCGTCTGATAGCTGTTATTGTACGAGAACTCTACCAAGGTAAATGAGAATACCAGTTGCCACCAAAGTTGATTACGCATGAACGAAACATATCCTCGAGGGTTTGGATAGTGCGCTCGGTTTGACCATCGGATTGAGGGTGGAAAGCGGTAGTAAGGTTAAGATGGGTGTGGGTTTAGGGTTTGGTTCAGCAATGGCCTAGTGAGCCGATTATGTCGGATCCTTCTTTTTGAAGGCTCCTTCCATCATGTAACGCCTCGCTTTTTGTAACTTTCTGTTTATAGCAAGTTTGCTTCATGATTCTATTATTGGAAATTCGGTACTTTGTATCATAGCACATTCCGAACCATTGTAAATCCAAGGCTTTAATTATAATCGAATTGATCAATTATACGAAATCCGCAACCTTTATACACATTGATACACTTATTCTTTACACGATTTAAAACCTAAAGTTAACTCATTAATCCTTATTGTTTATTCATAATTCTTAAACGCTTCATTCAAGCAAGATATGTGGTGATTCAAACACAGGAAAGTTATAATGATTTGGCACCTCGATAATCACTTCACAATTTTATTATAAATTTGTTACTAAACGTATTCTTTTTTTAATGATATTCCGTTCCATACACCTAAAAATAAACTACCAAAAAACCACAACATGTAAGTATATCAATTATAACATCAATTAATCTAGTACTTATCAAATAATTTAACAAAAAAAAAGAAAGAAAAGAAGCGTTGCGGCATGCGGCCGCAAGCTGCATGCTTGTGTTTGGGATTCGTTTTCAAGATTAATTGCACACCTAATCTTCTTAAATGCAAACCAACCCAAACCCTAATCCCTCCTCTATATAAACCAACCTTTCCCAACCTTTTCTCACTTTTACAAGCCTCCAACACTTCAAAAATCCTCCCTAAACTTCCAGAATTCTCTGCAGTCCCACTTCTGTTTGCAAGTGAGTTCTAACTCACTTCCTTTGCTAATCAAGCCTTGTTTCTTCTTCTAAAAAACTTGGATAACCTATAGGAAGGTTTTCACAAGTTTTCTTAGGCAAACTAAGGTAAACCTCGCCATTTTGAGGTCCAAAAGTGTGTTAGCTTGTTTTCATCTTTTCACACTTCAAAAATTTCATGTTTTCACTATATTTTCTTCCTTTACAAAGTTTGATAAGCCTCTAGAGATGTTACCATAGGTTTATCATGGAAAACCAAGGTGAAACAATACATTTTTATGGCCAAGCATTCTGTGTTGGAAGAAAACTTGTAACTTTTCTTACACATGTTTTCTCTTAACAACTTTAAGCTACTTATGCCTCTAATCAAGCCCATGATTAGTGAGCTAAGCTAGAGTTATTTCATACAAATTAAGAGGTATAAAATACCTCTAAACTTGTTGTTTTACTAAGGGTTTTAACCCACAAGTGTTGGAACCATCCAAGCTTACAAAGCTTGTGTTTTGGTAAAGGTGTGATTATATGGAGGCCTTGGCTATCCTACTTTCAATCCACTACCTCACCTGTTGATTTCTAAACACTAAGCTATGTTCAACTTCAATTGAGTAACAAGGCTACAACACGTCCCCAAACGTTGCTATGTTCGGGATGCACCCACCTAGCTTGCTTACTTGGTCGATACATTAGTGAAGTATTTTTCTTTTATTTCATTTATGACCATCCGAATAGTCCTTGTGACAATTTGTGTATTGGTGAATCTTACGAAAGAGGTTAAAGGACGGTTATCCTTCTACCTCCATGATGACTTCTATGACTTCCATGAAATCTATGATTTATATGATAAATTTGATAATATGATATGTAACATATATGTAAATAATAAATATAACGAACTTTTGACAATGGCCGTATGGTTACTTGTCCTAACATTAGGTTATTTTATCTAAGACTTAACCTCTCGTTACATTCTATTGGGCATGACCCATAAAACCACAAACACCCTACGGGGCTTATAGTGTCAAGAACGAACGTTAATGTCTAGATATAATAGTTTGGCAATACATACTTTTGCATACTTTAAACTCCTAAACTAACAAACTCCATTGTCATTCCAATACTCACACACCTACGTTTCCTTGTGTAGGATAATACGGTGTTTCGTTCCCTAAATCAACCAAACACTTCACGGATTTAAACTTTGCAAAACGTGAGTACATTCGCACACCCTTTTACGCTTTACACCTTTGGGTGCAACTTGTTAGTCTATCAAAAACTCACTAAATCACACTTATACTTTATGAAGTCCACAAACAATTCATCATACATGCTATAAGTTATTGATACCCGATTTGCATACTTGGAACACTTTTATGTGATACTAATTGTCATTAACTTCGTACGAGCCTCCCCTTAACATGTATAGCGCTATAGAGTAACGCACCACCCGTATTCTTGTGGTCATGTTAAGTTCAATCTTTTTTGCGGTGACATTTCGAGGATTGACTTGTAGTTCGCATGCCTTGTTTACATTAATCTCGTATGCTAGCTTAACATGTGGATTTGTTTAAACGGATTTTATTACTTATGCTATGATTTAAACTTGTGTACTCGCCAAAACCTTTCTTTATTGAACTACACTTTTAACATGTTGCAGGTTGAGAATGTTGAAAAGACGAAAACATAGTAGGAACGGCATAGAAACACACCTATAATGCTAGTTACTTACTATGTTTTGTTAAACTTGTCCTATGTCGAATTTATGTTATATTTGAATTTGTGATGTACTTGACTTTTGGATAAATGAAAGGAAATGGATGGTTAATTTAATATTGTTCCAATTAGCGTCATGATGTCTCGAGCAATCTCGTTCGTCTCACTCTGATGTTTCCGCCATCAGTTGGGTGTGACAAATTTGTATCAGAGTCATAACTAATGGGAATTAGGTAGAATTGCCATTTTCGACCTAGTCTATAGTTTAAGTGACCAACTTGACCCTTCTTGATTCATGCTTAAAATGTTAATTTTTCCTACTTGCTTCTTCCTATTTCTTTTGTCTTAAAATATATGCAATATGTCTTTCCTAAGACACTTACACAACTTACACACTTGAAGACTTGAAGATAATCATACTATAAACGAGACGATCTCACCAAAATAGGGGTGAAACCCGCACTTTGGTGATCACTCTCAATCCGTATATTCGATTTTACACGAAATTACACCTCAAGCTAGGAGTGAAATCCACATCTTGATGAGAAATTTCCATTTCAAGCTCTAGTGGACCCTTAGCACGAGTCGAATTTGCTCCTCGTTTGGTAAGTATCAACCACACTTAGGGTACGATTCATCAAGTTAGGGGTGAAACCCGCACCTTGTTAACTAGTCCCATTCCTCGATTTTAAATCTCGCCAAAGTTTTGATTTTTCGATCCATTAGAGATGTGTAGTAACTAGAAGGGTAAAGTTTCATTAATCGCTTCTTGACGAGAGTATTTTACCTATAGGCCAAAGCACGTTTCTCTAATTTGAAAGGATCTCAATTCACTTTGGAATAGTTGATGTTTCTCAACCGAAACACTCCAATGTTTTATTAAGCCTATCTTTTATGTTATCTCAATTATTATGTGTTTTAATACTTGTTACCTCGATCATTTCTAGCCCGATGCACAACTCGCACGCCGTTCACAACCAAATACAATAATAATCCTTGTGAACCAACTAAATTTATACTCCTTACGCAATCATACGTGTTTATACTTTTAAATACTTGTGTGCCTATGCTATCTATGTGAATTCATACGTGTTACGTGATACTTACATGCTCGAAAATGATTTTTTTAAACACATTATGATCAAAGCCTTAGCATTTCCTCTATTGTCAACCCTTTAGATGTCTTTCTCGCAAAACTTCATTGGAAAGAAGAAATCAAAGTTCCGCTCTGACTCGATGTCAAAGAGGGACTGTATGAAGTTCATGGCCGAGCAAATGGCCAAGGTCATTCCGGATATTGTCGCAAAATACAACCCTCGCCAAACGCCGACTCACCCCATGCCTCTATCGAATCTAAGGTCGAAGCACCTAAGTCGACATTCACCTTCAAACAGTTTTGCTCCTGCAACCCACTACCTTTCACCGGCGAAGAGGACGCCACCAAGTTACTAAAATGGTTTGACGCTATTGAAGTAACCTTTCTACAAGGTGGTTGTCCCGACCACCTACGTACCATCAACGCAACGGGAGTCTTCCAATCAAGGGCTCTTGATTGGTGGACCTCTGAGCGAAACGCTCGTGGGAATGATGTCGCACACGCCCTCCCTTGGGCCGAGCTCAAAAAGCTGATGGAGAACGAATTCTGCCCCCCCCCCCATGAGCGCCAAAGACTCGAAAACGAGTTTTGGAACCTGAAACAGGTTAGGAACGACAACGCCGGCCTCACGGCCCATTTCAAGCAGCTTAGTGCGATTTGCCCTAGTCAAGTCGACACGACTGAGAAGGCGATTGCCAAATACATACGCTGCCTGCTTCCTCACCTTACGGACCTCGTTGACACCACCTCGCCCAAAACTCTCGAGGAAACCTATCTCCTATCCGCCAGACTTAACAACAACCGCGTTCTTCGTGAAGCCTCCACCAAGGCTTCATCAATGAATGCCCACCAAGCCACCACCGAAACCCTCGTCGAACCTACCTCACCCAAGCCACCAAGAAGCAACAACAAAGGCAAGAAGCGAAAGGCTTCAAGCCAAAATTGCGCGGTAATCACTCTGCCAAACCCTCAACCCTTCCAACAGCTAGCTTCAGCCAACCCCAAGCCTATCAAAAAGGCATACAATGGGCCGCATCCCAAGTGTAACACCTGCCCTTACCACCATCCCGTAACGCCCCTTGCCGCCTATGCACTAGCTGCAATAGGTTTGGACACTTTGCCCGCTGTGTCGAAGCTTCCCGCCAGCCCCCGCCAACCAAGCCCGAGCCATCACCACACCCCAAAACCCTGCTGCGAACCAAACCCAACCACCTGCAACCATAGCTCGTGCATGTTTCAATGCGGAGATCCCAACCACTTCGCCAACACTTTCCCGCAATGCAACAACAACACCCAGTAGCAACAGCAACAAGCCCGTGGTCGAGCCTTCATCATCACTTCCGCACAAGCTCAAAATGCCAACGATGTCATCACGGGTACGTTTCTTGTTAACAATGTTTATGCTTCGTGTCTATTTGATACTGGTGCGGATAAAAGTTTGGTATCCATAGAATTCGAACCATTGCTTAAGTTTAACCATTCTAAGTAGCCTAAACCATTCGAAGTCGGAATCGCTGATGGAAAGTTCGTCACTATCGATTCTGTCCTTTCTAATTGTTCATTGAATCTCAACAATCATACGTTTTCCATTGACCTCATACCCATGCAAATCGGTAGCTTTGATATCATAGTCGGTACGGATTGGCTTAGGCAGGTCCGTGCTGAAGTTGTTTGTTCTGAAAAGTTCATCCGTCTTCCCCTTCCCAATGGTGACTCCTTACACGTCTATGCCGAGAAACCTTCCAGAGGTCTCAAGCTTATATCGTGTATCCAAGCAAAGAAATACCTACCTAAGGAATACTTCGCCTTTCTCACCCACATTGTGGAAAAGAAGGCCAACGGTCCGAGAGTGAGTGAGGTTCCCGTTGTTCGTGATTACCTTGTCGTTTTCCACAGGATCTTCCTTGTCCTCCTCCTTGTTCGGTTGACTTTCACATCGATCACATTCCTGGTGCAACTCCTTTGTGAAATCCCCTTATCGTCTAGTACCCTCAGAAACGCAAGAGCTATCTAGCCAACTTCAAGAACTTCTTGATAAAGGCTTCATACACCCTAGTACTTCTCCTTGGGGCGCTCCCGTTCTGTTCTTCAAAAACAAAGATGGATCATTTTGGATGTGTATCGACTATCATGAGCTCAATAAGCTTATAGTCAAGAACCGATATCCTCTTCCACGTATTGACGATCTCTTCGATCAACTTCAAGGCACTACTTGTTCCTCGAAAATTGATATTCGCTGTGGTTAACATCAACTTCGGGTTCTCAAAGAAGATATACCCAAAACCGCTTTTCGTACACGTTATGGGCACTACGAGTTTGTGGTCATGCCTTTTGGTTTGACTAATGCACCTGCGGTTTTCATGGACTTGATGAACCGTGTATGAAAGTCTTATCTCGATTGTTTCGTGATCGTCTTTATTGACGATATTCTAATTTATTCCAAGACACAAGTAGAGCACGAGTGACACTTGCGTTTCACCCTCCAGCTTTTGCGTACTGAATGTCTTTACGCCAAATTCTCCAACTGTGAATTTTCGCTAAAGGAGGTTCAATTCTTGGTCATGTCGTCAACGAACTTGGTATTCACGTTGACCCAGCAAAAAGCAAAGCGGTGAAGAATTGGGTTGCTCCTAAGTCTCCATCTGAAATTCATTCGTTTCTTGGTTTAGCTGGTTACTATCATCGCTTTATCTGAATTTCTCCAAAATCGCCGTACCTTTCACTTCCTTGACTCAAAAAGATAAACCTTTTGTTGGATTTCCGAGCAAGAGGAGTCTTTTCAAACGTTCAAGGAAATGCTTTACAATTGCTCCTATCCTAGCCCTTCCTGATGGTAATGACAATTTTGCGATGCTCAAACAAGGTCTTGTGCTCTGAGCAAAGATAAGGTTATGTTCATGTCACGACACTCAATATCTGAGAAAACTATACTAGGGCACGCTTGAACTTGGCATTTTTTGCATTGAAGATATGCAACCTTTATGGTACAAGTATACGGTCTTCACCGACCATTAAGAGCCTTCACACATCTTCAATGCAAAAGAATCCAACATGCATAACGTCGTTGGGTGGAAATGTTAACGGTACTTGACTCGACTGCGATATTCGCTACCACCCTAGTAAGCCGAATGTTGTAGCTGACGCACTTAGTCGGAAAACTCATGTTAAGAGTATACGTTGCTACCAAACCTTGGGAAAGCTTCATGAGCTAATTTGCGAGGCGCAATACTCAATCGTTAATAGGGTAACCTCTATAATGAGTTGAAGTGTGGTGTCGAAAATCAACTCTTGACCAAATCTAATGGCATCCTTTACTATGTTGATCGTATTTGGATTTCGAACCGTGACAACCTTCATGACCTCTTGATGAGTGAAGCTCATAAATCCCGATATTCTATTCATCCTGGCGCTGATAAATGTATCATGACCTTCATACGTCTTATTGGTGGCCTGGTATGAAGAAAGATATCACCTTCTACGTTTCGAAATGCCTTACTTGTTCCAAGGTAAAGGTCGAACATCAACGACCCTCTGGCTTACTCGAACAACCAGAAATTCCTGTTTGGAAATGGGAGAGCATTGCCATGGACTTCATTACCAAACTCCCTTTTACATCGTCTTGTCATGATAGTATTTAGGTAATCATCGACCGTCTGACCAAATCTGCCCACTTCCTTTCCGTACGTCAAGACTACCGGGTTGAGAAATTGGCTCGTATCTACACGGATGAAGTCATTTGTCGTCACGGTATCCCAATTGACTTTGATCTCGGACCATGATGGTTGTTTCACTTCCCGTCTTTGGCAAACGTTTCAAAAAGCTCTTGGTACTCACCTCAATCTCAGTATTGCTTTCCATCCTCAGTCTGATGGTCAAACCGAGCATACTATCCAAACTCTCGAGGATATGCTTCTTTCTTGCGTAATCGATTTTGGTGGCAACTGGGATATGCACTTACCTTTGGTCGAATTCTCATACAATAATAGTTACCACGCGAATATTCAAATGGCACCTTTCGAGGCATTGTATGGTCGCAAGTGTCAATCGCCTATTGTTGTCACGAGATCGGGGAAGCTCAAATCACCGCCCCGAGCTTATACAAGAGACGATGGACAAGATTTTGCAGATTCGAGACAACTTGCTCAAAGCCAGAAGCCAATGAAAGAGTTACCCAGATAAAAGACGCAAGCCCCTGGAATTCAACATTGGTGACTTTGTACTTCTCAAGGTATCCCCTTGGAAGGGTGTAGTTTGTTTCAGAAAGAAAGGAAAGCTCGCTCCTCGCTACGTGGGTCCTTTTAAGATTCTCGAAAAGATTAGCAAGGTAGTGTACCGACTGGACCTACCACAAGAGATCAATAACGTCCATCCTAGTTTCACATCTCGAACTTGAAGAGATGTCTAGCTGAAGAAGGACTCCAAGTCCCACTTGAAGACCTTCAAATCAATGAGACCTTACACTTCATGGAGAAACCAGTCGAGATCATAGATCGGGGCACCAAGAAATTAAGGCGCTGCGAATTCCTATCGTGAAGGTTCGGTGGAAAGGAAAGTGTGCCGCAATTTACTTGGGAACTGAAAGCGACATGAGGACTAAGTATCCGCATCTGTTCGTTACATCTTCCTAAATTTTGTGACGAAATTTCCTAAAGGAGGGGAGACTGTAACGCCTCGCTTTTTGTAACTTTCCATTTTTAGCAAGTTTGCTTCATAATTCTATTATTGGAAAGTTTGTACCTTGTATCGTATCACATTCTAAACCATTGTAAATACAAGGCTTTGATTATAATCGAATTGATCAATTATATGAAATCCCAACCTTTATATGCATTGATACACTTATTCGTTATACGATTTAAAACCTAAAGTTAACTCGTGAATCCTTATCGTTTATTCGTAATTCTTAAACGCTTCATTCAAGCAAGATATGTGATGGTTCAAACACATGAAAGTTATAAAGATTTGGCACCCGATAATCACTTCACAATTATATTATAAATTTGTTACTAAACGTATTCTTTTTTATGATATTACAGTTCCATACACCTAAAAATAAACTACATAACAACCACAACATGTAAGTATATTAATTATAACATCAATTAATCTAGTAATTATCAAATAATTTAACCAAAAAAAAAAGACAAGTAGCATGGCAGCTTGCGGCCGCAAGCTGCATGCTTGTGTTTGGGATTTGTTTTCAAGATTAATTGCACACCTAATCTTCTTAAACGTCAAGCAACCCAAACCATAATCCCTCCTCTATATAAACCAACCTTTACCCACCTTTTTCACTTTTAAAAGCCTCCAACACTTCAAAATCCTCCCTAAACTTCCAGAATTCTATGCAGTCCCACTTCAGTTATTTAAGTGGTTCTAACTCACTTACTTTGCAAATCAAGCCTTGTTTCTTCTTCTAAAACACTTGGATAACCTCTAGGAAGTTTTCACAAGTTTGCCTACGCAAACTAAGGTGAAAGCTCACCATTTTAAGGTCCAAAAGTGTCTTAAACTTTCTACTTGTTTTCATCTTTTCACATCTTCAAAAATTTCATGTTTTCACTATGTTTTGTTCCTTTACAATGTTTGATAAGCCTCTAGGGATGTTACTATAGGTTTTCCATGGAAAACCCAAAAGTGGAACAATACCATTTTTATGGCCAAACATTCTGTTTTTGAAGACAAACTTGTAAACTTTTCTTACACATGTTTTCCCTTTAACAACTTTGTGCAACTTGTGCCTCTAATCAAGCCCATGATTAATGAGCTAGCTAGAGTTGTTTCATACAAATTAAGAGGTATAACATACCTCTAAACTTGTTGTTTTACTAAGGGTGTTTTAACCCACAAGTGTTGAAACCATCCAAGCTTACAAAGCTTGTGTTTTGGTAAAGGTGTGATTACATGGAGGCCTTCGCTATCCTACTTTCAATCCACCACCTCACTTGTTGATTTCTAACCACTAAGCTATGTTCAACCTTCAATTGAGTAACAAGGCTACGACACGTCCCCAAACGTTGCTATGTTAAGGATGCACGCACCTAGCTTGCTTACTTGGTCGATACATAGTTTAGTGAAGTATTTTCCATTTATTTCATTTATGACCATCCGAATTCCTTGTGGCAATTTGTGTATTGGTGAATCTTACGAAAGAGGTTAAAGGATGGTTATCCTCCTACCTCCATGCATGACTTCTATAACTTCCATGAAATCTGTAATTTATATGATAAATTTGATAATATCGATATATAACATATATGTAAATAATAAATATAATCGAACTTTTGACAATGGCCGTATGGTTACTTGTCCTAACATTAGGTTATTTTATCTAAGACTTTACCTCTCGTTACGATTCTATTGGGCATGACCCATAAAACCACAAACACCCTACGGGGCTTATAGTGTCAAGAATGAACGTTAATGTCTAGATAAATAGTTTTGGCAATACATACTTTTGCATACTTTAAACTCCTAAACTAACAAACTCCATTGTCATTCCAATACTCACACACCTACGTTTCCTTGTGTAGGATAATACGGTGTTCCATTCCCTAAATCAACCAAACACTTCACGGATTTAAACTTTGCAAAACCGTGAGTACATTCGACACCCTTTTACGCTTTACACCTTTGGGTGCAACTTGTTTGTCTATCAAAAACTCACTAAATCACACTTATACTTTATGAAGTCGCACAAACAATTCATCATACATGCTATAGTTATGTGATACCCGATTTGCATACTTGGAACACTTTTATGTGATACTAATTGTCATTAACTTCGTACGAGCCTCCCCTTAACATGTATAGCGCTATAGGAGTAACGCACTGCCCGTATTCTTATGGTCATGTTAAGTTCAATCTTTTTTGCGGTGACACTCGAGGATTGACTTGCAGTTCGCATGCCATGTTTACATTAATCTTGTATGCTAGCTTAACATGTGGATTGTTTAAACGGATTTTATTACTTATGCTATGATTTAAACTTGTGTACTCGCCAATACCTTTGTGTTGCAGGTTGAGAATGTTGAAAAGAAGAACACATAGTAGGAACGGCATAGAAACACACCTGTAATGCTAGTTACTTGTTATGTTTTGTTGAACTTGTCCTATTCCGAATTTCTGTTGTATTTAAATTTGTGATGTACTTGACTTTTGGATAAATGAAGAAATGGATGGTTAATTTAATATTATCGCAATTAGTGTTATGATGTCTCGAGCAATCTCGTTCTCTCACTCGGATGTTTCTGCCATCGGTTGGGGTGTGACATAACATCAGGTTGTAGCTGAACTTGGCTGCGAGGAGGTAAGCATCCTCGATAGTTGTTGGTCGAGAAGAGTCAACATAGTTGGAGAAAGAAGAGGGTAGGGCTCGAATGTACTTGGCAATGGCCTTTTCGACAGTGTCGACTTGACCAGGGCAAATGATACTGAGTTGTTTGAACCTTGCTGTCAACCAAGCGTCTTCACTTCCCACTTTCTTGAGGTTCCAAAGTGCGTTTTCGAGTTGTTGGGCTTTGTGGGGAGGGAAAACTCATCTCTTATGAGTTTCTAGAATTCGGTCCAAGTCAGTGAGTAGGCTGCGTCATTGCTACGCCTATTGCATTCTGACGTCCACCAATTGAGAGCTCTCGATCGGAATACGCTAGTAGCACTGACGGTACGTTGGTCATCAGGGCAACCACTCTGGCGAAAGGTAACCTTCATGGCATCGAACAATTGGAGCATCCTTGTCCCCCGTCTTTGCCTGTGAAGGGCGTTGGGCTGCAGGAGTTGAATTGCTTATAAGTGAAGGAAAGTTTAGGCTTTTCGTCCTTAGGTTTAGCCATGTCATCGAGGTTCTCGATGTTAGAAGAGGTGGAAGTAGGTTGGATACGGTTGATGATGTTGGGAAGTATCTTAGCCATCTGCTTGGCCATAAATTTCATCATCTCTTTCTTAGTCATAGAGTCGCTGGTTTTGCTAGCTACCTTCTTGGAGTCGGAGTTTTCACCATCAGAAGACATCTAAAGAGTTGGAATAGATGGAAAAGGTGAGATTTGATCATAATGATTTTAAGATAATGTTTAGATTGCATGAATGAGTGTAGGTGTTTCACATATCTCATAAGTTTTCACATAATTCGCATGAGTAATTCATGTAGCACATAAGCATCACGTATAAAGTATAAGCATAACATGTTTTCATAAGGTATGATTACGTATAAAGAAGTAAAATGTGTAAGAAGTGTAAATTTAGTTTGTTTGCCGTTATTAGTATTGTTATAGATTGCGAGGAAAGTGTGATCCGTGTGTTTGAAATGAATAACGTATCAAACTAAATACATAGAAATTGATTCACATAGACGAAGAGGTTTGATAAAACATGGGAGTGTTTCGAGTTAGAAACCTCGACTATTCCAAAGCGAATCTAAATCCTTTCAAATTGGGGAGACATGTTTTGGCCTAATAGGTAAAATGCTCTCACCGAGGAATGGTTTATGGCATTTTACCCTTCCAGTTACTACATGTCCCTCATTGATCGAAAATTCAAAACTTTGGCGAGATTGAAAATCAAAGAGTGGAGCTAGTTATCAAGATGTGGATATCACTCCTAATTTGATAATTTCGTTCCTTAAACATGGTTGGTACTTACCAAACGAGGGGCATGTTCTGACTCGTTGATAAGGGTCCACTAGAATATGAAACGGATTTCCATCAAGATAAGGATATCACTCCTAACTTGAGGGCAAAATTTTGTAAAATCAGGATTCGCGGATTGAGAGTGTTCACCAAATTACGGGTTTCATCCCTATTTTGGCAAAGTCATCTCTACTGCAAAGTATGAGTGTCTTCACTTCTTCAAGTGTGTGTTTATGGTAGCCTTAGGAAAGCCATGTAATGATTAATACAAAAGAGCAGTTAAGAAGCAAGATAGGAAGAATTTAAGCGAATTAAATGGACCGAACAGTCCACTTTGTACGAAGTGCCGTCAACTTCGCACGAAGTGAACAAACTTCACTTCGCACAAAGTGGATGGCTCCACTTCACACAAGGCTGATTTGCCCACTTCATGCGAAGCTGGTTTCACTTTGTACGAAGTTCCTGTTCACACAGAATGGTCTGAATTTGTTGCTTAGACTATAGACTAGTTCAAACATGGCAGTTTTACCTAATTCCCTATAGTTATGGCTCTGATACCAATCTGTCACACCCAACCGATGGCGGAAATATCGGGGCGGAAGAAAGAGAATGCTCGAGACTTCATAATGCTAAAATGTGACGATAATTCATATAACCAAAATTTCATTCATTGAAATGGCAAATACATAGTACCAATCTCAAGATACAACATCATGGATAACAAATTTCAAATACCACAACGTTTAATGTTACAATTCTAGGTGTGTGTCTAAGTCGTCCTATTCGTTCCATCCGTAGTTATCATCAACCTCACCCTAAAATACATGTTAAAGTATAGTTCAATACACAAGGAATTGGTGAAAACACAAGTTTGAATAATAGCATAGTATAAACGTTTAAACAACTTTTCATACGTATTTATCTATTCTTGAGGCTAACGTACATTAAACTATCACGCATAAGTATACTAGTCAACCCCAAAGTTTACCGCTAGCGTAAACTTATCATCACAACGATAAGACCTTATGAATAACTTAAATGACCTCATGAATACGGGCGGTGCGTTACTCCTATAGTGCTATACATATTAAGGTTAATGACTGAGTATAAGCATATCGAGTATAAGCATGTGTGATTTCAAGTTAAGCATAAGAGCAAGTATAAAGATTGTCTTGTGAATCGAGTATAAGTCATGTTTGTGTAATTTTGCATAACGCAGATGTATTGTGTTGATGCACTTTATGTCTGTCACTATACGAATTGGCTAGAAAGAGTGTGTATTGAATATTGTATAGATTAGATACGAACACATGACCCAAGTACAATGTGACTCGTAAAAGTGATAATGTGACTCGTACGAGTGATAAACAGCTCACTCGTACGAAGGACACTTCATACGAAGCCAACATGCTCACTTCGCATGAGCTGCTCATGTCTATATATATGTGTTGTGTGTTCATTGTTTGTAAGTTTTGGAAGTTCCCTAAGGGAAAATGCTGGCGGATTCTCTCCCGGAATTCCCCCAACTAGACAAGATGTATACTCTTTCTGTATGATGAATGAATGAATGAATGCTTCCGCTAATTCTGTTTCTACTCCGTTCTACCGAATCGGTACTATCATACGCCCAAACTTCCGTCTAGAACCGCCATCACCGGGACGCACAACTGGTATCAGAGCTACGGTACCGATTCATTCAATCTAGCAGTTGATGAATCACCTATGCTCATTAATTTTGGACGTATGAGGGGTTTTAGACGTAAAACATCAAATAATCAGACAATCCACAGACATAATGTAAAACTGAAACAATAGGATTGTTAGAAACTGATTTTCGACCAAATCTGTGCAAAAATCATCTTGAAATTTGAAGAAATAAAGATTCTGGATCGAAAAAAACGTAATCAGGCTCATTTGTACAAGTGAGCCTCTGTGGCTCGTACGAGTGACAATTTGTCACTCGTACGAATCACCACTCATACGAAGCACCACTCGTAGTAAGTCCACCTCGTACGTGTTTCATGCCTAACAAAAATTAAAAGAAGAAGAAAAAGGCATTTTTTGATTGTATTGACGGATGAGTGCCCAGAAAAAATTTGGTGATTCCAAATTTTTCGAGATTTTAACGTCTAATTCGGGCTGTCCGGGGTCACCGTCTAGAGGTTCAAAGTATAGATTTGATGATACGGACAAAAGATGCTCATGATGTCAGAATTTTCAAAAATGAGGGGGAATAAAAATTTTCACGTATATGTTAATATTCCGGCATTTTTGAAATTCATAACCATGCAATGGTATTCGGGTGGTTCCGACTGCAGATTATCTGGGAAACACAAATCATCGAAGATTCATTAGTGGTGAGATAAAGTTGATGGCATTTTTCGTAGAAGTGGGGTTGCATTACTGAGTCTTGGAGGAGTTGTTCATAGGATTCAGTAGTTGTGGTCACGTTGATTCCTGAGTCTTCGTACAAGCCAGTTGCACACATGACTTCTTAGTGGTATAAAGTATCCAATTTAACTCCGCAGGGAAAATGAATTGTTTTCCGGACTAACTGCCAGAAAATAAGGATGCTTTGTGGTTTCAGTTGCCACCGGGACTAACAAGGAAAGCTATATACTTGCAATTCATGACTAAAGAAGAGGATGTAATAAATATTTCAGATAAAAATGTGTACCAGTCGCTCACGAAATAGACTATACATTTGGAGTTTCATGATCAAAGGATGTTCAGAATTTTCAGATCATGATACAGATTGATGCTTAAGGGCTAAATACCTGATCTTCGATGTGGAAGTGGATGCACATACGACTGCTTATCTTAACTCTTCAAGGCAAATGAACTGTTTTCAAGACTAACTGCCAGGAAAGGAGGATGTTTTGTAGTTTCAGTTGCGCCATTCCAGCGGAGATAGCTATATATTGTTATTTTGACTAAAAAGGAAGAATGTGATTGTGATTGTCGAAGAATGTTTCTCAGATTCGATGTGCTACCAGTTAATATGATTCCAATAATGATTTGCAAATTGAGAAGATTACCGATTTGCTAATTAATCTTGATTACGAAAATCAGGATTTCATATTTAGGCGGATATTTATTGATTTGAAGTTTATGTTGTGGTAATTCAAAGTTTCTATCAATTTTCGGTTGGGTTTTAGAGATTGGAGGATCCACCATTGGAGGAGTGCACTAAACCCAACGCGGATGTGGTTAAAGTTGAAACGGAGAAGTTGCATTGATTAATTTCAAGTTAGTAATTGTTCGAGAAAATTTGTAGATTAAGCAAATTAGAGGAGGTCTTGAACCGTGCAAATAAAGACCTGAAGATTAATTTCTTGAGAAAATTATTTCAGGGGAAATGTTGCTTAAGGTAAATAATGCAAATCCTGGATCATCAATCAAGGGGGAATTTGTTTCGCGCTCTACGACATCGACAGATACCTGATTGAAGTTGCAAATATTCAAACACGGCTCTCAGATTTCTAGATCAAGATCAAGCTTCGACAGTGACGTCCAAGGGGAATTTGTTGATGCACTTTATGTCCGTCACTATGCAAGTAGGCTAGAAAAGTGTGTGTTAAATATTGTATAGATTAGATACGAACACATGACCCAAGTGCGAACGAGAACTGACTCGTAAGAGTGACAAATCTCTCGTACGAGTGACAATGTGACTCTACGAGTGATAACAGCTCACTCGTACGAAGGACAATTCGTACAAAGCCAACATGCTCGCTTCGCAGAGCTACTCATGTCTATATATATGTGTTGTGTGTTCATGTTTGTAAGTTTGGAAGTTCCCTAAGGGGAAATGCTGGCGGATTCTTTCCAGGAATTCCGCCAGCCAGACAAGATGTATACTCTTTCGTTATAAATGAATGAATGCTTCCACTGATTCTATTTCTACTTCTTTTTATAACATTCTACTGAATCAGTACTATCATACGCCCAAACTTCTGTCTAGAATCGCCATCACCGGGACCCACATATTGCACCCAAAGGTGATAATGCGTAAAATGGTTTCGAGTATGCTCACAATTTTGCAAGCTTCCTTAGCAAGTTCGTGGATGGACGAGTGATTGGGTGATGCAACACGGAGTTACCCTACATGGCGTAATCAGGAGAACGTGAATAAACTGAGTTGAACGATAGGTCCAGATTCTGAAGCAGAAAGTACGGAATGAAAAAGGGAAAAAATTACTTCGTACGAAGTGGACTATCCGCCTCGTGCGAGTTGACTTGTAACACATACGAGTTGACTGGTACCTCGTATGTCTTGACCTACACCTCGCACGAGTTGACTGTTCACCTCGCGCGAGGTGACACTCCTGAAATCTATTAGCCCGTTCAGTACTCATTTCGATACTGATTTCTGCGAACGGGATTGTGATAACGAGGCCGAATGGTCCGGGTCATAACACTAGATCAGAATGTGATTAATGTTACGTCCAGACTGGTTATTAAGAAAACACGAAAAATAAGTATAATTTATGTATAGCTTAGTCACGTTTGTCATAGAAGTCAACCATTTAATGTTAAATCTCTTTATATGATTCCCAAAGCACAAGGTTAATACAACCCGATTGGTCATGAATTAACAGAAAGTAAAGATTGTTCAAGTGAGGTGTGGAACTTAATTTGGATAGCCAAAGCTCCCAACGTTTTCACTAGCTAGAACACTAATCCAATCCTATAAGCATGATGAATTAGGTCAGTTTACAACACTTGGTACAGAGAAGAAGTATAAGTTTAGTGAGTTAGACTTACTTAGAAGGAGACAGTTCTGTCGAGAATCAAGAAATTCGGGAGTGACAGGGATAGTGAACGGAAGGTTGGATGTGGTGAAGTGCGTCTGTATTAATAGGAAGAATAGGCTCGTTTGTACGAGTTGGGGTCACTTCGTACGAGTTGGAGTCACTTCGTACGAGTTGGGAATTACCTCGTATAGGTGGCCTCACTTTGTACAAGACTGCTACACTTCGTGCGAGTTGACTGGTTTAAGTTGTTCTTGTATGTTTAGCTGGTTTTAAGTGTGTCAAGCATGCGTGCATGATGTATAAGTGTCTTTCCATGTAAAACTGAGTATTTGAGTATTCTAAGTATGAATCCCTTGCATATAATCACGTATTCAAGTTTGTAACGTATGGTTTAAGTATGTAGCATGTGTAAGTATCAAATAAGTTTCCATTATGATCATAATCTCAGAGTACAAGGTTTTGAAAATGAAGGATACGAATGTAATTACAAGTTTCCAAAAATAGAATCACAACAATTCTTTCTAAATAGGAAAGTGCGAGAATACGAGGCATTACAAGAGACCCAATCAGCTCCCTAGAATAACACAAGCAGAACTAAATGTCTTTTTTCTCGAAAAGACAAACTTGTTTCAATTGTGGAATTCTGGGGCACATAGCTAGAAACTGCGTTCATCGTCCTCTCATGTCTTACCATTCCAGGAAAACCTATTATCAGATGGCTTCACATGATGGACATTATGGACATCAATTCACTCGAGCCAAGCCTTCTGATAAGACTGGAATCTAACAAAGAAAGTCAATCAAAAGTTTTTAAACACAAATGGTTTCCAAAATTAATCCAAGAAACTAAGCACAACTTCAACTAAATTTGTTTCAAACAACTCTGATTAAAAAATCTAGAAACCCAAAATACTTGATAGATCTCGGTCTTAGTGTGGTCAAGCGTCAAACTCTACATCCTCTTCCTCTCAAACCTCAAACTCTATTAAAAGTCATATGATCTTTCGTGTAGTTTCATGAACGAGGAGTGATGATCAACCCAGATCGAATATGGTCTGGGTTCCAGTTTCTCACTAATCTCATTATGTGTGCAGGAACGACTATGGAGGGCTATCGTCAGACTTTGGTTTATCGATAGTGGTTGTTCTAGACACACTATAGGGGACATCTCCCAGTTGAAAGACATCAAAATCTTCAACGGCGGACTTGTCAACTATGTAGGAGGAACTGGAAGAATAACTATGAAGGGTACAGTCAAAAACGGAGTTCTCAGCTTCTCCGATATCAATTATGATCCTGAACTCAAACACAGTCTCTTGAGCGTCTCACATATGCCTATAAAGGTCTAGATGTTCTCTTCACAAAAGGTGGATGCGTAATTTTAAAGCCATGGATAGTTATATGGGAGAATTGGTACTTGCTTGAAGTCGAACGTCGTGGAAATGCTTACGTGCTTAACATGAATAAAGCTCCATCTGATCAAGTTACATGTTTGTTCTCTGAAATCGCCTAACATGATGCTATGTTGTGGCGTTGTCGTTTAGGTCATTTGAACATGAAGAATCTAAATCGACTGGCCACAGGAGTATTAGTCAGAAATCTACCAATCAAGGATTTCATGCAGAGTGAGAAATGTGAATCATGCACTCGTGAGAAACAACATCGTAAACCTCACAGGTCCAAACTCCTATACACAACGTCTAAAGTTCTGGAACGCTTCACATGGATCTTTGGTCCTGTTAATGTGCTAAGTATTGGAAGGAAGGCTTATTGCTTGGTTATCACTGATGACTTCTCTTGATTCACTTGGGTGTTTTTCTTAGAACAAAAGAGTGAAACAACATGTTTGATAAAGAAATTTGTCACTCTAGTGGAGAACCAAGCAAATGAGCGAGTGAAAATTATTCGATGTGACAAAGGGATGTAATTTAAGAATGCTGAGCTGAATAATTTATGTGCCCTTAAATGAATTGATCGTCAATACAGTGCAACTCGAACTCCCTAACAAAATAGAATCGCTGAAAGACGTAATCGAACTCTCATTAAAGCTGGCTCGCATGATGCTGATAGATTCTGGCCTTCCATTGATATTTTGGGCAGAAGCAATGAACACCGCCTGCTATGTTTAAAACCATGCTCTAATCAACAAACGTCACATGAAGACGCCTTATGAAATAGTTGAAGGACAGGAACCCTCTGTACAACATTTCCGCACTTTTGGCTATCCTTGTGTTCTCCTAACCATGGATGCCAAAGGAAAATTTGAAGCGAGATGAGATCCATGCTATTTCATCGGCTATGCTAAAAACACCACATATCGAGTGTACAACAAAATCAAGAAGCAATCATGGTAACCTACTATGTGCATTGGCTAGAAGAAAATACCACAGATGCTCGAATTGGACCTAATTGGTTATATGATTCTTCCTCTTTGTTTAAGTCGTTTAATATTCTATCTGATGTGATTGTTACTGCAGATGTCTGAAGTACAGTGATACCTATTCTTGTTGTCACTGAAGATGATGTCGTGCAGCTACAAGACGCTTTCAAGAAACTTATTGTGTATCCACCGGGATTTCACGAAGTTGCTACTGAACCGCATCATACTTCACCAACTCAGGAGCCGGTTCCTGAATCTACTACAATAGCTACTCCTGATGATGCAGCTCATAATGCTGACACCTCCACACAGCAAACTATTGCGGATCCCTCAAATTCAAATATCCAAGGAGCTTCATTGGTTCTATAGTCGATTCCGTCAGAATGCACTGTAGATCCACCGGTGATCAACACTGCTACTAGCATCAAATGAGGGGGAGCAAACTGGGATAGTATCAGGAAGTTTTTCAAATCTGCAACCAAACTTGCATGCCCCTGCTGTAGCAATTCCACAACGTGTTCAGAGAAACCATCCAATTGCAAACGTTATTTGTCCTATAACTGCTGGTGTACAAACCCATAGTATTAGGAACCATTTACATGTGTTTATATTCATGCTTCATTTCACAGATTGAGCCTAAGAGCATTGATGTTGCATTGTAGGAACCTGGAGGGTCGATGCAATGCACGAAGAGCTCAATCAGTTTGAAAAGTTGGGTGTATGGAAATTAGTGAAGCTGCCTCAAGGAAGAGGTGCTCTTGGAACACGGTGGGTTTACAGGAACAAACAGGATGATACTAGAGTGATAGTAATAAACAAAGCGCGATTAGTGATCCAAGGTTTCAAGCAAATTGAAGGTCTGGATTATGACGAAGTGCATGCTCCCGTAGCAAGACTTGAAGCCATTCGCATCTTCTTGGCATATTCATCTTACATGGCATTCACCGTATATCAAATGGATGTCAAGACGACATTTCTATACGGGAAGGTCAAGGAGGAAATTTATGTCGCTCAACCCCCTGAGTTTGTTGATTCAAATAAGCAAGGCTATGCCTACAAGTTAGATAATGCTTTGTATGGACTGCACCAAGCACCTCGTGCATGGTATGCAACCTTAACAGAACATCTTCTTGCACAGGGATATACCCATGGGATGATAGATCAAACATTATTTATTAAATGCGTTGATAATTCTCATCCTTGTTCAGATCTATGTTGAGGAAATAATTTTTGGGTCAACCAACGAAGATCTTTGTAAAGAACTCAAGGAGGTGATGAAGAAGAAATTTGAAATGAGCTCATTGGGTGAAATGACAATGTTCCTAGGCTTGCAAGTTCGTCGGAACAATCAATGGATCTTGATTCATCAAGGCAAATACGTATAGGACGTTCTTGCAAAATTCGACATGACAAATTCTAAGTCTGTGGACTCCTCCATTGCAGAACGGCCCTTGCTAAATGAAGATGCTAAAGGCAGTCCAGTTAATCCAACATTGTACCAATCTATGATTGGTTCAGTGATGTATTTAAATGCAAGCCAACCAGACAGTATGTCTGTCGTTTGTCAGTGTGCTCGATATCAGGCTAATCCTAAACTTTCTCATCTCACTGCCGTTAAACGAATCTTTAGATACCTGAAGGGAGCTCCAAAACTTGGACTCTGGTATCCTAAAGATTCAAACTTTGATTTGTTTGCTTTTTCTAATAGTAATCTTAGAGGGACAGACATGGATATGAAGTCTACATCGGCTAGATGCCAATACCTGGGAGACAGACTCATCTTGTGGCAATGCAAAAAGCAACAAACAGTGTCGCTCTCACCTGCAGAAGTAGAATATGTTACAACATCCTCTTGCTGCTCCTAGGTCATTTGGATGCAACACCAGCTCGAGGATTACGATTTGACTTATCTAAACACTACTCTCTATTGTGATAATGATGCCGCTATCCAAATCATCAAAAACCCTATTTTTCACTCCAAAACCAAGCACATTGATATCAAGGTTCATTTCATTCGAGATTGCTATGGCAGAGGATCGATTAAACTTGAACAGATCCATATAGATGCTAACACAGCGGATTTTTACAAAATCTATCAGCAACTCGAGATTCAAGGTGCTTGTGGACCTTTTAAAAATGATGTGTTTCACCGACTGAGCAACGACAAAAAAAGGGTTTAGAAATCAATTAATAAATTAATTTGTGTATAAAGTATTCTTCTTTTGCACAATTTTAGGGGGAGAAATATTTGATTGAGAAAGAGATTTACCTGCTGGGAAGTGAAATAAATTTCCATGCTAAAAAATTTGATTAACACATGTAAGGTATCAAAGCTGAAAAGGCGAGAATCCACTGCGATGTGTTGATAGGCTTATCGCTCAATGTGCAAAAAGATACCAAGTGATGAAATTCTACATGCTACACATCATGTGGGTAACATATCATCGGCATATGATTTCATGGTCTTAAATCTTGAATTGATAAATAGCCAACATCTGAGGTTCCGGGTATATATACTAATGAGACTTCCGGGATATTAGGACTGCCCTTCTGTTGCATCTGGATGCATGCAGACCTAGGCACAGTCAGGATATCCTTAAAAGAGCCAAATTGGAAGGCCAAAATCTTAGAAGAAAGGAAATCTTATCACGAGAAAATTCCATGTGCGGTCAACAATACCGTATAAGGTCTAATGCCTAACCTTCGTCAGATGTCGATTGGTCACTTTGCGGTACGATGTACTAACGTGTACACCAACAAGTCTAACGTTGTAAAAATCAAAGGATAATCTCAGTATACTCACTCGCTACGATGAACTGTTATGCTTACCTTGATCGCGGGGGTACGTCATGATATGGGATACACAAACGTTATAGTATGCTTTAACAGATCAAGTCAGTAGGATAAAAATTGAAGGTTGAAGCGATAAGTTTAAGAGGACAAATATATTGGCAATCGCGTGGACGTGTCTGATTAGTATTTTTTATTATTATTTTATTATTATTCAGTTCAAGAACAATTTGATCCCATAGCAACCTCCCTCATTATTATTTTATTATTATATTATTATTGGATAACAAAGAGTTGCTCGGTTGGTTGGATCGTTGATTTGACAAAAAGGTGTTACTGTTTAGAAAGGGGCCCACATAGTAGAAATCACTGTTTCGGTGGGGCCCACCTATCTCGGATGATCTCGAATTGGGCCCACCCATTTCGGACAGGCCCATCATTCCGAATGGACCACTGTTCCGAAATGGGCCAGGCAGGCATTTCGGACCACTATTCCAAATTGGTCCATGCCTAATTAAAATCTATATATATGGGCATATCGGATCATTTCGAATCATTTCAAACTCCTGAGCATTTCGGATCTCTCTCGGACTAAACTAATTTGAATTCATTGGTTAGCTGTTTCCCTTGCATTTCGGATGGATTTCGGATGACCTTCATAGCATTTCGGATATATCTCTGATGACTGCCATGCATTTTGGATGGATCTCAGATCTTATATATGCATTTCGGATAGTCTTCTTGATTATCCGAAATCTGGCATATTCCATCCGAAATGTCAGGCCATTGAGGATGCCTGAAAAGGGTTCATCCGAATTACCTTTTCGAACCTTTGTCCATCTGAAACATTGTTGACTCGGTCCATCCAAATCATAATTGACCAGTCTAAAGTGTTTTGAACCTTTTCAATGACTGATCAGTTCAAATCACTTTTTGTACCTCTTGAACTTTTGACCTGTATGATTGATCCCTTGACCCTCCTTACCTGAACCGTGTTGACTTATTGACCCGTTTGATATAGGATTGAACGGTTGACAAGTAAACTAAGTTAACTTTAATGATAAAACTTGACGTTCTTGTTTAAAAACTGAAGAAAAATGGATCAAAAGATGATTGAGAAACGTAAGCTCGATGTGGAACCCTTTCATAATTAGGCGTGCTTTCTATCAGATCCTCCATCAGATTTTTACAAGATGTTTCACTCTATGATATTAGGACTGAATTCCAGTCGCATCACGCATGCCTTAAAGATAAATCCGATTATTTGTGAAGATATGGTTCAGGATTTCTGGTTGAACGCAAAAGTAAAGAGAGGTGGAGTTGACGACAAAGGAACGATTGAATCCAAGATTGAAGGAAAAGGGATTATCATTTCAGAAGTAGTGGTTCGAGAGGTATTGAAGTCTGAAGACCAATCTCACCATCCAACATCTTATGATAGAGACAACGTTGTTAAAGCCCTGCAATGTATGAGCTACGAGGGTGCGTATCCAATAGTATTGAAGAAGATGTTTCCACCAAATTGGACATTTTTAGAACACATCTTCCTACAATGCATTAGTGAGAACAAAAGCGGATTAGATCAGCTTAATCAGACCCAAACGACTACGTTAGCCGCTTTGGTGAATAACTGGGATTACAACTTCTCCGCTTTTATTTTCGACAACATAAAGAATATGTTGAAGAATCTCAAGAAGAAAGTCTTCCTGCTCTACGCAAGATTTACTAAGCAAGATGAAGTGGCAATGAGATTTGCTATGGAAAAGATGAAGTTCACTGAACAATCTGACAGGGACAATGATGAAGATGTAAATGTCACGAAGCTACATCGAAGAGAATTCGTGTTAGAACAAGATGTTGCATTAAAGGATGCTCAGATATCATCACTACAAGCTCAAGTCGATTAGAGATCAAGCAATATAGCAGCTTCAGGGAGACGTGAGTTTGTTGATGATAATGGTGTATGATCTACAAGCAAAGCTGCAGAAGAAGTTTGGTAAATAATTCGCTGATAAAGACGATGATCCATTAAATGTGGCTCATCATGAAAGAACTGCAGAAGAAAAGGCAGCTGTTGATGCTGAACGTGAAGCTAGTCTGAATGCTTATCTAGCTGCGGAACAAAAGAAGAAGAGAAAGCTACCATAAAAGAAACAAAGAAACAAGCAAATGCTAATCATGAAGAATCAAGATGTGAACCCACTTGATGAAAACTTCCAATTGAAAGATCCAACAAAAACGTCTGATCAGTATGTGATGGAGCTGGGATCGAGCATTTATGATAAGATCGAAAACAAGTCAATGGTGGCTAGTTGGAGGTTCGCTCATGACAAAGATATGTGGCTAATTACACGAGAGAGTGGACACCGAGAGTATTACTCGAAGAAGTCAAAATTTGAGTCTTGGCCGAAGATCGACTTGCAGAATTTGCTTCGTGCTCCTTATCATGATGCTGATCCAAATCAGCGAGGAAGAGGTTGGGCATTTTGCGATAGGCTCGAAAAGGAAGTGAAGAATAACTTCCCAACAATGTAAACTACGGAATCATATTAAAGAAGAGTCCTTGAGTTCGCGACCCTCACACCAAACGAGCGATCTAAAATGTAATGTGGCCGCCAACCGATAAAGAAAAGATCTTTCATGCTGCACCAAAGTTTCCCAAATGTGTGCTAAAGACCTTCAAATTTTGGGCATATGATCCGAGAATGGTTGAAACGGTGATTGAGACTAAAGAAAGCTCATTCCGATTAGCAGACACATTGGACTCATAAGCTTTCACGAGGAAGACATCAAGGTCTTAGGGTACATCAGATTCGGACAAATTATAAATATGAAGTTTGTGCTAAGTCATGGACGAGTGCAGTCGCTAATCTGATTGGAAGCAGATTGTATGTGGGTGCAGGTCCACTATTTGGAGATAGTGGAGTTGACAGATCTTCAAGCTGAAGGCAACACTAATGCAGTAAACCTAGGGGGAGACTGTTAGGCCCTTAAGGTTTATGCATTAGTCACTTATTAGATTTGGGCTAGCTTATAATAGTTTTGGGCTTAGGAAGGCTTATGGGCCTAGGGTTTGGGGTAATGGTGCACTAATCCCTTGCAAGAAATAGTAAATGATGTATAAGGGTTAGTGGTTCTTTGGTGGTTTCCATTAGCTTGTATTAGACAAATTCCAATTTGTATGCAAGTTAATCATTCATCTATTCTATTTCATCTTATTTCTCTATCTCAAATCCATAGCTTGTTTGTGTGATTCCGCCACCAAACAAGCTTAGTGTGATATTGTAAATCCGGTTTTCGGTACCTACAAAGTGTGTTCTTAATCACCTTAGATAGTAGGGCAAGTAAGGTGTCGAATCACAATTTGAAACTCTAATTGTGGACATCAACAATCATATATCATATGCAAAAATAATGGTGTAAGAAAACCTTCACAATATGAATACGGGGAAATTATATATTATATGAATTAAAAACAAGGAACAAACCCTAGCATGAAAAAAAATTATAGAAATTATCATCTCACAATGTCAATTATGCAAAAAAATCTTAACAATCACGATTTCATAACAATACCAACAATCAATTCAAGCAATTTCAACCAAATAATTGCAAAAGATTATGATTCAAACCAAAAGTTCAAGAACAAACCCCAGAGCTTACAATCCTACAACCGAGGATGATTTTGAAGAGATTAGCCACTCATGATTGTTTTTTTGTAGGTCTCTTAGTGCCTACTGATCGACTAAACTCGAATCACACACATGTGAAGTGTGGAATCCTTCACATACGCATATACACAAACACACAGACGTAAATATCTTTCAGTCTATTGATTATAAGACAAAACATTGAGTTAGAAAATCATTATCTCACAATCTCTCCCAAAAGTTCTACTCAAAATAGCATACACATAACTATATATAAGCTACACCTAAGTGCGCTAAAAGGCTTAACCTCACTATAGGCTAGCAAGGATAACCACCTAACAACGCTACTTGGATTATTCGCACTAACATAAATAATCCTTAAGTGCGCTAGCACTTAGGAAAGTTACAGAACCATTACGTACAAAACAAACTATTACAAAACCCTACCAAGCACTGTATCATCCAAGCCTAATCACCAGGTGCATCAACAGACTCCCCCTTGATGAATACTTGGCGATTTCTTTTAACTTGTTTAATTCCATTGAGTTGGTAGCACGCTTCCCGCACAAATAATGTTTGTCACACAAAGCTCTACAACATTTTTGAATTGTAAACTCTTTCAACTGATATTTACCCTTCAATTGATAACGTGTGAAACAAGGGTTTCACCTCTCACCGAAACCGTTTGCCCAATGTAGGGTAATCACTAACAAAGGGTGTTCGGATAGATTGGTTCGAGTGCCACTAATTTAGGGTAGCGTAGTAATGTTAATTTTTTAAATATTGATTTTAAGTTAATAATTATTTACCATGACGAGCCAAAAATATTTTGGACGACTGGTAGCATCAGGTAAGTCATGCAATTTAGTAAAATCCAATTTTACGCATGTAATGCACTTGAAGGCAGTTCTGGTTCGAGTAAAAACACTTGAGAGTACGTTATGGTTCAAACGGTGGCAGAAAGGGACGATGGTAAAGGCACAAACGGTAATCTTGTGACTGTGATGGTTCTTTCACTCGACTAGTGGTTAAATCTGGTGACGTTAATATGTTTTCCGGATCAGGTGTTGTACCAAATGCTTGCAAATCTGTGTTGCACAAAAGATTTGGAAATTATGCAGAATATGGGATGCAATATTGGTTTCGACACTTGTAACACTCTAACCCATTTCATATAATATCTTAGAAAGATCTGGATAATTAGGTCCTAGATTTTTTTTACATAAAACATAGAACTTATACATCTGGGTTAACCGACAACCCAGATGGCCGACATAACAAATTATTACACTTGATTTGTATTTTACAATAGTCAAGTTTTTAAGCTCGAAAACTTCGACACACATGACCATGTTTCAACTTTCCTATGAAACGTCTCCAAATAGATATTGGTTTAATAGTGTTTGGTTCTTCGTGTGTTTGGTCGCCCATCCAGTTCCCGTCCTTAAGATAGTCTATCATAAACACTAAACAAAATTAGTGTTTTAGTTAAACTGTCAAACGATTTATATTCAAACATTTGAACGAAAATATCAAAAAACAATAATTTCATCCAAACATGTTTTTTTATTTCGATCCCCTACCCATGCGGGTCAGGTTTCCACCCGCGTAGTGTCAGCTGAATCGTATCTTTTTCTTAGCACCCTTACCCTGCCGGTCAGGTTTCCATACGGCCTTGTCAGCTAAAACCGTATTTTCTTTTCAAATCACTTTTTTGGTTCGAAGTTAGTTAAGTAGAAAGTGGGGATGGATAATATGGCCTGGAAGTGGGTAGTGGTAACTAGCAGGGTATCTGTAATATGTTTGACGTGTCCCAGAAAAGAAAGGCAATAACATTTGTAAACCAAGTTTAAAACTTTGCACAAAATTGAATAGTAAGATTCCCTCACAAAGACAATTAATATACACAAAATACCTATCTTTTAGTTTAATATTTATTAAATAAAATAAAACTAATATTATTTAACAATTAAATAATAAATTCCATAATCACGGGATTTGTTTCACCAAACAATTACACCTTAATTATTTCACAAATAATTACTCCATTTAACTCCCGCAATTAATATACCGCGTACGGTAAACTAATATTTAATTATTAAATATTGTAATTTGTTTGTCGTCTAAAGTGTAACTTTTTGAATCGTATCTTGATAGCAACGTTGATTATCAATCATCGGACATTAAATATCCAAGAATCTTGTTCCAAGAAAAGTTAATATCGTTGTGTGGCGGGTCATTATTCATCAGCTTCCTACAAGAGTGAATTTGGTTGATACATGCATTGATGTTCCTACCACTCTTTATTCATCTTGTTAGAAAGAGACTGAATAAGTTGATCATGTGTTTGGAAATTGCGATATTGGTGTGAAGTCATGGAAAGACGTTGAATATGGATTGATTTGGAGTTACCTAATTCTTTGGTGTCGGATCCTCTTATGCGTTGGCTTGACTCGATCACATTTACTAAAGCTAGAAAGATGGTGATTTGGGCAATTATCATGACTACTTGATGGGTATTTTGGCAATTTCGTAATGACAGTGCTTTCAAAGACATCAACAAGCCTAAGGAAAGCATCTTTGATTCTGTAGTTAACTACTCATACTTGTTGTTTATGAAATATGAATTGTCAAGTAGACATTAAATGGCTTTATCAGTTTTACCATTATATTATATAGCTACTAAACTCATTATTATTCTTGTAGTTGTTTGTGTTCTCTTGTTTAATTTCTTGCTCGTAAGAAAGTAATAAAATTAAGCCGTGAAAAAGAAGATAATTTCCATTTTAATCCAGTTAAGTGGATTTTATCATTTTATCAAGCTGATTTATACTAAAAGGCTTTGAAAATAACATTCATCATACTGTTTTAAAATGACCACATACATCAGACGATATCAAACATAATATATTTATAGTTAGTTCATCGGTTCAACAAAAAGATGGCATTGTCGTATTGCTCCTTTAACATGATTTGTATGGTGGATTCAAGACTCCCCACGTCTAGAATTTTGATAAAGAGTTTACTTCTTATATAACTATGTTGACATTGAGATAAATATGTCTTATTGAAGTCTAACCTGAATATTGTCTGATAAGTTGTAGATGGAACCATTGTTAAGTAATTTTTTATATTAAATAGCCTCATCATATACATAACTTTTATTAACATACTTATTAGTGGATATAAAGAGTTGGTACAAAATTCTTCAGGTATTAAAATATGAAACAATTATATCCAATACATCAAATTCGATAAATACAACTAGGGAAAATATCATAGAATACTAACTAAGTTTTAAAAGTGTTCTAATTAGATCATTTGTGTCGTTTTTGTCCTAACTAGATAACTTAACATCCAAATCGAGCCATGTCCATTTCTCCATATGTCAAGAAAAAAAATGGAGCATAAGTGCTGGGGTCGAATTATTTTAATATATAAAATTATATTTATTAAAAATAAAAACACTTTAATTACATTAAAAAAATAAGTTACAATCCACATCATCATTCTATGTTAGCATCAAATATAAGGGAAAAAGAAACAAAAATCCACATCACCACAGTTACTTATGAAATGAATTAAAAAAACCCTTAATTTTAATAAAATTGAATTTTAGTGATCTGATTGGAACACTTTTAAAACTTGAATGACCTAATTAGAACACTTCTAAAACTTAGAACTTTAGAAAAAATTAAAAGTTACAAATTAAACACGTCTAATCATTTATCATCCTAAAATTTGATAAGGCTCTGAGTAAACATATAACAAACCCTAAATACCCATACTTAAATTGCTACAAGCACCAAGAAAAAGTCACAAAACATCATGTTATCCTAATCAACCAACCTAAAAAGTCATAAATCTTCTCATTATGATCAATAAATCACATAAAAAATAATCTTAGCCTCTAAAATCCGATCATTTTAATGAAGCAAAAAATAAACCCAAAACAAAATAAAAATTGTAAAAATTGGAATCTTGTGATAGCTCGCTCTTTCTCTTTAATACTCGGTCGTCGTCCTTCGTCATGTTCTTTGGTATCTAAAATTTGCGATCTCTGTTCTTCTTCTTTCCATTTTTGCACACTCTAGGGTTTACAACTCACCAAAATCTCTCAATTCTCAACACAAATTCTCCATCCAAACAGCTTCCGGCGTCGAATATTCCGTATTTGCATGCTTCATGGAGCTGTTTCGTTGAATTTCGCCCCATTTTTACTCGAGGTTTGAGCTGTTTCTCGTAATTTTCTTCATTATTCGTGTTTATGCTTGTATTTGTTGCGAGGAATTGATTCGGAGCTAGTATTTATGGTGTTTTGTTGGATTTGTAAGTTAGGTTTTGTTCGAAGTGTGGTTTTTTTGATCGTGTTAATTGTTTGGAGCTATGGGAAATTAGGTTTTAGAGCTGTTAGGGTTGCTGTTAGTGAGTTAGTTTATGTAGTGGAAGTGGTGTAGAGACATGGGATTTCTCTGGGTGAATTTGTGAAATTGTTATCAACATTGGTTTTTTTAGGTTTAGTTAGGAAATTGACCTAGATAAGGGTGAAATTCCCAATTTTGAAGTTAAAAAGGGGTCTGTTTGATGTTTATAGTCAATTTTGAAGTGGAGTAGCTTCTTTCTTGTTTGTTTTCCCTGGATTTGTTATTATATTTGTTTGTTGTTTTGGTAAATTTAAACTATAGGTCATGTAAGCTCTTTTTGTTCGGTATTTTGTGAAATTGTGATCGAAGATGGTTGTAAACTGTTATTTTTCTTTAAATCTTTTGTAGTTGTTTTGTGTAAATGTGATTTTTGAAATTGTCGACATATCATACATAGTTATTAAAGGCACGAGGCGCACTCAGGGCGATTTGTTGGGCCCGGGGCCTTATTTGCGCTAGGCGCGCCTGGGCGCTCGCTTTAATAACTATGGCATGAACTAACCTGAGGATTAGCGCGAGGCGCACTCATGGCGCTTTGTTGGGCCTGGGGCCTTATTTGCGCCTAGGCGCGCCTGGGCGCTCGTTATAATAACTATGATATCGTAGTGTGAAGTTGTTTTAGTTTTGACTATGTTGAATCGGATTTAACGTCCTTATGTTTTGGTTCACGCTCTTGTTAAGAGTTGCTAAGGTATATAAGCAATTTTATAACAAACTTTTTTGATGTATGATCTTATTTGAAATTAGAAAAGGAATTTAAAGTTAAATTAATATGATTGAATTCATTGTTTAGTTGGTTGTTGATTCATTTGGTGTTTTGGACTTTGTTTGATGCATACGTGATCAAACTTCTCAAATTTGTTACCATTTGTTTTTGGTGTACTAAGGGAGTATTGTCCGTTGAATGAACGTAAGCATGGATTTAAATGCATCGCCAGAACCTGAAGAAGATGAGGAAATTTTTGAACCAAATTTCAGTGAAGACAGTGCACCAGAAGAAAAACAAAGCCATCATCATTATCATCATGTAGAACATGGAGAGTCGGCAGTGGATATTATGCGTCGGGTACTTCACTAACGTTAAACCTTAATGCTATTTGTCACAAATAAGTTGCTTTTATATGCAATACTCATGTGTTTACACCCATTCGTATTCTTGAATCAGGAGCGTGAAGAAAGAACGCTAAGACTGAAACGAGAACGTCCAGATGACAAACCAAAACAACAGGCTTACCAGGCCATGAATGATCATTTATTTCAAGCAAAGAGTCAAAGAACTTACGATAAGAGTAGGCTTCCTCCAGGTAACCTCTAATCTCAGGAAGTAAAATTTGGTTAATGTATCTCAAGTTGTTAAATATACATGTTGACAATTTTTTGGTATTATAGGATGGTTGGATTGCCCAGCATATGGTCAAGAAATAGGTGGTATTGTTCCTTCTAAAGTTCCTCTTGGTGAGCCTTACAATGACTGTATTGTTCCTGGTAAAAGATACTCATTTAGACAAGTCATTCACCAACAACGAGTTTTGGGCCGCAAGGTTAGTATGCGTGAATCAAATATAAATGATAAAATTTATATTATAAAATCTCTGAGCTGTGATTTGGTACCTTTTCAGCTGGGCATGGTGATTGACCTTACAAATACAACTCGTTACTATTCTGTAAATGATTGGAAGAAAGAAGGCATCAAGTATGTTAAGGTTAGTTTCCAGATACTATAAGTCTCTGTTGTGTATCCATTATTTTATTTTATCAAATAGTAATTAATCTCGTTTTTGTCTTTATGTGTGTCAGATCAATTGCAAGGGGCGTGACTCAGTACCAGAGAACGAGGCCGTAAATCAGTTTGTGTATGAGGCAAGTTATTCTTACAAGTTATTTTTAACCTGTTGAAAACGTGTCCCATCATTTTCCAAATTACAAAAAAAAGTAACGAAATAAGTTCAAATGTTTAATCTTTATCAGGTTTCACAGTTTCTAGCTCGACAGAAGAACTCAAAGAAGTATGTTCTTGTTCATTGCACACATGGGCATAACCGTACAGGCTATATGATTATACATTATCTCATGCGAACGCTGCCAATATCTGTAACTCAGGTCAGTTAAATTTATGAGCTGTTATAATGTTATGTCCTTGTACTAATTACTCATTCTACAGGCAATAAGAATATTTTCTGAAGCACGCCCGCCTGGAATATATAAACCGGATTATATCGATGCCTTATATGCCTTCTATCATGAACGAAAACCTGATATGGTCACTTGCCCTCCGACTCCTGAGTGGAAACGATCTTCTGAATTTGATCTGAATGGAGAGGCGTTACCGGATGAAGATGATGATGGAGTACCTCTGGATCCACTGGATGTACATTTTCTCTTTATTCTACCAATTCTTTACATTCTATGATCACAATGTTAGTTTGAATGTTTTTTTATTTGTATCAGGGCAATAACCATGAGGATACAGAGGGAGTGATGACAAATGATGATGTTTTGGGTGATAGTATCCCTCAAGATCAGCAAGATTCTTTCAGGCAGTTTTGTTATCAAGCATTGAAATTAAGTGCAGGGGTAAGTAATATTCCGTTCATTGTTTGTACAGTTTATGTTCCCATAAATATGGTGATAACTAATGACAAGCTGCATGTAACTGTAGGCCCTTGTTTTTACATCAACTTCTAATGTAGAGTATTTAATCCGTTAGATTATTATAGTGTTCTGTTTGAACAAAAAAAGGGTTTAATGTCCCTAGCTTTGAACCATTATAGGCCCTTGTTTTATATCAACTTCTGTTTATTTTCCTCTTTGAATATTTTAGATCATTTTTTAAATTCAAAAGAATAATATCTGGATCTAATATTGAATTTATTTAATAACTACCTCATACTCAAATAAAAATAACAAATATCAACATTAGCGCTGACAAGCCAGTGAGCCACTTATCTAAAGCAAGTTATAAAAGGTATTAAGCCTATCTTTATGCAATTATGCTTCATCAGCTAAGATAATGAAGCAACGTTTTAAGCTTGTCCACAATTCTGAATGACCAAACGGTTTGAAGAAAAAACAAATTTGGTCTTGTGACTGCCCATATAACACAACTCACATTGCCTTAAACTTTATCGTCAACCTTTTTAGGATACATGGTGTCTGAATGAGAGGATTGTTGAGTGTTCCTTTTATGTTGATGTTTTGTCACGGAGCTCTGGTATGAAATATATAATTTGCCTGGGGGCTCAGAGGTCATTCATGTTCCTTCTTTTTCCTTTTTTTTGTTGGGACGTATGGGGATATATCTTTATCTTGCCTCAAGAGTTGCACTTCTGCAATAACATCCACTATTGCCCCATCTTAGCTCCATTTCTTTCCTATTTGATGTCATTATCAAATAACTTGTAATTTGTAGGTGTGAGTGTACAACTGTACTCATAATCAACCTATGGCTTTATTTAATCTATAATCTAAAAGATAGTCATAGGCAAAATTGTGTTTGCTAATAACAGACTGCTAGTTCATCTGTGTGTGCCTCCGGAGTGGTGATGGAATAGGTAATGGATAGAGGTGGCAAGATGGATGGGTTTGGGAAGTGGGCTGTTTTGAAACGGGTCATTTCTCAGTATTGTTTAAACAGGTCTGTTGGTTAACCCACAAACACTTCTTTTGGTCCATATTTTTTTTACATAGTTGATGCATAAGTTATAATTTCAGAAACAATATTACCTCTAAGAAAAAATTTTCTATTTAGGAGGTTGTATACATAAAAAAATAGAGACTGGGTGACTTTCAACCCATTCCCTTTTAGGTGGAGTTTTTTATTTGACGGATTTAACACCTTTGAAATACTACACAACCAAAATTGTCCATTCACGAGTAAATGGGTCAAAGTGGTGTTCGTTTGTAAGGTTTAGGTAATCTTAGCAGTTATCTTGTGATACTAATTAAGTGATGTTTGTTTCAGACTATACCTTTTTAAAGAACATTGATTTCCTTTACTTGAGAAGCATTTGTGTCATATTACATGTTCAAATGCTATTAAAAGCACTTGACATCCACTAATTTGAGATCCTATTTAAAAATTTTATTTTTTTATATTTATGTTTTTTTGCTTCTCAGGCTAGAGGGAACCAGCAGTTTCCAGGGTCACATCCAGTTTCTCTAGACAGGTATGATGTCGTAACTCTTCTTCATGCTCATAGTCTCGTTTTGGGTGCATTTGAATCGACTATATTATACTGGTCAATTGTCGTGCAGGGAGAACTTGCAACTTCTTAGGCAACGTTACTATTATGCAACATGGAAAGCTGATGGAACAAGATATATGATGTTAATTACTATGGATGGATGTTATCTAATTGACAGAAATTTTGTCTTCCGAAGGGTCCAGATGAGATTCCCCTGGAAACTAAATAATGAAGTATGAGTCTACTCTAAAGAGATTTCTTGTTTTAGAGGTCAAACTTTCAATGTGACATAAATATGAATATTATTTTGCAAGGGTTTAGCTGAGAAGGTTCACCACTACACACTGCTTGATGGTGAGATGATAATCGATACTGTACCAGACACTAGGAAACAAGAAAGACGTTATCTGATTTATGATTTGATGGCAATCAATCAAGTCTCTATCATTGAGGTAAAGTCTACTAATTTTCTTTTGGTGATTGTTTTCAATCTATTTCAGCATTATAATATGTTGATATAGATGATAAAAATAATTTAATTCTAAATTATTTTTATGAAACTTGATACAGAGACCTTTCTATGAACGGTGGAAAATGCTGGAGAAGGAAGTGGTTGAACCTCGAAACCGTGAACGGGGAGTTATTTTCAAAAATGCCATGTATAGATATGACTTGGAGCCATTCAGGGTATTATTCGCCTACACTAATTAATTAAGTTTGTATTCCTTAATATTTACTTCTTGGTCAAATTTGTTACTTACCTTGTGATGTTTGAATAGGTAAGGAGGAAGGACTTTTGGCTGCTTTCTGCTGTCACTAAGCTTTTAAAGGAGTTCATTCCAAGGCTTTCACATGATGCAGATGGTCTTGTTTTTCAGGTTCAAAATCCACACACGTACTCTAGAGGTGTAAACAAACTGAGCTGAGCTCAAATTAGCCTCGAGCTCGGCTTGTTTAGAGCTCTATATACAAAGCTCGAGCTCGGCTTGTGAGAAAATTCTCAAGCTCAAGTTCGGATGGTTTATTGTTTACTTATTATATTTATTTACACATATAATTGCTTTTGTATATAATTAAAATTATAGTTGATATATAACATAATATATAAGTAAATGAAAAGCTCGTTTAGGTCTGCGAGTCTGGATGAGCTCGGTATACGAAGTTTGTGCCCGCACTCGTTAATTAACAAGCTTATTTTAAACTCAAGCTTGGTAAGCTCTGCTCGATTCGAGTTTTTAGCTGCTGCCGGCTGATATTGAGTAGCTCACGAGCAGCTCGCTTGTTTACACGCTTGCTCATACACATTATATTTTCATATTTAAATTAATACTCAGTTTAATTTTTGTAAATGTTTTGTTATATTTTTAAATATTTATATTTATGTGGGCAGGGTTGGGATGACCCTTATGTCCCACGTACACATGAAGGACTTTTGAAGTGGAAATATGCATCAATGAACTCAGTGGATTTTCTTTTTGAGGTTTGATTAGCAACATTTTTCTATTTTGTTTATATACAGATGTGATTCTCTTATAGTTAACCGTTATATGCTTGCATTCACAGATGGCTGAAGATCGCCAACTACTTTTTCTTTTTGAACGGGGGAAGAAGAAACTGATGGAGGGGAACAAAATTGCATTTGGTGGTCAGTAAATAACTAATTACACGTCACAACTTTGACCTATTTACTTACAAAATCAGTCATGTTTTATCTGTAATGGTTGATGGGTGAAATTATTTGTAATCTAACATAACAATTCAGCTAAAAACAGCAACGATTCAAAGTTTTTACCCTAGGTTTATTCTTGGTGCATACAACCTACCAAATCCCCTTTACTTAAAAGTTCAGATTATTATGTTTTTAGTAATTAACAATTTTTTTTAAACCAAAAATGACATAAAATTGGATAGAATGTGTTAGGGGCCATCCCAACCGGCATTGACCCCTATCGAAGATCACCCATTTTGCAACCTATGAAAATCAACCCAACCCATCTCTAGTTCTCTAATATGTCTGTTCGAACACAAATACTATATTCAAGTGCTTGAAAGTTTGGATTTCTTAATCTAGTTTCTTGTGACTCGGCAGATGCTGTTGATCCTGAATCATACTCGGGGAAGATTATCGAGTGTGCTTGGAATTCAGAGGAAGAAGTTTGGGTCTGCATGCGGGTCAGGACAGATAAAGCTACACCAAACGAGTTCAATACGTATAGAAAGGTGCTTCTCTCTTTCTCTTTCCCTTGTATGTACTTTGCATCCAAGTCACATATCTAAAAACGGGTGTGTTGACACGCATGCTCACAGGTGATGCGGAGCATAAAGGACAACATCACAGAGGAAGTGTTATTGGATGAGATAAATGAGATAATTCAGTTGCCGATGTATGCAGATAGAATTAAACATGACAGCAAAGGCCACCACCACTCTAGTTCAAGACCTAAATGAGAGTTTAAAGGATCAGGTTTAGCGTAGGAAAAAAAAGGATAGCCGAGAATGTTATGTAATTAGGTAGCGAGGAGGTCGAGTGAGTGATTTAATTGTTGTAAATTGTGCTGTCTGGTGAGTTTGCATGATCCAGTTGCTGCACTTAATTTAGCTACGGATATCAGCCCTTTTCCTTTTAACAAATTGGTTTTTCAGGTATCATTATTATTATTGTTACTACTATGATTAGCCACATGGATTAGCAAATGTATATTTTAGTTTGTAGACTTTATGGCTTTCTTTTGGTGTTTTGAACCTTTCTTCTCCTCGTCCAACTTGAAAAATGAGCCGTGCTCTATTGGTATTAAATCAAATTTATGTACCTTAATGGTTCATGAACCATGTCGCGTGAATAGTATGATCCCACACGCCAAACTACTTGCAACACCCTTGCGGTGCTCATGGGCAAACATGGAAGATACCTTGCATCCTTGTGAAGAATGTTTTGTTGCAGGGTTCATGATGGGTGTGTACAAACTTTGATGGTTTCTATGCTCTTTACTCGCTTACGATCTTATTATTAAATGCAATATTATACGTATAAAATGTATGTTTAATGGTACAGACGATATAGCTCCTGCATTTATGAACAGAAAACTGTTTGTCCGTGACCTCCTTTGTTCTCTTTACAGAAGTCTTTCAGTTTCGCCCAATTCATTTATTCAAGGAAGGTTTTCTGTGTACCCAAGTATTAATACCTTTAGGCTTTCGATCTACCTTCTTATACATATAAAGATGCACATGGGATTTCTTAAGATGCAGTGGCATACATTATAAACATTATTCTGCCAACAACTAGCACCGTTACAATGGTTACAACATTAACTTGTCTTTAAACTCATACACTAAAATCAGTTATTAGGCCATGTGTGTCACACCACCCCCTTGGTGGGGGTTATGTGAGTGCAAGGGGAGGGGTAGTGGTAACATACATATACATCATTACTCAATTATTATTTTTTTATTTTTCATTTAATCTCTAAATATATAAAATTAAAAAAAGGGGTATTGACTTCTAATAATCCCAACTAGACGTCCTTGACCATTGGCAGTCCCACATTTTTTTATTCCCCCTGACAGTCTCACCTTTCAACTATTTTTCCTCCACTGGTCCTCAGTTAAAAAAACTTAACTTACAAACTAACGTTTAAGATCTTTTATCAGAAGGAGGATACGAGTCTACTGATGTAAAACTTACCGGAATCGGTGCTCCAAATGACGAAAACGGTGCTTCAATTCGGCGTGTTTAAACTTCCAATTAACAAAAATCAAGTCGTTTGGAGCACCATTTCGAGGTAAGTTTTATATCAATAGACTCGTATCCTCGTTCTGATCAAAAGCCCTAAAACATCAGTTTGTAATTCGGAAAAAAACTTAACAGGGTTAAGTTTTTCTATCTGAAGACCGGTGGATAAAAAATAGTTGAAAGGTGGGACTGTCAGGGGAATAAAAAAGGTGAGACTGCCAGTAGCCAATGACGTCTAGTTGGGATTATTAGAGGCCAATATCCCAATTCTAAAAACAAAAAACAAAAACATTTCATTAAATTGAAAACATTACAATAAAATATATTTAATACTCCTCGTTTTATCGTCGTTGTCGCCTTCTTGTTCTTCATGATCTCCGCCATCAAACCTTTGTCTTCAAAACTCCAACTTTGAATCTAATTCTTCTTCCCCGTCGCCATCTTGTCGAATGTGGTGAATCGCCTAAGCATGCTCAACCAAATCTGTCTTTAACGCGTTACGTAATTCCCTGGAACGCTATAGTTGGCCGTTTAAGATTCTCTCCTCCATTGTTGCTTGCGTCTGTTCAACATCTTCCGGAAAATAGTTTTGGCTTACAGCTTTCCCCTCATCTTCTAAAATCATATTATGCATTATGATACACGCATGTATTACCATTCTATTTTTTTCTTTATCCCACATACGACAAGAATTTTTAATAAAATGTCATCATTGTTGAAGGATCCCAAAACACCTCTCGATATCCTTTCTGAAGACTCTTGCAGTTTCTTAAAATGTTGTCGCTTTATATCAAGAGTTTCAGAAAACATTTTCACAATATTTGAATACCCCAGGTATATACCATCGGCCAAATAGTATCCATGCGTGTAGTCATTCCCATTTGCATGGAACCCGGCTTTCGGTATTGTACCTGAAATGTAACCCTCTAGCAATGGTGAAAACTTGAAAGGATTTATGTCATTCATACACCCGACGATACCTTTTAGATTGAGCTGAATACTAGACATCCTCTAGCATCGGTTTTTTTTGCTTAAAGTAGTCATACTTACCTTCCAAATCATCGTTAATGCGCAAAAATAACCTTTTCCTCCTCCGAAATTGGCGCCTAAAAACATCTTGACCATGAATCGGTGTAGGATTGAAGTAGTCTTTCATTAAACATCATGTGCAGCTACACGATCACGCACTACATATTCCCTCCTCAAGATCGGGCATGGAGGAGAACGGTTCATGTTGCATAGCTTGAATCGCGAGGGCACACGCACTCGTAATCACTTCCACCTCCTCCGCGGTTTCGTCGTAGGAAAAAATATCGTTGGTAGAGATCAATTAATGAATCTTCCGATGAAGATATTGCAAAAGAGATTTTTTTTGAGATTGTAGGATGGATTTCGTATGCGGTATGTTAGTTTAAATTGAGAAGGAGTATTGGTGTATATATATATAGATATATATATATATATATTTTGAAAATTAATTTTTTATTACTTATGACCGTTCAACGGTCAATTTTTTTGAAAAACCAACTTTTTTCCCATTATAATTTTCGTTGGTAGTAGGGGAGGAAGGGCATAGCGCCCTTAGGGGTGGTGTACAGGGCGCCATATGGCGTTTTAAGGTTGGGGGTACATACAACCCCACTACGGATGGACTTAATGTATAGATATCATTCTTATTCTTTTGTGTATTAAGTTTGGTAGGGGATCCTGGATCAATCGACTAAACTTAACTAATACCCTAATTTTCGATTTAATGGCAATAAGTTTAACGCATGATACTCATCCATAGTAAAAAAACACCCCCTAAATTCCGATGTAAATGACGAATTACATCGAAATCTAAGGTAAACGGGCAACAAGCTACATGCCGCCCCTTTTTGAATAGCAAAACTAAGTCTTTTAAAAACTACATTCATAGATCTCGGGGTCATAGCATTACTATGCATGACCCTTTGAACACGACTAAGTAGTTCCACAGCCTCTAGTGCAAGGAAACCTAAAGTATCAAAAGCAAATGGGATAAGCACGTGATGGTTGTCAAGACACACTTTCTCTTGTTTGGTCACTTTACCTGAAGCAACTTTTAAAGCAGCTCGACCCACCGTGAAAGTACTACCCCCTAAGCCTACAACGGGGAAATCCCTGTTAGATCCACACGCGTGTTTTCCTCCTATCCATCCAAAGACCAAAATGTTGGCTGGTCTAAGGGTTGGTCTTCTTCCAGTGGGTCAGTTAAAAAATTCACTAGTGCATGTTTCTTAACATAAATCCCAACGCACATGAATATGTCAAAAATGACATTCCTAACCAAATCATGTCTCAGTAGCTCTCTACAATGAACCGCATGCTCACCAAAAGAGTCCAAACACGCCTTATGACAAACAGGGCATATCTCATCAATGGGAAATAAAGGAATCATGAGGCATACTTAAGGATAGTACGTACTCCACTGGCGACATATGTTGGACCTAGCCCATCTATAGGTATAGCGAGAAGAAAATCTTAGGCATGTGGATGCCCATAGGCACTCAAAAACAGCTTTTCATCTAACGGTCAAGTCAAACTGTACTTCAAAGTTTGATCTTTAATTTGATTTTAAAGAGTTAATTTCAGCGGATTAAACGTTCATTAAATTCTAGGGTTTAATGTTTTATTGAAAACGATCACAAGATGTAGGGTTTAATAACAAATGTTAAATACACAGTTGTAAATTGAATGGGGTTTTAGAATCAATCACTTCAATATATAACGAAAATCATAGAATCAATCACTTCAATATATAACTAGAATCATCGTAATACAAGGTATGTTTATAATAGAAGAAAACAATAAATTCAACAAGCTAAGACTTTATGTCTCTATCTATGAACATGTTGAAGTAATTTTGCTCTCAAAATTGTACGTATAAGTTTCACACCGTAAATTTTCAATAATGCTTGAAAAATAATGACGATTTTGTTATGAATATGTAGGCCACTTGCATATTATAGCTCTCTAAAGTATGAGAGTGTCCTCTGACAATGACATCTAACTTCTTCTAAAAAAAGTATCTTCATCAACTAGAAGTTATGTGACAACTTATCTTAATCAGTGGTTGGCCCTTTTCTAGCCTTGTCAATAATATTAAGTTATCCCTTGGTCTTTATCCATGGTAAGTTACCATCGGGTATACCCTAATCAAAACTTCTAGAGCACCTAAGTTAGTGAGGTCATGAATTCAAGTCTCACAAGAAATAAAAAAAAAAAAATTGTTAAAAAAAAAACTCTTTTCAATGGTATCTTTATATAGTAGTTGGGGACTTGTTGTCAGCATCAAGTCCTCGTTAGTCTTAACTTTCCATTAGTAGGAAGTTACATTGTTACATGTAACTTTTATCAACAATATCATTAATCGACAATCAACAAAATCATATCAACAAGTTTTCCTTTATAAGTAGTAACTACCATCAATGGTAAGCAACTTAAGTTTAAAGATCACCAGTTCTAAAAAAATGTAAACCCAACAAGGTTAAAATGATACTTACTTATACCTTAATTTAACAAATTTTTATATATATGTTAGTAAGAGTTAACATCTTTTACCAACAATACTAATTGTAAAAACTGCGAGAACTTGGCCATCTAGTTATTAATCAAAGGATGATATTGATTACAAATCAGCCTATTAGTTTTAGTTATGCAGATTAGTAGTGTCAAGGGTATTTTTGTAATTTTATTAAACATAGTAAATAAAAGAGTTACAATTAAATTTTTTTTTTGCAACCACAATCCCTTTAATTAAGGGAATCATTATCCTCTTCCCCGAACTCCCATAACTTGCAGCAAATAATCTTACTACAATAACATATGCCTCTTTCAACTCGCATTCGTTTATCACACCTTCGTTTATATATTTTTGTTGTACAACAATACTTATGTTTATCATAACCAGTACAGTTGTATAATCATAACCTTGTCCATTGTAGATGAAGTAGTTTCATTACATGGAATTCCATTGTCCATAGTGTCTGATAGAGATTGTCGTTTTACTTCTCATTTTTGGAGAAGTTTCCAAAAAGCGATGGGAACACGACTGAAGTTAAGTACAACTTATCATCCTCAAACGATTCAAACATAGAAGACATGCTAAGGGCATGTGTAATAGATTATGGAGGACGTTGGGATGATCAATTGCCAATAATAGAATTCTTCTATAATAATAGTTATCATACCAGTATTAATGCTGCTCCATTTAAGCACTATATGGACGAAAGTGCCAAACTCCAGTATGTTAGGCAGAAATAGGAGAAAAGCAATTATTAGGTGTCACACCCTCACCGTGTGTGGAAACGACGGTGGTGACTTCATATTGGGGAGAAACCAAGGCATGAAAGGAAAATTTACTATTATGTTGAAATATTTAATTTACATAGTTTTTTAAATCAAACTCAACAAAAACTAAACAAATAAAACAACTCGTTCATGAAAGCGAAATAATTAGCTAAATCTCGTTTATTTTTTATAGTTAGGCATTCTATATGAGCATGTCTGGATTTCTAAGCATGATTACCTAAAACATGTAGAAAATCTGTCAACTAAAAAATAGTTGGTGAAAAACATAGGTTTTTAAGTAAAGCGCGATAAACGGCATTTATACAATTCAACAAGTATATCCTTCATAACTAAACATTATAATAACAAACACATGATGTACACAATCAAACCTCTTGACATAACGAATGATTACAGTTTCGATCACCCTAGTCGTGATGGGTGGTTTGTCAATCCTATAGCGCTATAATCTACTACAGTTAGCTTGAATAAGTTAATGATTGTGCATAGGTTAACGATTACCATGGATGCTTGCTCTAAATAACATGTATGATCATGAAATACTTGTGTAATGATTTGAATTGCATAAAAAGAATCATTTTATTAACTACATGTTCCACCGCAAAAGTTAAAAATAGTAGAAGGGGGCTATGTTCTCACCTTGATGATTGATGATGAGCTTGCACGTTCTCATTGATTACAAGTAAACCCTAATAATTTTAAGAATGGTTAATTAGGGCTATGAATATGTTATCATGATGGTTGTAGATGATATTGGTTACAAGAACCCTTGATTAAAAGTAAATCGATTAGTTTTGGGAAAGTATAAAAGTTGATAGCTTTCTGCGTTGTTTTTGTTTTACATTTTAAAAATAGTAAACGACATCGAAAAATTATGAAAACTTGTAGTCAACTAAATTAGAATGTGTTTTACAACTTTCATTTAGAAAGTTTTTCTGTTTGAAACCTGGAAAATGGTCAAAACCGTGGATCTTTACAGATCATTCAGCTTTGCGCTTCAGTTTGGTTTTAGATGGTTGGGGGTCCAAACGGAAGTGTTTTTAAGCGTGTCATATAATGTTAAAACTGTATTTTGATGTATTTAATCCTGAAGTAAGAGTTTACTTGTTTTGGGTAAGTTTTGACCAAGTTATGGTCGTCCAAAGTGACAACTCAGAATCTGTCTAAAACGGAAGAACAGTTATGTGTTCCCGTTGGTCATTTAAAGGTTTTTATGCGTAAATAAAATATTAAACATGTTTTTAGATTATAGGTGATATAATATGTACATTAATGTATCTTGGAATAAAGTTCAAAACGATGGATAATAGTGCAAGAATAGTGAATATTTGTATGAAGACCGAAATATAAACAAAGATTAGTTTTTGATGAACTTACGTAGGAAGCAAAAATTCTTCAATACAAGAAGGCAATGGGGAAGAAAAAGTGCAGGGATTTTTGAGAGTTCTTAGTGAGTTTTGGTGTGAAAAATGGTGAAGGGAAGGTTGGTATTTTTAAGGAGCAAAGAGGTGTAGGTGTCAACATGTGCAAGACAAGTGTAAGATTGAAATGCATGGAAGACAAGTGTTGGGTGGTTTTTGTAAACCATGTCTTTAAACAAGGGGTAACATAAAAAGGTGGGCATGGAAGATTAATCCCTTTTTTATAAAATCTTATTCTTTTTATATAAATCTTGTTATATTTTATAAAAGTTTGGTGTGAGTTTGTGAGTTTTTAGATTTATTTACTAAAGAAATAATATTACCCACTAATTATTATAAAATTTAGCAAATAATATTTATATGAGATGCTAGACGACGTATCACGTCTTAATATTTATAAAAGTTGTGGGTCCCAGCGACGGCGGTTCTAGACGAAAGCTTGGGCGTATGATAGTACCGATTCGGTAGAACGTTATAGAAAGGGGTAGAAACAGAAATAGCGGAAGCATTCATTCATTCATACCGAAAGAGTAAACATCTTGTCTGGCTGGCGGAATTCCTGGAGAGAATCCGCCAGCATTTCCCCTTAGGGAACTTCCAAAACTTTACAAACAATGAACACACAACCCGTATATATAGACATGAGCAGCTCGTGCGAATGGTTGCTCGTACGAGTGACAAGATGTCACTCGTACGAACCACATAAGCTCACTTGTATGAGTGAGATGTTTACCACTCGTACGAGGCACACTGTCACTCGTACGTGGCACACTGTCACTCGTATGAGCCAGTTCTCCTTCACACTTAGGTCGTGTATTCGTATCTAATCTATACAATATTCCATACACACTCTTTCTAGCCTATTCGCACAGTGATGGACATAAAGTGCATCAACAAATTCCCCCTTGGACGTCACGGTGAAGCTTGATCTTGATCTTGAAATCTGAGAGCTGTGTTTGAATATTCTGCAACTTCAATCAGGTATGTGTCGATGTCGTAGAACGCGTCAACAAATTCTCCCTTGACTGATGATTCGGGTTTGCATTATCTACGTTAAGCAACATTCCCCCTGAAATAATTTCTCTAGAAATTAATCTTCAGGTCGTTGTTGCACGGTTCAAGACCTCCTCTGATTTGCTTAATCCACAAATTTTCTCGAATAATCACCAACTTGAAATCAATCAATGCAGTCCGTTTCGACGTTAACCACATCCGTGTTTGGTTTAGCGCACTCCTCCAATGCTCGATCCTCTGATCTTCAAAACCCAACCGGCAATTGATAGAAACTTCGAATTACCACAACGAAAAACTTCAAATCAATGAATATCCGCAAAAATCTGAAATCCCGATTTCCGTAATCACGATTGATCAGCAAATCAGTAATCTTCTCAATCAACAAATCATCATCGGAATCATACTATCTGGTAACACATCGATTCTGAGAAACATTTTTCGGCAATCAGAATCACATTCTTTCTTTTTAGTCATAATAACAGATGTATAGCTATCTTCACTGGAATGGGTGTTGGTGCATATTTGTGATAACAGCTTAGATCTGGTCTTTGGATACCTTGTAATTAGTAAAACTATAAATAGTTAGTGGGTTTAGTAATGGAGTAGTTGATAGAAGTGATTGGGCTAATCCAGACACTTTACAGTTAATGGTAGGCGATTTGGGCCTAAACCCAATAGCAGCCCATGTGGTGAAACCCTAGCCCATGTGCAAACTTGTCTCTATATAAAGAGAGTTTTGCATTAGGGTTAAGGTTGCTTAGTGGATTAGTTGTTCAGGGAATTACTTTAGAGAGAGTTGAAAGAGAGGGTCTTGAATTGATTGTAAACACTTGTGTTAGATAATCAATAGAAGACTGGTTGAAAGTGATTGTGTTCGTTTTCTTGTTTGGTTTTCTATGAAATCTGATCTAGGGGATTCCCACTCTAGGTTGGATAGACGATTCTGTGATGATCCATACGGATTAGGGGAACTACAATTTGTATCAAAGCATTCGGCTCTTGTTTTTGCTTGGTTCGGAATCGTTTCTACAGAAAAAGTTGGGTTTTTGGACGTGTTTTGACAGCTGTTCTAGGGTTTGCTGCTATTTCGGATAAACAGCAAAGCATCTCGAAGAGCACTAGGCATTTCAGATCATAAGAGTTGCATCTCGGATCAAAGAATTAGCATCTCGGATCAGAACAGTTCATCTCGGATTGCATTTCGAATCAGAATAGTTCATCTCAGATTGCATCTAGGATCAGAACAGTCCATCTCGGATTGTATCTCGGATCAGAGCAGTCTATCTCAGATCAGATCAATCCATCTCGGATTGCATCTCGGATAAACAAGGAACCATTTTAGATTGAAACAGTGCATCTCGGATACCATCTCGGATCACTGTTCCAAATCATCATCTCGGATAAGCATCTCGGATCACTGTTCCGAGTTTTCATCTAGGATTGTAAATCTGAGTTACTGTTATGAATTCGGCACTGTTCCAAGTTGTATACAAAAAGGTGGAAAGTTAATCGGCTGACGTAACCAGAGTTAAACGTTTTCGTACACAGGTTTGATCCATAGACAATCTTGACAAACCGGTTGCACAGTTAGACTTGTGTGATTTTTAGGACAAAAAAAGGCACGAAAATTGCTAAAATCACTAACGGACATTATACATCATTGGATTCGTATCGTCGAGATGAGTCGGTATAATTTGGTATACATTCAGACAAATTTTTAACGTTTTTAACGAGCCGGTTCGGTAAAAATGTCGAATATGTCTAACTTAAATGAATTGTTGAGAATGGAAAACGAGACAGGCACGACTAACAAACTTCCAAAAATGTTGAAGGTAGAAAATTATCTTACTTGGAAGGATAGGTTTCAGTCGTTCATTGAATATCAGGACACACAAATGTGGATCCGTATTCAAGATGGGTATGTTAACCCAACGCATGACTTTGAAGGCAGACAACGTGTCACTGCCTATGTGAACATGTCAGAGGCTGAAAAAAGGATGTATGAGTCTGAGAAGAAGGCCTTAGCTGCTATAAAGATGTCGTTACCTGATGGCATCGAACATACTTTCAAGAGATATACCACTTTTAAGTTGATGTGGGATGCCCTAGAGAAGAGGTATGAGGGCCATCCAGATGTGAAAAAGAACAAGGTTGATCTGCTGAAGAAATAGTTTGCTGTGTTTAAAGGCATGAGGAATGAGTCCCTTGAAGATATTATCACGAGATACTATCATTTAATGTTAAAAATGGACAATTATGAAATAGAGGGATACACAGATGTGGAGATAAATGATAAGTTGCTCGATGCTTACCTCCTAAGTGGGATATATATACTCTAATGATAAAGGGTGAAGCTGACTATGAAGATAAAGACTTGGAAGAGGTTGTCGGGAGACTGAGAGCTTATGAGCTCAACATGAAGAAGATGGAAACTGGATATGATCAGGTTCAAGATCCGGGAATGTATAAAGGGCTTACTCCTTCATCTTCTAACAATGCTTCAAGTGATACGGCAATGCGTTTCTTTCATGTGAAAATGAGCAGATTGTGACAAATGCTGAGGGTGAAGTATGTTTTGTAGCTGCTTCAGGAGGATTGTTAGGGGCAAAGAGAAAACAAGCTAGCAATAGTAACAACAATATAAGATCTATGCCTCTGAGTGTCAAGGCTGCTGAAGATCATCTGACCTTGCTTGCTTCTTTCGTTGCTTCATTTGAGAACTACATTCAGGGAAAAATATCTGATCCTACTACGTTTGATGAAGATTATGATCAGATTGACCCTGATGACCTAGAGGAGATGGATTTTCAATGGCAGATGGCCATGATCTCAAGAAGAGTGAAGAGGTTCATGAATAGGACGGGCAGAAAGTTTGTTGGAAAGAATGTGGGTTTTGACAAATCTAAAGTGAAGTGCTACAATTGTCAAAATTTTGGACACTTTGCTAGAGAGTGTCAAAGACCTAATTCGTTCTAGCTTATCTTTTCAAGATTTTCTGGTCATGGTTCAAGCAACAGGAACGCGTCAACTAACACCTGATCGAAGGCCCTGATCTCTACGGCTAGAGAGGGTTCTTATGATTGGAGTGTTCATCCGGAGGGTGATGACAATGCCACACAAGCGTTCATGGCTGAGATAGCCCCAGTTGATAATGAGGAAGTGAAGGCTGATGCTGAGGTAGAGCGAGACACGGTAGCTGAAAAAGCTGATGGAGAACAGAATGCTGCAGAGAAGAAGATGGCTGCTGATTTTGCTGCTTTCATGGCCGATCTAGGCAAATCAACAGGAGAGGTACATTTCTAACTCTGGTAGTTCTGTTTGTTTAAAATTTCGTGAACTGCAAAGTGAGGTTGACACATTAACAAAACAAAACCAAAGTCTAGTAAATGAGCTCTCGAACGTAAAGGAATCAAACTTTTTCGTAAAAAGAAATGAGTCAATATATTTGAAGAAAATTAAGGGTTACGAAGAAGAAATCAATATTTTAACCTGTAAGCTAAATGAAAAAATTCAAATTATTGACTTAGCTCATGATACGATGAGTGAGAAAACAAAAGAGATTTCTGAAAAATGCAAAGAGTTGTCAGAAGCACAACTTAAAATTTGTGAACTTGAAAAAAATTGAATCAATTCAGAGATTCATCTTTTGTTATGAAACATGTGATGAATGTCTTGAAGAAAAGTAATGACAAGACAAGTGTGGGATACAAAGGTTTCAATGAAGTTCCACCACCTCTTGGCCATGACTATTCTTTCTTGCTAGATGAAGAAGAGCTTACAGACATTGTGTCAACTACACCTAGTAGTTCTACATCAGGGAATGTTGATGTGACTGAGAATGCCAAGAAGGATAATAACAGGGAACCGGTTTTGAAAACTAAGAATACACACGCAACGACTAAAAAACAAATTATTGTTAAAAAAGTTGATTTTGTTAAAGGGAGTGATATGAAAGAAGAGGTCACTGTTATTACAAAAGAATCAAATGTGCAGTTTGCTAAAAATAAAAACAAAGAAAAATCAGAAATTAAGCAAACTAAACAAGATCCTTCTAAGGCATCATCATCATCATCATCGTCACCTGATGAATCTCAACCAGAGACTTCAACTAAGAAGCCTTCAGCTAGAAGATCCTGCTTCAAATGTCACGAAAAGGAACATGTAGCTAGCTGCTGTCCTAACAAAAAGAATGAAGCACATGTGAGTGAGAGAAAGAGAGAAAAATCACCAGAAAAACTTGGTGATGGTGAGAAGAAGGTTACTAACTCACCAAAGATATCTGCTACCAGGCAACAAAGTGTTACTGAGGGTGTAGATAAGGCTGAAAAGGGAACTCACCAAGTTCCTCGTTTTCAAAGAAATCAACAAAGAGTTCAGCCTGAATCTACATCAGGCAGATATGAAAGACCTAGAAGTAGTTCACCAAGAATGAACAACTTTAATGGTCAATCAAGTAATTTCAGAAGTCAAGGTCAATATCAAACTCGATATCCAAATATAGGTGATCAAGATTTTTATAACAATGGCTTTAGAAATCATTATTGTCAAAATTCATGGAACCAAAACCAGAATTTCCAAAGGTCACAAAGTCCAAGCATGTTTAGGAAACTCAGGACCAAAGAACGAATGGAAATCAAAGACAATTTCCATCGACAAGTTTGAGATCCAAGACTCCTGTTAGGAGTGATGGATATTGGATAATGTTCCTGTGGTTGATGAATCCGGAAGACCCAAGACCATTAAGGCTTGGGTCCCCCAATCTAACTAATTTTTTTGGGTTGTGAAGGAGCTGCTAAAGAGGATTATCACTTGTGGTATGTTGATAGTGCTGCTCCAGGCACATGATGGGGATGCGAGATTATTAACTGAGTTTGAGATATAGATGGAGGTTATGTGAACTTTGCAGGTGCTAAAGGAGGGCACATTACAGGTCGAGGAAAAGTGACCAACGGGAAGATCACATTGCACAAAGTGAACTATGTTGAGCAGCTGAAGCACAATCTGATGAGCGTGTCTCAAGTCTGCGACAAGGGTCACTCAATCCACTTTACAAAGTCTGAAGCTTTGGTGTTGAAACCTGGTTTGGTGATACCGGATGATTGGATAGTGATGGGAGCGTCAAGAAGAAACGACACTTATGTCATGGACATGGGTGCTAAGGATTCTTCCACTGTGGTGGCGTGTTTACTGTCAAAAACATCTGAGGCTGAGTCATTGCTGTGGCACAGACGCATGGTCCACATCCCACTACCAAAAAATGAATTATATTATTAAACACGGTTTAGTGGAAGGGGTGCCAGTGCAGCGGTTTCACGTGGAAGATAAATGTCTTCCATGTCAAAAGGGAAAACAATATAAGAAACCTCACAAGTCTAAAACAGTAAATTCCATAGATGCCCCTTATGAATTACTTCATATGGATCTTTTCGGTCCGGTGAACGTAAGGAGCATAGGTGAAAAGTACTATTGCCTAGTTGATACAGATGATTACTCACGATATTCATGGGTTTTCTTTTTAAGAAAAGATGAGACAGCGGAGATGCTGATAGATCTTTTTACAAAATTGGAAAATTTCCATGATGCACGGATCAAGAGGATAAGGAGTGATAATGGCAAGGAGTTCAAGAATCAGATTATGGTTCTCTATTGTCTTTGCAAGGGAATGAGCATCAATATTCTGCTCCTTATACACCTCAACAGAATGGAGTCGCTGAGAGGAAAAACAGGACGTTGATTGAAGCCGCTAGGACTATGCTTTCTGAGTCAAAGCTTCTAGTTCTTTTCTGGGGAGAAGCTGTGAACACAGCTTGTTATGTCCTAAACAAAGTTTTGACGGTTAAATGGTTTAACAAAACATGTCACGAACTATTGTTTAACCGAAAACCAAACTTCAAAGGCTTTGAACCATTTGGATTACCCTGCACCATTGTGCAAAATAAAGATAAGCAAAAATTCGGTGAGGTAGCTAACGAGGGTTACTTTCTAGGCTAGATGCCTGGAACACTGAATAAAAGGGTTTTTAATCTAAAGACTGGTAAAATTGAGGTTGTGTTTAACATGGAAATCACTAGTTATTCACCTCAACAATCAACGAGTGGTCCTGCTATATTATATGATTATGATCGTGTTTTCAAATCATTTAATATTCCTGATTTTTCAAATGCAGTGCGTCACATGTGATTCAAAATGTGATCAGTGTAGATGAAGAGGGTGACTTCATGCCTAGATCGAGTATATCAATGAAGATGCTCCAGAAACTTTTCCAGTGCAACTCCACATGACTCCATTGATAGTGGTGAGTCCTAACCTATTCAGGGGGAGGATTTTACTAATCCGTTTACTAATAAGGACATTCGGTGGGAGATTAGATCTAATCTGGAGATAATCTAGTTGTTGACACCATTGCTACTACACGCGCAAATAGAGATCATCCAGTTGAGAACATTATAGGTGATGCTATTGCAGGTGTTCAGACAAGAAGAGGTGTGATCGAAGGTTCCTGTTTATTTACTTCGATTCAGAAGACTGGGATGTTACATGAGTGTTTGTATAGCTGCTTTATTACCCAAGAGGAGTCAAAGAATGTTCACATGGCTCTAAAAGATAACTATTGGGTTGAAGTTATGCAAGAGAAACTAGCTCAGTTTAAGAAGTTAAGGTTTGGGAGCTAGTTGACTTGCCTAAAGGAGAGAAGGAAATAGGCACCAAGTGGGTGTTTAAGTGCAAGAAAGACGATCAGGGATCGTGATAAAGGAATAAGGCTCGGTTAGTGGTGAAAGGGTTCAATCAACAAGAAGAGATTGATTACAATGAAGTGTTTGCACCAGTAGCAAGGTTGGAAGCAATTCGTTTGTTCTAGCTTTTGCTTCATTCAAGGGCTTCAAGACCAACTCAATATAGGGAAATGATTGGTTCTCTGATGTTGACTGCTCAAGACAACATTATGTTTGCTGTGTCTTTGTGCCAGATATCAAGCGAATCAAAAGGAGTCACATATGAAAATGGTGAAGCGGATTCTTCGTTACTTGAAGGGGAAACCTAAACTTGGGTTATGGTATCCAACTAGCTAGTCATTTGAAGTTTGTTGCTTTCACTGATTCGGACTTTGGAGGATGCAAATAAACAAGAAAGTCTACCACAGGTGGTTGTCAGTTCTTAGGAGGTAGGATTGTGTCATGGCAATGCAAGAAGCAGTCTTGCGTGTCTACCTCTACGTGTGAAGCTGAATATATTGCTGCGGGTAGCTATTGCTCTCAAGTTCTCTGGATTCAATTGCAGATGCGTGATTACGGTTTCAATTTCACTCGTACTCCAATTATGATAGACAATAATGCCACTATTTCAATCACCAACAATCCCATAAAACACAGTCGCACAAAACATATTGACATTCGTCATCATTTTATACGAGATTGTGCTGAAAAGAAACTGATTGAACTGCATCGAGTCGACGCAAAAGATAACCTGGCAGATCTTTACACAAAAGCATTTGACAGGGCTCGTTTTGAACATTTAGTCGAACTCAACGGGATGAGGAATCCTGAATAACCAGTTTTCCATAAAATTTTTGTAAATAATGTACTGTTTTTCAAAAATCAAAACATAAAAAAATAGAAAAATTAAAAATGAGTTGTCACTATGTGGAAAAGAAGAAATGATAGTACATCAACAAGTAAGACTGTCACACTGAAATTAAAATTAAATTGCTTAAGTGTGATGGCAGCTTCATCATATGATGTACCGGTAGCAAAAGGCATGAAATAATCAACTTACATTGGTGAATTACACATAACGAACTGTGTATGAGTGGGTAACACATCAGCTGCGTATGGTTTTATAATCTTAAATCTTGCTTGATCAATTGCCAAAAATCTGAGGTTTTAGGTCTTTATATCAGTTTTTCATCCGGGGTATCAATGTTGTCCTTCTACGGCATCCAGATATATGCTGACCTGGGCACAACCAGTATATCTTAAAAGAGCTAAAATGCCAATCCTAAAATTGAAGAAGCTATCCTAGGAGTCATTCAAAAGTGCAAATTGCATTAATCGTACCAAAATTTGGTATTTTCCCTAACCCTCGTTCGATATTGGTCTCTTTGCTATACGAAAGTACTGACCTGATCTCCAATTATCTAACGTCAAAAATCAGAAAGATGAATTTCGGTATACTCACCTACTACGAGGAATCTTTGTTCATACCTTGATCGTGGGGGTATGTCCTGAAGTGGGACACACTAGTATATCAGTATAATTTATCTAAACATATCACTAGGTAATGGTACTTGAAATGTTCATGTATTTTGTTTAAGTGGATAAACAATACTGGTAATCGTCTTGAACTGCTTTTCATGAAAATTACATATACAATTATCTAATCGTGTGAAAACAGTTTGATGTTGCTGATATGATCTTCTTATCGATGATTCTCACAAAAACAGAGTGTTTATTATTTCGTTATTATTTGTTTTCAGAAAATATAAAAATCCAAAAAGATTTGATTTTCTTGTAAATTCTTAATGTACGGATATTGGTTGTTCATGGAGGAGTTGTTACCGATAGGGGGAGACGGTGTTAGAAGATGAGTTCAAAATTTTAAAATCTTGCAGGTTCAGTGTGCTTAAAATTTTAAGTGTGTGGTTTGAATTGAGAAGTGCTTAATCTGTGATACAGTTTTACCATCTCTTGAATAATAATTTGTTAATTGTGTTGAAAATTCTTATGGTTTCTCGAGATGTGTGTTATAGTAAACAGAATGTAGCAGTGTGCTGATAAGTTTGGTGAAGAGGAGTTGATTGGATGCATGGTAGAACCCCCTTTCTACATTGCAGAAAAAGTTGTAGAGTATGAAGATTGTTATGCAAGTGCTAAACTGGAGTTTACTCAAACGCTAACATTTAGAAGATTTGGTGATTGGATGCATCAGCTTAGGGGGAGTTTATTGCTGATAGAAGCTATTAAAGTGAAGCTATCCAAAGACCAACGGTTTTCAAAGATGTTGAAGATTGCAAGAAGACTGAAGAATAAGTTATTTTATGAAGCTATTGTCAAGGGGGAGTTTGTTGGTGCATATATGTGTTAATAGCTATTTGGTCTTTGGATACCTTGTAATTAGTAAAACGATAAATAGTTAGTGGGTTTAGTATTGGAGTAGTTGATTAGAAGTGATTGGGCTAATCCAGACACTTTCAGTGAATGGTAGGCAATTTGGGCCTAAACCAAATAGAAGCCCATGTGGTGAAACCCTAGCCCAGGTGCAAACTTGTCTCTATATAAAGAGAGTTTTGCATTGGGGTTAAGGTTGCTCAATGGATTAGTTGTTCAGGGAATTACTTCAGAGAGAGTTGAAAGGGAGAGTCTTGAATTGATTATAAACACTTGTGTTAGATAATCAATAGAAGACTGATTGAAAGTGATTGTGTTCGTGTTCTTGTTCGGTTTTCTGTAAAATCTGATCTAGGGGATTCCACACTCTAGGTTGGATAGACGATTCTGTGACGATCCATACGGATTAGGGGACCTACAATGGGGCAAATGAAACTGCAAGACATCCTTGTTTCCTAGCGGTTAGTCCGAAAAAAGTTCATTTGCCTTGCAGAGTTAAAGATAAGTAGTCATATGTGCTTCCACTTCCATATCGGGGATCAGGCATTTAACCCTTGAGTCATCAATCTGTATTATGATCTGAAAATTCTAAACATCTTATGATCATGACATTCCAAATGTATAGTTTATTTCGTGAATAGACATAAACGTTATCTCATTACTAATGAATCTTCGATTCTCTGTGTTTCCTAGATAATCTCAGTCGAAACCACCGGATACGTGGCATCGTCACAAATTTCAAAAATGCCGGAATTTTAACATATACGTGAAAATTTTTTATTCCCCCTTATTTTTGCAAATTTTGACGTTTTGAGTTCTTATGGGAATGAAGATTATGGTGTGACTGCAGCATATGTACTTAAATTTTGCCGAAAATTTCCCAAAATTGAAGTTTGATCAAATGTTGATTTAACGTTAAGGCCCATTAATAGTCACTGTATTTTGGCACAGGTATCAGTGACTACCCCAAAATCTTCATCATTCTATGATCGTATCATCAAATCTATAACCTGAAGCTCTAGACGGTGTCCCCGAACAGCCCGAATTAGACGTTAAAATCTCGAAAAAATTTTAATCACCAAATTTTTTCTGGGCACTCGTCTCGTCGATACGATCAAATAAAGCCTTTTTTTCCTTTTTTTGGTTACAACTTCGTACGAGCTGGACTTTGTACGAGTGGTGCTTCGTACGAGTGACCAATTGTCACTCGTACGAGCCACAGAGGCTCACTCGTACGAACGAAGTGATTACGATTTTCGATCCAGAATCTTCATTTCTTCAATTTCAACATGATTTTTTTACAGATCTGATTGAAAATCAGTTTTAACAATCCTAAGGTTTCAATTTAACATTATGTCCGTGGATTGTCCGATTATTTGATGTTTTACGTCTAAAACCCCTCATACGTCCAAAATTCATGAGCGTAAGAGATTCATCAACTGTTAGATTGAATGAATCGGTACCGGCGATACCAGTTGGGGGTCCCGGCGATGGCGGTTCCTAGACGGAAGCTTGGGCGTATGATAGTACCGATTCAGTAGAACGTTATAGAAAGGAAGTAGAAATAGAAACAGCGGAAGCGTTCATTCATTCATATCGAAAGAGTATACATCTTGTCTGGCTGGCGGAATTCCTGAGAGAATCCGTCAGCATTTCCCCTCAAGGAACTTCCAAAACTTACAAACAATGAATACACAACCCATATATATATATATATATATAGACATGAACAGCTCGTGCGAATGGTTGCTCGTACGAGTGACAAGATGTCACTCGTACGAACCACATAAGCTCACTCGTACGAGTGAGATGTTTATCACTCGTACGAGGCACAATGTCACTCCTGTCACTCGTACGAGCCAGTTCTCGTTCGCACTTGGGTCATGTGTTCGTATCTAATCTATACAATATTTAATACACACTCTTTCTAGCCCATTCGCCAGTGACGGACATAAAGTGCATCAACAAAAGTTTAAGACACGTGAAGTTTCCGAATGACCTAAGACAAAAAACTCTAACTTTGGTTTTATTTATATGTTTTAATATTGTTTTCACTTATGATATATTATTTGATACTATGTGATCATGTTGACCAAATTTTGGACTTTTTAAATTTAACGGTTCGTCACCAACTCTCATCTCAGTAATTTAAAGTACTTACATAATCATCTTGTTAGCACGTTAAATAATAAATATGCACATATTAATGAGTTAAGTCGCTAGATATGAAAATGATTGAAGATTAATAACTTGAAATTTCACGGTTGTTACAGTCTCCCCTAGTTAAGTGAATTTTGTCCCGAAATTTAACTAGGAGGGACTTATGCTATCTTGGGAAGGATAAGTTATGATGTACGTTGACTAGGGTAGTTCTTGGTCTGATTCCTAGTCCTACTTTCAATGTCTATTAGCGCTTATATGCAGCTAATTCACCATACTTTTGCACCTTGAAAGTGTACCAGTTACCTACCAAAACTACCTACTAGCTTAGCTAATGTTGGATGGCATGATTGACTTCATAATAGGGTTACACATTCACTATGACACTTTTTGTGACATTTGTGCCTTTCAATCATTGTAAAATTACAAACAATTTTGTATTCAATGGAACCCTATGTTTTATTTCCGAAATTTGTATAATTATCTAAGACATTTGCCCAATTTCAATTTCTTGCATGATTTCGAACCCTCAAAAAATTTTGTGGAAGTAATTCTTTAACTGACACTCAAACACAATAAGTTTAATGCGACGTACACCCCGAAACATGGACATAACTACACATACCTAAATACCCTTTCATACTTAGATATAAGTTTTGAAGGGTTAGATATGAAAAAAAACACGCTTATACAAGTCCAAGGACTATTTTCGTTAAATTACGATAGTCTGTTGGTCCGTATTCAACATAAGAACCATGTGTATCAATCCAAATATTTTTGTATTCGATAAAATCTTGTATTTTATTGATGAGAATGCAAAAATGTCAATCGTTGCACAATTTCGATCATTTTCGTGTTCGTTAAAGCGTGTTACGCATTTTTGTGAAACGCGTAACCTTACAACCGAACGAACCGACATCCATGACATTTTCAAGCATAATCCAAGTTACATGTCTTAACACCTTTATATAACCTAAATATTAGGTTAAAGGAGTTAAAAATGGCAAACAAGTGAAAATAAAGTCCAAGGGCCAAAAATGTCAAAAAAATAATAAAGATTTTTGCTTCTTCACCAAGTTTGCCACCTATCTCCAATTTTTGACACCCTAGAACTCATTTTGGCACACTTAATTTGGTGTTGACACATGTTAGGACACTAATCCACACTTGAGGACACTTGTCATCACCTCCTTAATCCTAAAATACTATAAATACCCCATGATTCTTCCATTTTTTTTCACAACACTTCAAAACACTTCAAAGCAAAGTGTGAAGTTCTTCTTTCTATCCTTCTTGGAGCTTGTTTCCAGCTTTTGGAAGCCTCCTATCTTGAGTTCCGAAAGTGTTCTTCAACACGAGTAAGTACTCTTCCTAGTTCTTTCATTGTTTTAGCTATTTTGAGCTAAAAGTCGAACAGTTTGGCTTCCTGATTGACTTTTGGTTCAGAGCATATTTGGTCAAGTCAAAGTTCAATTGAACTTTGCAACTGACCATAATCACGAAGGTTATAATCCCTAACAATTTTACCTTCTGATTACCACGTTTACCAGTCGAAGTGATGAGTCAAAGTTTGGTCAAAAATGCGCATGATGTGCATTTTACGAAGAAACTATTTTCGGGTATCAAAACACCAAGTTTTGATACCAAATAAGTTTTATAACTTAGGTAGACATATTTTGACATGTCTAACTTGGCACTTCTAGTTTAGTTCTTATTTAGGGTCGTAAGTCGAGCGGTTGTGACCACCGCTTTGACTTTCGAATCCGACCCGTTTGGTCGATCTTAGGATCCGACCAAACACATATTGTGACCATAGTTGTATAGGGAATAACCTACTGAGGTTATACCTTATGGTCACATCGTTTGGTTAGTGTTATGATAAGTTACTTCTGTGTTCTAAAAAAATGATGACCAAAATGCCTTTTGCGCATAAATCCATTTAAACACATGTAACCAAATTTTTGACATATAAATTGATGTTATAGCATTTTCAAACATGTTTGGGCATTTAAGACTTATCATAGGACATGTTTAACCATCTGATCACGCGTTTACGCTAATGACCAGTTAAAGTAGCATAAACTACCTTAACGAGTCATAATGGGTCAAAAGCACTTAGGATCCTTTCCAAATCTGAATGTTAAGGGTTGTTAAACCATATCACATGAGTTCCAACACTCGTTTGGTTTATAAGACTTCATTCTATCTGATCTCCCGTTTGTAGTCCTGACATGCTAATATATTTATCTGACACATTAGGACACGTTTGAGCTTTGTTTATTCCGTTGATCAAGAACACTTTCGCAATCCCAAGTGAGTACATAGCCCCCTCTTTTACTTTTTCAAATGTTTTGGGGTGATTCATCTGTGCCTACAATTATTTTCAAGATTTCAAAACAATATACATGGTTTATGTATACAAAATGATTTTTAAAGTGAGTACATAGTTCCCCTCTTTTACATTTTCTAAATGTTTTGGGGTGATTCATATGTGCCTATAATTATTTTCAAGATTTCAAAACGATATACATGGTTTATATATACAAAATGATTTTCAAAGTGAGTACATAGTTCCCCTCTTTTATGTTTTGCAAATGTATTGGGGTGACTAATATGTGCTAAATATTTTTCAAGTTTTCAATAACAATGTCTATGGTTTATATATAAAACAATACGATTTCAATGCTATGAACAACTTGTTGATGCATTATCCATAAGACGAATGACATTCATTAGCTTTGGCCGAGCCGACCAGTAGTATGTTATGGTACCATAGGACTGATAATCCCATTATCGGACTATTCACTGGATTTGGTGGAAGTTTGGTTAATGACAGAAACTGTTTCTGATTACAAAGATTTGTTGATTTGTTAGTCTAGTTAAAGAGACCCTTTGGTTTGTCTATTAAAGATACCCTTTGGTGGTACAGTCAACACAGGTTTGAATGTGTTCATTAAAGAACGATCAAAAGTTTTCAGAATTAAAAACACGGACGATTTGTTTATGACATGGACAATTGGTTTATAACACAGACGATTGATTTATATCACAGACAAATGGTTTATAACACAGACAATTGGTTTATAACACGGACAAATGGTTTTGAACAATGTCACGCAATGATTTTCACTTAAATATATAAACCATACGAAGTTTTCTTTTGAATCAATCTATTACAAGTTTTTACAAAAGAAATGTTTGGTGATTCATGGCTATAAGGTTTTCACAACTCTAACCAACTTGTTTTAGTTGGTTAATTATATTGCAATATCAAACACTTTTAAGACGAGGTTTTCACTTAACAACTCTTGTAGTCGGATGAGATGTTGCAATATGTATACAAAGCCACGAATTTGGCACACTCACAAAACCTATGTACTCGCTGACATTTTTATGCTGACTCTCTTTTCACATATGTTTCAGGAGTCAATTCTTGATAATATGATGTATGCTTCACGTAGGAATGGACGCGGGCCTTAGTGACTTAAAACATGAAAGACAATTTATTTATGTGTTGTTTCTGTTTATCCCAAGACAATGTAATCATTTAACTTAATAAAACAAAATTTTAAATTTCATGAGTTGTGAAACAATAGTTCTATGACACGCGGTCGGGGTGTTACACTTTTAGTTCCGACTGATCACAGTAGCGAACCACGCCATCCAGAACTGGCAAATTAGGTTGCTGCTACTTGTTTTTGGTAATATGTTTCCTTGCCAAGGAGGAGGCTGATCTGTGCAGTTTTTATCTAGACCAGTTTTTTTCGATTCAAGGCATTGTTTAGTTGGGTGATCACGAGCCTTGTTCGTTGTTCCATTTTACTAAGGTAAGATATTGTTGTCTAAAATCACAAGTACACATAAAAATAATTTATTTATTATTGCAAGTCAATTCTGATTCATGTGATCTATATGATGGGTCGGGTTACATGTGTAGTATTTATTCATACTTTTTTATTATTGTTTGTTTGATGACTTTGATTAGTTGCTCAAATGATTATTATACTTACATATGATGTAAATAGCCCTTACTTAATACGACAGTGTAGACGACACTAGACTTTGAATCTTTAAGACACGTGCACATTTAGGGCATTAAAGAATAAAAATTAATGAAAGACTTAGAAAAGAAAATAAAGAATTAAAGAAAAAAGAATGAACTTGATTAAGAGGCAATACTCTCCGATGGATCCATCCTAAGATTTGGTATGGGTGTATCTCATGCACATACCAGGAGTGGTACCATGGCAACTAAGATTTTAAAGACACGCACAAGAGCCACACGCGTGAAGTACTTGCTCGCTATTGTCTACGGACAATGGCTAATGACAACAGTGAACTACTTTTGTGCTCCTTCACTTAATCGGTTGTAGTGGACTTTCCCCGACCGGTCTACCCAATATACATGGTTTACCGTGTGTAGTTCAGGAGACCTAAGGACTATCCTCCATGTGGTTTATGACGATGAAAAATGAATGTTGACAAGATGAAAAGATAAAGATTTATAATATGAATGCGACAAGATGAAAAGATAAAGATTAGATAAGATTGCTTAAGATGATAGGCATGCTCTTAGGATTCTTTACATGATCATGTTGTGGTATTTGGATCATAATTTGTAATCACACGAAACAAATGATTTGATGAATTAACGATATTTTTACTTGTTTTATGATTTATCCTTTATCTTACCCAGCTTTAAAAAGCTGACACTTGTTTTCGAAAATAATGTGTATCATTTTCAAGTTAGTTAAGATTGTTAGACATGAAGCCGGTGAGGAACGGGTAGAGAAACTATGACAAGAAATGACAAATTTAGATGATTCGTTTATTTTATCTATATTTAAAGGTTCAATATAAATTTGTTGCTATGAACGAAGAGTAACACCCAAATTTTGTAATAATTAAATCATTTTTTTTGGTTTTATGAGTTAAACATATGATCGGGAGTTTCCGCTGTGAAAGAAAATTTTTGGAATTTAATATTTAAAAAAAATGCGGGGTGTTACAGTGGGTGGAGATGTAAGCGACATCGGTTGAGGAGGAGAACGAAGCCATCCTTATAAGGGGGTGGAAACCTTCTCTACCAAGACGCATTTTGCCTGGGCGAGCAACTCGTAGGGTGAAAACAAAACCGTGAGTTCCTAGATGGGCAAGCCATCGGGGCAAGCGAACAATATCTTGGCGGTTTACTTTAGCTGTTACAGATGCTATCAGAGCCTAGGGCAGGGCCGGTGTGTAACATTTGTCAAAAACGGGTTTTCCAAACCCGCTTCGTTTGTAATCGAATATCAAGTTATAAATGTTTCGTTGCATATTTTTGTTTGTTTTAATTTTAAACGTTGCATAATTAATAAACAAATTAGAATTTAATAACTATAATTAATAAAAAGTGAAAATAAAATAATAAAAAAGAAAACCGGCTGCCCGGGATTCGAACCCGGGTCAGCCGGGTGAGTCTAACGACTTAACTCGCGCTCATATAACCACTCCGCCACTTGATGTTTTCTGTTAGTTCTAGGAATCAATTAAATCTTATGTTCAACCATGAATCAACCGGTTTACGCAGACTGTAACCGTAATCGGCTTTCAAACGTCCAAAAACGTTTGAGTGTTCGCGGTTTTCTGACAATAACCGATACACCGACACCTTCAATCAATTTAGTCTTGATTGGACTTGAATTCAAGTGATGTTCGGTTTTTATAACCGAAAACATTCACTTCTGGAATTACTTCAACAAAAGCTTCATTTCGCGACTCAATTACATTCCCAGAACTTCTATTCTCGCGTTTACTCTCGTTTCTGATCGTCGGAATTGCTTTTTGAACTCGCCGGACTTTCGCCAGAAAACCGTGTCTTCCATCAAATCAGTAAGTCTCTCAATTCTTTCATCGTCTATCAGTTGTTAAGCTTTTGCTAACTCAAACCCTTCAATCATAATCAGTTTCAGACGACGATATCGGATAATTGACTTTCGCCGGAAAACTTCTGAAAGTTCTCAATTCTCGCTGTGAAACGGTATAGCCTTTTAAACCTTCTGGTATTTCTTGTTCAGTGCTTCAATTCCGCATTTAGCTAATCAAATTTGTTAATCTGTCCGCTCAGACGAAATCCATAAAAACAGAGCCGACGACTTCGCCGGAATTCTGAGATAGATCGTTTCTCCGGTATGTTTACTTCCGAAATCTTCTCTGCCATTTCATTTTAGTCCTTTGAATGTTTGTTAATCGAATTAAACAAGAAACAGTAGAGTAATCGTAGTCTGTGATATTGTAACGAAGAAGATGAAGTTAGGTTGTTTATAAGTTTAGTATAATTTGGATATTATCTCGGGTTAGACACACAGTCCAGCGGTGGACTGTGTGCGCACATATATCACACGCCGCGAGTTCGATCCTTGACACACACGTATGCTCTTTAATAAAGATGTTTTATTTTTCTAACTGAACCGGATTAACTCACGGTAGATGTTAAGTATAATAAAAATCGGTATATTAACCAGGTTAGACACACAGTCCAGCGGTGGACTGTGTGCAATATTAACCCACAGGTCCCGGGTTCGAGACCTGTTGCACACTCCGGTTCGATGATTAAAACCCTTTTTGAAAATAAAAGAATTTTGAATAAACTAAAATAGTGTATAAATATAATTAAAAACAGAATTATTTCGGGTTAGACACGTAGCTCAGTTGGTAGAGTTGCGTGCACGCGTACGGGAGGTCTCGGGTTCGAGCCTCACCCGGCGCACACTTACACATTAGCGAACCGGTCAAACAGTCAACGGTCAATGGTCAATGGTCAACGCAAAAGTCAACTTTTTTTATATTTTTTTTATTATTTATTTATTTAGTTTAAGAATCAATTAAAAATACTTAAAATTAATGTTTTTAAAGATAGAAAATAGCCTTAAACTCACAAAAATTATACATAAAAATCTTATTAAAATTTATTAATAAAATCCATTCATTTACCATACTTCCCGTTATTATTTAGGTTAGTTAAGTCTCGTCGATCAATCCTCCAAACTTGTGCGCATTTCATCATCTTCAACCGAACGCACCCAATGTGAGTGAATCTCTACAAATTCCCCGTTTTAATCACGTTTTTGGGGTGTATCATGTGTCTTACCATTTATTATATTTAAATCATTGTGCATACATCATATCCATGAACAAATGTGTATTCAGCTTGTATCAACTGTTTGTGTGGTTATTGTTTAGATTTAATTTATCATTTTCAGTACATGCAATATCATAGGCCGCCGCTCCCCATTACATTATGAGCGTTGAGCCGTTCCCCATTACATTATGAGCGTGAACCGGGCGTTGCCAACATACGATCGGCTCCGTTTGATTGAGCCTTGATCGCACAGACATTCATCATAAGCCGTCCGTTCCCCATTACATTATGAGCGTGAACGTGACGTTGCCAACATATACAGTTTTATTCATGTTATATATTCATGCAAATTGATATGTTATTGTATGTTATTGTTTGTTATTGTATGTTATTGTATGTTATTGTATGTTATTGTTTGTTATTGTATGTTATTGTTTGTTACTGTATGTTATTGTTTGTTATTGTTATTGTTATTGTTATTGTTTGATTATTTACATTTGCTCACATATGACTATTGCACAATTTTTCCATGATAAAGATAACAAGAAATCAATAATAAATGTTTATCTAACAAGGTTCACTCGCCAACTTATGTTGACCCAAAAACCCCCATTTTTACACATTATACAGGTGATCCAGCTGCAGCAAGAAATACATAGGATTTGCTTAGAAGAATAAACTGGTTTAGAGCTTGGATTGTTTAGTTGATTATTTTTCTTTGTATTTGTATGAACATGTTTGGATTATTGAGGATGTAATTTTGACTTAAATAAATATGAAACATATTAGTAAATATCATGAGCTTTGGTGATAACCTAATTATGCGCCGACTCTTATTCCGCTGCGGGTCGGGGTGTGACACGGTGTGCCAGTGAGGACGCTGGGCTCCCAAGGGGGTGGAGATGTAAGTCCCATATTGGTTGAGGAGGAGAACGAAGCCTTCCTTATAAGGGGGTAGAAACCTTCTCTACCAAGACGCGTTTTGCTTGGGCGAGCAACTCGTCAGGTGAAAAAAAACCATGAGTGCCTGGATGGGCAACCATCAGGGGCATGAGGACAATTTCTTGGCACGGTTTACTTGGGCTGTTACAGATGGTATTAGAGCAGGGTTCGGGTTGGTGTGCCAACGAGGATGCTAGGCTCCCTAACAAGGGTGGAGATGTAAATCCCACATCGGTTGAGGAGAAGAACGATGCCTTCCTTTTAAGGGGATGGAAACCTTCTCTACCAAGACGCGTTTTACCTAGGCGAGCAACTTGTCAGGTGAAAACAAAACCGTAAGTTCCTGGATGGGCAACCCATCGAGGTCAAGCTGAAAATATATTGGCATGGTTTACTTGGCTGTTATAGATTAAGTCTTTGTATTCTGAAATTAGTGCTGGTATTTGGGGTTTGGATACACTACTTGATAAACTTCATTGGTTAGGAGTATGACCAATAGTGATATGACCACAATCACAGGAATGTTGAGTGCAAATACTTTTGGATAATAGTAAGATATAAACAAATGTAAAAACTCTTAGTGCTGTAATTATAAGAAAGTGTCTTTTATAAATTTGAATGAGATCACCAGTATTTTTCCCTGATCAAATATTTTTAAAATGCGTTTTAGGTGATTTACTGTGAAGAGACAGAAAAAGTACCATGAGGCACTCAAACTTAAATAAGTGGCTATGGAACCTGAATAAAACGTGTTTTGTAAATTAAGGGTTTCTCTCAAAGAAAACATTTTGTAAATATGGGTCATCCCACAGTTTATGAAATAAAAGATATGGAGTTTTTGAAAACTCTGAGATTTTTCCTAACACTCGGTCCTAATGAAATTTTCACTGCAAAAATTTTAATAAACACCAATTCCACTTGTATCTGCTCGCGGCTCCTGACATGATGCGAGCGTGGGTTATTTTTAGAAATATTTTAAGTAATTTTCACTTGTTTATTTAAGCTTTAATTTATAATAAGACAATATGCATCTATCACTCTCTACAACACGTTAGGGTAAGTGCACCCATCGTTGGCATAGTACAGTGATGGTAAGATACCGAGGTCGTCCAAGGACACAAAAGTTTTTAATATCAGAATATAGTCGACGTCTAAGCTAATCAAATTTTTAGGAAAGGTTTTTAATTAGTAAAAAATAAAGGAATAACTAAAGTAATAAAAGAAACAAATAAACAAGATAGAATCACTTGGTTGGGAGTCATTATTTACGTATCCTATGATGATTTCCATGCTTTGGGTCTTTTAAGAGATTATCTTAGTTAAAGTGGCATGTCCCTCTTTTGGAGGCAACGTTATCCTCAGCCATATTAGTCTGAGTCAGTAGGGATACAGTCCCACAAGGCTGGAATATTGAAAATTAATTAAATAAGTTATTAACGCAAAATGAGGCATGTCCCACTTTTGAAAACAATACTACCCTCGGCCATATTGGTCTGAGTCAGCAGAGATACAGTTCCGCAAGGCCGGGTTAATGGTTTAATAGTAGGTTATTTATAAGGGGTTCAAGCCGTTCTTACTTCCCCTGATTTGATGCTATCTGCCTCAAGGGAAGTCCTAATAAGCTTGAACGAAGTCCTCGCCGGATCTATACACTAACCGAGGCAAGAATTTTACCCATACCACCCTTCTAACCCCATTCCAGGCAGTTAACGCATTTTGTATAGACCGTAAAGACACGAATGAGTGAGTCAACCAAACATGAAGAGATGATAGAATAAAGTACACTTTCAATATAAAAAACTAGTTATTAAAGTCATTAATACATACCTAATTAATAAGTTGACCAAAGCTAGGAAATCAAAAGTGATACATAAATAACTTGTCTTCACCAAGTGATGTAATAGATTAGCCAAGCATGGCCTTTGTTTGATAAAAACTCTTACGATAAATCTTGGATCCCGAGACTACTACACACACTCTAGGATGGATGATGGATGAATATGGTGGATGATGGCGGCATTATGGTGGTGGAGTGGTGGCAAGTGTGAGAGAAGTGGTTTGCCAAGGGATGAGTTGGAATGAAACTAAGCACCCCTATTTAAGCTAGAAACAGACCCTTCATACGGCCCCGTGTTAGACTTCTAATTCGTTGTTTTTGGTCTTAGGGTGAAGCTCGGAGGGTTGGTATAGTGTATTGTCTTCCCATCTTCTATACTTATGCTGGTTTTTGTCGTTAATGTGTTTCTTTCGTATTTAAGCTCTTTTAATCCTGAAAATCAAAAGTATACAAAGAAACACTTTTTAATATGTTTTTGGTCTTGTTTGTAGAGTGTCAGGACTACAAGTTGTTTTTATTTTTGTTTCTATATTATTGTACATCCTATCCGACACGATTTATTTAGAACGCTTTTTAAGAAAAATAAATACTTTTGGGCATAACATGCCTTCACAAAATTTCAATTAACTATATACAAATTCACACATGTCACAAGTGATCACTCAACACTCGGCCGAAAATGTATAAGTGAAACGCTCGATACCAGTATAGGACTTACTCCTACCATATGCTTGACAAGTAATCAAACCTCCTCCTTTTTAACAAAATCTTTGTAAATATCAAGAGAACTTTAAAAGGGTAGGTTTTGGCTAGGGGTATGATAGTTTTAATGAAAAGTGGCTAAAATCGTAAAATGTCAGGTTTCTTTTGAAAATTTATTTATTTATGACTTAGGTATAAACTACAGGTTTATAAGCAATAATTTTGCTTATTAATTTCAAGTAACTAAGATAGATTTTTTTAGTTTCTAAAGAACCACATTTTACTAAAACAAAGGTGTAAATAAAGATTGGATTTTGGAGTGAATGGTGATTATGTGATGTTAAAATGGTGTTTTGTGGGTTTTGAAACGAAAGGGTTTAGGTTCAACGGGGTTAACTAGGAGAATATTTTTGTTTTTGTTTTTGTTTTTGTTTTTGTTTTTGTTTTGTTTTTGTTTTTGGTTGGGAGTTAACAAGAAAATAAGGTTGAAAAGGAAAAAGGGTTTAAAATCCTAATGCCTCTATCATATACTTACTTTGATTAGCTGGTAAGGAATGCCTCCATCATATACTTACTTGGATTAGTTGGTAAGGACCGGGAATGTATTGTCTTGTCAAGTTCTAGCTTTGTAAGAACCATACAGCTATTCACACAAGAAATAAAAGTGAAAATTTAGTATAGATATAAGTTTAAATGTTCGTTAAAGGCTCAAAACTCACATTTTTGTGGGAAAGGGCAAAAGTGTGAAATCATATACAATCAAATTTTACAAAGAATTGTCATGCCTTTTATAATTTTTTCTTATATGGTTCTTTTTATCACAGCATTATCAGTTGTAAATTTATAAAAACTTGAAAATTTTTAGATCTTGGTTTCCAATTTAAACTATAAACAAGATAAAAACAAATTAAAAAATGTTTTTGAAAAATTGGGGTGTTTTAGCGTTTCCAAGTAGAGTTGTGTGTAAGGCTTGTTTTTAAGACAAACAAATTCAAGTTAAGCTTCCCCCCCCCCCAATACTTAAATTACACGTTGTCCTCAATGTGTCCACAATTAGTTAAAATTGATTAACTGTGTAAATGTGGGTTAAAAACAACATTTTTAAAAAAACCAGACACTAGACACGGGGGTGTTTGGGACACGACCCATGTCAAAAGTGTCAGTTTTGAGAAAATTTTCAGAAGGCAGACACGGGGTCATGTTTAGGGGACACGACCCCGTGTCAAAAGTGCCAGAGTCGAAATTTTTCCAAAAGGCAGGCACGGGGGCGTGTCTATGAGACACGACCCTGTGTTAATGTTCCAGATCAAAAAGTTTTCTGCAGACTTAAGGCACAGGGGCGTGCTTACCTTACATGGCCCCATGTTGCACTTACAGTTTTGAAGATTTTGCTTCGGAAGTGTCTGTTTACATGCATGGGGTGCTGTTTCCACGTCCCTTTGGCCATTTTCCACATTTTCGCACACTTTTGTTTTCAAAACACCATATTTCATTCCATCCGTTCATCATTACAACTAAAAGAAAAATAAAAACTACAAGAACCTAAGATAGATAGTTGGTGGATACCCTACGAAATTATTAGACCCGAAAAGCTTTCCCTGGATAAATCTATGAAGATTGGTAAAAACCAAAACTAGTTTTCGGAAAATAAGGGCTTTAAGCTACTCCCCAATGAATGCTCCTCTAGAGGTCATTCAGCATTTCCTTAATATCTCTCTGAGGGAAGCTGAAGGGTTCGTCATTGATCTCCTCTTGTGGAAGAGGAGTGGGTTTATCGAAACCTCAAAGTAGGCATTGATGGGAGATTACGGGGGTATCTCGTCCCACCCGGTGGGAGTAATCACCTCGTTAGCAATGTTCCAATCATCTTTTGGGAAGATTGACTCCATTGGAGGCATCAAAAAGATGTTCAACCTTTGGTGAAGAAGGTTGATCTCCCTAAAGCTATCCTCCAAGGCAAGAGTGAGGTCGTTCATCCGATCCATGAGGACCTCCTCTATCGTTGTCATTTCCTCCATGGATTCTCGCAAAGCGCAAACGTAGCAGACGAGAGTTCCTTAAAGCGAGAGCCTCCTCCTCTTCGGTTGTTCCTTGAACTAGTTGAAGATGTATCACTCTGCTAACTCAACATGCTAGTTAAACATAATAAATCGTTAAAGTTTTAGAGCTCCAGAAGGGTTACACGGCCCCCTGCTCATTGAACATGGCCCCGTGTGTTTCAGCAGCTCTGGTATCTTAGCCCCATGAATCTTTGCTTTAATTTTTAAAACTGCTTGATTTTTACTTTTCAAAATGTAAGAAACTTAAAACATTGTTTTATAATAGTAGTTTTGTAAAATTTGGGCTAAAAACCATGATTTTAACCTAACAATTGAAGCTTTTGAAGCTCAAAGCTTCAAGCTTCAATGATGGTTTGAAGGTTGAATAAGGAGAAATGACTAAAAGTGGCAAAGACAAGAAGGTTTGAAGAAACCTTTTTAATAAGCTACCTTTTCAGGTATGTGTGAGAGTTCAGGCAGGATCTTGGTCTTTTAGGAATAGGTCCAAGCATTCTTCTCCTGGTTGACTTCATAGAAAGTGACAGCATGTTGACACGGCTCCGTGTCGACTGCATGAGTCAGCGAACGTTGCCTGTTAGTGAGACACGAGCCATGTCGAAGTAGACACGACTCGTGTTAAAAAAGTACGGATGGCATGGCCCCGTGTTTTCTTAACACGCCGTCATGTTTGGTGGCTAGATGGGCACGACCCTATGGCCAAGTGACACGGCCCCGTGTCTTTAAGGATTTATGAAGTTTTGTCGGACTTTTTAAGGAACACGTGTTTCATCGGGTGGTTCCTTACTAGTTCAAACAACACCAAAGTGTTTAATGTACCTTAGGTTCCTGTGAGAGATACGAAAACGCAAGAGGTTGTCGGAAAGGTGGAATTCTAAGCTAAAAGTAGGAGGGCGCAACCATCCTTTATTTTCCGTTTTCGGGCTCTTGTTAAAGAAGGTGTGAGTCGACTCGCTCTTGTCTAAACCGTTGGTGTGAAGTTCACAAGCCGTTATGGAGTCCTTCATTGCGGGATTGATATAGGGACGTCTATCGTCTTTATTTTCGCACGAAGTTGGGGTAGATTTGTTAGCCTCGATATTGTTTATTCCTGAATGTGGTTCCATCGAGACTCTGTTACTCTGTTGCTTGATGAATATCACGCCTTCATCATGGATTCTGTTTCTTTGAGTTTTTAGGAATCCTCTTTCCTATTTGGTATATTCTTCCAAACTTATGTCTCTTATGGAAGAGGTTTGATGGAATTCAGGAGGATGGTAGTTATTGTTTATACTCCCGCCCATCTTAAGGTGATCGTCACCGGAAAATGATGGGTCCACATAGTGGGGATTAATTTCTAGAATGGGACATTCTAAATCTTTATGAATTCCACCACATCATTGACACCATTCCCGTAAGAGTGGCAGGGGTAAAAATAATCATTAACATCCATAATCGCCAGATGAAGTTTAAATTGTTGGGATCAGACAGTACTTGTTTCTAGAAACTGCTGTTGAGACACGGCCCCATGCTGCAGCTTCTATCTGGTAGAAAATAGTTTTTAGGTTACTGGGAAACTAACACGACCCCGTGTTGTTTCTGCAGAGAGAAGAAAATTTTGAGAAAAGAAGAAAAACCAAAAAAGAAAAATTGTAAAAGGATAAAATTGATTAGGCTGCCAATTTTAAACTTTCTTAAAATCCTTGTGTCCCCAACATTATGCGAGCGTAGGTGATTTTTAGATATATCTTAAGTACTTCTCACTCGTTTATTCAAGCTTTAAATTTATAAAAACACGATATGCATCTATCACTCTCTACAACACGTTAGGGTATGTCCACTCATCATTGGCGTAGTATACTAATGGTGAGATACCGAGGTCTTCCAAGTACATAAGAGTTTTTAATACTAGAATATAGTTAACGTCTAATCTAATCAAATTTTTAGGAAAGGTTTTTAATAAGTAATAAATAAAGAAATAACTAAAGTAATAAAGAAACAAAGAGATAAGATGGAATCACTTGGTTTCGACTCATTATTTACGTATCCTTTGATGATTTCCACACTTTAGGTTTTTAAGAGATTATCATAGTTAAAGTGGAATGTCCCTCTTTTGGAGGCAACGCTATCCTCAGCCATATTAGTCTGAGTCAGCAGGGATACAGTCCCGCAAGGCGGAATGTTGAAAAATAATTAAATAAGTTATTAATGCAAAATGAGGCATGTCCCAGTTTTGAAAACAACGCTACCCTCGGCCATATTGGTCTGAGTCAGCAGGGATACAGTCCCGCCAAGTCGGGTTAAAGTTTTACTGGTAGTTTATTTATAAGGGGTTGAACCCGTTCTTACTTCTCCCGATTTGATGCTATCTACCTCAAGGGAAGTCCTAATAAGCTTGAACGAAGTCCTCGCAGGATCTATACACTGAACGAGGCAAGAATTTTACCCATACCACCCTTCTAACCCCATTCCAGGCAGTTAGCGCACTTTATATAGACCGTAAAGACACGAATGAGTGAGTCAACAAAACAAGAAGAGATGATAGAATAAAGTTCACTTTCAATATAAAAAACTGGTTATTATACCTAATTAAAAGTTAACCAAAGCTAGGAAATCAAAAGTACTACATAAATAACTTGTCTTCACCAAGTGATGTAATAGATTAGCCAAGCATGGCCTTTGTTTGACAAAAAATCTACGATCAATCTTGGATCCCGAGACTACTACACACACTCTAGGATGGATGATGGATGAATATGGTGGATGATGGTGGCATTATAGTGGTGGAGTGGTGACAGGTGTGAGAGAATTGGTTTGCCAAGGGATGAGTTAGAATGAAACCAAGCACCCCTATTTATAGCTGGAAACAGACCCTTCATATGGCCCCGTGCCCTGTGGGCACGACCCTATGTATTCCTTCTTATCTGTCTTCATTTAATGAGTATGTCAGATCAGTCTGCTACATGGCCCTGTGTGTCAACAGCACGGCCCCGTGGCCATTGTACTTGTTATACTATCCCAGATATGCAAATCTGGAAGTTGACCACAGCCCGTCTCCAATGGGACACGGCCCCGTGTCTCTTGTCTGCTTCTGTTTGTCTTCTTTTGATCTGAATCTTGAAGGGGCACGGCCCCATGTCGACAAGACACGACCCTGTGCTAGACTTCTGATCATTTTTTTTAGTCTTGGGATGAAGCTCGGAGGGTTGGTATAGTGTATTGTCTTCCCGTCTTCTATACTTATGCTGGTTTCTGTCATTAATTTGTTCCTTTTGTACATTTAAGCTCTTTCAATCCTAAAAATCAAAAGTATACAAAAACACATTCTTCCCAACATTAGTACTTAAAAAGGAGTCCTTTAAACTCGTAGTTAAACAACCTAGTAGGTTACCATAGGTGTGTCTCAATAAGCATCAAGGGTCCTGTTCGATTATCCTTTAGGTTTAGTATATGAAGATCCCGGTTTCTACATTAGTGCCAAAACTAATAGAACATGTCTTGCAAGTGTAGGATTCAGACTTAGGTAATGTGTTTTCCATCATCTGATCATATCTGTCGTTTAGTTCACGTGTCTAGTCGTAATGTTGTTATCGTAATCAAGAGAGTCTTGTGGGTTCGATACTCTAACTTACTTTATCTATACTGCATTGATTGGTACACTTGTCGGTTGTGTGGTTTAGGTTTTAGAGAGTCTTAGTTTAATAAATTTAAAACTTAGTGTGTCCACTTTAGGTTAAAATTAGTTAGTTTTTTATTGACCATTTCAAGTACATCAAGTTTTTGGCACCATTGTCAGGGACTCTGGGTGATTGCGTTTATTCGCTTAGATACACTTATCTTCTAAATCTGTACTACTTGCTTTTGTATACTGAGTCGTATGAGTCTAATTATCCCTGTCTTTTTTTCTTGAGTCTAGTAAATGTGTGATGGACTCCATTTTACAGATAAATACCCACAATATGAGGGGTCCTCTGTAGATTATTATACTAACCTCTTTGTGTAGCCGCAACCATATCCTTCACAGGGTTGTAACGCCTCGTATTTCCTTATTCCTATTTTTAGAAGGTTCGTATTCGCATCCAATTTATAGAAACCTTATATTCGTATTTCGATTACAATATCACAATTCGAGGCGTTAATCAAAATTGAAATACATTTTTATTCACACTTGTTTATGCACAATACAAAATACTTTATCAATTTCGAATACGTGCTTTATATACGAAACCGAATTATACCTTCTGTTTAAATTATATTTGGAATCATACTCATATATATTCTTGATATTCACACACTTATATATCCCTTAAGATATCAGAAAAAAAAAAGAAAAACAAAAAAGAAATTGGAACAAACCAATTCATAGCCTACGGCCTGCAAGCCGTATTACGAATCTGAGTGGACAGAATGTTAAAAAAGCGTGAAATTCACCTTTTTGCCACCTCCCTTCTCCTCCAATCACCTTCTAACCTCCTTTTAACCCAAACCCTAATCCCCAATATATATACATCACTTCCACAACTCCACCACACTTTACAAACTCTCTAAACTTTCTCAAGACTCTCTCAAAGTGCATGAAAATTCTGATCTTAGGGCAGAATATCTTTGGAGTTCAAAGTGAGTTCTAACTCACTTCTACTACTTATTCTTTGAGTTTTCTTGTTTCATAACACTTGGACAACATCAAGGTTTGTTACCTAATGTTCACCAAGGTGTAACAAAGTGGTATAACTCTGTGGTGTCCAAAGTGGGTTTTGTTTTATGCTTTTACTAAAGTTTATAGATGTTCATCTTTTAGTTCATTTCTTGTGAAAACTTGTACCCACCTTGTCCTCAATCAAACCCATGGTTGTGGGGCTTGCGTGTGGTTGTTCTCTATCAAGTTTAAGGTCCAAGAACCTCTTAACGTTCTATTTTGACAAGGTTTTAGATAACCAACAAGTGTTGAGAGCATCCAAGCTCACCATCTTCAATATGGCGAGACTTATGTTTTGGTGAAAGTGTGAAACATGTGAGCCTTGGCTTTCCAAACTAGTTCCACTACTTCACTTGCTTGTTTTTCTTATATTCATCCAAGTAGCTTCCAAGACTCAAAGTAACACAACCCCGCTGCACCTCCAACATTTACCTTGATGGGTATGGAACACCCAGGTTGATATTACTTGGCAACTAGTTAGTTTATAATTCTTGCTATTCATGACGAACCAGGTTATCAACTATGTTGATAACCTTGTGCTTTGGCTAATCATACAATGAGATTAATCATAACTCCATGCTTGACTTATATGACACTACATGATGATACATGATGGACTTATACTATATAATATAAAATATATATTTCGCCGAACTCATGATACTAACCGGATTATGGTTAAATGTTATGAACTTACGCTATATTATCTTTGTTCTGAACTCCTCGTTTATGATTCTAATGGGCAAGTTAGGACCCATGAAAATACATAAAAACTTAGTGTCACAACGAGTATTTAGACGAGATATATTTTTTTCGTATACATATACTTTTTATACTAAATTCTGAATCCGAACTCTCCACTAAATCCGAATACTCACACACCTTTGTTTCCCCAATGTAGGGTAACTTCGGTGTTCCAATCTCAACAACTCCTCAAATTCACAGTTAATCGGAAAGCTTTGCAAAACCATGTGTGTACATAACCCCTTTTTACTTTTCGTCACTTTGGGTGCAATACATATACTTTATCAAACTCACACAATCACATACGGTCATGCTTAATCACAAACAAACAATCTGTTATGCATGCTTAATACGTTATGCTAGAATCTTTACATACACTATACTTTGTCAATAACTTCGTATGAGTCTCCCTTAACATGTATAGCGCTATAGGAGTAACACGTCGCCCGTATTCTTGAGGTCATGTTAAGTCATACAAAAAAAATTGTCCTTGTGACGACAAGATTACCCTATTGGGAATTTTTGGGTTGACAAGTAGGAGTTGCATGCTAGTATGGTATGTTATGTTTTAGTTTATAATTCTGCCATGTGGATTCGTTTAACCGTTGTTTTATACTTATGCTAGTAATCAAACTTGTATGCTCACTAATACTTTATATGTTGACATATACTTTCATATGTATTGTAGGAAATTGATGATGAGACACTGAACGGATTCTAGTAGGATGATAGAAACAATGAAAGTTGTTGTATTTGTTTCCAAATAGTTATACTTTGATTTAGTAATGAAATGAAATTCTGATGACCCGTTTCGACAGCCACAACAAGCCGAGAGTAACATATCTTTTGAGGAGATGCTTCAACATCAAAAAGAGATGGCAACTGAATTAGCAAAAATAAGGGAATTACTGAACGCATAGGTAGTATAGGTAGAGCTGGAAACCGTAATGTCGTCTAAGTCCCACATCCGGTTTAGCAGGAAGATCTAGAATAGAATAAGGGTAAGTATATAATTGAATTTTCTTGTAGTGATGCAGAGATAGATGCGCAGCTGGCTGAAATTAGGAGATTGGAAGGAGAGGAAGAAGAGCAAAAAGCTCAGCCCGAGAAGCCGCCAAAAAGCGGTTACACATATGATTCGGAGGGCAACTAATTGGGATACATAACTCCTCGGGGGCATTGTTCCCAAAGTTTCTAGAACTAGGGAAGGAGCCACCTCATAGGGATAAGGAAGATGAGTCAGAAGAAGATAACATTCTAGAAGCGGAGACGAAAATGGATGTTGAAGTCCCACCTCCAATGCTACACTTTACTGAAGAAAATTTCTGGAGTGACTCTGATGATGTAGAAAAAGAAAAGAAAATGAAAAGATCGAAGAAAAAGTGGAACTAGGAGAGTCCATTGTATTGATGTATGTTGAAGAGATAAAAGGAGAGGTTGAAGAGAATATGTTGTCATGGGAGGATGAATTTAGAGGAGAGCTATAGGGTTTACCAGAATATGAACAAGTAGGAGAGTTTGATGTGGGAGGAGATATAACAATGTTAGAAGCCCTACTATATGGTGAATCAACCAAAGTGATTCACTACACAAAGAAACTAAGTGTGGGGATCACCCAATGGAAGCTTTAGATGTGGAAGTGATGGAAGAGGAAGAACATCACAGCTAACCCATGGAAGTATTTATAAGTACAAAATAAACATCAAGACCACGGGAGAAGCGAAGAAAAGAACACTTGGGAACCGGGATTGGTTGCAGGTCGAAAGCTGGTACAAGGAGGAAAGGAAGGAGCCTTTGAAGAAAGATCAATCTTCTCAATATATGCCACGCATCCGGTTAGTGCTAGGTAAGTTTAAGTTTTGGTGGTTTGACCCGTTTCAGGTTTTTAAATTACTTTACAATTCCACAGTCAAAATTTTAACCATTTATGAGGAGCGGGTGGAATTGAATGGGTTAGATAGGGTCCAAGTCAAAGAGAAACCTCCTGATTAAGTTTAAGTGTGAGGAGATTTCATAGAGTTTGTATAATAGTTGTATTTTAGGTTTTAAGGTCGTTTTCGGTCTTATTTCGTAGATTTTTTTTTGGTTTTTATTTTGTGTTTTTGAGTCTTTTGCTGGAGATCGTATTTGTCATGGGGTTGGAAATGCAAAGAAATTGAATTGTGAAAGATTCCCGGTGAGAAACTTGGTTTACGTGAGCTTTCCGACGAGTTTAGGGTGAAAAGTAGGAAAATGACTAAGGCATGAAACCCCAAAGTTGTAAAAAACTTTCTGTGAATTTTCCCTCTCGCCTCGCGGGAGAGGATGTGGCAAGCTGCGTCGCGCAGCGCGAAACCACCCAAATCAAGCACAAGTCCTAAGTTCAAATGGAAGTGACCCGGTTCAGGTGTAGCTCCAAAGGTTCAAATGAAGGTGACCCAGAGTCCACAAAGGGTCCTCGCGTCACGCGAGGATATTGAAGACACACGTCGCATCGCGTGATGGGTTGTTTAACCAGCTAAGTTGATTGTTTGACCAGTTTGGTCAATTTTCCACGCCCTGTTTTGTTACGGTATGTATGTTCCTGTATTTTGAGTCGTATTTTTGTATCATGCGTCTAAGTTAATGTTTATTGAGTTGTTTTTTTCTAGAGTTTCGGTTTTGTTTGTTTGTGATTGTGCAGGTTTGAATCGTACCACCTGTACTCAATTACCATTTGGGTGATTTCAGAGTTGTTCATCAGAAGTCAAAGCATTTCCCGGGTATACCAGACAGTTGTCAGAGCCGATCACGAATAAAATGTTATACGATCGAGCTGGATTAGACTAGAGTTTTTGGTGTTTACATGTCAATTAACAAGCTAAGTCCTTTCTAATGAGCCCTTGTCTTTTTATTCTTATTTGTTAGGATCTGAGTAAATTTGTTGTGAAAGTTTTAAGATGGAAATCAATGGAAGATAGTAAAACAGAGATGATAAGTGAAGTGGAAATATAAACTTTTAAATCACAACAATGAAGAGAATGTTTTCATCAACATGCTTTTATAATCATAAGTTTACGTATGCATGAGAATTACAAACTCCCCTTTAGCCTCATCACTCTAATTTGTCTGTACAAGAATGTCAAGAAGAAGTGATGAATATAACAGTACAGGCACTGTTCTATTTATAGTACAAACGAAACCTCTGAGGAATCTAGGCTGACGTCACCTTGATAATGACATCTAACGACCTAACAAACTCTATCATCTGCTAGACCTAAGTACTGTTACATTGAAATACAAATAAGTATGATGAGAACCTCTGTTGAGAAACACCTGTTAAGTCTTATCATCTATTGAGCTCAGCAGGCTTTAGCTTCAACAGTCTTTAATCTTCACAGCAGAGTTTCTCTATGGCAGACCTTTGACTTTGAGCAGAGCTTATCTTCAACATATCTTCTAAACAGTCTTTGGCTTGAGCAGAGTTTAGAGTTAGCAGATGTTGAGTCATTGCCATTGGTAGGAGCAGTTCTTCAAAGCACTGTTATTGATGATCAGATGTTATAGATCATTTTGGCTTTCCAATCATCTGTTCTTTTATGGGATCTACTAGATCCAACAATCTCTTCCTAGAACAGATAATGCCAAAACACTTCTTTATTGCTGATTTTTATTCCTCATCACTTTTTCCCTGATTTTTCCTTTGAACTGTAGTTCAAAGTTTATAGAAAACATATCTTCAAAATCCCTTTGCAATTCAAGATTCAATAGATCTTGGAGGTCAACTACATCCAGACCATATGCATCCTCCATTTTTGGCTTTTGAATCTCACCACGTAATCTGAGCAGAGTCAATTCTTGGGTGTCTGGGTGAGTTCCACTTTAGAATTTTTGATTCAGATGATTTTCTTGGGATGAGATTTATTTTTGATGAGTTGGGTGATTGTGGCCTGCTGACAAGATTTGCAATTGATTCACTGAGTTTGTCACTTGCAGGATTTGTATGATACAGTAGTTGGTTCTTTATTGCCTCATTTCTATGCTCTTCAAACATCTATTCATCATCCTCAGTTATCTGCTTTTGCCTTTTTTGCTTGATTCAAGGCAATTGTGGATAAGCTAGAGGTTGAGGTCTACTTTTTAGATGTTTGGGTCTGTTGGGAGATAACCATTGTTGGATAGACTGGCTTTCTTAGAACTATGGGATCCTTTTCTCTTAACTGTTCCAGTCTTTTGTAGGTTTCAACAACCTTTGACTATGACCATCTAGCAACAGCTCTAGTGGTACCATACTTAGCAGCCACATGTTCTTCTTTCATTCTTTTTAGCTTGAAAGCCTTGTTTTGATCCACCTTCTTGTATTTCTTCCAATCTGGTGGAGTTGGCTTATGTAAAGGGTCATTGAGCAATTTTTGAATTCTTTCTATTTCTTCTTTGAGCTCATATGTTGACTAGTCTTTTAACTGTGCTCTATTTGCTTTGTATGGCTTATGTTTCATGATGTGATCCAAGTAATCTTGCCATAGTTCCGTATCCAACTCAACATTGATCGGCTTCTCTGACATGGACTTGCTCTTGTACTTAGCAAAATCTTCAATCTTTCTAACCTAGCTAAGCCCTAGTGACAGGATTCCCTGAGCAGTCCTTTCATCCTTCCCTTTGCACATCTCTTTGCCAATGTTCTCAGCCTGTCTTGCTTTTAACTTTAAGTACTCTTCTAACTTCTTAGGCTTTCTATATCCAAAGAGTGATGGGAAGGATCTTTGTGATGCATCCTCTATAGAGAAAAATGATTCAATTTCACTTTGAACATCCAAAATCTCAAGAGGATACTGAGCAACCAGTGGGATGGGTTGTGGTGGTTTAGTGGATGGTGGTGAAGTGGATTTAGGTGAAGTAATGAGATTGGTGTGGCAGTAATAGGGGCAGATGATAAAGGGAATTGGTGATGGAACCTCCTCATCATCTTCTTCCACAACAAAAGTTTTCCTTTTACGTGTGAATTTGATTTTAGGTGAAGGTGGGCGTGTTGGAATTCTTAGTGGTGTGGGGGTTATGTTAAGGTAGGAAAGGTTATCATGGCAGTTGTTTAGGTAACATTTGTTGTTTGGTTTGGTGGTGATGTTGGTTGAAACATCTGCTAATATTGTACCATCATCTGTTGCTTTACTTGGTGGTGGAGATGGTTTCTTTTGAGGTGAGGGTTTGGTTTTGTTTCCAATAGAGGATACACTCTTTGTAGACCCAGCGGTGGTTTTAGGAGTGACTTTTCTGGTTGACTTTCTTCTTTTTTAAGTGCCAATGTCTTCCTTTTTCTTCTACTCAGCCTGTTCTTCTTCAATTAAGCTGGAAGCTTTGGCTTCAAGCATCTTGCCTTCTTTGCTTTTCTATAATAATCTCTTTTGCTTTCTTGTTTAGGGTTTGATCAATCCCTTTTGTACTTCCAGATGCATTAGCAGAGGTTTGTGTTGGAGCAAACCCTGGTTTTTGTTGTTGTACCTTTGGTTTTTGCTTGTGAAGGAGGCTGCAACTTTCTTAACTTATCATCATCTGTAACATCTGGGGAAAAACGGGTTCTTAAACTCGCTCCGTTTTGTAATTCAATTATACATATGATGTTCGTTACACATTTATGTTGAAAGTTTAAAATTTGTTATATTGTTATTAGTATTTAATAATAAATAAAATAATAATGTTAATAAACAAAATATGAATAAAATAAAATATCAAAAGTGTAGACCGCGGGTATCGAACTCGGGTCTCCACCGAAATAAAACGCCCAGCACACCACCACACCACACACACACACATCTGTTTTACTCCTAAAACAAATGATAATTATAGTAAAATAACCTCCTGAAATCAAAGTGTTGAAACACCCGCCTGTAACGGCTGTAACCTCCAAATTCATCATCAATCTCTGTTTTAATTGCGAGTTAAACCAAAGAAACTGTTTTCCCAATCATGTGTTAAGACTCAATTATGGTTAATTCGGTTACACACAATTATTTGATCATAAATTCTTTGACCGAAACTGTCGAAACCGAAATCAAACTTGAACTCACACCTTCAACTATAAATAGTGAGCTTTGAACTCCTTTAGAACTCACCCATACTCACCAACACACTCACAATCACTCTCTGCTCTCAAATTCTTACACCGTCGGAAAAAATTTCTTGTCGTCGGAAAAGTTTTTGTCGCCGGAATTTCATCGGAGAGATCAAAGCACTCCCCTGTTCGGTATAACATCTTTAAATCTTTTATCGTCTCCTTATTATGTAAATGCTATAAATAATACAATAAGTTTTAGAGGTTTAATTAAAAAAGTATGTATAATTGTAGAAGATGAAGTTGAATCAGCATATAAGAATAATAAAAACCGGTGTTTATACCGGGTTTGACACACAGTCCAATGGTGGACTGTGTGCAATTTAAACAAAGGGTCCCGGGTTCGAGTCTTAACACGTTATTGATTTCCTGAATTAAACCACCTTTTTTTTAACAAAAATATAAAACCTCACATATAGTATATAAATTTAATTAGAATCACATATCCTTCGGGTTAGTCACACAGCCTAATTGGTCGGGCTGTGTGCAACACGAAGCTATGGTCGCAGGTTCGAGTCCAGTCCATTACATGTTCCAGAAATTATCAAACCTTTTTAAGTTACTAAACAGAAAATGGTTTAATTCAATATGTGTATATATGTAATTAAATTCGGTTATATTTCGGGTTAGACACGTAGCTCAGTTGGTAGAGCTGCGTGCACGTATACGAGAGGTCACGCGTTCGAGTCTCACATGATGCCAAAACCATTCGAATTAAACCGGTTCAACCCGCTGAAAGGGTATATTTTTTAATTTAACATTTTTTTTATTTTTCTCAAAAATCCATAAAAATATATAATAAAAAATAGTTCTATTAAGAACAAAAATTAGTAGTAAATACTATAAAATTATCTAGAAAGTCTAATAAAATTTATTAAATAAACATACTAATTTTAAATAAAAGAAATAAACTTACCGAATTATGACGTGTATTTAGGATAGTTTTCTCGTTTGTTGGAATCTTTAAATCGTGTGCGCTCGTTATCAAATTAAGAACGCACCTACTGTGAGTGAATTCCTACAAACTTCCCCTTTTTTATTCATGTTTTGGGGTCACCATGTGTCGTTTATTTATATCTTTTATTCAAACAATTGTGCTATTACCAATATATAAACTAACGTGCTATGTGATATTTGGTTTATTGTTTTTTGTGGTTACACTTTCTCATTTCAGTCAAGCTTTCACATTAGGCCCATCAGTTCCCCGTTGCATACGGGTAGAGCATCGCGTTGCCTAATTAGATCGGCTCTGTTTGATTGAGCCTTGATCTCACAGTTCATTGTTTATCATGCTCATATGTACATTGCTAGATGAATATATGGTTTGTGGATAGTTTACATATATGTTTGCTCATATTTGGTTTATGCACATTTTTATTAAATTAATCAACATATCATTTTTTCAAATGTTAAACGGGATTCACTCGCCAACTTTTGTTGACCCAAATCTCTATTTTTACACATGATACAGGTGATCAGGTTGAAGCAAGGAACACATAGGAATGGGCCTTAGAAGAAGAGTAAATTGTTATTTGAATGTCTTGTTTAGAACATTTTGTGCTTGTATGGTTTATGTGTTTTTTAGGAATTTTTTCCTTTTAATTTGAAATAATAAATATGAAACTTTATTATAGTAAATGTCATGAGCTTTGATGAAAACTCAATCATGCCCCGACTACCATATCCGTTGCGGGTCAGGGTGTGATAGATTGGTATCAGAGCTTTTGACTATAGGGATATAGGATAGGTTATTAGACCCTTAGAGCCTATACTATAATCGGTTAGATGTTAATTGCTTACGTGTTAATTGGTTACATGCAAACTTATGATATTTACTTGTTTTACATTTATCTCACACACAAATGCATGCAAGCACTCCCACTAATGTATAATTTTGTGTGATATTCAATGTGATATACATATTGTTAACATAACATGCTTACACATATACGCATCACGCACGATTCAATTTTCACATATTTTAACATTTTTTTTCATGGTTCCTTTTGTGATGTTTTCATTTTTCAATCTCATCAAAATGAGTTCTACGACAGGCATGTAGTAACTGGAAGGGTACAAGTACTGGTAGTTGAAACGTCCTGTCTAGGATTGGCATTCGTATAAATCAAAATTAACGGATCAGTTTGCCTACCAGGGGACTAACGATGAGAGTACGAAGAACCTATTAGGCCAAAGCATGCCACACTAAACGTCGTGTGAACTAACCCCACTTTGAGTTGTCACTGTGTCTACACCAGGACACCCTTTCGACTTTATAACTCGCAATCATGTTTTACGATTTTCATTCGAGTGGTGCAAAAACCAATGTGAACCCAACAAAGCCCAGTAGTCATGGGGGCCCACATGACCACCTAGGCTAAGGATGGGGGACATATGGAGGCCCAAACACGAGCAAGGCCCAAGACACCGTATGGATGTAGTGAATTTATTTTTCTCATTTGTTTTATGGATGTTAATTTCTAAAAGCGACAGATGACACCTATACGCCAAACTCATAATATCGTTACGCATTTCCTGTAGATGTCTTCTAGGCACTCTCTTAGAGGTAGGAGATCAGGAAAATCCGGCGAGCGCGTGGCTGCTCAAATAGCCCAACATATGGCCTTCGTGATTCCCGATGTCGTAATTCAAGTCCAACAAGCTCTCGCCGCTAACCTGCAACCCAATCAACCAAGGGAATAAAATACTGCCAACCCTCCACAAACACCACCAAGTGCACTTACAAGCACTTCAACTCATGTGACCCTCCAAAATACGAGGGAACTGAAGGGGTCACTGCTTTCCTGTGGTAGTTTGAAGAAATGGAGAGTACTTTTTCTCAATTGTGACTGCCGCAACGACCGTAAGGTTCGTTATGCTACTGGCCGTCTATTTGGGGTAGCATTAACTTGGTGGAATGCCGAAAAAGGCAGAAGAGGCACTGAAGCCGTTGTAGCACTAACTTGGGAACAACTTCAAGAACTCATGACAAGACGCTTCTGCCCAAGAAGCGAAATTAAGAAGCTGGAAAATGAGTTCTACTTCCTAAAACAAAACGAGGGAGACCATATAACCTACAACAAAAGGTTTCTTGAGTTGAATCAAATGGTTCCGAATCTATCTACTCCTCTCTACCGTTTGATCGAACACTACATTCGGGGTCTTCCTTCGACGATTCAGGATTCTGTGATTAGTACCGTGCCTGCAACTCTAGAAGCAGCAATGGAGCTAGTTACTAAGCACACCGAAAACCACATCAGGAATGAGGATTTCAAGGACGAGAAGAAGCAGGATGGAAGTAGCAAAACACCAACTGAAACCCCCTACCCAACTCAAGCCAAATCCTCTTCCCAATTCACTGCTAAGAGAAAGCGAAACGGGAAAACTTTTGCTGTCACCCAAACCAGTCAGCCAACTCCACAAACCGTACCTCTCTAAGCCATCCCAATCACCCAAGTGGCACCCAACTCAGTATACCCAAACAAGAAACCCTACACTGGTGCCCACCCTCAATGCAACACCTGCCATTATCACCACCTACCCACCTTACCTTGTCGACTGTGTGCTAAGTGTGGTCGTTATGGTCATTTGAGAAACACTTGTCGAACTCCTTAAAACCAGACCCCACCTTTTGCCCAAAACATAACCCAACCCCATCAACAGTCGAACCATTCAATGGTACCTTATGTTAGAGCTTGTTTCAATTGTGGAGATCCTACTCACTTCAAAAACATGTGCCCTAGGTTGGTTAACATCATTAACGCTCAAGCCCAAGCAAACCCAGTTAACCAAGCGAACCAGGCAAACCCAGCACCTCCACCAACAAGAGGAAGAGCCTAAAACATCCACGCAAACCCAGTTGAGGTCATTAATGGTGCGAACGAAGAACCTAACTAGCCTTTCTCTCGTTATAAAGACTCAAGACTCTGCTTCGGTTGTTTATTTTATTTTTATTCATAATCCAAGCTTTAATAGATTCCATTTCTTATTCTGACTATTCAAGTTACCATTGTTTTAAATTGGGTAATAATTATTTTATTACTTCATATTAATGCCATTAACGCAATTTGTATCACGCCATGCCAATTTGTTTCATACATGTCTCTATTCATCAATTAAATTTCATGTTATCATACAACACTGTGGACCCCGTCTCATCATTTAGGGAAGTTGGGTCGTGTCTCACTTTTTCATAGACTGACCACTTCCTCATAACACACGAGGGAGGTACCGCCGTTATTTAATCTCGCTAACCTCGGATTCGAGACTCAAGCTTTAGCAGTTGTGTTTGTTTATGTTTTGTAGATTTTTAGAATGAGTCACATATAGCTAATCATGACTTGATAACAAGGCCGATGAAAATTTGACAAGGATATGGTGGATACGCCGCAGGTACTTCCTATATATAAGTATTTTTGTCAGGTGATCAAAAGCATTGTAAGACGGTTACGGGAAGTTCTGTGTAAGTAGTCTCAATCTTAATTTGGATAGCGTCGTGGTTGATGATTTCATCTTGTGATGTAACTTTATCTTTCGACGCTTTGATTTTCTCAAAACCCTTTATCATGAGACCATATCAGTTAGTCATCTCCGTATTACAATGTTTTTCACTTCTACACCTCAGGCATCAAAAAGTGATTCTTGCAGTAGGGTATTCAACCCTTACTAGGAACGTTACCGCCTCCATAAAAATCCAACATATCAATTTTATTAAATTAATCAACATATCATTTTTTTTCAAATGTTAAACGGGATTCACTTGCCAACTTTTGTTGACCCAAATCTCTATTTTTACAAATGATACAGGTGATCAGGTTGAAGCAAGGAACACATAGGATTGGGCCTTAGAAGAAGAATAAATTGTTATTTGAATGTCTTGTTTAGAACATTTTGTGCTTGTATGGTTTATGTGTTTTTTAGGAATTTTTCCTTTGAATTTGAAATAATAAATATGAAACTTTATTATAGTAAATGTCATGAGCTTTGATGAAAACCCAATCATGCCCCGACTACCATATCCGTTGAGGGTCAAGGTGTGACATTCTCCCCCTTTTTGGCATCATCTTCAACTTCTTCTTAAAGTATAGTGGTAGGGGCAGAGCCAGTGGTCTGTAACAGATGTTCTCTTATGGCCTTGATATATGCTTGGGTAACCTTGTATCTAGCCTCAACCATGTTTCTGATCAATTCCATGTGAGTATTGTGGTTGATATCAGCAAAATTCCTTTGAGCTTGGATAATTGGTTGCACTGATTTCCACAGCTCATTGGCAACTTGCTGAGTAGAAGGCTGACTCTTAGAATTCTTTAAAATTTGTTTCATCATGCTCTTCATTTCATCTATGGAAGTTTCCATAGATGTCATTCTGGTCGTCCTTGTATCTTAGTTCATCACCTAACTTAGTAGGATCATATGAATCCCTACCAGGGGTAGTTGTATTTGGATTCTCAACAGGAGAAAACTCCATGTTATCAGAACCAAATGCCCCTTTTTCTTGTTACTGGGGACTTCCAACTAGAACAAAGGTTACAATTGTAGCCTCAGCAGTTGTTGCCTTCAAGGAAGACTCATAGATGTAACCACTGTCCAAATGAAACACAGTTGTGTCATCAATTGTCGTGGCTGCTTCACTTGAACTACCACCAAGAGTTACATGTAACTCATGGGGTGTAGTCATCTCAGCTGTTTGTGGGTTAGAAAATTGATCTATCTCAAACTCAGTCACTTGTGGAAGCTTACTCGCTTTGATTGGTGATTGAGAGGTACTGATTTGTGTCTGGGTAGTATCAATTGCTGCAAACAAGGGTATAAATGTGGGTGGAATTTGAGGTGAAGGTTGTGGAGTTGAAAGAGAGATAGCCCTGGGAGAGGGGCTATAAAACATACTTTCAAGTGAAATGTCTGCTTCATAGTTTTATGTCCCTGTGCTTACAAGCTGATCCTTTTGTGAGGATGTAGGAGGAGTTTGGATAGGTTGAGAATCTTTCCAACTGTTGTGAGTAAGTAGAAACAATGGTTTCAAGTGGCTTTGGTGTTGCCACAAGGTTATCCTTTGGGATCTCATCTTCTAGAAGTTCCTTTTTATGTTGTTTTGTTTTGGTTGGCTTTTTGGATGTAGTTGGTTTCTTTTTGGATTTTGTTGGTGTGGGTTTCACAATAGCGGTTGTGGTGTCATGATCACTAGGAGTAGTGGGCTCAGTAACAGAGGTTTGAGCAACTGATGTGGACGCATCTAAATTAGGCTCATCCCCCTTTGCTTGTGTTTTAGAAACTTTTGACACTTTCCTTGTTGAAAATTCTTTTCAGACACTTGTTTTGGAGATAATAGCTTAAAAGTCTAGGATACATAAGAAAAGACTTATTTTTGTTTCATTTTATAGCATTCACATTTGCAACCAAGTCAAGAATAATGCTTGGGATAGATTATAATCTGATTTAGTCAAAATTGCATATCCTAAATATTGAACTTTTTGTGGAATCTCATTAAATGAGGTGGTCTTGGGTGAGACATATCAGAAGGGTATGGAAAAATATTTTATTCAGGAGGAAATTAAAGGTTTGAAAATTGTAACTCCTACCCTCATACCCTGTTTCTATGAACTTTGTGTGAAGATGTTGTTTCTCAAAAGAATTATTACCTTCTAGGTCATTTAATGAAAATGTTGTAGATATGGAAGATGGGGATATTTGAACAAGAGTTTCTCTGATCTTTGACGTGATAGCATAGGGCTTTTTATTTTGAAGTTGAACTTCAGCGTTACCCCTGAATTGTCGGAGAGTATCCACATAGATAGGTGCATCAATAGTGAGTATGGTTTTGTATTTTGATGATGTTAAAACATCAATTATTGAGTTAAAAGATTTATTTTTTATCGCTTTTCTCGAAAGTAGGGAGGTAGTTATGAGGGAGTTTGATGTGCAGAGCCATGATCGGAGATGGAAGTAAAGAGTAGGGAAGAAGATGATAGTAGTAACCGCTTTTTGTGAATTTTGAATTCGAGTCGGAAGTAAAAGCTCAGTTTGGCGGAACAGGGATATATAAAGGGAAAAGTGAAAGCTGTGTGGCATCTGTTTAAAAGATCCGAGGGCTAACATTTGTCCACGTGGAACCTCTGTTGTGATAATGGATGACAGTTGTTTGATAACCTCTGCTGGAGAGCAACAGAGGTTGGGAACAGTGAATAGGAACAGTGGTTGATTTTAGTCTATCAGAGGATAGACATCAGAGGTTATGAACAATGGTGAATGAGAACAGAGGATACCTTTTAACAGTGGATAAGTTTTAGCCAAATAGAGGTTTTAGAAACAGTGGTTTAAAACAGACTTTAAGGATTTATTGAGAAATATTCAATTTTAAAGCTATTTTAAGGATGGAATTTTGATTTTCTGAAAACATTTTAATGAATTTTTATTCATGGAAAACAAATGTTGCTTTTAATACATGTTTAGCATACCAATCCTTGAGATCAAGCTTTCAAAGGTGATGTGTCTAAAGCTTTGGTCAACACATCTGCTAGCTGATCCTTAGTTGGAACATGATGCACATAAATCAAACCTTCTTCATAGCAATCCCTCACAAAGTGATGTCTGATGTCAATGTGCTTGGTTTGGAATGTGAGACTGGATTTTTAATGATGTTTTCAGCTGCTTGACTATCTAACATGAGAGGAGTCTTTACAGTTACACCAAAATCTAGCAATTCATTTTGAAGCCACTAGAGTTGTGTTTTACAGCTTGCAGCAGCAATATACTTAGCTTCTGTGTTTGATGTTGAAACTGCAACTTGCTTTTTGCTTTGCCAAGAAACTGACATCCTCCTGATGTGGACTTCCTTGTTGCATGGCAACTAGCAAAATCACTATCTGAATAACCTAAAAGCTCAATATTTCCATTAGTAGGATACCATATACCAAGTGTGGGAGCACCATTTAGCACAAACACATGTAGCAAACATAATGTCTGGCCTTGATGCAGTTAGGTACAATAAAGACCCAATCATGCTTATGTAAAGTGTTTGATCAACCAAGTCATCTTTATCATCAACAGTGACTAATTTTGATGTGGCCATGGGTGTACTACATGGTTTACAATCATTCATATCAAATTTTGTTAATAGGTCTTTGACATATTTGCTCTGATGAATGAATGTACCATTTTGCAATTGCTTAACTTGGAGATCAAGAAAACATTGAAGTTTACCCATGGCACTCATCTAAAACTCTGTTGTTCATGAGTTCCCTAAACTCTTCACACATGGCATTGCATGTGGATCCAAAAATGATGTTATCCACAAAAATTTGGACAAGCATCAAATCCTTTCCTCTCCATTTTAAAAACAAAGTTTTATCAATTTACCTCTTGTGAAGCCTATGGATAAGACAAAGATGGATAGAGTTTCATACTAGGCTCTAGGTGCTTGTTATAAGCCATATAAAGCTTTGTTTAGGTTCTAAACATGATCCGGATAAAAAGCATCTTCAAAACCAGGGGGTTGGCAGACATATACCTCTTCCTTGAGCTTGCCATAAAGGAATGCACATTTGATATCCATTGGATACACCTTGATGTTGTGGTTGGCAGCAAAAGCTAAGAACAATCTGATGGCCTCTAGTCTTGCTATAGGAGCAAATGTTTCATCATAATCAATGCCTTCTTCTGGTATATAGCCTTGAACCACAAGCCTAGCTTTGTTCTTGACAACAATGCCCTTTTCATCTATTTTGTTCTTGAAGACCCATTTTGTGCCAATTGACCATACATCTGAGGCAATGGTACAGGTTCCCGTACTTGTTGTCTTTTAAACTGTAGGAGCTCTTCCTGCATGGCTTCTACCCAACGTTGTCTTTTAGCGCCTCTTAGTACTTGATAGGTTGTGTGAGTGATAGAAAGCTAGCAAAAAGACAAATGTTTTGGGATTGACTTCTTGTGAGTACCCCTTCATTTATGTTGCCAATAACTTGATCTGGTGGATGATTTTTAAGGTAGATTAGATCTCCCTTGTATGGAACAATGGCATATTGAGGTGAAGGCTGCAGATGGGAATCATCTAAGCTAACATCTGTTGGCAATTTTGAAGAGCCAACATTTATTTGGAAGGGAGGTGGAGGTATAGGTGGGATAGATGTGAAAGTGTGTTGACTTTTGTTCATAGAAAATGGACTTTCGTCAATAGCGGTTTGACTGGATGAGGCGGCAGAGGTTTTAGGATCAACAATTGTTGATGTAGCAGTGGCAGAGTTTTGATAGTTGTTTTGAACATCTGTTACTCTGGTGGTGGAAGTGACTTTATATTGTGGGATCACAATGACATATCCATAATCTTGATAGGAAGATTGTGGTGTACCTGCATGGTTAGTCTTGACAGACACATCTTCAAATGTAAATTTATCTAAGTCAAACAATTTAGTAGGATTTGCTGGAATTTTTAAAAAAGAAAGTTCATTGAAGTTTACATTCAAAGTCTCTTCTACACAGCTAGTCCTTGGGTTAAACACTTTATAGGCCTTGGCAGTAGTTGAGTATCCTTGAAAATAACCACAATCTACTTTGGCTGCAAATTTTGAAATAGAATCTTTTAAGTTTAAAATGAAGTATGTGCATTCAAATATTTTGAAGTAAGAGATCAGTGGTTTTATTTTGTACAGAGTTCCATAAGCAGTCTTTTGATGTCTGGGTTAATTAAGACTCTATTTTGCACATAGTAAGCAGTGTTTACAGCCTCTGCCAAAAAGACAAGGGTAAACCTGAATCTGCAACCATTGTTCTAGTAGCCTCAATCAGAGTTCTATTCTTTCTTCCAGCCATCCCATTTTGTTCTTGTGTCCCGGGAATGCTATACTGCCTTACAATTCCTTTAGACACACAGAAATCATCCAACTCCTTATATCTAAACTTTGTTCCATTGTCACTCCTGAAGATTTTTACTGGCAGATCAAATTGATTTTCAACTTTTCTTACAAAGTCCTGCAAAATACCTGCAGTCTCATCTTTGGAGTGTAAAAAGTAAGTCCATATGAACCTTGAAAAATCATCAATTATGACAAGACAATACCTCTTCTTTTTAAGACTCATGATTTTAACAGGGCCAATTAGGTCCATATGTAACAATTGTAAACACTAACTAGTTGTGGACTCATCAATTGATTATTATGAACTTTTATGTTGTTTACCTTTTAGACAGGAAACACAATGTTCATCACATGTGAATTGTTTTGATGGAAGACCTCTTACAAGACCTTGTTTTGATAGTGTGCTGATAGTTTTGAGATTTGTGTGACCAAGTCTTCTATGCCATAGTTCTGTCTCTTTGTTAGAAGCAACTAAGAGCAGACAAGCATTAGACATTGGATTATTTTTCAACATATCAACCACATATACATTGCCACTCCTGTGAGCAACAAGCTATGCTTTGCTCTCAGCTATGATTGTTTCAACTTTTTTCACCACTTCTGTCCCAACAATTTTACAAGTTTTCTTAGTGAAGAATGACCCGTAGCCTTTGTCATTTGAGACACACTAAGAAGATTAAATTTAAGATTGTCCATAAGATTGAAATTTTCAAACTTGAGTTTCCTTGCTTGGACTTTCCCTAACCCTAACACATTCCCTTTTGAATTGTTACCAAAAGATATATCACCCCTCCATGTGCAAGAAAATTGTGAGAAGGGCTCTGTCATGTGCCTGGAGCCTCAACTATCTACATACCATAAACTATCAAGGCAAGTAGAAGCTCCCTGCACACTAGTAACAAATTAGTTTTGGTGAATGTCCAAAGCCAAAATGGCTTTGAATGGGGTCACAGACATTCCTGCCTCAAGTCTAGGGGAATGGTCAGAGTTTGAAACAAAATTTTGTAACATCTGTTGTGTACCATTTCCTGTCAAATAATTATATCCATGAGGATGCTTGTTAACTCTTGGTCTTGAAGATCCTTTATAGATCTCATAACCAAGTGGTACACTCTTATAAGGTGGTTGGACATATCCTCTTGGAAATTTGTTTGCAGGTGTTGCGTTTGTTACCTGAACCTCTTTAGAAATAGAGGTTATATTCAATTGTTTGGTAACAGATGTTTGGACTGGGACAAAGGTCTGTTTGGGCTTTCCTTTTTTAGTACTTGCCTGTGGACTCTCAAGTATTTCGGATTTATACTCATTTTTCTTAACATCAAAATTTTTGAGATAAACACACTTTTAAGTTTTGTGACTTTTCTTCCCATAAATAGTACAATGAGGTGTAGCAACAATCACCCTTGTCTTGTTTATATCATAAGCTTTTAAGTGAAAACAGTCTTTAGTAACATGGTTTTTCTTTTCACAGAAGTCACAAAACAAGTTGGTTATTTTTTCTCTCTTCTTCCCTTTTTCAGCCTTTTTCTCAACAGATGTTATAACATCTGTTGGAAGGTCTTTTAATGGAATGATTTTACTTTAGGTGATTTCACACCCTCAATGGTTGAGAAATCCATTGGCTTAAAATTTTCAAGGATGTCACATTCATCTGACCATGTTGGTTTGAATTGATATTTTTCAATTTCCTCAAAAGTTGAGGATCCTTCAGGTCTTTCCAAAAAAAATTATTTCCATTTGGTTCAGTGACACTAATTTCTTGACCATCCATGTTTGTTGGAATAATTTCAACCAACCCAAAATCATTTACAGCAGTATTTTGAGAAACTTGGTCATTTTTTCTGAAACCTATGTCAAATTTTACATTGCTTTTGATGTGTTTTTCTAACATCAATTCATAACCTTTACAGGATTCTACCCATTTTTCACAAGTGATCTGGGTAGATTCAATCTCCTTTTTACAACTTTGATATTTTTCTATCATAGTTTGGAGTTGATCCTTAGTTATACTTGATTCATGTTTGAGACTGCTGATTTCACTTTCTTTTTCAAACAGTTATGATTTTAACTTTTTAACAAGTTTTTCAAACTGAATTTCATCATTTAAAATCTTTTTTCTAAGGTATTCGTTCATCTCTTTAATGATTGCAAAATCAATAATACATTTGCCAGAACATAAGTCTTTAAGGACTTGAGGTGATACCTTAGCAGCAACCATCATGGCACAATCACATTCTCCTTCACAAACAATGGAAGCCCATGGGTGTGATAGAGGATTTACCATTTCTGCACCAACTTTTTCTTCTGAAACATATGTTTCAACATTTTCACAAACCACAACAATATTGGACACCACTTCCTCAGACTAAACCCCTTCCAATATTGTCTCTAGTGCCATAAATAAAAAATCATCAGCTTTCTTTTCAAAATTGGCAACTACGGCAAAATTTTCATCAGTTACTTGCTCAGGTAAGCTACTCCAATCAACAAAGCCTTGTGTAAAGAAGCTCTTTTGACTGTTCTCTTAAGGAGCAGAGGTTTGTGTAGCTTGTGGTGCAGGTTGCACTTGAACCTGGGGAACTAGGGCTTGAACATAGTGTATCCGAGGAACAGTGGTTTGGACATATTGTACTGGAATAGTGGTTGCAGGGTGTGCAAAGTGACCAGTGTTTTGCATGTGTGGAGTAGGGGTATATTGGGAATAATGGACAGTGTTTTGAGTTTTCTGAGGTCTAGGACTTGGATGTGTAACAATAGGCCCACTTGTTTGGCTCCACCACTCTCTAGCAAAATGATCTAGCATATTACACTTGTAACACTTGATTTTAGATTTAGCCAACCCAACTTTCAACCCCTCATGCTATCGTGGAAATTTTCTACCAGTTTTTTGTAAAATTTGCTAGTTCTTACACTTAGCAGAACAAGTTGATGCAAGATGTCCATTTCTTCCAAATCAGTGAGATCAAAATGTTGAAGATCATTTAACTCAAAGGATAAGTTTTCAGAAACTTGGTTGTCCCTATTTGTTGTAAAAGCATAATTGGGTGAGTAAGAATCAGAGTTAAAACCTCCACCAGATGTTATGTCAAAAAATGATCATAACTCTAATCCTTACTTCCACCAGAGGTTTCCTCTTGACTAAAAAGTGTTGTACTACCAAAAGCATAGTCATCAGCAACTTTTCCTGACTCTTGAAGCTTCGTTTTCTAGTTAAGCGCTCTCTCATAAGTGAAGATCCTACCTTGAAGCTAAGTCAAACTCATCTCTTTGAAACCAACAGAGTTTCTAGTTACGAAAGCAATAGTGTCCCATTTATCTGGTAATGATATTAGAAATCTGCTATTCGAGGTTAAGTTAGGATAATTAACATTTACAAGTTTAAGTTCACTTATTAGACAACTAAACCTTTCGAACTGCTGAGTTAATGACTCTTCTTTAACGTGACCAAATGTTTCATATTGTTGGTTTAAACTTCTCGGTTGTTTTTGATAACTTCCTCTGTGTCACCAAACTGTTCCTTTAAAGCATCCCACAACTCCTTAGCACTGTTGCAATGCAACAGGCAAACATAGATATCATTTGGCAAAGCCGTAGCAACGATCATAAATGCCTTTACATCTAGCTCAATTTTCTGAAAATCTTGCTTGAAGTAATTTTCTAGCTATTTAGGGACTTCACTCGGTACCATCGGAACATGAGATCCGAAGATAACCGATTTTCAGCAACCTATGTTCTACTGAGCAAGTATGTGACCCATCGTCTTTGCCAGATATTATATTCTGATCTGACAAGTATCAGAGGTTTGTACATAGTGCTAGTGTTGTGTGGATCTTGTGAATTTTAACACATTCTGATTGTTTACAAATAGGTTTTTGTTTAAAATACTTTGAACGTAAATAAACTTTTTCTTTGTTTTCAATACGACGAACAAACGATCACAATAGTGAGAGCTGATCTGTTTATATCAAATTTTTAGATCAAATTTGAAGGACCAAGCTCTGATACGAATTGTTAGGGTCTGAGTTTAATTTGTTGTGAAATTTTTAAGATGGAAATCAATGGAAGATAATAAAACAGAGATGAGAAGTGGAGCGGAAATATAAACTTTCAAATCACAACAATGAAGAGAATGTTTTCATCAACATGCTTTTATAAATCATAAGTTTACGTATGCATGAGAATTACAAACTCCCCCTCAGCCTGATCACTCTAATTTGTCCATACAAGAATGTCAAGAAGAAGTGATGAATATAACAGTAAATGCACTGTTCTATTTATAGTACAAACAAAACCTCTGAGGAATCTAGGCTGATGTCACCTTGACAATGACATCTAATGACCTAAGAAACTCTATCATCTGCTAGACCTAAGTATTGTTACGTTGAAATACAAATAAATTTTAATGAGAAACCTCTGTTAAGTCTTATCATTTGTTGAGCTCAGCAGACTTAAGCTTCAACAGTCTTTAATCTTCATAGCAGAGTTTCTCTATAGCAGACCTTTGACTTTGAGCAAGCTTATCTTCATTAGATCTTGTGAACAGTCTTTGGCTTGAGCAGAGTTTAGAGTTAGCAGATGTTGAGTCATTGCCATTGGGAGGAGTAGATCTTCAAAGCACTGTTATTGATGATCATATGTTATAGACCATTTTGGCTTTCCAATCATCTGTTCTTTTGTGGGGTCCACTAGATCCAACATTATTGTTGATGCAGATGTCTATAGCCTACGTCTTAGGGTCATGTAGTGTCGATGTAATAGGGCTTCGATGATAGATTTTGTGTTTAAATGTATGTAATGGGCCACTTCGCACGAAGTGATAGCCCTCATAGGAAGTAAAGCTCACTTCGTACGAAGTGGCAAAGGCCGAGTCGCACTAAAGTGTCAAAGTTTATAAATAGGCGAGTTGTGGTCTTGGTTAGCTAGTTGTTTTGTGAACTTTGAAGGCGAAGCCCTGTCAAGTTAGTTTCATAATTGTACACGTTGAAAGATATTAATGAAACTAAGCATTTAAACAGTAACAATCATACTGTCACTAATTAATCATAAATTCCGCATATATTGACTAAATTTCAAGTTAGGTCCTATGCTTATTTTAACTCCCCCTTGGTTATTGTTGTAGTGTTGGTAAGTCTTCAAATCTTTATAACTTTAACAATCATCGTCCAAAGAAATTATTCCTCGGCTTTCTACGTTCTTCAGATGGTATCGGTGTCAGATCAGTAGTCGGTGCCCACTTGATAAGTTGAAGTCTTCTAATTGCAACTTTCTTCATCATATCAGCAATCCATTCTTCCTTTCTAATCTCTTTCATAAATTATTTACGTTCCAATTCCCTCCATTTCGATTGCCACATCTTTCATGAGTTAATCCCATGAGCATAACAAACATTGATCACCCCCTGATACTGCATCACTTGAGTTTTCTCTCTAACTTCATAACATATCTTGTTGAAGAACAAGCATTCACGTCTTTCTCATAACAGTTAACTAGCCACATCGGGTCTAGTATGCGTATCATTCTCCATATACCTTTATTCTTTAATAGTATCAACGTCTCACCTGTTTCTTCATCACATTGCCACCACTTGAAGAATTCATAGAAATCTTGTTCGATTTTCTTTAACGGCATATTCTTCATGGCGCGTGGCGTTTCACAATCAACGTGACATCTTTTTCCTTTGTAAGTGGATCAATCTTGATTATCTTTTTCGGTATATGTGGTTTCCATAATTGAAACCATGAGCAACTTTATACTTGATCAGTTTCCACAATAGTTGATCATGCAGCTTCATCTCATAGTTTATCATCTTTGTTTGCACCAGTTCTTCAGCATCCCAGTATGGTAACGTCTTATATCAGATAAGTATCAGAAATATTGTACACCAAACTCCTTCTTGATCGCGTATACATACAAATCTTCAATCCAACCCCAACTGATAATATCTCCCAACAATTTATCTTGGTCACATGTAAAGAAAGCCAGTGGACGTCTGAACTTCCTTTCTTTGGGATATTTTTTAAACCAAGTCTTTTTAGCTTCAGCTATCTCTTCTTTTGATAACTTCTTAGGCACACAACCTTCTTTCACCATCTCTTCAACTCTACGTTTCAAAAAATTGTCTATAGCCTCATTGAACATCTCGTGGAAGGTCGGGAAGTCATCTGTACCTTCACCGGTATATTTCTTAGTTTCATTATCAGAATCATCCTCCACGACAACCTTGTTGTAGTTATTAGCTTCAGCTACATACTTATACACATAATCTTCAGGCTTGCCTTGACGCACTGATGTTGTTAAGTTCATCTTCAAAATCAAATTCGAAAGATTCTTCGTCTATACCCAACATTTGGCAATTTCTTCCTTAATGTAATTATGTATGAACTCTCCTTCTTTAACATCATGCTCTAGATAGAAAATCTTGGTTTTTGCACATCCAGAATAGCTAATAACGGTGCAACTGTGAGGATTCCGGATTGCTCAGCATCATTCACAGGGTTCTTTCGTCTCCCGCTATCTATCAGCTTCCCTCTCTTCATTCACATTATCCAACAAATAAGTACCGTAATCAAACGACTCATTCACTTTCGCATCCACCACTTTCACACTTGTTCCACCCTGGGTGTTGTCATGATCGTGACCCTTGTCATCGTCATCTTTCTTTAATCTTTATCACCTGTACCATCATTATCATCATCTTCATCAAATGCATCAACTTCAGCATCAATTTCTACATCCATCTTCTTTTTATCCAAGTACTGTTGGTGTCTTGTAGAAATTTCAGCAACATTATAGGTCCACCTATCATTACATAGTTGATCGGCTCCGGTCAGTTTCAGCTTCAACTTCAACTTCTTTCCCATGCTCTGTTTGTATAAACTCCTCAACTTCCATCTCAACAACAACTGTCTCAGCTTCTGTTACTGGCACAGATTCAACTTCTGGCTCAGATTAATCATAGGAATTCCATCTATTTTTTTCTTTCCCTTTTCCCAACCCGTAGCCACTTCTTCAACTTTTCGAGCTTTTTCATCAGCTTTTTGTTTAGCCACTTCAATCTCAATTAATTCTCATTTTGTAGGTCCGTTTTATAGATCCGATAGCTCAGGCACTAACTTGATAACCTAGTATACACGTGCGGAATCCATATAGTTAGACGGCATTGTAAACACGTTGTATTCAATTTAATCACGGTTTCATTAACTTGTTGTACATTACAGATGCTAGAAACAGTCGGAGAGAGCTCCGCTATCCAAATCAAAAATGTTACCAATGAAATAGCTTGCACGTCTATTTATAGACAACACATTACCTTCGTAAGAAGCTAGATTCTATAGTTTCACTTCGTACGAAGATAGATTACCTTTGTACGAAGTGCATATCCACTTCGTGCGAAGTGCATATCCATTTCGTGCGAAGTGACCAACATACATTCAAACATTTTGCAACTATATACAAACCAGGATACTATTCGATAAGTAGGCAACAGACATATACAAACTCGTCTATTTATACGAAGGAGATTTACCTTCGCACAAACATAGAATCTAGCTTCGTACGAAGGTAATGTGTTGTTTATAAATAGACGTGCAAGCTAGTTCATTGGTGATGTTTTGTGATTTGGACAGTGGAGCTCTGTCCGACTGTTTCTAGGATCTGTAACATAAAACAAGTTAATCAAACAGTGATTAAAGTGAATACAGCGTGTTTACAATGTCGCCTAACTATACACGGATTCCGCATATGTATCACTAGGTTATCAAGTTAGTGCCTGAGCTATCGGATCCACACAACGGAAGTACAAGTGTATAATACCCCATATATCAATATCTATAAAGACCTAGTATCTTAGAATCCAGCAATCTCCCAAACAAAATTTTGGTGTACTAAGACCATATATCCAAGAGATGTTAAGCCACTAATTAAGAAGTTTTTTCTTTATGTTTATATCTCTGAAACAATCTACTGAATGTGCAAAGCCTACTAGCACATCATCAGTGAGATATGTTTAAACTTGTTGACACTACAAATCCTTAGAATACTATGATAGCCCACTGATGTACTATCATTTCCTCTTTTTGCACAAGTAAAACATTTACAAAAAAAATGAAAAATGAGTTTACTTGTGCAAAAATAGGAAATGATAGTACATCAGTGGATTATCACAGTATGCTAAGGATTTGTAGTGTCAACAAGTTTAACCATGTCTCACTGATGATGTGCCAGTAGGCTTCGCACATTCAGTAGATTGTTTCTGAGATATAAACATAAAGAAAAAACTTCTTAATTAGTGGCTTAACATCTCTCGAATATATGGTCTTAGTACATCGAAATTTCGTTTGAGAGATTGCCGGATTCTAAGATACTAGGTCTCTATAGATAATTGATATCTGGGGTAATGTACAAGTTCTTCTGATTTTACGTTAGCAATGCCTAGAACTTGTACAATACTTTTGCTTTTACACCTAAAAACTAAACAAAATTGAAAGTATCGAAAGATATAACAATTGGAGTAAAAGATTCCAAATTGGAGCACTACTTTTAAGTTGAGCCTTCATCTCTTTGTCGGTACGATGGTACTAACCTGAGCTCTCAAGGTCTCACACTACCTAGATACAGATATCAGTTAGATTTATTCACATGTAAGATGAAATCCAGGGAGTCTTGATATGGGAGTACATTCTGAGGTGGGAAACACGGTTAAGTCAAGTTCCTAATATTACCTAATGTGTCTCAGAACAATTGAGAAATGTGTAGAGGTTTAAGTGGACAAGTATACTGACAATCTAAGTGACTTTTTTTAGAACTTAAAGTCTTATAAAGGTCAACAGTACTGGTGATATGTCTAAAAAACTGATATGATCCTCTAACACAAACTCACAAAAATATGCTGTGAATATGTTTGTACATAATTAGTATTGTTGCTCCTTTCATAAAAACAAAAAGATTTTGTGTTCATTTTAGTTTCGACTGCCGATAGATGAAAAACTGATTTTCAAAATCTAGAGCTGCTAAACAAAAATCAGAAATTTGAAACTTCCGAAAATGATTAAAGTTCACTAGGTTGAGACTTAAATTTGAGTCAAAACATAAGTTTGTTCTTAATAAGATCAATCAAGGTCATTAATTTGAACTTGATAGATAAATCAGATAATCAAGGTCATGAATTTGGACTTGATTAACTGAGAAGGTTTATAAATGAGAAAAAAAATTAAAATTTGAAATGTTTATATTTAGAAATTTTAAGGTTTGAATCTAAAATTTTTATTTGAATGTTTGAGAAAATTTGAACAGGAAGTTGAATTTAAGGGGGAGCTGGATAAACATGTTGACATTCAAGTTTATCAAATCAAGCTCAAGAAAGAAGAAGATTGCAGATGATATGCAGATCAAGGATGTTAAAGTTATTCAAGAATTAAAGATCCGAGAAGAGTAAAGACTCTTGAGCTGAAACGAAGATTCAAAAACTGCGGCAACAGCCAAGGGGAAGATTGCGGCAACAACCAAGGGGGAGACCGTTGATGCATTGTCTGTCGCCTACGTCATCGAATAGTATCGAGTCTATATATAGTTGCATAATGTTAGAATGTACGTTGGTAACTTCACACGAAGTGGATATGCACTTTGTCGAGTAATCAATCTTCGTACGAAGTGAAACTATCTTCGTAGTGGAAGTGTGGTGGGCCCATAACCCATAGGTCCTAGGATCGTAACCTGGCTCTGATACCACTTGTAGGTCCGTTTTGCGGATCTGATAGCTCAGGCACTAACTTGATAACCTAGTATACACGTGCGGAATCTGTGTATAGTTAGGCGACATTGTAAACACGTGTATCACTTTAATCATTGTTTCATTTTGTTGTACGTTACAGATCCTAAAAACAGTCGGACAGAGCTCCGCCGTCCAAATCACATAATTTTACCAATGAACTAGCTTGCGTGTCTATTTATAGACAACACATTACCTTCGTACGAAGCTAGATTCTATCATCGTGCGAAGGTAAATCTCCTTCGTACGAAGATAGTTTCACTTCATACGAAGATAGTTTCACTTCGTACGAAGTGCATATCCACTTCGTGCGAAGTGACTAACATACATTCTAACATTATGCAACTATATACAAACTCGATACTATTCGATGACGTAGACGACAGACATATGCATCAAAGATTCAGCTTCAAAGTCTATGCCCAACTTCTTAAATAAGATCTTCTGAACCATTTCCATCTTTTTATCGCTTCGAATACGTTCTGCTTCATAATCAACAATCAATCTTCTCAATCGTTCATTCTTAGACAGAAAACTTGACAACACTGCTTCTAGATTCTTATGATCATCTTCCAAATACTTGATCCTACTTTCTAATTCTGCAATTTTAGTATTATTGAAGAAATCAGCGTCTAACCCTCCTTCATACTGAGTATCAAGAATATCACCAAACATATCTGATGGGAAAATTGACGTTTTTGTGCAGATTGTGGTGTTCTCTGTTGTACTTGAGGTGTTGGTTGTTTTGATGTTGCAGCTGGTTGTGATGGTGGTGTAATTTGTTGTGGCGATGTCGGTAGTTGTTGTAGTGGTGATGTGGGAAATGGTGGTGTAATTGGTGGTTGTTGTTGTGTTGGAGGTGGTTGTTGAGGTGGTAATGGTGGTACAATAGATTCAACATTTTCAGCAGTAGATACTATCACCTTAGGCATCTTCCTGGCTCTCTTATACTTTGGTCGTGACTTTCTAGCCGCAGGAGACCCTTTCGTTTTCTTTTGAACATCAGATGCTTTACTCTTTGCTCTCCTTATCTTTCTAATTGGCATCTTAGTTTCCGCTTCAGGCTCTGAAGAAACATATGTAACATCGTCGTCACCAACTTCTTTATGCTTTCGCTGTTGTAATCCTTGTTCCCGTCGTTCTTTTTCCATTGCGATCTCCAAATCAATATTGTCAGCTAAGCTTTCCTCATCATCACATTCGACAGATTCTTTATCAGCATCAGTAGCAACCTTAATCATATTCACATCATCTCTATCATTATCGGACGTTGCAGAGAAAACATCATCATGAGCAGTTTCAGCCACCGGTTCCTTAACAGGCTCATTCACTGGTGTCTCTTCTAGTTCATCAACTAGCAAAGTTCGTGTTGTTGCACGTTGGCGAGCTTGTGTAGGCTTCTTTCTTTGTTCTTCTTTTTCATACCAACTGCTACGTTTTGGAATAAGATCCTCAAGACACCCTGCTTCATCCTTCTGAGATCCACTAGTATCCTTTCTCCATTTTCATTTAGAAGGTGCCACATTCTTCTTATCTAGAATAGCTCCAAAAACAGGCTTTACAACAGGCTCAGATTTCTACTTCAAGTATGAATTCAATCTTATCAATGTCTCTTTATCCATGTGATTCAATACCAGCTCATCATCTTCTTTCTTTTCCAGATTCGAAAATAAGTCATCCAGCATCATCTTGGGTACTGGAGAAACTTCTCTCTTGTAATATTCGCTACCATCTGATCAAAGATAACTTTAATGAAGTTATATGGCAGATTAAGCGTTAAAGCAGCAACCATACACATTTGATAGTCTATAATATCATCATAACCGTCCTTCATATGAATGAATGCATGAATCATAGAATGCACAAAGAGCTTATATGGTCTACCAAGATTTGCTTTCTTGAAATTTGGAGAATTAACATGACCTTTATAGCCCATCCGGTAAAAACAACCTTTAACCATCCTCTCTAGATAACCTGTTAGATCATCATCTTTATCTTTCAAATCTAAAACTCTGCAAATAAGCTCTTCAGTGATTATAACTTCATACTTTTTATCATCAATCATTACAGCAGAATGAATTGCTCTTAGCTCAGGAACAAACTTTGCCGCATTCAATAAACGCTCTATATGTGATCGATAGACCTTGCGTTGATGCGTAAGAGCCTTTGTTACTGAAAGACGTCCCATAAATTCAAGTATTTATGTAAAAGGAGCTATCTCGGTAATCGTTTCATCCAAAACACAGCAAGTATTGTGTGTTTCTCAAACAGTGACTTCTTTTCCAACCAAAATATAACACAAACATTTAGAATTCCAACACTTTGAAAAATTTAGATGTAAAATAACCTAACACTTCGTGCGAAGTATCTTAGTGCGAAGTGGTATTTTCCAATTCGTGCGAAGTGGTTATAAACATTTACCAATTTTCACTTCGTGCGAAGTTACATTGTCACTTCGTACTAACAACGGTTTAGAACAATTTTTTCAAACTTGATTATTTTGTGAAATTGTTGATTCTAATGAAAACTACACACATCGATAAGCCTATGTCTATGCTCAATTTCAAATTTGGCCAGCTAGATTTTCCTAGATCTAAGTTTTAATGTCCAAATCAATTTTTTCTCGTTCAATTCACGGTCCAATACCTTCACCATTGTAAGAGATGTGTGAATCAACCTCCCAATGTTAATTATGGTAGCACTTCATTCAAATTAGCTCAAAATCTCCAAATCGCTCAAAGAGGCACTCAGTTCGTACGAAGCAGAGAATGATCACTTCGTGCGAGTTGAGTTCTATTTATAGGACAGGTCCACTTCGTACGAAGTGTCATTTCGTACGAAGTGAACTCTTCGTGCGAGTTGGAAACCTCTTGGTGTGAAGTGGTTTGCAATTTTTTCAAACATTAAACTTTTTCAAACATTTATCAGTTATAACAACCCACTCAGTTGACCAAGTCCAAGTTAATGACCCTAGTTAACTGATTTGTCTACCAAGTCCAAGTTAATGACCTTGGTTGAACACTTTGTGAACAAACTGATGTTTTCAGGCAATCGTTAAGTTTCAAATTAATGAACTTTTGATCGTTTCAAAACATTTTCTCATTTTAGATAAGCTCCCAACCCGTTGTCCTCTAGATGTTCCAACAGACAACATCTTTGGACTTTGAAGACCCGCTTTCCATCATCGGCAGTCAAAACTAAGATAGAAATAAAATCTTTTTATTTTTCCAAAGTTTATGCTAAAACAAACTGAAATTCTTTTTGAGTTTTTCTAATGTGAAATGCAATAACTATGTACAAACATATTTACAGACATATTTTTATGAGTTTGTGTTAGAGGATCATATTAGTTTTTTAGAACAAATCACCAGTACTATTGACCTTGAAGACTTTAAGTTCTAAACCGATTCACTTATATTGTCTAATATACTTGTCCACTTAAACCTCTACACATTTCTCAATTGTTCCAAGATATGTTAGAAAATTTTTAGGAACTTAACTTAACCGTGTTTCCCACCTTAGAATATACTCCGTATCAACATTCCCTAGATTTCATCTTACAAGTGAATATATCTAACTGATATCTGTATCTGGGTTGTGCGAGACCTTAAGAGCTCAGGTTAGTACCACCGTACAGACAAAGAAATGAAGGCTCGACTTAAAAGTGATGTTCCAATTTGGAATCTTTTGACTCAATTGTTAGATCTTTCGATACTTTCAATATGCTACAGTTTTTAGGTTTAAAAGCAAAAGTATTCTACAAGTTCTAGGTCATTGCTGATGCAAAATCAGAAGAACTTGTATAATACCCCAGAGTATCTCAGAATCTAGCATGGTTACTAAGACCATATATCCGAAAGATGTTAAACCACTAATTAAAAAGTTTTTCTTTATTTTTATATCTAAGAAACAATCTACTAAATGTGCGAAGCCTACTGGCACATCATCAGTGAGACCTGTTTAAACATTTTGACACTACATTTTTTAGCATACTGTGATAGTCCACTGAGTACTATTATTTCCTCTTTTCACATGAAAACTCTTTTTTTCATGTTTTTGTACATTTTTTAAATTTTTTTATGTTTTTGTGTTTTCACAACAATGATTTATTTTAGCCTTTTGAGTATGGCTACATTGAGGGTAGTGTAGAGTTTTAATGTGGGGATGAGAAACTGTGTTTGAGTCTGTATTTTGAGTCGTTTGAGTAAAAAATTTCAAACATTCAAAAAAATTTAGAAATTTAAAAATCCATAAAAAATTTTAAAAGGTCCTGTTTTCAAAGTTTGCATCTAATAAAATATGGAAGATGTTGGTATAGTTAGGTTTTATCAGGTTTTCAAATAACAATAATATGAGCTAATAAATAAATTGAAAACATGTCTAGTTTTTGGATGTGTGGTTGGGCCCAACCAGTTAATAGGTTTTCTTTGAGCTAAATATACTTAATAAAGTTATAATACCATGTGGTACTCATCTAAGAGAAAAGGGAAACCGAAACCACCAAAAATAGTATAAGAAATGTCGTTATAAGTTAAAACTGTCAAAATTTTTTATCAAAGAAAAAAATGCGTGAAACTGAATAAGGGCCTATGGAATCTCCCTTGGGGATAGTGACTTTGAAAGATAATCCCTCTATGTTAAGCTAGGAAAAAATGATAAATTACCGAATCTCATGCTGTCGTTACTTGCGATGGTGACTCTGGTATGAACAACCTCTGGGTTAGGTATAAATATGTCTAGTGCTCATTTGAAAAACGAGATAAACTTTTGATGTTAAATTCTTTTGGTTTTGGCATAAGACAGTTAGGAAATAGTCAATTGACTGTTCCATTTGTTTCATAAGCTAAAGGCAGAATTAGATAGAATTGTGGTGTTCGAAGTGTGAGACCTTAGGTTGACTACCTGTACTAAAATTAAATAAACATGATAAGGGCTTGTAAACTTGTATTGGATTTAAGTGGATCGTATACATGCAATCGCGGTTAACACACTAGTAAATTTTAATTAAGTAATCTAGTTTTTGAAACCAAATGTAAGCTTGATTATGATTCCATGTGCATAATTCTTTTTCAGGGACGAAAAAAGAGCAAGTGTGAGGATATTTGATGTGATGCAAATTACATTTGTTTCCATATATATTTTGTATAATAATTCGAGTCTTTTTGTGTTGTTTTATCATGGCTTTTGTATATTATCATGTCTTGTGCGTTTTGCAAGGTTCCGAAAATAAAAACGAGCTAAAACGTTAAAGAAACAAGCACACAGAGAAGGTTTGGGTTAGTGAAGGATTCTCATAAAGTGGAAATGAATATTTAAGAAGATGAGATGATAAAGAATTTAACTACGAAGACGTAGGCGAAAACGGTGAAGAAAACAGAGTTGAGACTGAAGAAGTTATTACGAAAATAGTTTTCGTGTACAAATGCTCGTTGCGCTGCACGGCGACGAAACCTAATCATGGCCCACGACGCGAGGAGAGTCTGTTCAGCACAAAAAACTTCTGTTTTGATCATATTTAAGCCCATAATAGACCCTAATCATAACCTGGACAACCGTAGACTAATTAAGAAGCTGAAAACGGAGATTTTGAAGATCAAGAAAGCTCGAGAGTGAAGAATTGAAGAGCCGGGTCGAATTATATGGTGTTAAACATCTATTACTCAGTTCTTTCATTTATATTCTTTCTACCATGTTTGCTAAACTTTTGAAGATAACTATTCTTGTTTTCATAACTATGTTAGGTTAAATTTCTTGACACTGCCTAGGAATGATGAATACACTTGTTTGATATTGTTTCATTCGTCTTTGGACATATTATGTGATTTTAATTAACAAAGTATACAACTTTGGGTTCAATGCTTTAATGTATATGCATGCTTAATCTTCTTTTAAATCTTCCTATGTTTCACTTGCGTTCATGTGGATGTCTTCTATGTATGAATTGTTGTTAGGTCGTGGACTATGTGTTAGCGGCTAGTTTACGGTCAACAATATACAATTTCCAGTAGAAACTATGATTAGGTTTGAATAGGATTGAGTGGTCTACTAATCTCGATAGCCGTGAGGTGAGAGGTTGTTAGCTAGTCTCAAGTGATTAGGTTTCTAGGTCAGATTCTTCGTGAGAAGATCCCTAGTTCACGGTATCTGTCTGCTAGCTAAGTTAGAGTATAAACCATAGTTTCCCTAGATTTTCGTGTTATGAGGTAAAGTGTCTAAAGGTGTTTTGTTATCACACTAGGAGAGCCTGTGAAGGAGTCCTTTAAACTGGTAGTTAAACAACCTAGTAGGTTGCCATAGGTGTCTTCTCGATAAGGGTCGAGGGTCCTATTCGGTTATCCTTTGGAGTTTAGTATATGAAGATCCCGGTTTCCACATTAGTTCCAAAACTAATAGAACATAGCTTGCAATTGTAGGATTCAGACTTAGGTAATGTGTTTTCCATCATCTGATCATATCTCCCGTTTAGTTCACGTGTCTAGGACGTTTTTGTTATTCCAGTTATTTTAGTTTTTTGTTAGAAAACCCCCCAATCAACGAAACAATTAAATCGTATTAGTCTAGTAATTAGTAGTCAAGTCTGGTTAACGTAATCAATAGAGTCTCATGGGTTCGATACTCGAACTTACTTTTGCTATACTACATTGATCGGTACACTTGCCAGTTTGTGTGGTTTAGGTCTTAGAGTGTCTTAGTTTTATAAATTTAAAATTTAAAGTGTCCAGTTTAGGTTAAAATTAGTTAGTTTTTAATTGACCACTTCAAGCACATCAGTAGGTGAAGGTGGTGGTTGTGGTGGATGGTGGTAGTGGGTGAGGGTGGTGGTTGGTAATGGTGGGTGTTAAAATAAATTAGTAATGGTGGTTGGTATTGGTGAGGGTGGTGGTTGGTAATGTTGGGTGAAGAAGCTATTAATTTGTAGGTTGATGAATGAGATGATGGTGGTCTACTGTTATGTGAAGAAGAAGAGAAGGATAGACGGTAGGGTGGGTTTTTTAAATTTAAATATTATGGTGGGCCCCACTTGAAATTTAAATTATTAATCAAATTTTTATATGTTTTATTATTATTATTATTATTATTATTATTATTATTATTAGTAGTAGTAGTAGATTAAAATACCAAAATAGTCTCTGAGTTTAGATCACTTTTGTCACTTTAGTCAAAAAATGGAACATTTTGTATCTAGGTCCCCGAGTTTCATTTTTGTTACCATTTCCATCCAAATGGCAATCTAGGTTAGAAATTTCTATTAACCTCTCGAGGACCAGTTTGTTATTTAGATGTAAATGGCAACAAGTATGAAACCTTAGGGACTCAGATACAAAAAAATTCATTTTTGAACTGAAGTAGCAAAAGTGACCTAAACTCGAGGATCATTTTGGCATTTTACTCTTATTATTTATTATTGTTATTAGAAGTATGGGTAATTTAGTGATTTTACACTAAGTTAACTAAGGTGATGTTTGTTTTTTAAGAGGTAACATGTCTGCAGTCTACGGACCACATCTGTAGAAGAACAGGTGGACCAGACTCTACAGTCTAAAATAATTGATGATGGTGTATGGACCGTGGTGGTGGTGGACATGGACGGTGGGTGGTGGTGGTGGATGGTGGTGGTGGTGGTGAACGTGGACGTGGACGGTGGGTGTTGGTGGTGAACGTGGTGGTGACGGTGTGGGGTGGTGGACGTGGACGTGGGGGTGGTGGTGTGGTGGTGACGTGGACGATGATGGGTGGTGGGGTTGTGGGTGGTGGACGTGGACGGTGGATGTTGGTGGTTGAACGGTGGTGATGGTAGACGGTGGTGGTGGGTGGTGGACGTGGACAATGGGTGGTGGTGGACGTGGATAATGGGTGGTGGTGGGTAGTGGTGGTGATGGACGGTGGTGGGTGGTGGTGTTTAACCCTCTACAGACCTTAGAATATCTTGGAAGTGGTTGTGCCAAGTCTGCACCAAGAAGAGCTCGCGCAAATGTTTTTTAACGAAACGTCTTCGGAAAAACAATCAGTCTTCAGATGGCAATGCATGTGCGGCGTAGACAGAAGAGCCTGCGTCGATATTCTTTTAGAAAAACAAACACCACCTAAGCAAACTAAACAAACATCCACTAAAGGGACTACCCAAGTAACAAATGAGCATACCACAGGGAACATACATGCAATTTTTGAAAGTTGTGGACTAAAGGTAAAAAAAGTGCAAAGCACATGAACTATCGCGCAATTAACTTATTTCCAATTAAAATAAGACAATTAATTATAATCACCTGATTAACAAGGGGAATAACTAGTTATAAGCAAGTTTAGTAAGAAATTCATTTCAAGTTTAGTTATAACTTTTTTGAATGTCCAACAAATCTCTATCACTCGGGTACATTCATTAGCAAAATACCACTTACATCAACGTATCACATTTACATTTTGTCACGTATGATATTTCAACCAACAACCTCCTCTAAAATGGTTACTATGACTTTATTTGAGTTTAGTTATAACGACACTATATCCCAATTAAAAATTAAATACTATGTTTATTAGTTAATTAAGTTATAAACTTTCTAATATTAATTTTGACATAACATACATAGAATTATTTTGTAAAAAAAACACAAAAAAGGTGTAAACTTTCTTTAATTTATTTTGTCATAACATACATGAAATTCTTTTGTAAAAAATAAAAGCACAAAATCATATACCAAATCGTGCAAAGAGATTAGAGAGTGGAAATTATATAGAAAAAAATTGTAGAATTAAGGTGCGTCTTCCGTAACTGCAATCAAGGTCAGCGACTGTTAACGTCGTTGCTCACGGATCATCGATCCTACTCACGAACATCTTTCTTAGGGTTTGTTCATCGATCCACCAATCGCACACGTCTATATTCATTTTGTACACTTTAATTTAGTGCTGAACTCAGTAAGATCAAGGTCTTCATGAAAATTAGGGTTTTATTTCTCTTGCTCCTTTTTTCTGCATCATTGATTGTTATCGATGGAGAAGAAGCTAAATCGAACAAGTTTCGTGAGCGTGAAGCCACTGACGATGAGTTAGGATATCCTAATTTGTAAGTGTTCATGCTTTTTGTTATGAATTTTAGTATATATGTGTTTTTTGTATGTAATTTGGCTATTGTGAGCTTGTAATAATGACCTAGAAGTAGTTTTTACCATGGTTTTTGTTGATTGGGGGGTTATTTGGTCAGTTTGTTTGCTGTTTTTGTATTTAGATTATTGATAGGTTATTTAGATGTAGTGAATTGAGTCATGATTATGGTTTTTGGATGTTTTCTGGCTTTTGATTGACCTTAAAGCAGAGAATTGTAGATTGTTGAGTCATTTGTGAGCTACTTGTTAGGGATTATTATTATTGGCCTCCTTTTGTCATCATGGTTGGGTACTGCAATGCAATGTTCTTGATTGATAATGTTGTATTGACATCTTCCAGCTCAGTATTGAAATGTCATGTTTTAGCAGGTTAGGCACTTCACCTTTAATTGTTGGGGAGTTTCATACTTCAGTTGGAATGGATAAAATTGTATTATACATAATTGATAGGCCTACGAGCATTCACATCCCGTCCATCAACCCATCTTCTACCTTTAAAATTTAACAAAATCTACTAAAAACTCACTGCATCCCATCCATCATTCTCTACCCCACCCCTATATATTGAAAAATCGCTACAGTAGCTTTTCATATATGAAAATATAATATTCATCCCCATCAAATTATTGTGAGTGTATAAAAACAAGAAATATAATAAATTAAGGCTTTGCGAGTAGGATAAGATAAAATGGTGGATGGGATGTGGGAGGTTTTTTAAAATGAGAGATAAATTATGAAATACATGATTTTTTAGTTAAATTATAGGGTAGAAAATGGTGGAGAGGATGTGAATGCTCTACAACACGTAACATAATGACAAATAATACAATTAGAATAATTTTGTTTATTAGTTGAAGCATACTTCATAGAGGTTATTTACTTAAGAGATTCTAGTTTTAATTCAAGAGGAGCATGAACTAATATTCTGATTTTTAATTTTTGAAATTGACGGAGTTTATCTTAAGATATCTGATGCCCGTGTTTGATTAAGTGAGAAGCTGCAGTTAAATTGTTGTTCCTAAGTAGGCAGGTAGTGGGATAATTTATTTTGTTTTTCGTCTATAATTTAGAATGGGAAGAGTGATAGGGAGTTAGAGTTGGTGTAACTTTAAGTGTTATACATTCAGTTCTTTTGGTAATAACCATGTTTACAGGTGGTGCTATAACTAACTTTATATGTTTGGTGTCTATAGTGATGAGGATGAATTGTTGAATAAACAATGCCCTCAGAATTTGGAGCTAAGATGGCAGACGGAAGTTAGTTCTAGCATATATGCAACGCCATTGATTGCTGATATTAACAGGTAAAAGAGAGTTGAAATCTGTCTTGTTAATGTAGATTTATATCATTTTTGTTGGTCTGTATTCCATGTCATTTTGTATTTCATTTTTCAAGCTACATTATTCTTTCCAGGATATATAATTTATCTTGGATAGTTTCGAGGAACTTCTGCCTTGTCCATTATTTTATTTTATTGTCGAACTTGAAGAATTTGCATTTTATTGAGTTTTCTTTGTGGTGGCTTTTTATAATCTTAGTGATGGCAAACTTGATGTTGTTGTTCCATCTTTTGTCCATTACCTGGAAGTCTTGGAAGGTTCCGATGGAGATAAAATGCCAGGTGTGTCATTCAGTTACAGTTACTTAATTTTGTATTTAAGTATCCTCAGTTTTATTGTAGTTGTCTGTATGTAAGTTGTAACAATCTTTTGATATCATGAAACTTGTAACAAACTGTTCCAATGACTAGGAAGGGAAGTATATTACGTATAAGATCAGTTCAGTTGCTATATATTTACTTTTATGAATCATATACATTATGCCGTATCTGTTATGATATTGTTAGCAAATCCCGCACTGAGATAATGTGGATAAAAGACCTTTATTGTGGTTACTTTTAGACTTTTAGTAGCATGAGCTCATAAACCAGTAACATGATTACTTGACTGGGCATTTAGCTTATAGATGTGTTCTTTTTTATGCTCTATCAGGGTGGCCTGCTTTCCATCAGTCTACTGTTCATGCCAGTCCGCTCTTGTATGATATTGACAAGGATGGCGTGAAGGAAATAGCTTTGGCTACATACAATGGCGAGGTGCTCTTCTTCCGGTACAGGCGTTTTGTTAGTTTTTGCACCATTGTTGCCCTTATCTTCTCTTTCTATTGGATATCTAGATTCAGCGTCTTTTTTTATTTTTTTTCTTTTTTATGCAGCGCTTCAGGTTATATGATGTCGGATAAATTAGAGGTTCCTAGGCTAAAAGCTAAAAAAGATTGGTATGTGGGGTTGCATCCAGAGCCAGCTGACCACTCTCATCCAGATGTTCATGATGATCTACTCGTTCAGGAGGCTACTCTGCACTCCATACCTCGTACGTCATTCTGTCTTATACAATGGTCATGAAAAAATATTTGTTTAACTACTGCGATTAGTAAATGTTCTTTTATCCACTTTACTACAATCCCTACTCACCCTGTGTACTTGTCTTAAAGAGTAGATTGACTGGTTTGCAGTTTGTTTTTGTCAAAAAGTTGCACTGGTGGGGAACAGGTTGTTACAGTTGAAAAATAATATAATTTTTTTAGTAGACTAGACATTACTCAATATCATAGGACCATAGTTATCAATAGCGTCCATAGCGGACGCTATAGCGAATAGCGTGGTGTGGCGGCCAACCTCCGCTACAAGGTGCATATCGACCATATAGCGTGCAGATAGCGACTCCGGCGGCACTTTCCGGCGAAAAATTTCGATTTCGGTGATGCATTCTGCTGGAAAGCAGGAAGAAGAAGAAGATGAAGAAGAGAGCGACTGAGTTTTTAGCGTGTTTTAGGCTTTAGGGTTTTATAAACTACGAATTCCGGCCAGAAACCTGCAATTTCTGCCGGAAACTTGCTGGAAACTTAGGAAGAAGAAGAGCGGCTGCGTTTTTATTATGTTGGAGCCTTTTTAGGGTTAAATAAGTTTCTGGATTTTTACTTTTAACCCCTTTATCTTTCATTAAGTTACATTTACTCTCTAAAACTTGTAAAATTTACATAAAAAGTGTAAAATTAGTTTGTGTATCTTAACATTTAACCCCCCTATTTTGACTAGCTTACATCTGGTCCTTAAACTTATATTTTTATACATAAAAAGGTATAAAATAAACATTATATATATAAAAAAATTATATAGATAACTATTTTTATTTCTTAAATTTTTAACTACCTTATCGCTAAACACGAAATAGCGGGCGCTATTTCATCGCTATCGCTACGTAGCATATAGGTATGTTGTCGCTATTCGCTATCGATAACCATGCATAGGACCAAATAATTTGGGTAAAGGGGGATACCAAATTGGTATTAATAATAAGAATTAACGTACACAAAGTTATAGGCAATTGGCCACCCCGGGACGTTTACCCCTCAGAATATATATTATAAAAAGAAGTATGTAGTCCTTCTATTGTTACTTGTTCATATGTTAATCAAGTTCAATGTTGATTTGCCTTTGTTTAAAGTTTTGGTTGCATACTGCTATACAGGTAATTGTTAATTTTAAGTCATGTATAAGATCTCTTTGGTAGTCAATATATTCTCTATCTTTTGTAACTTAAGCAAATTTAAAATCGAGTGTGTCTGGCATTAATCAGGTAGCAGTCATAAAGATGAATCAATTTGATTCACAATGGATTTTTTGACAGGCCTTTTTAGATTATCTCATAATCATCAAAACTCAATATTGTAAACTGTACCATAAATACCAGCCTACACTTATATAAACATTTCTGCAACCCCAACAGGAGCTAACCATACAACTGGTTTGGAGGATAATAAGGAGAAAGAGGCTGCAATGCATCTGAATAATACAAAAAATACTTCTTTGGATGAACATGTCAAAACATTACATAATGAGAGTACCGATTCATTGGCAAATGGGAGCAATGATGCTGAAAATAAAACTAGTCCGCACATCGAGTTGCCAAAGGACAACGATAATGCAGAAAATAAAACTATGCCACATATCGAGTTGCCAAAGGACAGTCAAAATACCTCATCAAATACAGCACCAGACAATGCGCAAGGTATTAATAATGAAACAAAGACTGGTAGACGGCTTCTTGAAGAAAAAGCACAGGAGAATGTTGCAACTGTGGAAAATGACGAAGGCCTTGAAGCTGATGCTGATTCATCTTTTGAGTTACTCCGTGACAGTGATGAGCTGGCGGATGAGTATAACTACGACTATGATGATTATGTTGATGAAACAATGTGGGGAGATGAGGAGTGGAATGAAGCACAACATGAGGCATCTCAAAGTTATGTGCATGTTGATTCACACATTTTGTGTACTCCTGTAAGTCTCACATGTCATGCGTTAGATCATCTTACGCTATGTGATATTGGAATGAACTCTGAAATAAAAATATGCGTTTCTTCTTATTTTCAGGTGATAGCTGATATCGATCAGGATGGGGTTTCAGAGATGATTGTTGCGGTCTCGTATTTCTTTGACCAGGAGTGCGTGTCCTCTTATTATATCCGTGTTTTGACTTTTGATAGTGGTTGCTCTTTTGACCATGGTATCCTTTTACAGGTACTATGATAACCCAGAGCGCGTAAAGGAACTTGGTGATATCGAAATTGGAAAATATGTTGGCGGTGGAATTGTTGTCTTTAATCTTGAGACCAAACAAGTTAAGTGGACTGCTGAGCTGGATCTAAGTACAGATACTGCGAAGTACCGTGCGTACATATACGCATCTCCAACAGTGGTTGATTTGGACGGTGATGGGTATTTAGACATCCTTGTTGGCACTTCGTATGGCCTGTTTTACGTCCTCGATCATAAAGGTAATACAGTCGTTCATTAAAGAGGTTAATAATAAGCGAAGCATATTCATTTTAGTTGTGATCAGGTAAGGTAAGGGAGAAGTTTCCTCTTGAGATGGCTGAAATTCAGGGAGCGGTAATAGCTGCGGATATTAATGATGATGGGAAGATTGAATTGGTTACTACCGATACACATGGGAATGTTGTTGCATGGACTCCTCAAGGTGTAATAGTTTGGGAAACCCATCTTAAGAGCTTAATTTCTCAGGTACAAAAAAACGGATGGGCGATGGGTTGAGATGGGCCCAGCTGGGTTGACTGCTAACATATTTCTTTTTTATCCAGGGTGGACCGTTGGTGATGTGGATGGAGACGGGCACACGGATGTGGTGATTCCGACAATATCAGGAAATATTTATGTGCTTAGTGGAAAAGATGGCACGCGTGTGCGCCCATATCCATACAGAACTCATGGGAGAGTGATGAATCAAGTCCTGCTGTTGATTTGAGCAAGCACAGGGAAAAGAAGAAAGGACTTACGATTGTGACAACGTCATTTGATGGCTACTTGTATCTCATTGATGGCCCCACTTCATGCTGCTGACGTTGTGGATATTGGTGAAACATCGTAAGTCTCTCTTTCTTCAAACTAAGGCTGATTCATTCCACCCTTTATTGAATTACCACAGTTAGCAGTGCCAATTTCAACCATGAACGAGTGGTTGTCATGTTTTATATATGATCAAATGGTAAAATTAGGAAAAACAATATTAGTTTAGAAGGAAACACGTCAAATTAGTCGAATGTTGCAAATTGTGTTCTGTCTTATTTCCTGTAAAGTTTAGCTAAAACTGGTGAATTATATTAATGAACAGATATAGCATGGTGTTGGCAGGACAACGTTGATGGTGGAGATGATCTTGATCTTATTGTGACAACCATGAATGGCAACGTCTTTTGTTTTTCAACACCCTCCCCACATCATCCTCTCAAGGCATGACTTGAATGTTCGCTCATATTACTCCTTCCACTTGTTAGTTCTTATCACATTAGTTTGTTTTGTTAGGCATGGAGATCACATAATCAAGGACGGAATGATGTTGCAGCTCGTATTGATCGTGAAGGCGTTTACGTTACACCTTCGTCTAGAACATTCCGTGATGAAGAAGGAAAACATTTCTGGGTTGATATAGAGATTGTAGATAAGCACAGGGTACCTTCTGGATATCAAGCCCCTTACAATGTCACGGTAAGAACATTGTTCTCTTGACTTTTTTTAAGGATTAATCACTATGATCTAATTGGTTTTTCCCGCTTTAAACATTTCAGACATCATTATTAGTTCCTGGAAATTACCAAGGGGTAAGAACAATCAAAAGCAGCCAGATTTATGATAAACCTGGAAAATACAGGATAAAGTTGCCAACAGTCGTGGTTAGAACGACAGGAACAGTGGTGGTGGAAATGACAGACAAGAATGGCTTATACTTCTCCGATGAATTCTCTCTAACCTTTCATCTCCATTATTACAAACTGCTAAAATGGCTTCTCGTGCTTCCAATGATTGGCATGTTTGCTGTTCTCGTCATCTTCCATCCACAGGAATCCGTTCCGTTACCGTCCTTCTCACGCAACACAGACTTATAAAAAGGTAGAGGTTTGTTGTTTTAATGTTAACCATTATCTTAGAATGGATGATGTTGGATCAAGTTTTGAGTTGGGAAGAGTTGTCAAAAGGATTTTACTGTTTAGCTTTAGATATATGTGGCTTCAGTTGGGGACTTTCTTTAAAGGAAATTGGTATTTATTCAGACCTTTTTGCATTCAAATGTCAGTTGGTGCTTAATAATATTTGGTGGATTAGATGGTCATAGTGAAAATAAGAATTATAGTAGAACAGACTTGGTTACTAAATTATTAAATGTTAAATGTTAAATGTTAAATACTCCCACTTATCCAATATGACAGCTAGAGCTCACTAGCTTATTTATATGATTATTATTATATATAAGAATAGGAATTAAGCAAGTATAAATCCTTTATATGATTATTATTATATATGATGAAGTAACATTTTCTATAAGAATAGGAATTAAGCAAGTATAAATCCTTTGCTCAAAAATCTAAAAATTATTCTCTACATTAAATGTAATCTTTTTAGTTTTTACCTAACTTTATAGTAATCTCAAATGTTGAGAACTGCATATGGAACTCTACAGCACAAGTGTAGCATATTTCGCATGATCTAATGAGGAGATAAACTTTTAACTTTCTTGACACTTGCAGATACAAAAGTATTCACTACTTTAGGTTGCTTGTTCGTGGCCGGGAACAAAATTTTATTTATGTGTTTGTCAAAACACACTACAAAACATTAACAGACAATTTCGTATGAAATCCATACGTGATGGTATGACCATGGTAATCTGATTTTCTATATATGATGAATTTTACCGATGAATTATCGATAAGATTTTTAGCAACGGATTTAATGATGGATATAAATAAATATGAATTTATAAATATTTTTATTTTTGACGAGAAAATTTTCACAAAATACTGATAAGATAAGAGCATTCACAGCCAACTCTTATTTTTTTTATCCTATATTACACTAAAAGTTACAATATTTTTTTTCTCTTCTTTTCAATTACATACTAATTTTTAATATCCTTATCATTATTACATTTTTTTCTTTATTCCACTTACAACCCTTTCAAAGTATATTGAAAAATTATAAAGGGTGAAAAGTGTCTTCTCAAATTTATAAATAAACAGTGATATCTCTCTTATCTATTCACAATCACTTACAACCACCTATAATCACTTTTTTTATAAAATAAAAACATAACTCACATAATTTGTCTAAGTACATAAAAAATTGCAAACAGGTTTCCTATCACAAATCTATCACTGGATTCTGCAAAATTAAAAAGAAATTGTTTTTTTTCAAGTTTTTTTCTATATGTTAATATAATTCTATAAAAGAATGCAAATAATACCACATGATATTTTCTCATTCAATTCATTATCCAAATAAAGCCACATAGTTTTTTCTTCTTTAATTTATTAATGATATTATTAATTAATTAATATCTAATTCTAAGTTATGATTAAAAATATATAAATTATCCATAATTTTAAAAACCTATGATTTTATTACTTCTTAAAATGGATAAGTATATAGTTTGATTTACTTTATATGTTTTACGTAAATCAAGTTTAAATATAATTTAGTGATATGTTTACCTTTGAAAAAAATAATTGCTATTCTCTAAGAAACATGGTGTTATATTATTAAAATATTATTATTTTATTATATGTATTAATATTTCATATCAATACCACAAAAAATATGTAAACTAATAATACTCGGATTTTAATTTATATATTAGAAATAGTGAAATAAAGTCATTATTTCAACTAAATAGTTTTGTGATGAATTTATCTATTAAATCTATTAATTCAAACAAAATTTAATTAACTAATAATAATATTAATGAATTGAAAGAGAGAATATTATATGATTAAAATATTATATTAGAATTAGATATATCCACTACAATACATCTCCATAACCACCATCTCCAGCCACCAACTTCATCTCAAGTAAGATTTGAAAGCCTTCTTATTATCATCCCAACATTTTAATGAAACCTTTATGTGTTCCTTAGTTTTTTTTACTTCATCTCATTCCCCAAGATAAGGATGAGATTTAAGAATTTACTTCTCAAACTTTGCGTATTATAACATAATATATAAATTTAATTATTATATAAATATATATTTTATGTATATCTAATTATTATTATTATAGTAACAAATAAATATAAATTATTGTTGAATATAGTTACCGAAGATTGGAGAAGTAACAAATATATACTATTAAAATTAAATTAATTTTTATATAATTATTAAATTATGTTTTAATTTATAGTTGTAGTTTAAGATCAATAATAGTTAACTTATTTCTCATTATTGTAGAAGATACTTACTTTGCTCCTTAAGTTTACATTTGAGCGTTGCTAAAATCCTTCGTACGATGCAGCGCGAACTCTGTTTCGATTAGTATCAATTGTTACGAAACTGATACGGTACAGACACTCAATATAGAGTGAAAGAAAAAAAATACAGAAACAAAGTCATAAAACATTAGAATATAAAAGTTTTATGATTATTTTAAAAAAAGTTTAAAACATTACTATAAACAAAACATGATACTAAAGTGAAAACCATTAATAAAATCTGTGTGCAAAGATAATGTTTAAGATTTAGTAGTATTAGAAGATTTTTCATGAATAGCTTTCTATTTCAAATTATTTATATTTGTAAATTATGTTTTGTAAATCGTAAATTTTAACTTACGTATTTAATTAAAATTAGCAATAATTATCATATATTGGCTCTTATATTGTATAAATTTATTTTCAGAATTATTCTGTTTTCTTTAAATTTCAAAAAAAGAAATTAACATTTTAATTACATGGGTGCCTTTATAATTTTTTATATGATGTCGATCCTCTTTTACTTACGTGATATATTTTTTTTTATTTAACCCGTGTAATATACGGGTCTATAACCTAGTATATCAATATACACTTAAATATATAAAAAAAACACCAGGTTAAAAGTTCCAACAATTCCAAAATCAATGATAAATGACATAACCACTAAATGTTTCACTGAAAAGATGTTCCAAATTATATAAACAAACACCAACAAATGTGAAATACATGGATAAAGATTAAGTTTCTGAAAGTCAATCTTTCATTCTTTTCAATTTTAAGGACACCGAAGCTGGATCTCATCACTACGACGTTTCAGTTCAGCAGTTTATGTATATGTAAATGGAATGGTGCCAATTTTCTCTTTTGCTTTGTCTTATAAAACCAATCCTCTTCATACAAATTTAAAAATAAATTGGTCAAAATAACAAGTTTCTACTTATCAATTCATGCTTATGGCAACTAGGCAAAGCATCACTAACATTAGGATACATAAAATAAAGAGTAAATTGCACAAAACGTCCTTTAAGTTTCACCAATCTTGCTGGTTTCAGCCTTAATCTTTAAAAGTTGCCAAAACCAGCCTTTAAGATTAATTTTGTTGCAGGTTTCATCCTTTATCACTAACCCAGTTACTAATCCATGTTAAATGGCCTCACATGCATAGCATGTGAGGGTAAAACCGTCTTTTCATCTCTCTCTCTCCACTTTCTTTATCTTCAAACTTGTAATGTACATAAACAAACCCTTGAAGAACCAAGCATTGACCAAACACACCCTCCCTTACTAAAAAGAGATGAACTACAATTGGGCAGGCGTGTAGTCCTGAACGTTCTTCTGATCTTCTTTTAAGGCCAAATAAAAACAAACCCACCCCCCCCCCCTCTTCTTTCCCTTTTCTCTTTCTCTTTTTCTCTGTCTTTCTCTTTTTCTCTGCATCATAAAGCAAGCACACAACTTCAACAATGGCCTCCCCTCTTTGATCACCCATTTCCCCACTCATTGGATCCCCAAAACCTCCATTAACTAATCAAGCTTACCCCCATTTATTTCTTTACCAAAAGATTTGTTAATTGTTATGCTGTAACTACTGCATACACTCACACTCACACATGTACTTGTACGGATCAGTTATCAAGTTCGATTAAAAGGTGTATGTAATTTGTAAACATCTCAATGGCATATTTGTATTTAGCTGGATGTTATGTTTAAAGCTTGATTGATTGATTGATTGATTGATTTTGGGTGAAAATGGCGTCTGAGCAGCATAGATTACTGCTTCATCCACAACATCAACCAGCTTCTTCGCGGGTAATTTTACCGACTCTAGATCTTACGTCATCATTCGTATGCTGGTTTTGTTCAGATCTGTTTGTTTTGTTTTACTTTTGTAATAAAATATTGGTTGATGATCACTTTCAGATCTACATTGTGTTTGTTTGTTTGTTTTTACTTTATTTCAAGTTTATAGATCTGTTATTTGACTTGCTTTATTTTACTATACTATACTCATCATTTGCACTTCAAGCAATTATAGTTATTTGGTAATTAATTTGTGTACATTTTTAACATTTTTAATATCGATCTACATCTATTATCTGTTTGCTTGAATCGTAGTTATATATGCTCAATTAGTTGATTATTTGTGGATTTGGAGTTTTGGTTGTGATTTGAGTTTGAAGATGAAGGTGAAGGTGAAAGAGTTTAAAGATAAAGAAAGTGGAGAGAGAGAGATGAAAAGACGGTTTTACCCTCACATGCTATGCATGTGAGGCCATTTAACATGGATTAGTAACTGGGTTAGTGATAAAGGATGAAACCTGCAACAAAATTAATCTTAAAGGCTGGTTTTGGCAACTTTTAAAGATTAAGGCTGAAACCAGCAAGATTGGTGAAACTTAAAGGACGTTTTGTGCAATTTACTCTAAAATAAAATTATACAAGATTCCAACATAAAACAATAACATTTGGGGACCAAAAATATATATGAGTAAACTCTCTGGTTGCTTTATACTCTTTGTATTTATTAATGTTATAGTGCATATAGTAGACATACATGAAAAAATCAGAATGTGTTGATTTGAAGTTTTGGATAATCTTGGCAAGAAAAAACCGTTTGATCTGTTTGAGTTGGTGAGTGTGAAAATGCTGCTTTTTCTCAAAGTTAATTCCTCTCGTATAAGATTTTTGTGTATGAAAGGGTAAACTAAAATTTATATAATATTGTTCGATGATCTTGGATATGTGAGAATACTTTTCTGTGATACGCTTAATACAATTAAATTAGTGATATCACCCCAAACTTTTATGCAAATTGTCGGCAATATTTATTATAAATAAAGAAAATAAATTTACACTTATCTTTTGTTCAGGTGTATAAGTTTGTATTTTTTTTTGGCGTGTAATGTTTCGCTGGGCTAACAGTTGTTGGCCTAGGCGTGTTTATTAATATAGTTTTTGTTGGCCCTTAGAAAAAGTCTTTTTGTTCGGGGTGAAATAAATAAATTGTTGTGCATGTATGACTAGAAAGTCAACAACATAGTTAGGGAAGGGGCATATAAGGTAGTATCCTAGTTCTGACCAATCATTAGTGTTATGTTAAATTTTCTACAAAGTACCTTAATACTACAAAACATTTGGTGGCGTCTACCCTAAATACCTTTGAAAATTTTCTAAATTTATATAAAGTAATATGTAATTAAATTTAAATTTCATTTAAATAAAAAATACACAATTCAAACTATATAATAAAAAATTTTTAAAATAATAAAATACGACAACTTTAAAAAAAACTACATATCCAGTAAATGATTTGTCGGCCAATTATAATTTTTTCTTCAATGTCTCGTTTGCGAGCTATAATGATTTCTTTTACTTCGTACTCTAGATGGTCGTGTGGCCGAGTATACGTCTCAAAATCTCTATCCCACGTCGCTTGGGCGACACTTTCGCTTTGTTCCTTAATCAAGGCTCTAGCTTCGATGATATTTTGTTGCCTAGTTTCGATCAACGCTTGCATCCTTCGCTTCCTTCATTGACGTGTACGCTTCTATTTTCTCGCCTAATCTTCCACTTTGGCTTGACGAATTGGGTGTCTTGACGGGTACCTTTCTCTTCGGTTGTGTAGGGCTAACTTCCTCGTTCAAGTCCAGCACCGACTTATTGGTTGTCCTATAATCTTCGGATGCACCGAAGTTAGCTGAATCCGAGGATTTTATATTCTTTGAACTTCCACCTGAATCTTTGTTCAACAACTCGATTTGACTCCATTTTGCAAAATCTTTAACAACATTCCACGTCCTGACGTGCTTGAAAGCTTATTTGTATTTATCTCGATATTGCACCTACTTTTACGTAAGCGATCCTATAAGGTGGAAATAAAAAAAAAATATAACACATGTAATTGAAAGAAATAAACATTAAATTAAATAAAATTTATATAACAAATGTAATAAAATTAAATATAAATTGTACCGCTTGAATGAAAAAAAACCGTAATTCATTTTAGTCAACATCATGCCCCATTTAAAGTTTAGTTGATCGGTCGATCGCTCGCTACAACCCCCAAGCGTTATCTAGTGCTTAAGAACGGCTTTCCATGAACTTTGTTTTTTTGTTGGTTTCCTGTTTTACAGGTCGTACGTAACGTGGACGTATAATTGAGCCAGCAATACTCCCTCTTTGGAAGTCTAATCCACCCACTCTGCTCGAATAGAGAATTTCCCCTTTTTCTTACCTTTAACTTTAACTACATCGTCCTTTATAAACTCATCACTTGCCACGTTCATTTATTCTAAATTAGCTTCGAACTGTCACACCCGACCCGCAGCGGAATAAGAGTCGGGGCATAATTGGGTTATCACCAAAGCTCATGATGTTTACTAAAATGTTTCATATTTATTAAATTCAAATTACAACTCAAATATCCAAATCAAAATCCATACAATTACAATGAAACGAAACTATGTAAACAATCCAACGCTTAAATTGATTTATTCTTCTAGGCCTTGGCATGGCATCTTCGACTCCTCGTTTACCCTTTTCTGTGTTCCACCAGGTAAGGGCTACTCCAAACAGTCTCCCTGATGCATAACGTACCTTGCGATCCTCGGGACAATCGCAACTGAGGAAGGTGTTCTCCATTTCTTCAAACCAGTGGAGGAGGGCAGTAACACCTTCGGTCCCTTCGTACTTTGGGGGATCGCAAGATTTGAAGTGTTTGTAGGAGCACTTTTTGGAGTGAGGGTTGGCGACGCTCTGGTCTTCTTGATTGGGAGGGTTGATAGGATTTGCGGTGAGAGCTTGTTGAACTTGAATCACGATGTCAGGAAGTACCACGGCCATTTGTTTAGCAATTTGTGTGGCCAAGCGTTCGTTTGACCTTCCTGACTTTCTACCTCTACGTAGTTGCCTAGCCGACATCTACAGGAACATACATAGGAAGATTGTGAGTTAAGAAGTTTTTAGGTGTCATGTGTCGTTAAAAGAATAAAAATAACATAACCATCAATAATGCAACAACATCCATAGGATGTCTTGGGTTTGCTCATGTTTGGGCCCCCAATGTCCCCCATACCATCGCCTGTATAGTCATGTGGGCCCCCATGACTATTGGCTTAGTAGGATTCACATTGGTGTTAGCGATTTAACACTCGCATCACCCGAATGAAAACCATGAAATATGATTGCGAGATGTATGGTAGGAGGGTGTCCAGGTGTAGACACAATGACAACTCAAAGTGGGGTTAGCTCACACGACGTTTGGTATAGCATGCTTTGGCCTAATAGGTCCTTCGTACTCTCATCGTTAGTCCCCAGGTAGGCAAACTGGTCCTTTATTTTGGATTTATACGAATGCCAAGCCTAGACAGGACGTTCCGACTACCGGTACTCGTACCCTTCCAGTTACTACATGCCCGTCATGAGAACTCACTTTGATGTGATTTGAAAAATACAAAAATCGTTGCAAAAATCATGGGAATTGTGAGGTGTGTGCTCTCATGGATATGATATGTTATGAGGATATGATTCATGATGAGCATTGTATAATAATATGTACTTATGAACATGCTTGCATAACATTGAGTGTAACAATAAACATAAAGCATATAAACATCATGAATTTTGTATGTAACGCATAAACAATTTAAAATTTTTAATCAACTATAGTATAGGCTCTAAGGGTCTAATAACCTATCCTATATCCCTATAGTCATGGCTCTGATACCAATCTGTCACACCCCGACCCGCAGCGGAATAAGAGTCGGGGCATAATTGGGTTATCACCAAAGCTCATGATGTTTACTAAAATGTTTCATATTTATTAAATTCAAATTACAACTCAAATATCCAAATCAAAATCCATACAATTACAATGAAACGAAACTATGTAAACAATCCAACGCTTAAACTGATTTATTCTTCTAGGCCTTCCTATGTGTTTCTTGCCTCAACTGGATCACCTGTATCATGTGTAAAACGGGGGATATTTGGGTCAACAAAAGTTGGCGAGTGAACCTTGAGAAAACATTGTTATTAATTTCTTGTTGTATTTAATATTGAAAATTTGTGCAATAATCACATGTGAGCAAACATATATATATAACAAAAACACAAACCACATTGGATGAGTAAATGACATGAATGATGATGTATATGAGATCAAGGCTCAATCAAACGGAGCCGATCGAGTGACATGAATGATGATGTATGTGAGATCAAGGCTCAATCAAACGGAGCCGATCGAATGAGGCACCTGATACTCAACCCGTATCCCACGGGGAGCTGATGGCCTAATGAAATGCATGCACTGAAAATGATAACTTCAATCCAAACATAATTCACACAACAATTGATACACATTTGATACACATTTGATCACGGATATGATGGATGCACAAGTGTTTAAATATAATAAGGAATTAAACGACACATGATACATCCCAAAATGTGATTAAAACGAGGAATTGGTAGAGATTCACTCACATTGGGTGCGTTCTTTGATGACGTTGGATGCGCACGAATTTTAGGATTTGATCGACGAGGAAAACTAACCTAAAATAATAACGAAATGATTCGGTAAATTAGTACTTTTAATTCATACTCTTAATGTGATTTTTAGATTTATTTTTGTGAGTTTTAAGAAGGTTTTCTAACTTTAAAATCTTATTTTTAAGTATTTTTAAATGATTTTCTGATTAAATAAATTAATAAAAATAACTAAAAAAATTTGACTTTTTGACCGTTGACCGTTGTCCGATCGGATTGTGTTTAATTATGCGCTGAGTGAGGTTCGAACTCGGGACCTCTCGTATACGTGCACGCAGCTCTACCAACTGAGCTACGTGTCTAACCTGAAATATTCTCTGTTTTAATTATATTTATATACTTATTAACTTTTAATTTATTTGGGTTTTTATTAAAAACGATTATACGGCCGAACCGGTTGCAGGGACCCGGAGTCGAACTCGGGTCCTTCGGTTCGAGTGCGCACAGCCCAACCAGTTAGGCTGTGTGTCATATCTGTTTAACTTATGGATTAAATTATTCTTATTAACATTTGGTGACCTGATCCGATTCAGTTGTAAAAATCTTGGTTTTAATTCTGAAATTTCGTAACGTGTGCGATTCGAACCCGGGACGTGTGCATTGTTTGTGCACACAGTCCACCGCTGGACTGTGTGTCTAACCCGTTCGAATATCCGTTTTTAATTATACTTATACACATATTCAACTTTGTCTTCTTCGTTTACAAAGACACAGAACAGTGATGTCCGACTGTTCTTGTTTAAATCGGTCATCGAACTTATAATTGATTGGAATGAAATGGATAAAGAGGATTACAGAGTAAAATGTACCAAACAGAATGGTTTTCTCAGATTTCCGGCAAGAGTCGTCGGCTCTGATTGGTGACTTCCGTCTGAGTGAATCAATTAACAGTTTTGATCCATGAGTTGTGCAATTAAGTTACTAAACAAGGGATATCAGGAGGGTTTAGATGATTGTACCGATTGATAGTGAGACCTCGGAATTTCAGTGATTTTCCGGTGAGTGTAGGAATTCCGGTAACGTCGTCTGAGACCGATTCTGGTTGCACGATTTATGTTAATACATGCTGAATAATGGATTGCAAACAAAAAAGTCGAGAATTTTACCGATTCGGAGTAAGTCTCGGTTTTCCGGTGAAAGTCCGGCGAATGCAGTATATCTCCGGCGACGAGCTAGAGCTTCGAAAAAGTGAGCGGTTCTGAGCGAAAGGATTTCCGGAAGATTGAGTGGGTATTTATAGGAAAGAACTGAGTGAATCGGGTCCGATTTTGGGTCTTGATTCGCGGTCAAGGGTTTTTCCGGCGGTTATGACCGCAATTGATTGTTAGACGTCGGTTATAACCGATGTCGAAGTCGGTTATAGTGTTTTAGTCAAAAGGAAAATGGCTAAACTCGCGGATTGCCGGATTTTCCGGTGATTGCGAGTTCTGAGCGCGGTGATCTCCGGTTTTGAATTCGGGTTTTATTTTAAGTATTATTTGTTTCACTATATTCACAAAGAAGGCATGTGGCGGAGCGGTGTGTTGTGTGTTTGAGTTTGTGGGCGACCCGGGTTCGAAACCCGGCGTCCCCATTTTATTTTTTTCTCACTGTTTACGATTATTTATAAAATATGGATTTTAGATTCTAATATAGTTATTAACTATGTATCGTTTAAAATTAATTTGAGCAATAAATATGCAACGAAAAATTATAACTGGATATTCGATTAATAAACGAAGCGGGTTTTGGAAACCCGTTTTTCGACGGATGTTAAAGTATCCCTACTTTTAGAAATTTCGTCCCGAAATTTAAGTAGTAGTGGTAACAGGAAAAAGATGCGGATATTTCTCGCGCATTGAGTCTTCACGTTCCCAAGTAAACTCAGGTCCTCGTTTCGACTCCCAACGTACCCTGACAATTGGAATACGACTCCGTCTTAAACGCTTCTCTCCGAAGTCCATGATTTCTACTGGTCTTTCAATGAAGTGCATAGATTCATCGATCTGAATGTCTTCTAGAGGGACATGGAGGTTTTCATCGGCGAGGCACTTCTTCAAGTTTGATACGTGGAATGTGGGATGAATTCTGTTGAGCTCTTCTGGTAGGTCAAGCTTGTATGCTACAGGACCTACTCTTTCGAGTATCTTGAAAGGTCCTACGTAGCGTGGTGCTAGTTTGCCCTTCTGGCCAAAACGAATCACTCCCTTCCACGGTGATACTTTTAAAAGTACTTGATCCCCAATGTCAAACTCCAAGGGCTTTCGTCGTTTGTCTGCATAACTCTTTTGACGACTTTGAGCCGCTAGAAGATTGTTTCGAATTTGAATGACCTTGTCGGTTGTTTCTTGAATTAACTCTGGACCGGTGATTTGTGCTTCTCCAATTTCGTGCCAACATACTGGAGATCGGCACTTACGACCATATAAGGCTTCGAAAGGAGCCATGCCGATACTTGAATGATAGCTATTGTTGTACGAAAATTCAACTAATGGTAGATGAGCGTCCCAATTCCCTTTGAAGTCTATGACACATGCTCGAAGCATGTCTTCAAGAGTTTGGATGGTGCGTTCAGATTGTCCATCAGTTTGAGGATGAAAAGCGGTACTGAGGTCTAATCGCGTACCCAAGGCGGTTTGTACGGCTCGCCATGTTTGTGAAGTGAAACGACCATCACGGTCTGAAATGATGCTTAAAGGTACACCATGACGGCTTACGACCTCGCTGATGTAGATACGAGCTAACTTCTCATTTTTGAAGTCCTCGCGGATTGGAATGAAGTGAGCTGACTTTGTAAGGCGATCGATTATTACCCATATGGTGTCATACCCACTGGAGGTGCGAGGTAACCCGGTAATGAAATCCATGGTTATGTTTTCCCACTTCCATACAGGTATTTCGGGTTGGACTAGAAGTCCTGAGGGTCTTTGATGTTCAGCTTTTACTTTGGAACAGGTAAGGCACTTGGAAACAAAAACAGCGATATCCTTTTTCATGCCAGGCCACCAGTAGGTGTAGCGTAGGTCTTGATACATCTTGTCGGCTCCTGGGTGTATAGAGTATCGTGTTTTGTGCGCCTCATTCATGAGGAAGTCACGAAGGTTTACAAAGACACAGAACAGTGATGTCCGACTGTTCTTGTTTAAATCGGTCATCGAACTTATAATTGATTGGAATGAAATGGATAAAGAGGATTACGGAGTAAAATGTACCGAACAGAATGTTTTTCTCAGATTTCCGGCAAGAGTCGTCGGCTCTGATTGGTGACTTCCGTCTGAGTGAATCAATTAACAGTTTTGATCCATGAGTTGTGCAATTAAGTTACTAAACAAGGGATATCAGGAGGGTTTAGATGATTGTACCGATTGACAGTGAGACCTCGGAATTTCAGTGATTTTCCGGTGAGTGCAGGAATTCCCGGTAACGTCGTCTGAGACCGATTCTGGTTGCACGATTTAGGTTAATACATGCTGAATAATGGATTGCAAACAAAAGAGTCGAGAATTTTACCGATTCAGAGTAAGTCTCGGTTTTTCGGTGAAAGTCCGGCGAATGCAGTATATCTCCGGCGACGAGCTAGAGCTTCGAAAAAGTGAGCGCTTCTGAGCGAAAGGATTTCCGGAAGATTGAGTGGGTATTTATAGGAAAGAACTGAGTGAATCGGGTCCGATTTTGGGTCTTGATTCGCGGTCAAGGGTTTTTCCGGCGGTTATGACCGCAATTGATTGTTAGACGTCGGTTATAACCGATGTCGAAGTCGGTTATAGTGTTTTAGTCAAAAGGAAAATGGCTAAACTCGTGGATTGCCGGATTTTCAGGTGATTGCGAGTTCTGAGCGCGGTGATCTCCGGTTTTGAATTCGGGTTTTATTTTAAGTATTATTTGTTTCACTATATTCACAAAGAAGGCATGTGGCGGAGCGGTGTGTTGTGTGTTTGAGTTTGTGGGCGACCCGGGTTCGAAACCCGGCGTCCCCATTTTATTTTTTTCTCACTGTTTACGATTATTTATAAAATATGGTTTTTAAATTATAATATAGTTATTAATTATGTATCGTTTAAAATTAATTTGAGCAATAAATATGCAACGAAAAATTATAACTAGATATTCGATTAATAAACGAAGCGGGTTTTGGAAACCCATTTTTCGACGGATGTTACACGAACTGCGTTTCTTGGACGTGTTCCTCATCATCATCAACTTCTTGATACGAAGTGGTGCTTCTCGTTCTACATTTTTTCTTCATAATGATGAGATGGGTTCCTATATGTTCCAAATGCATCGAAGTTATTCATAGCTTCTGGAGAGAAATTGAGCCGAAACGGTGGAACCATAGGTTGTGAAAAAATATAATTAGGTTGTTTCCCATATAAACAAGGCATTGGAAGAGGTTGTGTTGGAATATGTTGCGTGGGCTTGTGTGGTCTATACGCGTCACCACCAAAAATCTCACCTCAGCTCGAATCAGCACCTCGTTTGGTTAAATCGGCACCTCGTTTGGTTAAATCGGCACCTCGTTTGCTAGAACCGGCGCCCCATTTGCTCGAACCGGCACCTCGTGATTCTTTTATGAATCCATTGAAATGAGAGTGAGTTGGAGTGAAATGGTTATGGTTTGAATTGGGAGTGAATATGAGTGTATGATTTAAAAAGGTAGTGGATTAATATATTTATAATGGTTTCATATTTTTTTTAAATTTGTAAATAGTCAAACATATGACCGTTGAACGGTCATAATCCTCGAACCCATCACTTTTGTCGCACGGCTTACTCTACCCGTGGACGGAACCCTCCTAACCTACCCTTAGGGGTGGCGACGGTTTTATCGTCTGGGTTCTATTCCGGGCTTGGTACCCGCTGAGGTGCCCCGTACCAACTTAAAATTAAAAGTAAGAATCACCTAAGTGTTATGTTAATTGACGAAAACAATGGAGAGGGACCATTGGTGAAATAAGTCTTAGACAAAATCGGATTGTTGCGTAAAGTAAGGATCAAACAAGAAGTATGATCTTTGTAGAAAAGGTAGGAAGAATTTGGTTCATTGTTTTAGATTTGGTGAGTTGAGATTTGGTTTCAAGGGAAAACAACGTATAAAATTAGTGGAAGGGCATAAAAAAATATCCTATATCACCGTTATTTTAAAACATCCACAACTTTTTCACACACCATTTCTTTTTTTTTTTTAAAGAAATTCACCATAATAACGAGCACTTTTTAGTATTTAATATGAGTATTATATTGTTATTTTAAATTAAAATAAAAATTTACGTTTTTACTAGGTATAAAAGTTTTCTGTATATTACATTAAAGGTTTTGGTCATTGTGTTTTTCAACTAGGTTATGGTCATTAAGTTTTCTTTACTAGGATATTTATACATTGTGTTATTATCATAATCTATAACACAATGTTATTTTGGATTATGTTCATTATGTTTTTATTATCAGAAGCTATAAAACAATGAAGGTGGAGTTATATTAGGTTTTCTATACATTGTGTTATTGGTTCTGATTACTGTGTTTCTAATTGGGTGAGTTTTCTATACGTTGTGTTATATGTTCTAGTCATTGTGTTTAGTCTATTGTCGATGGTATATTAGTATGCTGTCCATTGTTTATTGTCCATTCCTTTATTATCTGTTGCTCCTTCTGTTTTTTAGTTTGTTATTCATTGTGTTGTAGTCTGCCGTCAATTATATTTTTTAGTTTGATACTCATTGTGTTTTACGTTATGTCCATTATGTTTTACGCAACTGGGTTTTTGATTTTCTTCAACAATATAACAATAAGGTATTCATATTAAAAAGATAAAGACTTAAATTTATGGTGTATATATATATATATATATATATTGCAAAAGGGTAGCCACATTGGCGATGACTTGGCCGTTGGCGCTAGCGGGCTCATGCCCACAACAACTAGCCTAAATTCATGGTCTTGAAGGTGCTTTGGAATTCAGATTTCAATTCCTTAAAATTCTGATGAATCCCATAAACCAATCAGGTCCTTAGATTACTCTTCTGAAATTATCATTAAGGTACTAAATCTATTGTGCAAGAAAGTTAGGGTTCATATTCCAAAAGGTTGGTTTTTGAGTTTAAGAGCGTATCACATAAACATGGTGACCTTGTTATTGGACATGAGATACTACATGTTATTTATAGAAAATCTATATACGTACCATTTGTCTAAAAGAAATCTCTCATAACTGTAGTAATGGAATGCTTAGATTATATGTTGATACTAGTGCCGACAATTTTGTTTATGTGTCCACTCCTGAAATTGATGATTCTAACATTGGGAGTTTATGTGTCCACTCCTGAAGTTATATAAAACGGAAGCATGAAACGATTTAAATCACTTTTAAAATGATTCAACTGGAAATAACTCAAGGAATAGGATATTAAAGGTCTTTGAATACAAGAATCATAGATGAGTTGGTGATGTGGATGATAAAGGATACGTATATGCAGGGCAAATCCAACCCAAATTTATGGGTTCTCAGGACCCCTCAGCGTGTTTGGAAAAAACAGAAAAAAATAGTGAGACCTTGTATATTTTAGAAAAATATAATAAGTATTAAGGAGAATTTATCAAAAGAAACCATTAAAATAAAATCTTGTATCCGCCACTACATGTATGACGCTAGGCTCCAACCCATGTATCAATAGAGAGAGCATATGAGAACTATAAGACTCGTCTTAAACGTATATTTCTCGGTCGTTTGAAAATGCGGATAAATCAGGTATAAAACAATTTAAATCCTTGAGACAACTTTATAATCATTGAAAGAGAATTGCAACACTTTCAATATCTTCAAGCAACCAAAACAAACAACCAAACTGTTAATTTGTTCGTGATATGCTAAAAATGAGAATCAAGATGGCAAGACTTACAACATTCCAACACCCTAAATTATGTGAGTGGGTTTTATTTTATAAAATACGGTTATAAGTGATTATTAGTAAAAGAGAGAGAAAATGTTACTGTTTATCTGTATGTTTAATAGGATCACACTTTATAATTTTTTAATATATTTTGAAAGTGGTTGTGAATAGAAAAGAAAGAAAATATAATGATAAAAATATTATTTAATTGAAAATAAGAGAAAATAAATAATATTTTTTAGTGTAATAGAAGATAAAAAATAAGGGGTTGAATGTGAATCCTCTTGCCAAGCTAACCAAGAGAAAAAAACCGACCCGATAAACCTTTACCTTATATTTTGCAACTTTTTACAACCTTGCTCATAGGGGTGAGCAAGTTTAGGTTCGAACCGAACCGAAAATATACCCAACCCGACCTATGGACCGAACTAAAGTGTTACATAAATAAGACTGGGCCATAGGCGAGTAACGATTAGGGCTTGAATCCCTAAAATATATCACATAGAACGACTGCATGATGTTCCCACAAATACATTCGTATAGAGATAGAAACCATCCGCATTGAATTTACAGTCAACTTTATGGCTGTTACTGTGATTTATTAACGAGGTACGTGATCTAATATGTATCATTATTTTTTTATTCGGTGTCGTTTTATTGTTGTTTTCGGAGTCAAAGCGAATGCAAGAAGGTATAATATTTAAGTGAATACAATAAGGTATAAGGCAAATAATCAATTAAGCAATAAGAAAGCATAGAATTTATATTAATAAGTTTGACTTTCCGGAGTTCAAAGCGAAAACAATAAAGCATATAATATGTATTCTTATACACTTGATTAGCGATAAGTATCATAAGAATAACCGATTTTGGTGATATTGAAAAAGGTAAATTTGACATATACACTGATACTAAGTTTGTTATTTATCAATAGGCTTCCTAAGTTCATAACAAAACATGTTGAAAAATAAAATATGTCGGGTTGGTTCTTGTACTTATTACCCGACAAACCCGATTACATAATAACCCGAAACCAATCCAATATTTAGGACAGTGAATCAGTTATGTATTTTATGTTTGATCGATTCTCGAGTCAAATCAGGTATTGTCAGATAGAATTGGGTTTTGCCTTTTGCCCACCCCTACTTGCCCAAGCTGCCAAACATGCATTTGAAATGCCAAAAAAAATATTAAACAAACAAGGATGGCCATGCCCTTGAATATCTCGGTCAAAATAAGGGGAGAGTGCCTACCTTCTCTTATTTTTTATTTACTTTTTTTACAAATTGATCTTTAAATCACTTAAAATAAAATGTATGCTATCTAATATGCAATTTACATACATTTTAAACTAAGAACAAATTTAACAAATTTCATTCGAATTCAATCTACTGAATGTAAATATTATCAGCCCATTAAACAAAATAAGTTGCTTGTATGAAAATATAAATTCATCTACATTATAATAAAACAAATGCATGCCCAATTTAACTTGTACGAAATACGTTGTATTCACATAATTTATATATTTTTATGTCAACACATAAGACATATACAACTTATGTATCGAGTTCATCCCCAAAATAATAATAATGTATCATTGTGAAAACACCATTTACAATAATTAACATTATTCAAACATAATATATGTGTGTGGAGGTCGTTGTAAATTTTTTTCCTAAATTAAAAATAAATGAACTCATTTGGGCTTTGGCACGAAAGTTATTAGTATATACTATGTTATTCATAATAATATGTATTAATGTTGTTTAGGCTGTTTCAGTTTAATATAGATATAAACACTCTAATTTATATAACGTGCTAAATATCAAATTATATAATACTTCTGTGCATATATGAGCAACCTCTAAGCAATAACATGCATATTACGAGGTGAAAACTAAAAAAAGAAAGAATAAAAAAGTATGAAAAAACTGGAATATAGAAATATACGAAACATGTATGATAATCAAGATCACAAGATAATATTAATCATTTGAATGTGACATTATAAAATTATATGAAAAGAGAATTACATGATTGATGATGATGGTAGTGAAATAATGGAAGACAATCAAACACGCACGCTTATATACATGGAATTTTGTCAATGCATTTGTAATTATAACGAATTATTATGTTTTTACAATTATTACTAGCTTACACACCCATGTACAAAACTAGTTCAACTGTTTTGAATGCCTAAAGCGAACTAGAGATACGGGGCACCTACTGTTGATCAGTTCTGTTTAAATGTAATGGAAAACATAAAAGAAATACAAGTGACAGTAGACAGACCAGCAGAGAATTCAGTCAGAGACGCAACCATAGAGTTCGACATACTTGTCGGGATGATCTGGTTCCTCCTTAGGGTGTAAGTTAATGATGGTGATAACCGAATTCAAGTTGGAATTCGGATTGGTTATGGAGAGAGAGGTGGGACGATTTTGATGATGTTATGGTAGTCCAAATTATGTAACCTTTAACCTCTCTAGTAATCTCCTTATATATACACCCAAGAGGAAACCTAATTAGTTAATAAGAGTAATATGGTTCATCAACAATTACCAACTAATTATAAAATATGTTTAATATATTTTGATCTAGAGATAATATAAATGATTATATGGTTACAAAATTAAATATTACAATAATAATATATTTAATCTTATATTCTCCCACTTAGCCGATTAATCATTTATATGAGTATTAGATTAGCCTGATCAGGAGTTAACACTCATTTTAGCTTTAAACCAAGAATCGTAGCAGAGAGATACAACCGTTGAATCATCATTCGACTCAGGACCCCCATTAGTCATACTATATCCTCAATTTAAAACTTAACAGTTATGATCAAAATACGCAAATAAGCCCTTTAGCGTTTGATTTGTATTTATATTTGTATATATGTCATTATGCCAGCAAAACATATGTTAGAGACATACAAAATCAAACTGAGGAAATTTCATTAAACATAAGTACGTACAATATGCTATTAAATAAGGTCTTCAGTAAATCCCATATTCGAAACATGTTCTGCGAAAACTTTAGGTGGGAGACCTTTAGTCATCGGATCCGCAAGCATATTTTTCGTACTAATATACTCAATACAAAGATTGTTTTTCTCAACTAGTTCACGTACGAACAAGTATTTTGTATCAAGATATAAACCAGCTACAGTCGAACTGTTACTGTTCTAGAAACTAATGGCAACTGAGTTATCACAGTAAAGCTTCAATGGTCTAGAAATGGAATTAACAATTTTGAGTCCAGTGATCAGATTCCTAAGCAACATTCCATGACAGGTTGCGTTATAAACAACAATGTATTCTGCCATCATTGTGGAAGTTGTGGTCAACTGCTGTTTATGCTTCTTCCATGAGATAGGTCCACCTTCTAACATAAAGATATAGCCCGAAGTGGATTTCTTGTCATCTTTGCATTTGGCAAAGTCAGAATTAGAATAGCCTACCACTTCTAAATGATGACTTCTTCTATAAGTCAGTTTATAGTCTTTCGTCCCTTGCAGACATCAAAGTACTTTCTTAGCTGATTTCCAGTGATCAATGCCAGGATTAGTCTGATAACGGTCTAGCATTCCAGCAATATAAGCGATATTTGGGTGATTACAGACTTGAGAATTCATCAGGCTCCCGACTACTGATGCGTAAGGTATCTAGCTCATTGCTCCTTTTTAACCTTTGTTGTCGGACATTGGAATGAACCGAAAACATCTCCCTTTAACTACTAGAGCGACTGAGGGTTTGCATTGTTGCATATTGTAACGTGTAAGGACACGATCTATGTAGGCCTTTTGAGATAATCCTAAGATCCCTTTGTGTCAATCTCGGTGAATTTCGATGCTAATGACGTAAGAAGCATCGCCGAGATCCTTCATGTCGAAGTTATGCGAGAGTAACCGCTTCGCTCATGCAACATGTCTAAACTATTACTTGCCAATAGAATATCATCTACGTAAAGGACAAGTATAGTGAAGTTGCTCCTACTCATCTTGAGGTAGGTGCATTGATCCACTTGATTCTTTGCAAAAGCTTGTTTCTTCATGACATCATCAAACATAAGAACCATTGACGTGATGCTTGTTTTAACCCATAAATGGATTTCTTCAACTTACAGACTAGATGCTCTTGACCTTCAGATTTAAAGCCTTCAGGTTGTTTCATGTAAACATCTTCGTCTAAGTCTCCGTTAAGTTTTGATGTCCATCTGATGTAGCTCTCAATCAAAATGAGCCACTAGGGCCATAACGATCCTTAATAATTCTTTACAAGAGACAGGTGAAAAAGTTTCTTGATAGTCAATTCCCTCTTTCTGAGTGTAGCCTTTTGCAACCAATCTCGCTTTGTAGCGTTCAACGTTTCGGATCTAGTTTTGTTTTCAATACCCATTTACGTCCTATGGGTTTGACACCGTTGGGTAGTTCTACCAAATCCCAAACGTCATTTTTCTTCATGGATTCAAGCTCATCAATCATTGCTTTATTCCATCCGGAAGACTGATCACTACTAATGGCTTCATTATAAGAGATAGGATGATTGAGCTTTCCTGCATCCATTTCAGTAAGGTAGGTAACATAATCATCCCAATTAGTAGGCCTTCTTTGCCTAAATGACCTCTTGAGTCGATTATTGGGTTCAACGTCGTCTTGGTTTTGAGCGTTTGATGAGCCTTCTTTATGAGGTATAATGGGTTCTGATTGTGGAGGAAAATTTGGAGTTGGTACAGTAGCTTCAGGTGCAGTTGTTGCATCGGGTACAAGAGGAGTAAACGAGTTATGGTAAGCGACAAGTCTCCCCCCAGCGTGTTGTACTTCTTGCAATCCTCCAGGAACGCAGAACACTTGGTTTCAACAATACGGGTGACATGGGAAGGACAGTAGAAACGATAACCCTTTGAGTAATCAAGATACCCGATAAAGAAGCAGGTAACTATTTTAGGGTCAAGTTTGCTTAGGAAAGGATTGTAAAGTTTTGCTTCAGTAATGCTGCCCCATACTTTAATATATTTATCTCCGGTTTCCTTCCTTTCTAAAGTTCATAAAGAGTTTTAGGGACAAACTTAGAAGGAACTCTATTAAGTATATGAACAATTGATTTTAACGCTTTAGTCAATAGGAATAATGGTAAATTAGTGTTGACTAACATACTGCACACCATGTTCATAAAGGTACAGTTTCTTCGTTCAGCGACACCATTCTGCTGAGGTGTACCTAGCAGGTGTATTGGTTCACAAACCCCAAGCCCTTACAACTTTCATAAAATGGACAAGGAGCTTGACCCACATAAAAATGTCTACCATAATATTCACCGCCTCTATCTGATCTCACAACCTTAATTTAACGATCTAGTTGTTTTTCAACTTCAGCTTTGTAATCGTTAAAAGCTGTAAGAGATTCAGATTTTTCCTTAATGAGATACAAGTACATGTAACGAAAATAATCATCAATGAAAGTGATAAATGAAGTATGTCTAGTTATGCGAGCGATTTTAAGGACCACTAATGTAAGTATGAATGGGTGCTAATAAATTAGAACTTTTAGTGGCACCTTTCTTATGTCACACCCCGACCCGCAGCGAATAAGAGTCGGGGCATAATTGGGTTATCACCAAAGCTCATGATGTTTACTAATATGTTTCATATTTATTAAATTCAAATTACAACTTCAATATTCCAAACAAGTTCATACAATTACAAGGAAAAAGTAACTAAGCAAACAATCCAAAGTCTAAACTGATTTATTCTTCTAGGCCGTCCTATATGTTTCTTGCTGCAACTGGATCACCTGTATCATGTGTAAAAATGGGGGATTTTGGGTCAACAAAAGTTGGCGAGTGAACCTTGTTAAAAACATTTGATATTGGTTTCTTATTGTATTTAATATGGAAAAATTGTGCAATAATCATATGTGAGCAAACGTATATAATCAAACAATAACAAACCACCTTGCATGAGTATATGACATGAATGATAATGTATATGTTGGCAACGTCACGTTCCGCTCATAGGTAATAGGGAACGGACGGCCTATGATGATGTATGTGTGATCAAGGCTCAATCAAACGGAGCCGATCATATGTTGGCAACGCCACGTTCCGCTCATAGGTAATGGGGAACGGTTCCGCTCATAGGTAATGGGGAAAAGACGAGCCTGTGGTAATGTATGTACTGAAAATAATAAATTTAATCTAAACATTAACCACACAAATAATTGATACATATTGGATACACATTTGATCATGGATATGATGGATGCACAAGTGTTTAAATGTAATAAATAATAAGTGACACATGATACACCCCAAAATGTGATTAAAACGCGAATTTGTAGAGATTCACTCACATTGGGTGCGTTCGTTTGATGATGTTGAATGCGCACGAGTTTAGAGAGTTGATAGACGAGGAATAACTAACCTAAATAATAACGAAAAGGTACGGTAAATAAGTGGATTTAATTAACAATTTTAATAGGATTTTTAGATTTATTTTTGTGAGTTTAGGGTCATTTTCTAACTTTAAAAATATTATTTTTAAGTATTTTTAATTGATTTTTAAATTAAATAAATAAATAAAAATATAAAAAAATGTTGACTTTTTGGGTTGACCGTTGACCGGTCGGACAGTGACTTATGTGTGCGCTGGGTGAGGCTCGAACCCGAGACCTCTCGTACGCGTGCACGCAGCTCTACCAACTGAGCTACGTGTCTAACCCGAAATATTCTATGTTTTACTTATATATATATACTAATTAAATGTTTAATTTATTTGGTTTTATATTAAAAGAATTTAAATGGTTGACCCGGCTGCAGTGAAACCGGATCGAACTCGGGTCCTTTGGTTTGTAAGCGCACAGCCCAACCAGTTGGACTGTTGTGTCTTATCTGTTAAATTTACAGTTTATAATAATCTTAAAAACATCCTGGGACCTACTCTGATTCAGTTAAAAAAAATTGGTTTTAATTCGGAAAGCCGGTGCGTTTGTAAGATTCGAACTCGTGACGTGCGCTGTGTGTTTGCACACAGTCCACCGCTGGACTGTGTGTCTAACCCGGTTTAATATCTTGTTTTAATTAAACTTATACCTAATGTTCGACTTCATCTTCTTCGTTCAAAGACACAGAAAATTGATATTCAACAGTTCTTGTTTAAATCATTCGTCGGACATATAAATGATTGAAATGTAATGGATAAAGAAGGTTTTGGAATGAATGTACCGGAAAAGATTTTTTCTCGGAACTCCGGCAAAGGTCGTCGGCTCTGTTTTATGAATTCCGTCTGAGCGGATCAATTAACAGTTTTGATCAACTAATTGTGAAATTGAGTTACTAAACAAAGATTATCAGAGGGTTTAGATGTTTGTACCGATTCACATCGTGTTTTCGGAAATGTCCAGAGATTTTTCCGGCGAGCGTTAGAATTCCGTAACGTCGTCTGAGACCGATTATGGTTGAAGGATTTAAGTTAGTGAAAGTCTAACAATGGATTGAAAACGAACAGAAGTTAGAGTAAAAATGAAATTGGAGGTTCTACGAGTGTTTCCGAGTTATGAGACGATGGAATTATCAGTGTAAATTGGAAGTAAATGATTTCGTTTTTCAACTCCCAAAAATCATATGAATGAGGCAATTGAAGACTGAATTGATTAGAATGTGGGTTGTAATGGATTTATCGGTTATATTCAGTAACTCACGATCACTCAAAAGTCTTGTAGTTGAAAGCCGATTATCGGTTTCAGTTTTGGCGCAAACAGATGAGTTCACGGGTGCAACTTAAGTTTTATATGATTCATTGTTTACACAAACAAGTCAAGTGGCGGAGTGGTTAAGATGTGTGTTGGTTGTTTCTTCCGGCTGACCGGGTTCGAAACCCGGCAGCCTATTTTCTTTTTTATTTACTTTATTTTTACTTTTTAACAATTTTAGTTTCTATATTCTAAAATGTTTATTAATTATGTATTGTTTAAAATTAAAATGAGCATTAAATAAGCAACGAAAATTTGAAACTGACTATTCAATTAATAAACGTAGCGGGTTTTGAAAACCCGTTTTTCGACGGATGTTACAGTATCCCCTACTTTTAGAAATTTCGTCCCGAAATTTAAGTAGTAGTGGTAACAGGAAAAAGATGTGGGTATTTTTCGCGCATTTGTCTTCACGTTCCCAAGTAAACTCAGGTCCTCGTTTCGACTCCCAGCGTACCCTAACAATTGGAATACGACTCCGTCTTAATCGTTTTTCTCCGAGTCCATGATCTCTACTGGTCTTTCAATGAAGTGCATAGATTCATCGATCTGAATATCTTCTAGGGGAATATGGAGGTTTTCATCGGCGAGGCACTTCTTTAAGTTTGATACGTGGAACGTGGGGTGAATTCTGTTGAGTTCTTCTGGTAGGTCAAGCTTGTATGCTACAGGTCCTACTCTTTCGAGTATCTTGAAAGGTCCTACGTAGCGTGGTGCTAGCTTTCCCTTCTGGCCAAAACGAACTACTCCCTTCCACGGTGATACTTTTAAAAGTACATGATCACCAATGTTAAACTCCAAGGGCTTTCGTCGTTTGTCTGCATAACTCTTTTGACGACTTTGCGCCGCTAGAAGATTGTTTCGAATTTGATGGATCTTGTCTGTTGTTTCTTGAATCCACTCCGGACCGGTGATTTGAGCTTCTCCAATTTCGTGCCAATATACTGGAGATCGGCACTTACGACCATATAAAGCTTCGAAAGGTGCCATGCCGATACTTGAATGATAGCTGTTGTTGTACGAAAATTCAACTAATGGTAGATGAGCGTCCCAATTCCCTTTGAAGTCGATGACACATGCTCGAAGATATCTTTAAGAGTTTGGATGGTGCGTTCAGATTGTCCATCAGTTTGAGGATGATAAGCGGTACTGAGGTCTAATCGTGTACCCAAAGCGGCTTGTACGGCTTGCCATGTTCGTGAAGTGAAACGACCATCACGATCTGAAAGAATGCTTAACGGTACACCATGACGGCTTGCGATCTCGCTGATGTAGATACGAGCTAACTTCTCGTTCTTGAAGTCCTCGCGAATCGAATGAAATGAGCTGATTTTGTAAGACGATCAATGATTACCCATATAGTGTCATACCCACTGGAGGTGCGAGGTAACCCGGTAATGAAGTCCATGGTTATGTTTTCCCACTTCCATACAGGTATTTCGGGTTGGACTAGAAGTCCTGAGGGTCTTTGATGTTCAGCTTTTACTTTGGAACATGTAAGGCACTTGGAAACAAAAACAGCGATATCCTTCTTCATGCCAGGCCACCAGTAGGTGTATCGAAGGTCTTGATACATCTTGTCGGCTCCTGGGTGTACAGAGTACCGTGTTTTGTGCGCCTCATTCATAAGGAAATCACAAAGGTTATTGTGATCGGGAATCCATATGCGATCAGATAGTACAGAATACCGTCGGATTTAGTTTCGATTTTAAGTTCAGCTCCACAAGACAGCTCCTTGCGTACGTCGTTTTCCGTTACTGAAACATGTTGGGCTTCTCGGATTTGATCTTTGATGTCGGTTATGATTTGCGAACATAGAAGAAGAATGGAGTTCGCATAACCCTTTCGACTGAGCGCATCGGCCACCACGTTTGCCTTGCCAGGATGATACCGAATTTCACAGTCGTAGTCATTAAGAAGTTCGACCCATCTTCGTTGCCTCATGTTCAACTCCTTTTGGTTAAAGATATGTTGGAGGCTCTTGTGATCAGTGTATATTTCACACTTAGTACCGTAGAGGTAATGTCTCCATATCTTAAGAGCGAACACAACGGCTCCAAGTTCCAGGTCGTGGGTGGTGTAATTCTTCTCATGAATTTTGAGTTGTCAAGAAGCATAAGCTATCACTTTTCCTCTTTGGATCAGTACACAGCCTAGTCCCTGCCCTGACGCGTCGCAATAAACCACGAAGTCATCACAACCCTCAGGAAGTGTGAGGATAGGTGTGTCACAGAGTTTTTGCGTTAGAGTTTGGAAGGCTTCTTCTTGTTTGGGACCCCATATGAAAGGCTTTCCTTTATGAGTCAAAGCCGTGAGTGGTACAGCAATACGGGAGAAATTTGCAATGAAACGGCGATAATAACCAGCCAAACCAAGAAATGATCTTACTTCGGTAGGTGTACGTGGCGCTTGCCATTCCTGTACTGCCTTGATTTTTGAGGGATCAACATGAATTCCCTTGTCATTGACGACGTGTCCAAGGAATTGTACTTCCCTTAACCAGAATTCACATTTCGAAAACTTAGCGTACAACTTTTCTGTCCTTAAGAGTGTAAGGATGAGTCGAAGGTGTCGTTCATGATCAGACTTAGACTTTGAGTAGATGAGGATGTCGTCGATGAAGACTATGACAAAGTAGTCGAGGTAGGGTTTGCATACCCTATTCATTAAATCCATAAATACTGCTGGAGCGTCGGTTAAACCAAATGGCATGACCATGAATTCGTAATGACCATAACGAGTTCGGAAGGCGGTCTTTGGGACTTCTTCTTCATGTACTCTGAGTTGATGATAACCAAACGAAGGTCGATTTTTGAAAAACATGTGGCGCCTTGAAGTTGGTCTAGAAGATCATCGATGCTAGGTAATGGGTAGCGGTTCTTGACCGTTAACTTGTTGAGTTCTCTGTAGTCGATACACATGCAAAACGTTCCATCTTTCTTTTTCACAAAAAGGACAGGTGCACCCCAAGGCAATGAACTAGGACGTATGAATCCTTTGTCAGTCAGCTCTTGCAGTTGACTGGCCAGCTCTTGCATTTCGGATGGGGCTAACCTATAAGGAGATTTTGCGACTGGTGTAGCTCCAGGTATAAGATCAATGCGGAATTCGACTTCTCTCACGGGAGGAAGTCCTGAAAAGTTGTCAGGAAAAAACTTGCGGAAAATCTTTTACTACTGGGATGTCTTCGAGTTTCTTCTCCTTGGTTCCCTTTTTGACGACATGAGTTAGGAATGCGACATAATTCTTGCGGAGATATTTTCGGGCTTGAAGACAGGACATTAATTTGAGTCCTTTCGAAGGGGTTTCTCCAAAGATTCGTAGAGTCTAACCGTTTGCAAGAGGAATGCGAATGAACTTTTCGCGGTATACAACTTCAGCATGATGTTGGCTGAGCCAGTCCATACCAATTATAATGTCGAAACTTCCCAACTTCACAGGAATAAGGTCAACTGGAAAATCGTGATCGTTTAGGGTGAGAGTACAATTGCGTATAATAGAGTTTAATGAGACCGGTTTTCCGTCAGCAACTTCTACCGTTATCGATTCCATGAGTTTATCGCGAGTTTGGTTGAGGATGGGTTCAAATTCTAAGGACACAAAACTCTTATCCGCGCCAGTATCAAATAACATGGATGCATAACTACCATTGATGAGAAACGTACCGTTAACCACGTTGTTGTCAGCCCTAACTTGATTTGCGTTGATGTTGAAAGCTCTTCCCCTAGCAGGTGGAGGAGCTTGGTTAGCCTGGTTTACTGGATTTGCTTGAGCTTGGGCATGGATGATGTTCACCAAGCGTGGACAGGTGTTCCTGAAGTGGTTTGGGTCTCCACAGTTGTAACAAGCCCGCATAGGTTGTATCATGGGATAGTTGGGTTGGTAGTAGGATTGGGCTACATGTTGAGCAGGTGGTAGGAGTAAAGGTTATTGGGCTTGACCCACTATCTGATGGTGGGTTTGGGTTGAGGGCTGATTGCGGTTCGTTCGCTGAAGTGCGCGACAAGTTTGGATGGTGTGACCTGCGCGGCCACAGCCGGTGCAATGGTGGCAGGGATGTTCGGGAAGTGATGGTATTGGCAACGGTTGCATTTTGGGTATGGGCCGGAGTATGGCTTTTTAATGGTGCAGCTGAGGGGGCAACTTGGGTGATGGGTGCAGCAGGGATAGGGAAGTTTGTTTGTGTGACAGCAAAGTTTCTGCCGTTTCGTTTCCTCTTACTAGCAAACTTTGAGGAGGAGGTGGAATGGTTTGAAGTTTGGCCCTCAATGGGGGCTTTCTTTTTCTCATCCTTAAATTTGTCGTTTCGGATGCGATTCTCGGTAAGCTCGGTAGCTAGTTCCATAGCAGCTTCAAGTGTTGCAGGCGAAGTGCTTAGAACTGAGTCTTGAATTTTCGAGGGGAGGCCTCGGATATAGTGTTCGACTAAGCGGTATACTGGGGTGAACAAGTTGGGGATCATTTGGTTCAACTCTAGAAACCTTTTGTTGTAGGAAGTATGATCTCCTTCCTTTTGCTTTAACGGTGGAATTCATCCTCTAACTTTTTGATCTCGCTTCTTGGACAGAAGCGTCTCGTCATGATTTCCCTTAACTCCTCCCATGTTAAGGCCATTGCATCTTCGATTCCTCTCTTACCTTTTTCTGTATTCCACCAGGTAAGAGCTACTCCAAATAGTCTCCCGGTTGCGTAACGTACCTTGCGATCCTCGGTACAATCGCAATTGAGGAAGCTGTTTTCCATTTCCTCAAACCAGTAGAGGAGAGCAGTGACATATTCGGTCCCTTCAAATTTCGGGGGATCGCAAGACTTCAAGTGTTTGTAAGAGCACTTTTTGGAGGGAGGGTTGTCGATGTTCTGGTCGTCTTGATTGGGAGGGTTGATGGGATTTGCGGCGAGAGCTTGTTGGACTTGAATTACGATGTCAGGAAGCACCGCGGCCATTTGTTTTGCGATTTGGGTGGCCAAGCGTTCGTTTGACCTTCCTGACTTTCTACCCCCACGTTGTTGCCTAGCTGACATCTACAGGAACATACATAAGAAGATTGTGAGTTTAAGGAGTCTTTTTAGGTGTCATGTGTCATTAAAAGTAACAAAATAACAAAATCATAAATAATGCAACTACATCCATAGGATGTCTTGGGTTTGCTCATGTTTGGGCTTCCAATGTCCCCCATACCATCGCCTGTATAGTCATGTGGGCCCCCATGACTATTGGCTTAGTAGGATTCACATTGGTGTTGGCGGTTTAACACTCGCATCACCCGAATGAAAACCATGAAATATGTTTGCGAGATGTATGGTAGGAGGGTGTCCAGGTGTAGACACAATGACAACTCAAAGTGGGGTTAGCTCACACGACGTTTGGTATAGCATGCTTTGGCCTAATAGGTCCTTCGTACTCTCATCGTTAGTCCCCAGGTAGGCAAACTGGTCCTTTATTTTGGATTTATACGAATGCCAAGCCTAGACAGGACGTTCCGACTACCGGTACTTGTACCCTTCCAGTTACTACATGCCTGTCATGAGAACTCACTTTGATGTGATTTGAAAAAAAAATACAAAAATCGTTGCAAAAATCATGGAAATTGTGTGGTGTGTGCTCTCATGGATATGATATGTTATGAGGACATGATTCATGATGAGCATTGTATAGTAATATGTACTTATGAACATGCTTGCATAACATTGAATGTAACAATAAACATAAAGCATATAAACATCATGAATTTTGTATGTAACACATAAACAATTTAAATAATTCTAATCAACTATAGTATAGGCTCTAAGGGTCTAATAACCTATCCTATATCCCTATAGTCATGGCTCTGATACCAATCTGTCACACCCCGACCCGCAGCAGAACAAAAGTCGGGGCATAATTGGGTTATCATCAAAGCTCATGATGTTTACTAATATGTTTCATATTTATTAAATTCAAATTACAACTTCAATATTCCAAACAAGTTCATACAATTACAAGGAAAAAGTAACTAAGCAAACAATCCAAAGTCTAAACTGATTTATTCTTCTAGGCCGTCCTATATGTTTCTTGCTGCAACTGGATCACCTGTATCATGTGTAAAAATGGGGGATTTTGGGTCAACAAAAGTTGGCGAGTGAACCTTGTTAAAAACATTTGATATTGGTTTCTTATTGTATTTAATATGGAAAAATTGTGCAATAATCATATGTGAGCAAACGTATATAATCAAACAATAACAAACCACCTTGCATGAGTATATGACATGAATGATAATGTATATGTTGGCAGCGTCACGTTCCGCTCATAGGTAATGGGGAACGGAAGGCCTATGATGATGTATGTGTGATCAAGGCTCAATCAAACGGAGCCGATCATATGTTGGCATCGCCACGTTCCGCTCATAGGTAATGGGGAACGGTTCCGCTCATAGGTAATGGGGAACAGACGAGCCTGTGATAATGTATGTACTGAAAATAATAAATTTAATCTAAACATTAACCACACAAATAATTGATACATATTGGATACACATTTGATCATGGATATGATAGATGCACAAGTGTTTAAATGTAATAAATAATAAGTGACACATGATACACCGCAAAATGTGATTAAAACGGGGAATTTGTAGAGATTCACTCATATTGGGTGCGTTCGTTTGATGATGTTGAATGCGCATGAGTTTAGAGAGTTGATAGACGAGGAACAACTAACCTAAATAATAACGAAAAGGTACGGTAAATAAGTGGATTTAATTAACAATTTTAATAGGATTTTTAGATTTATTTTTGTGAGTTTAGGGTCATTTTCTAACTTTAAAATATTATTTTTAAGTATTTTTAATTGATTTTTAAATTAAATAAATAAATAAATAAAAATATAAAAAAATGTTGACTTTTTGGGTTGACCGTTGACCGTTGACCGGTCGGACAGTGACTTATGTGTGCGCTGGTGAGGCTCGAACCCGAGACCTCTCGTATGCGTGCACGCAGCTCTACCAACTGAGCTACGTGTCTAACCCGAAATATTCTATGTTTTAATTATATATATATACTAATTAAATGTTTAATTTATTTGGTTTTATATTAAAAGAATTTAAATGGTTGAACCGGCTGCAGTGAAACCGGATCGAACTCGGGTCCTTTGGTTTGTAAGCGCACAGCCCAACCAGTTGGGCTGTGTGTCTTATCTGTTAAACTTACAGTTTATAATAATCTTAAAAACATCCTAGGACCTACTCTGATTCAGTTTAAAAAAAATTGGTTTTAATTCGGAAAGCCGGTGCGTTTGTAAGATTCGAACTCGTGACGTGCGCTGTGTGTTTGCACACAGTCCACCGCTGGACTGTGTGTCTAACCCGGTTTAATATCTTGTTTTAATTAAACTTATACCTAATGTTCGACTTCATCTTCTTCGTTCAAAGACACAGACAATTGATATTCGACAGTTCTTGTTTAAATCATTCGTCGGACATATAAATGATTGAAATGTAATGGATAAAGAAGGTTTTGGAAATGAATGTACCGGAAAAGATGTTTTTCTCAGAACTCCGGCAAAGGTCGTCGGCTCTGTTTTATGAATTCCGTCTGAGCGGATCAATTAACAGTTTTGATCAACTAATTGTGAAATTGAGTTACTAAACAAAGATTATCGGAGGGTTTAGATGTTTGTACCGATTCACAGCGTGTTTTCGGAAATGTCCAGAGATTTTCCGGCGAGCGTAGAATATCCGGTAACGTCGTCTGAGACCGATTCTGGTTGAAGGATTTAAGTTAGTGAAAGTCTAACAATGGATTGAAAATGAAAGAATCGAAAAATTTACCGATTTGATGTATGTCCCGGTTTTCCGGCGAAAGTCCGGCGATAGCGGATAACGATTCCGACGAACAGAAGTTAGAGTAAAAATGAAATTGGAGGTTCTACGAGTGTTTCCGAGTTATGAGACGATGGAATTATCAGTGTAAATTGGAAGTAAATGATTTCGGTTTTCAACTCCCAAAAATCATATGAATCGAGGCAATTGAAGACTGAATTGATTAGAACGTGGGTTGTAATGGATTTATCAGTTATATTCAGTAACTCACGATCACTCAAAAGTCTGGATAGTTGAAAGCCGATTATCTGTTTCAGTTTTGGCGCAAACATATGAGTTCACGGGTGTAACTAAGTTTTATATGATTCATTGTTTACACAAACAAGTCAAGTGGCGGAGTGGTTAAGATGTGTGTTGGTTGTTTCTTCCGGCTGACCCGGGTTCGAAACCCGGCAGCCTATTTTCTTTTTTATTTACTTTATTTTTACTTTTTAACAATTTTATTTTCTATATTCTAAAATGTTTATTAATTATGTATTGTCTAAAATTAAAATGAGCATTAAATAAGAACGAAAATTTGAAACTGACTATTCGATTAATAAACGAAGCGGGTTTTGAAAACCCGTTTTTCGACGGATGTTACATCTTATTCGCTAATATCATTTTACCTTTAAGGCATTAGACACATGTTCCAAAATCAGTGAAATCTAGAGGAGGTAAGACTTCATCCTTTACGAGTCGATTTAATCGTTCTCTTGAGATGTGGCCTAAACGTTGATGCCACAACATGGATGAAGTCTCTTAAGTCTCGATTCTGTTTCATCTTTGCGAGTGATTCATTAATATTATATGCCAACAAAGATTTGGAAAAATCATCATCTAGTTCTAATCTATAGACACCACCATCCAGAATGCCAGTACCATAAACAACGGAATCATAGATAATAGAGAGTTTACAATTACCATGAGAAACAACAAAACCGTCTATGCCTAACTTTGGTCCTGATACAAGGTTCCGAGTTACCCCAGGAACATATAAGGTATCATAAATTTTAATGCATAAACCAGTTTCATAAATAATTGTAACCTTTCTATGGCCTTCACTTCTAATTCTCGATCATCCCCAACTTTAAGTGTTCTTTGTTTCTTCCCAGCCTCCGGATTGAAAGGAATCCCTGAGTAGAATTGGTACATGAACCATAGAACCAACACAAATTAGTAGGAACATTTAAATTATAGGACTCAAGTATCATGAAAAAAATCGTTACCTTCCTTAGCCAGCCACTCCTTAAAGCCAGGGCATTCCTTTTGCTTATGTCTTGTCTTTTTACAGATTTTGCAGTAAGGTTTGCCTAAGGAGTTCTTAGAGCTAGAAGGTGCACTCGTATTAGGGTTTGGCTTTTGGACTTTACAAGCATCCTTACTTGAGTGATTTTTATTCCTCTTTTAGAGCTGGAGGTAGTGAAGTTTGCAATATCAGTAGTGCCATCCATCTTCATACACTCTTCCTCCTGCATGCACATGGCGATCAACTCACTCATCGTCCATTTATCCTTCTGAGTGTTGTATATTGATCTTGAATGCTTCATCGGACGAAGGAATCGAAGTAATGATGAAGTGAAGGAGAAAACCATTTCATATTTCCATTGCTAATCCCATGAGCTTATGGGCCATGTCGTTCATCATCATGATGTGTTCACGGATGCTGCTCCTCCCGTCATACTTAGTAGTCACCAGCTTGAGGATTAGAGTACTAGCGTGTGCTTTAGATGTTCCCTTGAATTGCTCCTCCACAGAAGCCAAGTAGGTTTTAGCATCATCAGAATCAGGAATGGCTCCTCGAATTGTATTGCTTATGGATTGTTTCATGAACATGAGAGACATGCGATTACCCTAAGTCCATTTTTCATGAGTCAACTGCTCAGCAGCGGTACTCTGAGGAGTGAGGTCTGCAGGCTTATTCTCTCTTAAAGCATAATCAAAATCCAGCAAAGCAGGAGTAAGCATGAGAGAGTCTTTCCATGCAGCAAAGTTATCAACAGTCAATGGTGGAATCCCACAATTGGGCGCTGAGAACGGAAATTATATGAGCGAATTATGATACTTAGTTAGAAGTCTTAGTGTGATCTAAGGGCATGTTATACTAAGGTGGCATAAGTAATAACCATTTTAATTATGAAGCTGTAATATTGTCTATTACTAACATTAAAATAATAGACTAAGTTAAAAAAATCTACTTAAATGAAGACAAATCACATTTGGGCAGTTTTATAATCATCTTAAGTATGCGTGCAAAGTAATTGTGACAAATCAGCTTTGGCTAGAAATGAGACAATCACCTTAGTTATGCACTTGTTAAGTATACTAGACATGAATGAATTAGATCAGCTTTGGCCAGAAATAAGACATTAACGTTTGTAATGCATAATTAACGTAACTTTTGTAATAATTGAATAATAAATAGATGCATCAAATCACCTTTGGGTAGAAGTGTACGTTAGAAGCTCATTCAAGTTAAGCTATTTGGTTTTGTGAAAAGTTATCTGATTCTAATTAATTAAGTGTTAACAAAACCAATTAATTAATAGCAAATCCCCTGTTAGCGCGGATCGAACTACTAGTAATCAGATTTCGGATAAAATCTTGACATTTCGAGAACTATTGTTATTTCGAATAGGTTAGATTTCAGATTCATCTAAACTGATGATTTCGAATAAGTTTCAGATCTATCCAAAATGTATTATTTCGAATGATTTCGGATGAGATTTCGAATTAGTCCGAAATGATGATTTCGAATGAATTTCGGATGAGATTTCGAATTAGTCAGAAAAGGTGATTTCGAATGAGTTTTGGATCTGTCTGAAATGGTAATTTCGAATGAGTTTCGGATCTGACCGAAATGATAATTTTGAATGAGTTTCGGATCTATCCGATATGTATGATTTCGAATAGTATTTCGGATCTATCCGAAACTTGTTCTCCAAGATTCGAACTCTCTTAATTTTGGAAGTTAATTGTGATTAGGGTGAAAATCCGAAATTAAGGCATTATGGGATTGAGTTTCCTGTTTTAATGCTAATTAGGTTTATCTAATTATTTTGAAAATAATATCTATTAATAATAATAACAGATTTCGAAAACTTTTAATGGATAAACTAGATCAAAACCAGGAAAACACCCGATGATCCGATATACATTAAAGAATATAGGATTTTTTTTCGAATTTTCATAATAAGAACATGAAGAACCTTAAAAATAAAACATGAATTATGGAATTCGAAATCTGAAGATTTTAACACATTAACGTGGATTTCGGAACAGTGATTTAACCATCAAACATAAGATCCGAATTTTAGTTAACAAGTTATGTGATTTCGGAACAGTAATCCGAATTTTATTAGGTTTTCTAAAATTCTATTTTCCAGATTTTAATCCCAAAATAATGGATACAAACAAAACTGATGTATCAACATATGCTCTGATACCACATGTTGATCAGTTTTGTTTAAACGTAACGGAAACATAAAAGAAATACCCTGTAAGTAGACAGGCCAACAGAGAATCCAGTCAGAGACGCAACCATGGAGTTTGACATACTTGTCAGGATGATCTGGCTCCTCTTTAGGGTGCAAGTTAATGATGGTGATAACCGAATTCAGGGTGGAATTCGGATTGGATATGGAGAGAGATGTGGGACACTTTTGATGATGTTATGGTAGTCCAAATTGTGTAACCTTTAACCTAATTAGTTAGTAAGGGTAATATGATCCATCAACAATTACCAACTAATTATATAATAGGTTTAATATATTTTAATCGTAATATAATATAAATGATTATATAGTCATAAGATTAAATATAATTACACCTACACCCTTGCCAAAATTAATGTTAAAAAGTCAAGAATCTTTACATTTTGTAACTTATTAAGAACAAGAACATTCTACTTAATTAATTATTTGATAAACAAATAACAACTATGGTTCTTTTTGATGAAATAACAGATAGGGATTTCCCCATTAATAAAATTAAAGATGTAAAACGAATACATATTGTGGACTATGGTTTGCTGGGCTTGTAGCAATTGATTCTTTGACTTTATATTTAAAAGAAGAAAACACAAAAATTGGTTTATCCATGTCTCGAATCACTTACCTCCTTTTAAGTAACACATTATTTTGAGTTTACTTCCCCGAACTTTTTTGTGAGGTATATAAAAATAACTTTTTTTTTATAACTGTGAGAAGACATAAGAATTGATATGTAAACATTATGTTTTGGATTTAGGCATAATATTTTGAGTTGTTTGGACAAAAAATAAAAATCAAACATAACAATTTAAACACAATGCAATGTATTATACGCATTAGATTTAAAACACAACTAAAACACACTTCTTAACACTTAAAACACACTACTTAATTTTCTTCACATGGTGTTTTAAGTTTTAAGCCTAAAATTCATTACATTGTATCTTAAATTGTTATGTTTAGTGTTTTTCTTGCCAAAACAACCCAAATCTTCATTCCTAAGTCCAAAATATGATACCTACATGTCAATTTTTATGCCTTCTCACACTTCTCACGAAAAATGTTTTTTACAGTATCCTAAACATATATATATATATATATATATATATAGAAGAAGGTTCATTTGAGAAGAAATTTAATATTAGAAAAAAAGAAGAAAGAGCATAATGATAAACCATTAAATAATTTATAACTCCTCTCATTAGTTATGTTATCTTTAATTAATAAAGAAAAAACATATTATCCTACACATTTCAAAATGTATCCTACATATGTCTTACACTTATCGGAATTTACCTTACACACATGTAAATTTACCTTACACATTTCAAAATTTATCCTACACATACTAAAATTTATCCTACACATGTTGAAAATTGTCCTTCACCATAAATTATTTTATCTTGAAAAAGTATATTAAATAAATGAGTTACAAGTTTAATTAATTAGCTAATTAATGACAATTATAGATTTACCTATATGCCTATTTTTATAATATTAAATACACACATTAAATGAAGTAATTGAGAATTTCTATTGGTTTAAAAGTTATTCTTTTTATTCTTATAAAATTTTTCTTCTCATTTGAACTCTCCACTATATATATATATATATATATATATATATAGGATCATTTGTGAACAACTTCTTGAGAGTGAACTAATCTTGACCTTTGATCGTTTTTTAGATTAAAAGGGTAAGATTGATATTAGTCAATTACTTTTAATTAAAATCCTTTAATTTTCTCATCTACTCTCTCTTTCATTTTTATTATTTCTTTATTATTTTAATTAAAAGAGATTAAAGGGCTAATTTTTATTTTTAAATAAACTCTTATGTTCTTTTTAAAATTAAATATTAAACCGAATTAAATTATGTTTTTTTACATGTGTGTATGCAGGTCAGTATATACAAGACTTATACACTTGTGTTACATCTTGTTCTCACGGATTGATAGTTAGCGAGACTGTACACATGCGTATATACTAACAACTATGTATCTTTTATATACGGAAACTTGCAAGATTTTAGGAATTTTGATTATATTATTTAATAAATGCAATTTACAAAAGACGCAAATACCCTTCTGTCAATTAATTTAAAGGGAAGTTACAACATTATAATCATAATCTTGCCATTATTTAAAAATCTCTAGATGATATAATCCAATAGCTCAGATTAGTTACACAGTTCACTCTCAACCTAGTGTTCACTCTAGAACCCTACCATATATATATATAAACTAACTGTCTTTTTATTAAACTTGAAGGCCCTTTTAAAATGGGGCCATAGTCCTTGCTTGGGTAATTACTCTTGGGCTGACCCTGCCCATGTATTACACGGGTTGAATATCGGAGAAAAGTAAATTGTTTTTTATATAATTCTTATCAGTGAAATGACTTGTTACATAAAATAGAAATAGTGAAACAAAAAAGTTACATTTTCAACTATTCAAGTATATTTTTCTAAGTTTTCACTTCTTCTTTGAGTCATTATAATTCATCTTATTATATACGGTTGTAAAACGACAATACTAAAAACACGAAAAAAGGATGAGTCTCCAAATGTTCTTAACAATAAATTGTAAGCTATAAGGTTGTAGCAAGTGAAGTGTAATTAAGTTTCTACTATGTATATTAATAGTATAATAAATACTTTGATATATATACTATTTTAGGAAATAGTGATAACAAGACTAGGGCTAGCAATTCTAACACGAACATGATAATACGACATGAACCTACATGAAGTTAAAATGTTTGGTGTTTAAACAAGTAGACACAATAAAACCTGCTTATTTTTGTATCTAAACACGTTAAACACCTGTTAACTTGTTAAGACCCGTTAATGATATGTTTGTAGTTTTAAATTATAAATAAAATATGTGGAGATGTGGGGTGGGACCTGCGGTTATATAAACACACATGTGATCTTTTTTAGCCTTTCCACTTTTCCAAACACTAAATTTTAAATATCTCTCACAGTCTCACCGCCCAATCACTCAACCACTCATTTTTTTGTGTCTTGACAGGTCGTGTGATACGCTGGTAATTTTTTCGTGTCTCAACATGTCGTTTCTTGTAACCTGTTTATTATCAGGTTCATGTTCGTGTTTGGAAAATCTGACACGATAAGATTGCGTGTCGTGTTTGTGTTTTACCTATTTCAGATTCGTGTTTTATCGTGTTCATGTTTTAACAAATCGTGTTGACATGATATGCCAACCCTAAATGAGACGGTGTACCAATATCATCATTGTCTAAAATATATTACATATTTAAAAAAAAGTCATACTATAACTAAAATATGAGTTTAAAAAACTAGGACTAAAATTTTAAAAAACTTTGAGTGCCAAGATAACCTAATAAATTGTTTTGCTACAACTTTATTAGATGACTGAACACAATAAATTAAAATTAAGCCTAATATCGATAAGAATAAGAAATTGTAGGTGTAGACGCTAAAGTAAACTTCAATACATAGGTTATCGGGTTAATTTTAATTTTATTAGTTTTAAGTTTGAACAGCTTTATAGGATGAAAAATTATTGATATATAATCCAATAATAACACTAATATACTAAAAATTAAGAGAAGAGATTTGATGCTAACACATGGTTTTTCTAATCCTTTATTAGAATAAGAATTTGTCATTTATCACTAAATATATATCGGAACATTTCTATTTCGAAACGCTAAATTATTACGATGACAAATACAAGAAACCTAAATCATTTTTTTCTTAATTAAAAGTTTACATATTTTACAGTTATTACTTCTTACACACATATGTATATGTTATCTTTGTAAAAAAATAAATTAATTTGTTTATATATATTTTTTGAACTTTTAAATGTTACATACACAATTTGTACATGTGTGATTCTATAAATAAAAGTAATATAATTATATGTTTATTTTTGAATTTCAGGAGAAATTAATAAACGTTGTAATTCAACCAATTTTTAATATAGCCCTCTAAAGTTTAACTAAACTTAAAAATATAAGCCTACGGGAATTTTACGGTGGTGTCAGATTAAAATTTTATTTTATATAATACATTGCTGATGGAAATTTTTATAGTGTACTTGATAAATATTTTATTTTATAAAATTGGTTTTATAATAATTAATTGTCACACCCCGATTTAGCCATCAGAGCTGGGCGTGATCTAAATGGTATCTTCATTGCACAACGGAAGTGTTATGAAAAAGCTAAGACTTTTAAAAAAAGTGAACGCCAGCTAAGTACTCGAATCCCCATGGGTTCTCCTATTCCAACCGTGCCATAATTTGTAAATGTAACCTGAGAAAGAAACATGCAAAAAAAATCAACATAAAGTTGGCGAGTTCATTGTTTGTTCGAAAAGATTTTAAATAAATCTTTTTGGTAACCAGTTTAAATACTGTTGAGAAAACGTAATAAAACCATTTTTCCCGGCATGTCAATTGAAAACCTTGTTTTTGTAATATTTGAATAACCGTCGATGTCCGCGTACGACAAAGACAACATGCCCGCATGATCCTATAACCCACCCCAAGCTAGGAAATGCCTCGCCAAACCGTTTACTCAAGACGGTAGACAAGCAGCAGTTATAGTTTCGATAGCAGCGAGGACTTCACTGTACAGTTTTAAACGATCCTACGACCCTTAGTGTTGAGTAGTGGACAATCCAGTCCTTGTGTTTATAAGCAGGACCTAACCCGTCCCCTTATTTGTATGCAGGACAACCCAGTCCCGTAGCAACTAGGACCTTCCCGTCACTAGTCGTTGAGTCTGTAGCAGGACCAACCAGTCCCCTTATTCGTAGATAGGACAATCCAGTCCTTGTGTCTGTAAGCAGGACCAACCAGTCCCCTTTCTTGTTAGCAGGACAAACTAGTCCCGTAGTAACTAGGACCTTCCCGTCACTAGTAAATCAAACTCATGCACGTTCGAAAAATACGTGAGTGTTTTGTAAAACCGGTATGTTTAACATAAACCTTTCGTAAACCATTTGAGTTTATTAAAATTCATTTGCAACATGGTTTAGAAAATAACCTTTTGTAAACCATCTGAGTTTGTTGGTGTCACACCCTGACCCGCAGCGGAAATGGTAGTCGGGGCATGATTGGGTTTTTATCAAAGCTCATGACATTTACTATAAAGTTTCATATTTATTATTTCTTTTTAAAGAAGAAATTTCAATAAACATATAAGCACAACATGTTCAAATACATTTTTCATGACTTCTTTATTTTTCTTCTAAGGCAATTTCCTATGTGTTCCTTGCTTCAACAGTCCACCTGTATCATATGTAAAAATGGGTTTTGGGTCAACAAAAGTTGGCGAGTGAGTCTTATTTAAATGTTTGAAAGAATTAGTTATATTGATTATTTGGATAAAAATGTGCATAACCAAATATGAGTATACGTATATGTAAATTAAACCACAAAACACATAATATTAATTAATGCACACACACACATACCAAATGATGAACAATGAGATCAAGGCTCAATCAAACGGAGCCGATCTAATGAGGCACCTGATGCTCAACTCGTCTCCAACGAGGAACTGATGGGCCGAATGAATGGTTTGCACGCAACTTGACAAAATGTAAACACACAAACAACATTTACATCGCACGTTTAGATCATATAATGGTAATAGCACAAGTTTGAATAAACGAAATAAATAAGGCGACACATGATACACCCCAAAATATAATAAAAAGGGGAAATTTGTAAGAATTCACTCACAGTGGGTGCGTTCTCTTGATTGATGAAGAGTGGGCACGAGTTAAGGATTTAACCGACGAAGAAGACTACCTAAAGAATAATGCAATAATTCGATAAATATATAAAAATAATATTTTGATTTAATAATTTTTATTAGATTTTTAGGTTGTCTTTGTGATATTTATTTGGAGTTTTTAAGCCTAAGAAATCGCATTTTGAACTGTTTTAAATTGATTTTTGATTAAATAAAAATATACAAAAATAGTATAAAATGAAATAAAATAATAAAAAAAAACCTTGTCAGACCCGACAGCAGGTCTGACCGGTTCGTTGACTCGTTTGACTGCTTGTGGTGAGATTCGAACTCGTGACCTCTCGGTTGCGTGCATGCAGCTCTTCCAACTGAGCTACGTGTCTAACCCGAAAAGATTCTGATTTTAATTATACATATATTCATATTAAAGTATTACAGAAATCACTTAATTTAAAAAGATTTTAAAATCAATCGAACCGATGGCTACCTCAGATTCGAACTCGTGCCCTTGATTTCACTTGCACCCAGCCCTGCCAAGTGGGCTGGGTGTCTAACCCGTAATTGTTTGGAATCATAATACTTTTATTAACTTGATGTCAGATGCACAGACCTCTTAAAAAAAACTGGATTTTTTATTCAGAAGCAACGGTCACACACCAGGCTCGAACCCGGGTATCCATGATAGCATTGCACACAGTCCACCACTAGACTGTATGTCTAACCCGGTTTATCTTATGGATTTGATTATATTTATACAATGCTCGGACTTCATCTTCTTCACATGAATTTACCCAGAACCCGATTTAACCATTAATCAAAGATAACAGTTTTAATTAATGTTTTTAGCTTCGCAATTCATGATAAAAAAATAATATTAACAAAATTAAAAGCGTTATACCGACTAGACGATGAACTCTGGTTTTCAGCGGCGGTTTCCGACGAACAAGCGTAACTCCGGCGAGTGTTGTTTGAAGAATACAAGATGCAGAGAGTTTTGAGAGTGAATAGAAGATATGAGCGAGTCCTGATTGATGAATACGACTGGTATTTATAGGGTGAATTTGGATTCGGTTTAGGAAACCGAATTTTGGGTTGGCAATTGCCGTGAAGATGACAGCTGGTTCGTTTCCAGTTTGCCAAAAATAGGCGTGGTTAGTTGACGGAAGAATTCAAAAGAAAAGGAAAGCGCGTTGCGAGAATTATGGTTATATGCAGGTTTTTCCGCCCGAGTGAATGTGTAGATATATATGTTGTTATGCGAAGTTAGATACAACGAGTGCGTGTAGTCCAGTGGTGTTGGTGGTGTCTGTGAGTGTGTGACCATGTGGGGGAACCCGGGTTCGATTCCGGTTACCCCTCTTTTATTTTTATTATTTTGTTATCTAAAATTTTAATTATTTTCCTTTACTGATTATTAATTTAAGTATGTATTTTATTTATAGGTTATAAAATAAATCAATTATTACAAATGAAAGCATAATGAACATTAAATAATTTACTTGAATCTCAAACGGAGCGGGTTCTTGAACCCGTTTTACACGAATGTTACAGTTGGAGTTCATTCGTATCATGGTTTAGAAATCTATTGTTTTCGTTCATCGAAATATTGTGTACTTTTTCAAAACTTGCATGTCTTTCCACCTCCGAAAACATTTATAAAAGTGCAAAACAGTAAAAGTGGGGGTTATGAACTCACCTTGATATTCTTGTGCAAAGCTAGCATAATATGATTCTGTAATGTCGTTTCCAAAATGTGACTAGCTAGCATGCAATCTATAACATTCCTATAAAGGAATAAGCTTATAAGATTTTACTAAAAACGTAGCTGAACTACGTGTCACCGAGCTCTACCGAATCGTTAATCAAACGATTCGACGGGATGATGTTAACTTAATAGAAACGATATTATTATACTCGTTTAGTTCCGTTCATTACCGGTGATAGATACTATGCATTTGGAATACTTTGTTTCAAAAATATTTAGATTGTTTATTTATATATATACAAAAATATAATTATTTATAAGATCGTGTTAGTCTTCTCGATTGGTCGCGCGTGTACGCAAACCAGTGTTTGTATAAAAATAATACACGTCGTAGATTCATAGGATGTGGTCGTATGATTCCCAAGTAGTCGTCGCGTAGTCGCAATAGCCTTGCGTCTCGTTTATAATTAATAAAATAATTATATAGTTGTACGCTCGTTATAATCTGCTTTCATTTGTTCATTACCAACATAACTTGGATAATATTATTTGCTAAGATCGTATGGTAACGCGTCGTATACCGTTTAGATATTCGAAATAAATTAAAAGTTATATTTTGTAAAGTTCCCATGTTGTGAATGTTTAAAAATATAAACTTAAAAATATTATTTTATAAAAGAATTTCCGAGTTTTGATGTTTGAAATAAATATAATAACTATATTTATTTTACAAATGAATTTGGGTTATCGACGCTTGAAACAATATGAATGATTATATTTACTTATAAAAGTTCGCGTTCGGTTAACTAGTGAACCACGTTTGTTGTGTCGTTATCAACTTGTTTTTTTACAAGTTATAAAGTGTCGTCGAGAAATAATCCTACGCTTATATTTATTTTTATAAAAATCGCTTGAATCCGATAGGTTTTGTTTTTATAATATAACACGTTTCGTTTTACGGATTTTATGAAAAACAGATATAGTTTCCTCTGTTTTTGGACGATCCCGACAATACAAGTTGTCGATTTATTTGTGAAAATGCAACAATTCAAGTAAACAATAATAAACACATATATATAACTTTTAGTCGTTCATTTAACTTTCGTCGAGTATAAGTCTAATATATATATATTTGTATATGTTATGTCGTGATGTGTCGGCTCGGTTTTTTTAACTATATACATATACGTAGTATGCATGTCATATAATACAAAATCCCGTGTAAGTCCAAGAACTTATTCTCTTAACGATTTTACTAACTGGTTTTGGTTAGAGCTCGATGTCGCGTTCAGATAAAACTTTAAATAATTATTTAATAACTTGCGTTAGTATTATTTTACCGAGAAGCACTATTGACTGAGTTGATCGGGTTTTGACCCGTGTTGACTGAGTTGACCAGCAGTTGACTGAGTTGACCAGGCGTTGACTGAGCCGACCGAGTTTGACCCGGGTTGACCCAGTTGACCAAGTTTGACCCGAACCTTTTCGTATCCCTAACCGGAAACCTGAACCGAGTGAACCGAAACTGAACCGAATCTGGTGTTGACTGTACCCGAGCTGAACTTGAACTGAAGTTGACTAATTGACCCGTAACATGACTTGTTGAACCGAACAGAGACCCGAGTCACTCAAACTGTTCACCACCACTGCCGCGTCGGCTAGCGGTGGAGCCGCCGGCTGCGGTGTCGCTACTGCCGCTCCACCGTCGTACCACCACCGACTACCCCCAACATCCCGCTGTCACCACGAACACCCCTTTTTCGGAATATCCTTTGTTGAACGAGCCGAAAAGAAAGCAAAACAACCATAGATAAAAGTCGGAATATTTACCGAATGTCACCGGAGCACCGTTTCAGCCGAAAGTCCACAAAAGGACCTCTCGAACCCCAATCTAGACATGCAAAGTGAGAAATCTCAAAAATGGCTTCGCCGGAAAACGGTCGGAATCCTACAGGAGTTGCTTTTCAGCTTCAACGGCCTCGATTTACGTAAAACCGCCGCCTCCAACGCGTCGGGGAGGGCCAAATTAGTGAGGGTAGGGTGTCTTTGTCGGAGAAGTCTCATCGGAATCTGCCGCCACCGTTTTCCACAGGCGGCGGCGCCACCGTCCGCCGTCGCCGGGTGTCGCCGGTCATGAGTCTGTGTAGGGTGAGGGATCGAGAGAGAGAGACAGAGGTGAGGTGTGTGGGTGTTGAGGCATATGCAGGTGTGTGTTTTGAAGAAGATAACATATGGGGGCTAGGGTTTATAATAGGGTATTTATAGTTAGGGCTTAGGGTTTCTCAATTGGGCTTGGCCCAAGGCCCACAAGCTCGCTTATGGTGTTTTAAGCCGCCAATCACGTCTTCGAGGCCCTTTTTGAACCCGCATGTTGTAATATATCGTAATATGTTTATTTAGAGTCGAAAGTGCTTAAAATTATATCGGAGGTCGGTGTTTGATGTGTTCATTTGTCGGTTCGTTAAAATTGCGTAAGAAGGCTTCAGTTGTCGTTTCTTATCAATTTTTTCTATCTGGTTTCGACTGTGAGCATTAGAATTCAAAAGCGAAACCAAACCTGTCATAATATATTAATTTTAGACGTGACTCTAGCCCGGTGCTTCCGTTTCGTGAGTGATTGCCGATACGTTCTAGTTTTCACGTAACTCCCGCGTTTGTGCTCCGTGATGTCATCAAATCGAATAATTCACATAATTATAAATATATGATAAGCATACGCACAAAATTTTTATTTTTAAGCGTTGTCAGTATTTTGTTCGGTGTCAGTTCGCTTAAAGTTTAAACGCTCTAAAATTCTCGAACATAGCCAAAGCGTGCAACGTGAGTCAAGTAGACGCTTCTCGGTTTCCAAAGGAGTAAATTAAGTTAACTTATTATTTACGCTATGTATTATTGTCTTAATTTTTTATTATGCGCGTAACTACGATCGATAAGTGCCAGTTGTCACATTAATATCTCATATTAATCATATATACGGAAAATTGAACACACAAACATATATAGTGCGAGTTTCAATGCGGAACATTAAAAAAAGGGAATTATAGAACCTTGCATTTAATATGTTAAATATATCATAAAATTCAATTTAAAATGCAAAAAAAAAAAAGATTCACAATTTTTTCGAAGCTTTTACTTGTATAAAGATGTGTAAAAGCTACTTCAAAAAAATCATTTCGAATTTTTTTACCCTTTATTAACTCTTTTTTTATAATTTTTTAGCTTTTGAATTTTTTTTATTAAAAATGCATCTATATGTATTTATATGCAAAAATTCCAAATGTTTGAAAAATAATATGTTAAATGCATGGTTCCCTAGTTTCTCACTTTTTTAGTGTTACCATTAAACCTCTCCTTTGTAAATATATATAGGGAAATGGTAAAATGAGAACACCATTAAGTTATGAGAACTAGGCATTCTAAAATGTTTTTCTAGAAAATTAAATTCTCAAAAATCTAAAAAATCACTTGTTTAAGCAAAAAAATAAAAATAAAAAAATGTCGCATGCAAAAATTTACATCTGGTATTAAATAAATTTTCATCGGATACCAAAATTTACATCAGGCGTAGCTACCGAGTCGATAAATTTTTTTCACAGATATGTTTATAAAATTTTCATCTACATTTGTGCAAGTGTTCCAACTCGCTTGAAAAGTTGGAGTTCTCATGGTTCTCACAACTCGTGGTGGTTCTTAATTAAACCAAAGTCCATATATGTATGTGTGTGTGTGTATATATATGGATGAGTTAAAATGAGAACCACCTTCAGTTGTGAGAACCGCGAGAACTAGGCCATCCAAAAGGCTTTTCCAATTTTGTTTTTCAAAAATTATAAAAAATCACTTGTTTCAGCAAAAAAAATAATAAAAAAATGCCGCAAATATACATTTACATGAGATGTTAAAAAATATTTATCTTCGTATAAAATTTACATCAATGTGTAAAAAAACTTGCATCAGTCAAAAAAAGCGACTCGACAAATTTTTTTACATATATGTTTATAATATTTTCATCTACCGTTTGTGTAAAAAATTGTGACCCAAATCACGCGGGAAGTAGGAGTTCTCATGGTTCTCACAATTCGTGCTGGTTCTCATTTGAACCGAGCCTTGTGTATATATATATATATATATATATATATATATATAATATTGAATACCTCCTGTGTTGTGTGTGTATATATATATATACACACACGGGAGGATTCAAGAGAAAATCCTTTTATTGCAGAGAACTTGAAAACTCCTAAAAAAGATTAAAAAACACACCAATATTTTTAACATTTTTTTGCGCATTTCTAAAATACAAAAAAATTCGGAAAAAATTGTATTACACATGGTCAACAATACGAAAAACCTAAACCCGTCAACACCCCATGACCCAGAAACCTAAACCCCCCACACCCACGGCCCAAAAACCTAAACCCCACCCCACCCCTCAAAAACCTAAAAACTAAACACGAAACCTAAACCCCTCACCCTCAATCTAAAAACTAAACCCGAAACCTAACTCTAAAAAAATCTAACCATAAAAGCTAAACTAGACCAAAAATTTAAACTCTAAGTCTAAGTCTATTGTATATGTGCAGTACTATAATAGTAGTATTGAAAAAGTACGACACGTTAGATTTTGTTTTTTTATTGAAGAAATATGCTCAAATATATTTGAACGAAAGACATAAAAATGTGATCTTATGGTGCATATTTTTACATAATAACATACGCAGCAGATAAAAATGTTTGAAAAGTTTATATTATATATATACATCCAATTTTGCCTCTCTATTAAAAGTCTCATTCTCTTCATTAAAGAGGAGTTTTCGAGTTCTCTCACAAACTATGAGGCTTTAATGAATCATCCCCTATATATATATAGGGTAAGGATCCATTATGAACCACCTTTATTGAGAGAAACATGAGAGCCAATGTGAACACAACCAAAACTAGTTAATTTTTTTAATTTTTTTTTTATAAAAAGTCATGATTTTTTTGGGTGGTGGTGGGGTGGGTTTATTCTGATTGTATTCACATTGGTTCTCATGATTCGCAATAAAGGTGGTTCTCACATGAATTCTACCATATATATTGTTGATACACTTTTGTGTCTGTCGCTTGTTCTTAGTTACGTCTGTAATTGTACGGTCTTTGTTTAATGTGTCTGTATAGTTTGGTCGTATCGACCAAATCAAGATATCCTCCTATCTTGATTTAGTATGGCGATTAGTTTGTCTGTGTTGTAAAATAGTTGCTTGTGTGCATACTGTTGAGTCTTGTGTACATCATGTCAGTTGGCACGTTCTCCGAACAACACTTCAAGTACAAGTCAGAAGTACTCCATACGAGCAAGTTGTTGCTCGTACGAGCCACTTGACGTTTGTATGAGTGTTTCATAGTCATACGAATGGGACATTTCAACCAAGCACCTTGCTTGTTCGTACGAGCAATGAGTTGTTCATACGAGCAGCCTTTGGAGAATTTTCTTCGTGACTTATAGTGTTTCGTACAACCAGTAACATTTTTTCGTATTGTTGCTAGGTGTGGGCACTATATAAGCAGACATACACTTCTTAGTTGTGAGTTAACAGGTTGATAAGTAGTGAGACACTAAGAGCACAAGAGAGAGAGCACAAGAGTATATCCTAGTCTGTATGAACAGGAAGTAGGTTAATCTTGATCCTCGTATTGTTGTATCAACAGGGAAGTAGGTTAATCTTGATCCTCCAAGTGGACCTACAGTGTATAACTTTGCTCTCTTCCTTGTTTAAAACCAAGCTTAGTGTTGTGTCTGAGCAAGTTGTGAGGGTTCCTGGAAGTGTTCTTGAACTTCTAACAAGAAACTTAAGTTTTTAAAAGATAACCAACTTAAAACTCAGTTAAAACTTGTTGTATCGAAAATTTTTCATAAAACCTTGTTAGAATACATGGAGACATGTTAGGATCTGGTTTTTCTTAAAATTTTCTATCAAAATTCAGTTGGACATATCTTCAGGTGAAACACTGCCGGAAAACTCACTGGAATATTCTTGTAGGGTTGACCAAATCTCTGGACATTCTGACTTGACTTGACTTTTTTGACTGAAAAGCTAATATGGAACGTTTGTCATTTTAACCAAAATTGTGTAGACAACTTACCACTTTCGAAAACAAGTCTGTTTTAGAAAAGGAAATTTCACCAACCAACCCTGCAAAAAGATTCCTCTTTGCGAAAAACCAAACTTCTGCGAAAAACGTCCGTGCGAATAACCCATCCGCACGAAGGACCTTGTTCACACGAAGCACAAATTGCTCGCACGAAAGAGTGTCATTCGTACGAACAACCTGGTTCGTACGAAGAAGTGTGACTTGTATGAATCACTGATTCGTACGAAGAACAAGCTTCTTTGATCTGTTTTTCATGTTTCAGTTTTTCAAAATTTTGTGGTTTTTAAAAGTGTGAACTTTAAAAGGAGACTGTTATTTTAAAAAATTAAATTTTAAACCTTTTAAATTTTCATAATCAACAAAACATAATGAGTACTAATCCTTGGGATTGGGGGAGTAGTTCGAGCACTAATCAAGACTCATCACAAAATCCGCAACCTCAAGGGTGAAATCACTAATGCCTCAACACACAGCATGATTACCGCAAATCAATGGGCATGTGTAGCAAATCAAAATCGAGCATTCAGACTCTTCTTATAAGCGAGATTGAAACAAGAAGTAATAACTGTCCACCAAAACTGAACCATATGAACGATTATCCTTCATGGAAAAGTCGTTTCCATACATATGTTCTCGGTCAAAATACAGAACTATGGACATGTTTTACTACACCATACAAGGAATCTCTCTCAAAGAAGGATCAAATCCAACCCCTTAGCCAATTTAGATGAAAACAATAAAAAGCCTATGATTTAGAGAAGAAGGCGTTTGCTATCCTTACACAAGCACTTCATAAGGATATTTATCATCAGTTTGTGTACTGTACCATCACCAAAAATTTGTGGGATACCTTGGAAGCAAGAGGAGAAGGAAATGCTGCAACCAGAAAAATATGACATGATCTGCTAAAGAAAGAGTTTGAAGGTTTCATGTTCATGGAGAATGAAACACTGAACGATATGACAACACATTTCTACCATTTGCTTAGTGAAATGTATTCATACAAAGTGCTAGCATCTCCACAAGAAATCGTGATGCGTTTTGCTGACGCATTACCGCCAAAATGGAGTCAATTTATTGACTTACTAAGGCATACATGTGTTTTGGATATGATTAGTATTTATGAGTTTGTTCAGAAGCTGGAGAACAAAAATGAAGAAGAAATCCGTTCCACAAAACCCTGAGATGTACTTTGGAGGTATTAACAGGTGTTAGTACAACTTAGCAACCAAAACTTCAAACCGCGTTTGTGTCAAATGTTAACCCCTTTTACCACCACCAGTTCAAACAGATCAATCTGCCGGCTCAAGTACTCAAACCTGTGGTCAAGTATTTAATCCTAAAGCCTTTCTACCACAACCTCAAGTTGTTACACCTCAAGTTCCACAACAAGCTTCTCAACAAGTTTTCTATGGTAACAACTTTCAACTTGCAAATCCTAATACCGCCAGACTTGATACATCACATCTTTCCAAGGTCAATGTAGAAGTTGCTCGGGAACATATGGAACTTCTGAACACTATGGTTAGTGCTTACTGTGGACTAGTCGCTGGTCAAATGGGAAACATCAATATGACTAATGAAGACTATCAACAAATAGACAGAGATGAGATGGAGATGATGGATATTAAATGGGCGTTTGCAAGTGCGGTCAGAAGAGCTTAGGACTACATGAGTAGAACTGGGAGAACGAGTTTGGAAAGCAAGAAAGATACGAAATATGGTTTTGATAAAGATGCTGTTACTTGCTTCAACTGTGGAGAAAAAGTCACTTCAAGCGTGAATGTACTCGACCCAGCAAACAAGGAAATCACAACCCTTTCCGAAATCAATCATAACCATCCCACACAACTCAGGTTAACACTGAACGAAGAATAGTTGCTGTTAACAACCAAAACAACTCTAACCAGTCTGGACCTTCAAACAACACAAATAGAGCTCTAGTAGTTCAAGCAGATGAAGGATGCGATTGGTCAGTACAATTGAGAAACAAGAATCAAGGAGGAACTACATGTCATGCCAAGATTATCAATCGGATCAAACATGTTCACAGCATTGAATATTCTGATGATGATGATAGTTCTAGGTATAATGGGAGTTTTGATGAAGAAAGCTCGAGTGTAGGTGGTTATGGATCTGATCCAGATGTTAGGGAAAAGATTGATACTGAGGTCAATGAGTTGCTGGAAGAAGCAGAAAAGTTGAAACTCAAAAGGCTGGTTTGATAAGGAAAGCAGAAGTTGCAACAAAGGAGATGGAGAAACTCTTTGCCAACAATGCGTCCTTTTCTCATCATACCACTTTTATGGCTAACGTTGCAGGTTCAACAAGTCAGGTAAAATCCAACTCTCCTAAGATATGCAGTGACTATGCTGAATTAGAAACGAAATTTGAAACAATAAACATTCATAATACTAGTGTAAACTGTCAAAATGCAAAGAGGCAAATCTGGATTTAACTCGAAACGAAAAAGAATTCAAATTTGGTAATTGAAACTCTTAAGAAAAGCATTTTGAATTAACTAAAACAGTTTTGAACAAGCGAACCGGAGTTAATAACTACATTAATATCCTTGAAGAAATGAAAAAGGAGTTAGCCATTGCCAAATGGAACTGATGCAATAAGTAAATTGGAATATTCTAACTCCCGATATGTGCTTGATCACATCATTGATGTTCAAAAGCTTAAGGGAGATGTCAAATGCATTGGGTATAAATCGTGTCCACCTCCATTGAAACACAATTATACCAGATTGCCCGATGAAGAGGAACTGCCAAGCTTTGAACATTTGTACCTCTCAATCCTGAAGAATTTGCAGCAAGATTAGGGTTTAAGCTGGACAATTCCTCAGTTGAATCAAGAAAATCAGAGAACTCATCATCAGTTGTTGATCAGAATCCTTCTACAATAGAGGAGGATGATTCATCAGATGACGAGTCAGAGAAAACCGATCAGGATCAATCTCTTGATGAAGAAAAATGGGTAAAAATTTCTGCTGCTCCTGATGTGAAATTTGTTGCAAATCAAGAGAATGATCCTATGAAATCTGTCAAGACAACTGAGTCTACAATCGTAAATGATAATGTGTTGTATACTTTGATCAGGGATAAGAAAATTTACTCAAACAAAGACTTTTCGATCAAAAATGTAAATCCAACCTCTATTGATCAAGTTTTTGAAAACTCAACAACCAAATTTTTGGAAAAGAAGAATCCAATCAAGTCATAACCGTTATTTGTTTCAAAAGAAAAACAACAAGAAAAGCGAGCTGAAAAACCTAAGGTATCACAACCAAAGGTTGAAACTAAAGGAGCTCGCTACAAGAAGAAATTAAAGAATGTTGGGTTCAACTAGTACGGATAAAATCGAGACTTTTGAAAGCATGTCTAATGTTGATTTTGTAAAACAAGTCAAGATTTTAAAGCATAACAGTCAAAACAATTACACTTCACACACAAATGGGTGTGAAGATGAACCAAGTACCTCTAGACCCACAAGTTCATACATAAAGTCATAAAACAGGATCTCCTAAATTTGTTGAAAGGAGAACATGTTTTAAGTGTGGAGAATTTGGCCACATTATCAAAAACTGTACCAATCCAGCAAAACCGACATTTGTTGATAAAGCCCCTTCTGAAACAACTTGCCAACGTCGATCTATGTCACCTAAACAAGACAAACGAATTGTTAAGGAACAAGAAGAAAAAAGAGACGTAAAAAAGTAAAAATAATTGAAAAAGCATTAAAACCGGATGTTTTAGAGAAGTAACCAAGTTCTTCAAGTTTGTTAAAACCAGAAGTTTTTAAAACTGTAGATAATAATCATTCTGGTAAATTTCAACAATCTTGGAAACCTAAAACCGGTAAAGTTTCAGTGGGAGGCATAAAGTTTCCAAATCATCAAGAAATAGAAATTACATTTCTTGATGATAAGGGTCGACCCAAGACCACTGAGGCTTGGGTGCCTATCTCAAACTGATCAGGTATTGAAATGTGCAGGGTGTTCCAGGAGGAACGTGAATAGTCATTGGATTGTTGACAGTGGAGCATCAAGGCACATGACAGGCGACTTAAGGCTTCTTTATGATGTAAAAACCATTAGGGGAGGCTATGTTGCTTTTGCTGGAGACAAGGGCAGACACATCACTAGAGAAGGAATGGTTTCCAATGGTGTTGTTAGTTTTGATAAGATCAATTATGTTCGTCAAATTGATCACAATCTTCTGAGTGTTTCTCAAATCTGCAACAAGAAGTTCACGGTTCATTTGGATGATGTCGGATGTTATGTGCTGAAACCTGGTTTCAAGATTCCCAAAGAATGGATTCTCCTATCGACTCCAAGAACTAATGACTTGTATATTCTTGACATGAGCTAGGCTATTACCACGTCTGCACAAGTCACATGTTTTGTCTCAAAAGCCACCAAAAAGGAATTAATCTCTTGGCATAACGAATGGGACACATTCACTTGAGGAAAATGAACTATCTGGTGAAAAATAATCTTGTGAGTGGTGTACTAATGAAGAACTTTCATTTACAAGATGTCTGTGTATCGTGCCAAAAGGGGAAGCAAGCTAGAAAATCTCATCCTGTGAAGAAGATTAACACGATGAATATGCCTCTGGAATGTCTTCATATGGACCTCTTTGGACCTATGAAACACAAGAATACCTTTGGTGATTTATATTGCATAGAAGTTACTGACGACTACTCAAGATTTTCATGGGTGAACATGTTTGCACACAAGAGGGAAGTTTCTGAAATCCTCAAGAATCTCCTGACGCTGCTTGAAAATTTGTACAATTTAATGATAAGGAGAATCAGAAGCGACAATGGCACCGAATTCAAGAACCATTTTATGGATGAGTTCTGATCTTCTAAAGGCATTTTGCATGAGTACAGTTCTCGATACACTCCACAACAAAATGGTGTCGCTGAGAGGAAAAATAGAACTCTGATTGAAACTGCAAGAACTATGTTAGTAGATCAGAACTTCCTGTTCAATTTTGGGGAGAGGCTGTGGCTACTACATGTTATACAATGAATAGAGTTCTTATGGTGAGGAGGCATAGGAAAACGTGTTTCGAGTTGTTTACAGAAAAGGAAACCAGATGTGTCCTTCTTAGAACCTTTTTGAGCTCCTTGCACTATGATTGATCCACATGGAAAGTTTGGACCAAAGGCTATTGAAGGTTTCTTTTTTGATATGCTATGCCTAATTTCAGAGTGTGGAATTTGTCATCGAAAAAGATTGAAGAATGGAGTGAAGTTATGGTTCAAAGATACACTGAATCAGTAAGAGCTCCGGGTGCTCCTTGGATGTTTGACTACTATGGATTGTTTGACTCCTTTAATCTACCATTTTTGATGATGCATCTACAGCTGCTCAAATGCTACTGGAAAGTGATACTGCCGTTGACTCGCCATTAGTATGACCAATTATTGTTAACCCTCAAGTGTCTACTTTGGTTAACAATCTTGTTCAAAATGAGGAATTTGAAGATGCTACTGATTACAATGTTTCGTCAAAGACGATGAGTTCCATGATGCAAAGGAAGCTACTTCTGCTCTGGTTCCTGGAATTTCAGATGTCACGTCAAATATGAAAATCTAGGAACAACTGAAGGTCATGCATCTACATCGTCATCATATCCAGCAAATGAATTAGCTATTGATCGGAATATCAATAATTTGGGTATAAATTCTAGAGTTCCCAATGTTCCTGAAACTCGAATTCATAATACCCATCCTCAGCAGAATATTATAGGAGATGTCCATAGTGGTGTGCAGACACATAATTAGCTAAGAAATAACCAGAATGATGGTTTGTATTAGGCTATTAGGGAATCTAGGGAACAAAATGATTGGTCTTTTGTCTGCTATGTCTGCCAAGTTGAACCAAAATCTTGGGTTGAGGCAATGCAAGAAGAACTTCAACAGTTTCAGAAGTTAGGCGTGGGAAATTGGTTGACAGGCCTGACAACTACAAGAAGATTGGTACAAGATGGGGTTACAAGTGTAAGAAGGATGACCAAGGTGTTGTTGTGAGAAACAAAGCAAGATTGGTTGTCCAGGGCTTTAATTAGGTAGAAGGCATTGATTACAATGAAGTTTATGTACCGGTAGCACGTCTTGAGGCCATAAGAATTTCTTGGCTTATGCGTCCTACAAGAAGTTTACAGTTTACCAAATGGATGTGAAGAGTGCATTTCTTCATGGTGTGGTTGAAGAAGAAGTATATGTTGAGCAACCGCCAGGTTTTGAAGATCCAATCCATCCTGACAAGGTTTGGCTTCTCAATAAGGCGCTGTACGGTCTTCATCAGGCTCCTCGGGCTTGGTATGAAAAATGTTGTCTTCCTATCTTCTGAAGAATGGTTTTTGACATGGATTGGACCAACTGTACTCTCTTCATCAAGGAAGAAAATGAGGACTTATTGTGGTACAAGTATATGTTGATGATATTATTTTTGGGTCTACAAACGAGAGAATGTGCAAAGAATTTGAGCAGGTGATGCAAGAGAAGTTCGAGATGAGCGCCATGGGAGAAATGACTTTCATTTTAGGGTTTGTAGGTTCATCAATCTAAGGAAGGGATTTTCATTCATCAAACCAAGTACGTCGGGGATATTCTCAAACGATTTCAAATGGAAGACTCAAAGCCCTTGGGAATCCATTAGCTCAAAATCATGGGATTACTCCTGATGGAATAGGTGAACATGTGGAACCGTCTCTTTATCGTGCTATGATCGGATCTCTTATGTATCTTACTGCTTCAAGACCGATATAATGTACCGAACATGTCTTCTAGCTTCGCTACCAGTCAAGTCCAAAGGTTTCTCATTTGATGGCTGTGAAAAGAATCTTTTGTTATTTGAAGGGTCGCCCAGACACTGGTCTCTGGTACCCTAAGGATGATAAGTTTGATTTGAAAGCATTCAGCGATTCTGATCATGGTGGCTGCAAGATCGACGCAAAATCAACACCAGTAGGATGTCACTTCTTGGGAAATCACCTAGTCACGTGGCAGTGCAAAAAGCAGACTTGTGTAGCTACGTCAACCTGTGAGGCTGAGTATATTTCAGCTTCTAGTTGCTGCTTTTAAGTTCTATGGATCCAACAGCAAATGCGCGATTACGGTTTTGATTTTCTAACTACTCCTATTTATGTTGACAACAAGCTTCTTACAGATCACTCGTAATCCTGTACAGCACTCAAAAACCAAACACATTGATATTAAGTATCATTTCATATGAGATTGTTATGAAAAGAAACTTATCAATGCTGTTAAAATCCACACCGATCACCAACGTGCCGACCTGTTTACAAAAGCTTTTGATAAATCTCGTTTTGATTATCTTCTTTTGGTCAATGGCATCAAGGTGAAACCCGAGATCATACTTGGCTAATCATTTTCGTAAATATTTTCTTAAAAGATTTTCCATTTTCTCTTAGTTTTATTTTTTAGGGGGAGAAATTTTAAGAAAAATAAAAAAACATGAGAAAATATAAAAATACAAAAATATGTCTTTTATTTAGTTAAGTTTTTATTTATTTACCTTCTATATTTAAGGGGGAGAAAAAATTAGAAAAATACAAAAACAATAGAAAATTCAAAAATAAAAAATGAGTTCTTGGAAGGATAAGAGAAGATGATGATACACACTGGTGATCTGTCAAAAGGTCAACAACATAAAATGAAAATTGATAAGTAGCTTTACTATTGATGTATCGGTAGGCTCACAATCAGATTAAAATGTGCAGACTGATATAAACATAATGGAAGATGGTCTTGGTACCGAAATTTTGTTTGATAGTATGCCGAGGTTCTGAGATATGCGGTCTTTATGCTTGCTTATCATCTGGGTATCATGGTTGAATCTTTTACCGAAAAATAACGGTGACGCAAGTCTAGAACTTCCATGATACCATACATACGTGTAAATACTGCATACGACCATCAATAAGTGATAAAAATATCACATTCACCCAAAAATAAGTGATAATATATCACAGCTTTATGCGGGAGCTAAGTTCGTCTCTTTGTCGGTACAATGGTACTAACCTATTCATGGACTTACTTCTGTGCCCTACATGCATCTGAAAATCAAGCTCCTCATCCATAAGTGATTTAGTCACATAGGGGTTGTTTTCAATCAAAATAAGTGAGTATCTTACATTATATACGTCAAAACAGATGATAAGCAATATACTCACCGGTAAGATTTTCTCTCGTGCATGTCTTGATTCGGGAATGTGTCGTGAAGTGGTTAACACCGGCAAGTAAGTATAAATCACACATTAATCATATCTCCTAATCATGATTACATCTGATAAGCTGAGCTTACGAGGACAACAATACCGATAATCATAGTAGAATACTTATTTAATTTGATGTTTTAAACAAAACTCGTTTTTGCATTTATATAGTTTAATCTTATTTGTTGGTTGACATTTTAGTTTAGTTTACTCTGTTGTTAAAATTAAGTTATTTTTTCTTTAGCCAAAGGTGAAGCTCAAAAGTTTTCTACCAAGATACGCTCTAAAAATCATTTGTCTGGCTATCAATACTTTCTTACAACGGGTAAACTCATCTCAAAGAACAAAATCTATTTAACAGCAGTTTTCCTAACTTAACTTGTGATTAGTGTGGATATGTGCAAAGATCTAAACAGGTCAATGAAAAACCTAAGGTCCTTGAAGTACTAAAAGTCAAATTTTGAAAGACTTGGACTCGTACGAATCAGAGATCACTCGTATGAGTGATTGTGCCTCGTACTAATGACCACTGGTGTATTGTACGAATGGCAGTTCTTGCGTATGAGCTAAGGTTCTTCATATGAGTACATTGATGTGGTATAAAGGTGATGAAGTTCTTTGGTACAACTTTACTTTCACCTAGCTCACGTAATCCTTTCATCTCTCTTTAAAGTTTTTCTGATATTCGTAAGGTATAATTTGACAATGGTGACATACCTTGAAGATGAATGATTTGAATATTATCGGACTATGTGACATTTTCTGACATGAACAACAAACTTTAAGCGAAAAATCTTTTGAACGGAAAACAAGTTCTTCATGAATAATCTTCTCTTGAAGTAGTTTGTATGAACAAGATGCTTTTGATCCGTACGAGTGATATATCACTCGCACGAGTAACCTGTTACTCGTACGAGCTAGTTACTCGTACAAGTAAATCACTTGCTTTACTAAGTCAGGTGTTCGTACAAATCAGTTGTTCTTCGTACAATAAATTGTTATTCGTATGAATCAGTAATTCTTTGTCCAGGGAATACATACATACAGAAAGTTTGGAATAAAACTTTTTGTATATTCCCTAATGAATTTATGTTCTTATCCTTGTTATCTTAAGTGTATAGAATGGAACAAAAGGAACATAAAAGAAACCCGCAACAAAGAGAACTGACAAGTCAGAAGTGGAAATTATGTGAGAACCAAGACATAACATGGTGGCCTACTTAGATTCGGAAGACAAATTTGCTGAGTACAATGGTATAATGAAGTTTTTCCGCGACTCAAGGATACATTATGCTATCACGCACAAGACTACAGTATACAAGACGTTGATCAAGGAATTTTGGGATTCAGCTAAAGTTGTTGAAGTTGTCACACCCTGACCCGCAGCAGAAATGGTAGTCGGGGCATGATTGGGTTTTCGTCAAAGCTCATGACATTTACTATAAAGTTTCATATTTATTAATCCAAATTAAAAGGAGAAATTCCAACAACGCATAAACCATACAAGCACAAAATATTCTAAACACAACATTCATGAACTCTTTATTTTTCTTCTAAGGCCAATTTCCTATGTGTTCCTTGCTTCAACCTGTCCACCTGTATCATGTGTAAAAATAGAGATTTGGGTCAACAAAAGTTGGTGAGTGAATCCTGTTTATTCATTTGAAAGAAATAATTATGTTGATTAATTTAATAAAAATTTGCATAACCAAGTATGAGCAAACGTATATGTAAACTATCCACAAACCACGTAAACATCTAGCAATGTACACATAAGCATGATAAATGATGAGTTATGAGATTAAGGCTCAATCAAACGGAGCCGATCTAATTAGGCAACGCGATGCTCTACTCGTATTCAACGAGGAACTGATGGGCCTAATGTGAATGCTTGACTGAAATGAGTAAATAAACCACATATAACAATAAACCAAATATTACATAAAAGGTTAGATCACATAATGGTAGTAGCACAATGTTTGAATAAACGATATAAATATACGACAAATGATACACCCCAAAACATTAATAAAAAAGTGAGTTTGTAGAATTCACTCACAATGGGTGCCTTTCTTGAATTGATAACGAACGCGCACGATTATAGATTCCAACCGACGAGAAAACTAACCTAAATATTCACGTTTATAATTCGGTAAATATATTTCTTTTGTTTTCAATTAATATTTTTTTATTTATTTCCTTTTATTAAGCTTTTTAGACTATTTTTATAGTATTTCTTACGAATTTTATGATTAAAAGTCTTATTTTTATATATATTTTTAGGGGTTTTTGGAGAAAAATAAAGAAAATTTTTATTAAAAAAATATGCCCTTAAGCGGGTCAAACCGGTCTAATTTAAGGATTTTGGCAGCGTGTGGGGATCGAACTTGTGACCTCTCGTATACGTGCACGCAACTCTACCAACTGAGCTACGTGTCTAACCCGAAATAATCTGGATTTTAATTATATATATATATATATATAACACTAACTGGGTTAATTCATTTTCCATTTAATCAAAAAGATTTGTTATGTTAACAAACCGCCGCGAACAATAGGATTCGAACCCGGGACCCTCGTTTTAACTTTGCACACAGTCCACCACTAGACTGTGTGTCTAACCCGATATAAACATCCATTTTAATTACACTTATACACTAATGCAACTTCGTCTTCTTCATTAAATAACCCAAAAAACCATACCCGACTTTTTCACTCAAAATTCTTTTGAACTCGCTGATTAGTTACCATAGTTAAATCTGAACACATAAACGAAAAGGATTTAGAGAATGGTCGTACCGAAATGGAGGTGTCTTGATTTCTCCGGCGATGTTCCCGGCGACAACACAAAGTTCCGGCGAAGAGTGGGTTTGAGCACAGAGCACTTCTGAGTGTTTAGGGAGTTTGATGGTGAAAATGAGCAAGTTCTACAAAGTTCAAAGCTTGTTATTTACAGGTGAAGGTACCGATTTCGGTTTTATCGGTTTCGGAAAGGAATTTGATGATAGGACTAATGTATAACCAATTTGAGTTTTAATTGATCCATGATTCTATCTCATGATTGAAAACAGTTGCTCTAGGTTTAATTCAACAATATAACAGACATTTGAGAATGGATTGGAGTTTGTAGCCATTTCAGGCGAATGGTTTGATATTGAATTTAGCGCGCTATTTTGATATAAGGATTCATTTAACTTAGGATAAATTCAGATGTGTGTGTGCAGTGTAGTGGTGTGTGGTGCGTGTTGGTTCAATGAAGACCCGGGTTCAAAACCTGTGGTCATCCTTTATATTTATTTTTATTATTTTCAGTTTTATTTATTAATATTATTATTAGTTTTTATTTGTTATCTTTATTATTTTAACCCTTTTTGTTTTATTTATTAATTAATAAAATTAATATAACGAATTTGAACGGTTATCATAAATACGTAACGAAAACTTCATATCATATATTTGAATTATTTAACGGTATGGGTTTTAGAACCCGTTTTACAACGAATGTTATAGTATCCCCTACTTTCAGAAATTTCGTCCCGAAATTTAAGTAGTAGTATGTGTAACTTAAAGAGATGCGGGCATTTTTCATGCATTGAGTCTTCGAGTTCCCAAGTAAACTCAGGTCCTCGTTTTGACTCCCAATGCACTTTGACTATCGGAATTCGACTTCGTCTTAAACGCTTCTCACCGAAGTCCATGATTTCCACATGTCGTTCAACGAAATGCATTGATTCATCAATCTGAATATCTTCTAACGATATATGGAGATTTTCGTCGGCAAGGCACTTTTTCAAGTTTGATACATGGAACGTGGGATGAATCCTGTTGAGTTCTTCTGGTAAGTCAAGCTTGTAGGCTACTGGACCAACTCTCTAAGTATTTTGAATGGTCCCACGTAGCGTGGTGCTAGCTTGCCTTTTTGTCCAAAAAAGAACCACTCCCTTCCATGGTGATACTTTCAAAAGTACTTGATCGCCAACACAAAACTCAAATGGCTTTCGTCACTTATCAGCGTAACTCTTTTGACGACTCTGAGCTGCTAGAAGATTACTGCGGATTTGAAGAATCTTATCAGCTGTTTGTTGGATCAATTCAGGTCCAGTGATTTGTGCTTCACCGATTTAGTGCCAACATACAGGAGATCGACACTACGACCGTATAATGCTTCAAAAGGAGCCATACCGATGCTCGAATGATAACTGTTATTGTATGAAAATATAACTAATGGTAATTGAGTATCCCAATTACCCTTGAAGTCGATGACACATGCTCGCAACATGTCTTCAAGAGTTTGTATGGTGTGCTTGGATTGATCATCAGTTTGAGGGTGAAAGGTGGTGCAGAGATCCAAGTGTGTGCCTAATGCTGATTGTACGGCTTGCCATGTTCGTGAAGTAAATCGTCCATCTTGATCCGCAATGATACTTAAAGGCACCGCGTGTCGACTTACGATTTCATCAATGTAGATACGAGCTAACTTCTCGTTCTTATAGTCTTCGCGGATTGGAATGAAATGAGCTGTTTTGGTAAGACGATCAACGATAATCCAAATCGTATCATGCCCACTGGAAGTGCGAGGTAACCTGGTAATAAAGTCCATGGTTATGTTTTCCCACTTCCAAACCGGTATTTCAGGTTAAATGAGTAATCCTGAAGGTCTTTGAAGTTGAGCTTTAACCTTAGAACATGTGAGGCACTTAGAGACAAAAATGGCGATATCCTTCTTCATGCCAGGCCACCAGTAAGAGGATCGTAGGTCTTGATACATCTTATCAGCACCTGGATGTATAGAGTATCGTGTTTTGTGAGCCTCATTCATGAGAAAAGTACGAAGATTGTCACGATCAGGTACCCTAATACGATTTAGATAGTAGAGGATACCATTGGACTTGGATTCTAACTTGGTCTCAGCTCCATAAGACAATTCATCTCGTACATCATTTTCTGTGACAGAAGTATGTTAAGCAGTGGAATGCGGTTTTGAAGATCAGTTATGATTTGAGAACATAGAAGATGAATGGAGTTAGCATACTCTTTTCGGCTAAGAGTATCAGCCACAACATTGGCTTTTCCAGGATGATAATGGATTTCACAATCATAATCATTCAAGAGTTCGACCCATCGTCGTTGCCTCATGTTTAACTCTTTTTGAGTGAAGATATGTTGAAGGCTCTTGTGGTCAGTGTAAATTTCACACTTTGTACCATAGAGTAATGTCTCCATATCTTTAGAGTGAACACGACTGCTCCGATTTCTAGGTCATGAGTGGTGTAATTCTTCTCGTGAACTTTAAGTTGCCTTGAGGTGTAGGCTATCACATTTCCTCTTTGCATTATGACACACCCTAGTCCTTGCCCTGATGCGTCACAATAGACCACGAAGTCTTCACAACCGTCGCGGAGAGTGAGGATAGGTACATCACAAAGCTTTGTTTCAAGGTTTGAAAAGCCTTCCTGCTTGGGCCCCCAAATGAAGGGCTTGCCCTTATGAGTCAAGGCTGTGAGTGTAAGGCAATTCGAGAGAAATTGGCGATGAAACATTGATAATAACAAGCTAAACCGAGGAATGATCTAACTTCGGTAGGAGTGCGTGGAGCTTGCCATTCTTGCACTACTTTAATCTTTGCAGGGTCGACATGAATTCCTTTGTCGTTGACGACGTGACCAAGAAATTGAACTTTTTTAACCAGAATTCACATTTCGAAAACTTAGCGTAGAGCTTTTCTGTTCTTAAAAGTGTTAGGATAAGTCGAAGATGTCGCTCATGATCTGATTTTGTCTTGAAATAAATAAGGATATCATCGATGAAGATAATAACGAAACGATCGAGCTAGGGTTTGCACACCCTATTCATTAGATCCATGAAAATTGCGGGAGCATTGGTCAAACCAAAAGGCATGACCTGAATTCATAGTGACCGTAGCGAGTTTGAAAGGCAGTCTTTAGAATATCTTCTTCACGTACTCTAAGCTGATGATAACCAGAACGAAGATCGATTTTTGAGAAACAGGTGGCACCCTGAAGTTGATCTAGAAGATCATCGATGTGAGGTTAAGGATAGCGGTTTTTTACGGTCAATTTGTTGAGCTCTCTTGACGAAAATAACCGGCGCACCCCAAGGTGACGAGCTAGGACGTATGAATCCCTTGTCAGTCAGCTCTTGCAACTGACTAGCTAACTCTTGCATTTCAGATGGGGCTAACCGATATGGAGATTTTGCAACTGGTGTGGCACTAGGTACAAGATCGATTTGAAATACGACTTCTCGCACAGGAGGAAGTCCTGCAACATCGTCGCGAAAAACTTGAGGAAATTCTTTAACAATCGGAATGTCTTCGAGTTTCTTCTCCTTGCTCTCTTTCTTGACAACGTGCGCTAATAATGCTATATAGTCTTTGCGAATGTATCTTCGAGCTTGAAGGCATGACATCAACTTAAGTCCTTTGGATGGGGTTTCGAAAAAAATACGAAGAGTTTGACCGTCGGCGAGAGGAATTCAAATAAATTTTTCATAACAAACGACTTCAGCATGATGTTGACTAAGCCAGTCCATACCAATGATGACGTCGAAACTACCCAACTTCATAGGAATAAGATCAATTGGAAATCGTGATCATTGAGAGTAAGAGTGCAATCACGAATGATGGAGTCTAACGTAATAGGTTCACCGTCTGCTACTTCCACTATAAATGATTCGGCTAGACTAACGAGAGGTAAACCAAGAATAGATTCGAACTAAGGACACAAAACTCTTATCCGCGCCAGTGTCAAAAAGTATAGATTCATAACTACCGTTAATGAGAAACGTACCGTTAACCACGTTGTTATCCGCTCAAGCCTGGTTGCCGTTGATGTTAAAAGCTCTTTCTCTAGCTGGCGGATTGGCTTAGTTGGCTTGGTTCACAGGGTTAGCTTGGGCTTGCGCATTCATGATGTTTACCAAATGCGGGCAGGTGTTGCGGAAATGGGTTGGATCACCGCAATTGAAACAAGCTCTGACGGGCGGCATCATAGGGTAGTTGGGTTGATAAAAAGGTTGAGCCACTGGTTGAGTAGGTGGTAATAGTAGAGGTTGTTGGTAGGGAGCTTGGCCTACCACTTGGTTGTTTGGTTGGGCTTGAGGTTGGTGGTGGGCTGGTCTTTAAAGAACGCGTCAGGTTTGGATTGTATGACCTGCATGGCCACAACTTGTGTAGTGAAGACATGGGTTCTCGGGAGGGTGGTGATATTGACATCAGTTACATTTTGGGTGAGGTCCCGTATACTGTTTCTTAAATGGTGTGGTAGGAGGTGCAACTTGTGTGATTGGAGCGGCGACAATGGGTTGATTGGTTTGAGTTGGCTGATTTGTGACGGCAAAGTTCTTCCCTTTTCGCTTTCTCTTGCCAGCGAATCGAGAAGAGGATCCAGTTTGGGTTGAGGTAGGGGTTTCAGCAGGTGTTTTATCTTTCTTCTTCTCGTCTTTGAAATCTACATTCCTGATGCGATTTTCAGTGAGCTCAGTAGCTAGCTCCATTGCTGCTTCCAAGGTTGCAGGCGTAGTACTCATCACAGAGTCTTGAATTTTCGAGGGAAGACCCCAAATGTAGTGTTCAGTCAAATGGTAGAGAGGAGTGAACAGGTTGGGAACCATTTGGTTCAACTCGAGAAACCTCTTCCCTCCTTTTGTTTCAAGAAATAAAACTCATCTTCTAGCTTCTTAATTTTACTTCTTGGAAAGAAGTGTCTGGTCATCAGTTCTCTTAATTCTTCCCAAGTTAGGGCTACCGCGGCTTCGACGCCTCGTCTGCCTTTCTCCGCATTCCACCATGTGAGTGCTACCACGTAAAGACGACGAGTAGCATAATGCACCTTGCGGTCATTGGGGCAATCACAATTGAGGAAGGTACTCTCCATCTCTTCAAACAAACGAAGGAGAGCTGTGACCCCTTCAGTCCCTTCGTACTTTGGAGGGTCACATGAGTTGAAGTGCTTGTAGGTGCACTTGGTGGTGTTTGTGGGAGGGTTGACAGCATTTTGACCCTCTTGGTTGATTGGGTTGACAGGATTAGTAGCGAGGGCCTATTGGACTTGAATTACAATGTCCGGAATTACGGCGACCATTTGTTGGGCTATTTGAGCAGCCATGCGCTCGCCGGATCTTCCTGATCTCCTACCTCCTCGAGAGTCCCTAGAAGACATCTACAGGAAATACGTAACAAGATTATGAGTTTAACGTTTTGGTGTCATGTTTCGCATTTAGAAATGAACATCCACAAAATAATTGAGAAAAAATAAATTCACTACATCCATTGGATATCTTGGGCCTTGCTCATGTTTGGGCCCCCATATGTGTAACATCCGTCAAAAACCGGGTTAACCAAACCCGCTTCGTTTATTAACCGAACATTCAGTTAAAAATTTCGTTGCATATTTAATGCTCAAATTAATTTTATACGATACATAATTAATAAGTATATTAGAATAAAAATTTATATTTGAAAATTTGTTAAAAATAGTGAAATGAAAATTAAATGCTGATGCTGGGTTTCGAACCCGGGTCAACCGGATATAAGCTTAGCGACTTAACACACACACATTCCACTACTCCGCCATTTGATGTTTTTGTAAGTTTTAGGAAACAATTAAAACTTATGAACAACCATGAATCAACCTGTTGCGCCAAACTGAAACCGTAATCGGCTTCCAACCGTCCAAAACGTTTGAGTGATCGCGGATTCTAGATTATAACCGATGCACCGACGATCCTAATCAATTCAGTTTTGAATTAACTTGATTTCTGGTGATGTTCTGTTTTTATAACCGAGGATATTCATTTCCTGAATTACCCCAACAATAGCTTCCTCTCTCGACTCAAAATCATCCGCAGAACCTTCAATTTCACTTTCGCTCTATTTTCAGTTCGTCGGAAAAGCTTTTTGAACTCGCCGGACTTTCGCCGGAAAACCGTGTCTTCCATTAAAACAGTAAGTTTCTCAATTCTTCCATCTTCTATCAGTTTTTAAGCTTTTGCTAACTCAAACCCCTTTAATCAGAATCAGTTCCAGGCGACGATATCGGATAATCATCACTCGCCGGAAAATTTCTGAGAATTTCTAGAACTCACTGTGAAACGGTATAAACCTTTAAACATTCTGATAACTCTTGTTCGGTACTTCAATTCCACATCTAGCTAATCAAAACTGTTAACTGGTCCGTTCAGACGAAGCCCATAAAAACAGAGCCGACGAATCCTTGTCGGAGTTCTGTGAAAGACACTGATCGGTACATCCTTTCCCCAAACCCTCTCCGTTCATTACCTTTCAATTGCTTATAATGCTTGTTAATCGAATTGGACATGAAACAGTTGAATTATCATTATCTGTGTTCTTGAGCGAAGAAGACGAAGTTTGTTTATGTTATAAGATTAATTAAAATCATTATTATGAACGGGTTAGACACACAGTCCAGCGGTGGACTGTGTGCAAACAAGTACAAACACGTCGCGAGTTCGATTCCTATCACAACCTTACTCTCTTAAATAAAAATGCTCTTTTTAACCGAACCGGGATAAATCATAGAATCATGTTAAGTATAATAAAAACCGAATTATTAACCAGGTTAGACACACAGTCCAGCGGTGGACTGTGTGCAACACTAACTCATACGTCCCGGGTTCGAGACTGGTTGACGGCACCGGTTCAAAGCAATTAAAATCCTTTTTAAAAATAAATGATTTTCGGATTAAATTAAATAGTATATAAATATAATTAAAAACAGAAATATTTCGGGTTAGACACGTAGCTCAGTTGGTAGAGCTGCGTGCACGCGTACGGGAGGTCACGGGTTCGAGTCTCACTCAGTGCAATAATATTCACAACGGTCAACGGTCAACGGCAACGGTCAACGGTCAAAAGTCAACATTTTTTTTTAATTTTATTTATTTAATCAATTTAAAAATCAATTAAAAATACTTAAAAATAACGTTTTTAAAGTTAGAAAATAGCCTTAATCTCACAAAAATATATCTAAAAATCCTATTAAAATTATTAATAAAATCCACTCATTTACCATACCTTTCGTTATTATTTAGGTTAGTTAATTCTCGTCGATCAATCCTCTAAACTCGTGCGCATTTCATCATCTTCAACCGAACGCACCCAAGGTGAGTGAATCTCTACAAATTCCCCGTTTTAATCATGTTTTTGAGTGTATCATGTGTCTTATTATTTATTATATTTAAACTATTGTGCATCCATCATATCCATAAACAAATGTGTGTTCAACATGTATCAACTGTTTGTGTGCTTATTGTTTAGATTAAATTTATCATTTTCAGTACATACATTATCATAGGCCGCCGCTCCCCATTACATTATGAGCGTTGAGCTGTTCCCCATTACATTATGAGCGTGAACCAGGCGTTGCCAACATACGATCGGCTCCGTTTGATTGAGCCTTGATCGCACATACATTATCATAGGCCGCCGCTCCCCATTACATTATGAGCGTTGAGCTGTTCCCCATTACATTATGAGCGTTAACCAGGCGTTTCCAACATACGATCGGCTCCGTTTGATTGAGCCTTGATCGCACAGACATTTATCATAGGCCGTCCGTTCCCCATTACATATGAGCGTGAACATGACGTTGCCAACATATACAGTTTCATTCATGTTATATATTCATGCAAGTTGTTTTGTTATTGTATGTTATGGTTTGTTATTGTATGTTATTGTTTGTTGTTGTTTGTTATTATATGATTATTTACGTTTGCTCACAAATGATCATTGCACAATTTTTCCATATTAAATACAACAAGAAATAAATAATAAATGTTTTCTAACAAGGTTCACTCGCCAACTTTTGTTGATAAAAAAAACCATTTTTTACACATGATACAGGTGGACAGGATGAAGCAAGGAACACATAGGAAAGTGCCTTCGAAGAAAAATAATGAAGTTTAGATAGATGTATAGAACATGTTGTATTTGTATGATTTGATTGTATGATCTCCTTTAAATTGTAATAATAAATATGAAACATTATAATAAATGTCATGAGCTTTGATGAAAACCCAATCATGCCCCGATCACCTTTTCCGCTGCGGGTCGGGGTGTGACAGGTTGGTATCAGAGCTTTTGACTATAGGGATATAGGATAGGTTATTAGACCCTTAGAGCCTATACTATAGTTGATTAATTTTAATTGTTTATGTGGTTACATGCAAACTCATGATGTTTATTTCTTTCATATTTATTACATACACAAATGCATGCAAACACTTCCAATATTACATTTTGTGATACATAGTGAATTATACTTACAGTCAAACATACATACTTACATACATATTCATCATACATATTTCAATGTTCACATATTCAATTCATCTTCATACTTCCGTTATTCAAGATTTTGTCACATTTTTCATTTTTCAAATCTCATCAAAGTGAGTTCTGCGACGGGCATGTAGTAACTGTAAGGGTACAAGTACCGGTAGTCGGAACGTCCTGTCTAGGTTGGCATTCGTATAAATCCAATATAACGGACCAGTTTGCCTACCTGGGGACTAACGATGAGAGTACGAATGACCTATTAGGCCAAAGCATGCCACACCAAACGTCGTTCGAACTAACCCCACTTTGAGGTGTCACCGTGTCCACACCTGGATACATTCTGAATATCATACGTTACATACTTATTTCTCGATTTTCTCGGGTTTTAGTGTACGTAACCAGGCTAACACATGCAAACCATATGAAAAACCCGGTAATCATGGGCCCACATGATTACGAAGGTGAAGTATGGCGGCATGCAAAGCCCAATTACGAGCAAAGCCCAATACATCCTATGGATGTAGTAGATTTATTATTTTATATTTATTTTATGAATGTTCATTCCTAAATACGACACATGATCCCAAAAACATCCAACTCATACTCTTGAGATGTATTCCTTGTAGATGTCTTCTAATTCCGCTCGTAGGAAGATGAGAGCAGGAAAAGCTCGCGAGCGCATGGCTGCCCAAATCGCTCAACAAATGGCTGCCGTAATGCCCAACATTGTAGTTCAAGTTCAACAAACCCAAACCGAATCCCCTTCACGATCCATTTCTAAGAGAAAACGAGATGGGCAACTTTTCGCTGTCACCCAACGCAACCAACCAATTTCACAAGCCATACCCCTCCAAGCTATCCCAATCACTCAGGTAGCACCCAACTCAACATACCCAAATAAGAAACCTTACCTAGGACCTCACCCTCCATGTAACACATGTTTTTATCACCATCCATCTACCTTACTTTGTCGACTATGTGCGAATTGTGGACGCTATGGTCATTTGAGCAAGGCTTGCCGCACCTCTCAAAACCAAACCTCACCCCCTACTCAAAACATGATCCAAACATATCAACAACCCCAATACCCCATGTTTCCTTATGTTCGAGCTTGTTTTAATTGTGGCGACCCTACCCACTTTAGAAACACGTGCCCTCGATTGATTAACATCATAAACGCCCAAGCTCAAGCAAACCCAGTTAACCAAGCAAATCAAGAAAACCTAACCACTAGGCCACCAGCAAGAGGAAGGGTTTACAACATCAACGCCAATCCTGATGAAGATAATGACGTCCCAAACGAACCACCCAACTAGTTTCTTCACCAAAAATCAAGAATTCAACTCCAACCGCTTAGTGTTTATGTTTAATTATGTTTATCTCAATCTTCACGTATCTCATTTGTAAATTGAAAATTGAATCCAAGAATCTTAATGCGAATTACTATCTCAAGTTTGTTTTGTACTCATTGTTTTAACATTCATATCATCAGACATCTTGACGTACTTTGATCTCATCATTTAAAGTGTCTCACTTTTATATAGACTAACCCCTTCATCATAACAAACGAGAGAGGTACCGTCATCATTCAGTCATGTATCCTTTCAAAATTGAGACTCAAGCTTTGGTTGTTGTGTTTACTTATGTTTTAGAGTCACATAGAACTAATCATAATTTACTGACAAAACCAATGAAAATTTGACAAGAATATGGTGGATACGCCGCTGGTACTTCCTATATATAAGTATTCTTGCCAAAGGATCAGAGGCATTGTCAGGCGGTTATGAAAAGTTCCATATAGGATTTAGTAATGTCTTGGTTGAAGTTTGTTTTATACTCACTGATTTAGCATTCATATCATTTCAATCTCATCATTTAAAGAAGTTGGGTTGTGTCTCACTTCTACATAGACTAACCTCTCCATCATAACAAACGAGAGAGGTACTGTCTTTATTCAAGCATGTATACTATCAGAATTAAGACTCAAGCTTTGGTTGTTGTGTTTGTTTATGTTCTAGAGTCACATCATAGAACTAATCATAACTTACTGATAAAACCAATGAAAATTTGACAAGAATATGGTGGATACGCCGCTGGTACTTCCTATATATAAGTATTCTTGCCAAAGGATCAGAGGCATTGTCAGGCGGTTATGAGAAGTTCCATGTAGGTTTTAGTGGTAGAAGTTTTGTTTTAGGGTATAACCTTATCTTTCCAAATGTATCAAAACTCTTATGCATAAAATCATACTTAGTCAATCAACTCTGTGTATCCATGTTCCGTATTCATACACTTTAGGCAATAAAAAGCGATTCCTGTAGCAGGGTATTCAACCCCTACAAGGAACGTCACCGCCTCAAACAAAAATTTAAACTTTTACTCCCTTCTAAGTATGTAATTGTCAAATTAAAACACCATCCTTTTGAGACAAACATGCCACTACTTAAATTTCGGGACGAAATTTCTAAAGTAGAGGATATTGTAACATCCGTAAAAAACCGGGTTAACCAAACCCGCTTCGTTTATTAACCGAACATTCAGTTAAAAATTTTGTTGCATATTTAATGCTCAAATTAATTTTATAAGATACATAATTAATAAGTATATTAGAATAAAAATTTATATTTGAAAATTTGTTAAAAATAGTGAAATAAAAATTAAATGTTGATGCCGGGTTTCGAACCCGGGTCAACCGGATATAAGCTTAGCGACTTAACACACACACATTCCACCACTCCGCCACTTGATGTTTTTGTAAGTTTTAGGAAACAATTAAAACTTATGAACAACCATGAATCAACCTGTTGCGCCAAACTGAAACCGTAATTGGCTTCCAACCGTCCAAAACGTTTGAGTGATCGCGGATTCTAGATTATAACCGATGCACCGACGATCCTAATCAATTCAGTCTTGAATTAACTTGAATTCTGGTGATGTTCGGTTTTTATAACCGAAGATATTCATTTCCTGAATTACTCCAACAATAGCTTCCTCTCTCGACTCAAAATCATCCGCAGAACCTTCAATTTCACTTTCGCTCTATTTTCAGTTCGTCGGAAAAGCTTTTTGAACTCGCCGGACTTTCGCCGGAAAACCGTGTCTTCCATTAAAACAGTAAGTTTCTCAATTCTTCTATCTTCTATCAGTTGTTAAGCTTTTGCTAACTCAAACCCTTCAATCAAAATCAGTTCCAGGCGACGATATCGGATAATCATCACTCGCCGGAAAATTTCTGAGAATTTCTAGAACTCGCTGTGAAACGGTATAAACCTTTAAACATTCTGATAACTCTTGTTCGGTACTTCAATTCCACATCTAGCTAATCAAAACTGTTAATTGGTCCGTTCAGACGAAGCCCATAAAAACAGAGCCGACGAATCCTTGCCGAAGTTCTGTGAAAGACACTGATCGGTACATCCTTTCCCCAAACCCTCTCCGTTCATTACCCCTTTCAATTGCTTATAATGTTTGTTAATCGAATTGGACATGAAACAGTTGAATAATCATTATCTGTGTTCTTGAGCGAAGAAGACGAAGTTTGTTTATGTTATAAGATTAATTAAAATCAGTATTATGAACGGGTTAGACACACAGTCCAGCGGTGGACTGTGTGCAAACAAATACATACACGTCGCGAGTTCGATTCCTATCACAACCTTACTCTCTTAAATAAAAATGCTCTTTTTAACCGAACCGGGATAACTCACAGAATCATGTTAAGTATAATAAAAACCGGATTATTAACCAGGTTAGACACACAGTCCAGCGGTGGACTGTATGCAACACTAACTCATACGTCCCGGGTTCGAGACTGGTTGACGGCACCGGTTCAAAGCAATTAAAATCCTTTTTAAAAATAAATGATTTTCGGTTAAATTAAATAGTATATAAATATAATTAAAAACAGAAATATTTCGGGTTAGACACGTAGCTCAGTTGGTAGAGCTGCGTGCACGCGTACGGGAGGTCACGGGTTCGAGTCTTACTCAGTGCAATAATATTCACAACCGAACCGGTCAACGGTCAACGCTCAAAAGTCAACATTTTTTTTATTTTTATTTATTTCTTCAATTTAAAAATCAATTAAAAATACTTAAAAATAACGTTTTTAAAGTTAGAAAATAGCCTTAATCTCACAAAAATATATCTAAAAATCCTATTAAAAATATTAATAAAATCCACTCATTTACCATACCTTTCGTTATTATTTAGGTTAGTTAATTCTCGTCGATCAATCCTCTAAACTCGTGCGCATTTCATCATCTTCAACCGAACGCACCCAAGGTGAGTGAATCTCTACAAATTCCCCGTTTTAATCACGTTTTTTGGGTGTATCATGTGTCTTATTATTTATTATATTTAAACTATTGTGCATCCATCATATCCATGAACAAATGTGTGTTCAACATGTATCAACTGTTTGTGTGGTTATTGTTTAGATAAAATTTATCATTTTCAGTACATACATTATCATAGGCCGCCGCTCCCCATTACATTATGAGCGTTGAGCTGTTCCCCATTACATTATGAGCGTGAACCAGGCGTTGCCAACATACGATCGGCTCCGTTTGATTGAGCCTTGATCGCACATACATTATCATAGGCCGCCGCTCCCCATTACATTATGATCGTTGAGCTGTTCCCCATTACATTATGAGCGTGAACCAGGCGTTGCCAACATACGATCGGCTCCGTTTGATTGAGCCTTGATGGCACAGACATTTATCATAGGCCGTCCGTTCCCCATTACATTATGAGCGTGAACGTGATGTTGCCAACATATACAGTTTCATTCATGTTATATATTCATGCAAGTTGTTTTGTTATTGTATGTTATGGTTTGTTATTGTATGTTATTGTTTGTTGTTGTTTGTTATTGTATGATTATTTACGTTTGCTCACAAATGATCATTGCACAATTTTTCCTTATTAAATACAACAAGAAATAAATAATAAATGTTTTCTAACAAGGTTCACTCGCCAACTTTTGTTGATCAAGAAAACCATTTTTTACACATGATACAGGTGGACAGGATGAAGCAAGGAACACCTAGGAAAGTGCCTTAGAAGAAAAATAATGAAGTTTAGATAGATGTATAGAACATGTTGTATTTGTATGATTTGATTGTATGATCTCCTTTAAATTGTAATAATAAATACGAAACATTATAATAAATGTCATGAGTTTTGATGAAAACACAATCATGCCCCGATCACCTTTTCCGCTACGGGTCGGGGTGTGACAATATGTCCCCCATACTTGTCCTAGGTAGTCATGTTAACACTTGCATCACCTGAATGAAAATCATAAAACATGATTGCGAGGTATAAAGTCAGAGGGTTTCCAGGTGTAGACACAGTGACAGCTCAAAGTGGGGTTAGTTCACATGACGTTTGGTGTGGCATGCTTTGGCCTAATAGGTCCATCATACTTCATCGTTAATCCCCATGTAGGCAAACTGGTCCATTATATTGGATTTATACGAATGTCAGTCCTAGACAGGACGTTTCGACTACCGGTACTTGTACCCTTCCAGTTACTACATGCCCGTCATAGAACTGACTTTGATGAGATTGAAAAATGAAAACATCACAAAATTTTGAGAAACAAAGCATGAAAAATGTTCAAATATGTGAGAATTGAGACATGCGTGATGCGTATATATGTAAGCATGTTATGTTAACAATATGTATATCACATTGAATATCACACAAAATCATACAGTAGTGCTTGCATGCATTCGTGTATGAAATAAATGTAAAACAAGTAAATATCATGAGTTTGCATGTAACTAATTAACACGTAAGCAATTAAAATCTAATCGACTATAGTATAGGCTCTAAGGGTCTAATAACCTATCCTATATCCCTATAATCAAAAGCTCTGATACCAATCTGTCACACCCTGACCGCAACGAAAATGGTAGTCGGGGCATGATTGGGTTTTCATCAAAGCTCATGACATTTACTATAAAGTTTCATATTTATTAATCCAAATTAAAAGGAGAAATTCCAACAACGCATAAACCATACAAACACAAAATATTCTAAACACAACATTCATGAACTCTTTATTTTTCTTCTAAGGCCAATTTCCTATGTGTTCCTTGCTTCAACCTGTCCACCTGTATCATGTGTAAAAATAGAGATTTGGGTCAACAAAAGTTGGCGAGTGAATCCCGTTTATTCATTTGAAAGAAATAATTATGTTGATTAATTTAATAAAAATGTGCATAACCAAGTATGAGCAAACGTATATGTAAACTATCCACAAACTACATAAACATCTAGCAATGTACACATAAGTATGATAAATAATGAGTTATGAGATCAAGGCTCAATCAAACAGAGCCAATCTAATTAGGCAACGCGATGCTTTACTCGTATCCAACGAGGAACTGATGGGCCTAATGTAAATGCTTGACTGAAATGAGTAAATATAACCACATATAACAATAAACCAAATATTACATAAAAGCTTAGATCACATAATGGTAGTAGCACAAATGTTTGAATAAACGATATAAATATACGACACATGATACACCCCAAAACATTAATAAAAAAGGAGTTTGTAGAATTCACTCACAATGGGTTCGTTTCTTGAGTTGATAAAGAATGCGCACGATTATAGATATCAAACGAGGAGAAAACTAACCTAAATATTCACATAATAATTCGGTAAATATATTTCTTTTGTTTGCAATTAATATTTTTTTATTTAATGCCTTTTATTAGGCTTTGTAGACTATTTTTATAGTATTTCGTATAAATTTTATGATTAAAAGTCTTATTTTTATATATATTTTTAGAGGTTTTGGGAGAAATATAAAGGAAAGTTTTATTAAAAAAATCTTAAGGATTTTGGCAGCGTGTGGGGATCGAACTCATGACCTCTCGTATACGTGCACGCAACTCTACCAATTGAGCTACGCGTCCAACCCGAAATAATCTGGATTTTAATTATATATATATACTAACTGGGTTAATTCATTATTCCATTTAATCAAAAAGATTTGTTATGTTAACAAACCACCGCGCACAATAGGATTCGAACCCGGGACACTCATTTTAATTTTGCACACAGTCTACCACTAGACTGTGTGTCTAACCCAATATAAACATCAATTTTAATTACACTTATAAACTAATGCAACTTCGTCTTCTTCATTAAAAAACCCAAAAAAACCATACCCGACTGTTTCACTCAAAATTATTTTGAACTCGCTGATTAGTTACCATAGTTAAATCTGAACACATAAACGAAAAGGATTTAGAGAATGGTCGTACCGAAATGGAGGTGTCTTGGTTTCTCCGGCGATGTTCCCGGCGACAACACAAAGTTCCGGCGAAGAGTGGGTTTGAGCACAGAGCACTTCTGAGTGTTTAGGGAGTTTGATGGTGAAATGAGCGAGTTCTACAAAGTTCAAAGCTTGCTATTTATAGGTGAAGGTACCGATTTCGATCTTATCGGTTTCGGAAAGGAATTTGATGATATGATTAATGTATAACCAATTTGAGTTTTAACTGATCCATGATTCTATCTCATGATTGAAAACGGTTGCTCTAGGTTTAATTCAACAATATAACGGACATTTGAGAATGGACTGGAGTTTGCAGCCGTTTCAGGCGAATGGTTTGAAATTGATTTAACTTAGGATAAATTCAGATGTGTGTGTGCAGTGTAGTCGTGTGTGGTGCGTGTTGGTTCATTGAAGACCCGGGTTCGAAACCCGTGGTCATCCTTTATATTTATTTTTATTATTTTCAGTTTTATTTATTAATATTATTATTAGTTTTTATTTATTAGCTTTATTATTTTAACCCTTTTGATTTATATATTAATTAATGAAATTAATATAACGAATTTGAACGGTTATCATAATTACGTAACGAAAACTTCATATCATATATTTGAATTATCTAACGGAGTGGGTTTTAGAACCTGTTTTACAAGGAATATTATATTATCCCCTACTTTTAGAAATTCCGTCCCGAAATTTAAGTAGTAGTAGGTGTAACTTGAAAGAGATGTGGGTATTTGTCACGCATTGAGTCTTCACGTTCCCAAGTAAATTCAGGTCCTTGTTTTGACTCCCAATACACTTTGACTATCGGAATTTGATTTCGTCTTAAACGCTTCTCACCAAAGTCCATGATTTCTACATGTCGTTCAACGACATGCATTGATTTATAAATCTGAATATCTTCTAACGGTATATGGAGATTTTCGTCGGCAAGGCACTTTTTCAAGTTTGATACATGGAACGTGGGATGAATCCTATTGAGTTCTTCTAGTAAGTCAAGCTTGTAGGCACAGGATCAACTCTCTCGAGAATTTTGAATGGTCCCACGTAGCATGGTGCTAGCTTGCCTTTTTGTCCAAAACGAACCACTCCCTTCCATGGTGATACTTTCAAAAGTACTTGATCGTCAACACAAAACTCAAGTGGCTTTCGTCTTTTATCAGCGTAACTCTTTTGACGACTCTGAGCTGCTAGAAGATTACAACGGATTTGAAGAATCTTATCAGCTGTTTGTTGGATCAATTCAGGTCCAGTGATTTGTGCTTCACCGATTTCATGCCAACATACAGGAGATCGGTACTTACGACCGTATAATGCTTCAAAAGGAGCCATACCAATGCTCGAATGATAACTGTTATTGTATGAAAATTCAACTAATAGTAAGTGAGTATCCCAATTACCCTTGAAGTCGATGACACATGCTCCCAACATGTCTTCAAGAGTTTGTATGGTGCGCTCGGATTGACCATCAGTTTGAGGGTGAAAGGTGGTTCAGAGATCCAAGTGTGTGCCTAATGCTGATTGTACGGCTTGCCATGTTCGTGAAGTAAATCGTCCACCTCGATCCGAAATGATACTTAAAGACACACCGATATAAACATCAATTTTAATTACACTTATACACTAATGCAACTTCGTCTTCTTCATTATATAACCCAAAAAAACCATACCCGACTGTTTCACTCAAAATTCTTTTGAACTCGCTGATTAGTTACCATAGTTAAATCTGAACACATAAACGAAAAGGATTTAGAGAATGGTCGTACAGAAATGGAGGTGTCTTGATTTCTCCGACGATGTTCCCAGCGACAACACAAAGTTCCGGCGAAGAGTGGGTTTGAGCACAGAGCACTTCTGAGTGTTTCGGGAGTTTGATGGTGAAAATGAGCGAGTTCTACAAAGTTGAAAGCTTGCTATTTAAAGGTGAAGGTACAGATTTCAGTTTTGTCGGTTTCAGAAAGGAATTTGATGATAGGATTAATGTATAACCGATTTGAATTTTAACTGATCCATGATTCTATCTCATGATTGAAACGGTTGCTCCAGGTTTAATTCAACAATACAACGGACATTGGAGAATGGATTGGAGTTTGCAGCCGTTTCAGGCGAATGGTTTGAAATTGAATTTAGCGCACTATTTTGATATAAGATTCATTTAACTTAGGATAAATTCAGATGTGTGTGTGCAGTGTGGTGGTGTGTGGTGCGTGTTGGTTCAATAAAGACCCGGGTTCGAAACCTGTGGTCATCCTTTATATTTATTTTTATTATTTTAAGTGTTATTTATTAATATTATTATTAGTTTTTATTTATTATCTTTATTATTTTAATCCTTTTGATTTATTTATTAATTAATGAAATTGATATAACGAATTTGAACGGTTATCATAAATACGTAACGAAAACTTCATATCATATATTTGAATTATTAAACGGATCGGGTTTTAGAACCCGTTTTACAACGAATGTTAAAGAAGTCAATGGGTAGGAACTTATACACGGAAAAGTAAATGACTTGGACGTAGATATCTCTGTTGAAATCATTAACTCAGTATTACAACTTGGCGATGATCCTGAAACCCCATTCTCAGTTTCGTTGAATTGTTAACGTGGATGTTTGCTTCGAATGAAATGTGTTGTTATCTCGTAGGACAACTAAACAAAGCATGGTTGCCACTCCGATACAAGTTCTTTCTAGATGTTCTAATTCAATGTTTGAGCAATAGACGAAGTGGTTATGACATAGCGAATAACGACTTGGTTGGAATGATGATAGCTTTGACATTGAACAAACTGTTTAGTGTTTCAAAGTATATTTTTGCAAACATGAAGGAAAACCTGAAAAGAACCGGATATGGTGGAAACAAGTTTTGGATGTATCCTCGTTTTCTCCAAATGATCTTAAATGCACAATTTCCGAATCTTCCGAAGAACGACAACGATGTTTTGGAAGTTGAGTTTATGATGGAACATTCGTTGAAGATTTTTAGAGGTGTAGCAGCAAAACGTTACAAGGAAAGCACACCTCCTCGTAAATTGTTCGGTTTTTTGGCAAATGATAAATATGTTGCACCAGAAAACGATAAGTGGCGCCATGATGATAGTGAGTCAGATAATGAAGAACCAATTTTGAAAAAGATGATCGAAGATAATTTTGGTCGTCAAAATGGGAAAGGTGATGATGATGACAGTGATAATGATGGTAATGGTGGTGCAAGTGATGTAGGTGGTCCAGGTGGTGATAAGGGAAGAAAGAAACAAAACAAAAAGCCTATGGGAACACCGTCAGCACAACCTGAAATCACACAACCTACAACCTCACATCAAGAAACTATACTGGAACAAGTTGCAGAAGTCCAGTCTACCTTTACAACAGAGGAGACTGAATCTGTAATGACGGAACCCACTACACCCTCTGAACCACAACCTTCAAATACCACAGCAGCTGAAACACCTTCGGCTGAAGATACTCCAGTTCAATCACAACCTACTACTTCATCAGTCCAACAATCCCAGTCCACCACTCAACAACAAAATACAAAATGAAGCAGTCTTTTATTCTCTGAAATGGAACAGGATGAGAAAGTGGACTTTCTGTTCTCTCAGTTGGAATCTGCAGCAATTCAGATTAACAAGCATTCAGAGTTTATGTCTTCAAATCAAAACACAGTTGTCAAACAACAATTGGAGATAAATTATATGTAAGAGACCGTCAGAAAACAGGATTCTGAAATTATAGGAGATGTCCAGAGTGGTGTGCAGACACGTAATCAGCTAAGGAATAACCAGAATGCTGGTTTGTATTCGGCTATTAGGGAATCTATGGAACAAAATGATTGTTCTTTTGCCTGCTATGTCTGCCAAGTTGAACCAAAATCTTGGGTTGAGGCAATGCAAGAAGAACTTCAGCAGTTTTAGAACTTAGGCGTGTGGAAATTGGTTGACAGGCCTGACAACTACAAGAAGATTGGTACAAGATGGGTTCAAAAGTTAAGAAGGATGACCGAGGTGTTGTTGTGAGAAACAAAGCAAGATTGGTTGTCCTGGGCTTTAATTAGGTAGAAGGCATTGATTACAATGAAGTTTATGCACCGGTAGCACATCTGAGGCCATAAGAATTTTCTTGGCTTATGCATCCTACAAGAAGTTTTACAGTTTACCAAACGGATGTGAAGAGTGCATTTCTTCATGGTGTGGTTGAAGAAGAAGTATATGTTGAGCAACCGCCGGGTTTTGAAGATCCAATCCATCCTGACAAGGTTTGGCTCCTCAATAAGGCGCTGTATGGTCTTTATCAGGCTCCTCAGGCTTGGTATGAAACGTTGTCTTCCTATCTTCTAAAGGATGGTTTTCGACGTGGATTGACCGACTGTACTCTCTTCATCAAGGAAGAAAATGAGGACTTATTGCTGGTACAAGTATATGTTGATGATATTATTTTTGGGTCTACAAATGAGAGAATGTGCAAATAATTCGAGCAGGTGATGCAAGAGAAGTTTGAGATGAGCGCCATGGGAGAAATGACTTTTTTTAGGGTTTGTAGGTTCATCAATCTAAGGAAGGGCTTTTCATTCATCAAACCAAGTACGTCGGGGATATTCTCAAACGATTTCAAATGGAACACTCAAAGCCCTTGGGAACTCCATTAGCTCAAAATCATAGGATTACTCCTGATGGAATGGGTGAACATGTGGAACCGTCTCTTTATCGTGCTATGATCGGATCGCTTATGTATCTTACTGCTTCAAGACCCTGATATAATGTACCGAACATGTCTTCTAGCTTGCTACCAGTCAAGTCCAAAGGTTTCTCATTTGATGGCTGTGAAAAGAATCTTTTGTTATTTGAAGGGTCGCCTAGACACTGATCTCTGGTACCCAAAGGATGATAAGTTTGATTTGAAAGCATTCAGCGATTCTGATCATGGTGGCTGCAAGATCGACGCAAAAATAACATCAGCAGGATGTCAGTTCTTGGGAAATCACCTAGTCACGTGGTAGTGCAAAAAGCAGACTTGTGTAGCTACGTCAACCTGTGAGGCTGAGTATATTTCAGCTTCTAGTTGCTGCTCTTAAGTTCTATGGATCCAACAGCAAATGCGCGACTATGCTTTTGAATTTCTAACTACTCCTATTTATGTTGACAACTAAGCTTCTTTACAGATCACTCGTAATCCTGTACGGCACTCAAAAACCAAACACATTGAGATTAAGTATCATTTCATACGAGATTGTTATGAAAAGAAACTTATCAATACTGTTAAAATCCACATCGATCACCAACGTGCCGACCTGTTTACAAAAGCTTTTGATAAATCTCGTTTTGATTATCTTCTTTTGGTCAATGGCATTAAGGTGAAACCCGAGTAAATCATCCTTGGCTAATCGTTTTAGTAAATATTTTCTTAAAACTCTAAAACGACAAAAAGATTTTCCATTTTCTCTTAGTTTTATATTTTAGGGGGAGAAATTTTAAGAAAAATACAAAAACATGAGAAAATACAAAAAATACAAAAATATGTCTTTTATTTAGTTAAATTTTTATTTATTTACCTTCTATATTTAAGGGGGAGAAAAATTTAGAAAAATACAAAAACAATAGAAAATTCAAAAATAAAAAATGAGTTTCTTGGAAGGATAAGAGAGATGATGATACACACCGGTGATCTGTCAAAAACGGTCAACAACATAAAACGAAAATTGATAAGTACTTTTACTATTGATGTATCGGTAGGCTCACAATCAAATTAAAATGTGCAGGCTGATATAAACATAACGTACTGTAAGCCCGGTGGGAACCATTCATTAGCATATGGTCTTGGTACCAAAATTTCATTTGATAGTATGCCGAGGTTCTGAGATATGCGGTCTTTATGCTTGCTTATCATCTGGGTATCATGGTTGAATCTTTTACCAAAAAATAACGGTGACGCAAGTCTAGAACTTCCATGATGCCATACATACGTGTAAATACTACATACGACCATCAGTAAGTGATAAAAATATCACATTCACCCAAAAATAAGTGATAATATATCATAGCTTTATGTGGGAGCTAAGTTCGTCTCTTTGTCGGTACAATGGTACTAACCTGTTCACGGACTTACTTCTGTGCCCTACAAGCATCTAAAAATCAAGCTCCTCATCCATAAGTGATTTAGTCACATAGGGCTTGTTTTCAATCAAAATAAGTGAGTATCTTACATCATATACGTCAAAACAGATGATAAGCAGTACACTCACCGGTAAGATTTTCTCTCGTTCATGTCTTGATTCGGGAATGTGTCGTGAAGTGGTTGAACACCGGCTAGTAAGTATAAATCACACATTAATCATATCTCCTAATCATGATTACATCTGATAAACTGAGCTTACGAGGACAACAATACCAATAATCATAGTAGAATACTTATTTATTTAATTTGATGTTTTAAGCAAAACTTGTTTTTGGCAAGATTAAAAGCTGGTATGATTCTCTTACGTGGAAACTCTAAAAAAAGATTGCCTAGTAAATATATAGTTTATTCTTATTTGTTGGTTGATATTTTAGTTTAGTTTACTCTGTTGTTAAAAGTAAGTTATTTTTTCTTTAGCCAAAGGTGAAGCTCAAAAGTTTTCTACCAAGATACGGCCTAAAAATCATTTGTCTGGCTATCAGTACTTTCTTACAACGGGTAAACTCATCTCAAAGAACAAAATCTGTTTAACGAGCACTTTTCCTAACTTAACTTGTGATTAGTGTGGATATGTGCAAAGATCTAAACAGGTCAATGAAAAACCTAAGGTCATTGAAGTACTAAAAGTCCAATTTTGAAATATTTGGACTCTTACGAATCAGAGATCACTCGTACGAGTGATTGTGCCTCGTACGAATGACCACTGGTGTATTGTACGAATGGAAGTTCTTCGTACGAGCTAAGGTTCTTCGTATGAGTACCTTGTTGTGGTATAAAGGTGATGAAGTTCTTTGGTACAACTTTACTTTCACCTAGCTCACGTCATCTTTTCATCTCTTTAAAGTTTTTCTGATATTCGTAAGGTATAATTGACAATGGTGACATACCTTGAAGATGAATGATTTGAATATTATCTGGCTATGTGACATTGTCTGACATGAACAACAAACTTTAAGCGAAAAATCTTTTTAACGAAAAACAAGTTTTTCATGAATAATCTTCTCTTGAAGTAGTTTGTATGAACAAGATGCTTTTGATCCGTACGAGTGATATATCACTCGCACGAGTAACATGTTGCTCGTACGAGTAAATCACTTGCTTTACTAAGTCAGGTGTTCATACAAATCAGTTGTTCTTCGTACTAATAAATTGTCATTTGTATGAAACAGTAATTCTTTGTCAACGGAATACATATATACATACAAAAAGTTTGGAATAAAACTTTTTGTATATTCCCTAATGAATATATGTTCTTATCCTTGTTATCTTAAGTGTATAGAATGGAACAATAGGAACATAAAAGAAAACCCGCAACGAGAGAACTGACAAGTCAGAAGTGGAAATTATGTGAGAACCAAGACACAACATGGTGGCCTACTTAGATTCGGAAGACAAATTTGCTGAGTACAACGGTATAATAAAGTTTTTGCACAAGTCAAGGATACATTATGCTATCACGCACAGACTACAATATACAAGACGTTGATCAAGGAATTTTGGGATTCAGCTAAAGTTGTTGAAGTTGTCACACCCTGACCTGCAGCGGAAATAATAATCGGGGCATGATTGGGTTTTCATCAAAGCTCATGACATTTACTATAAAGTTTTATATTTATTAATCCAAATTAAAAGGAGAAATTGCAACAACACATAAACCATACAAGCACAAAATATTCTAAACACAACATTCATGAACTCTTTATTTTTCTTCTAAGTCCAATTTCCTATGTGTTCCTTGCTTCAACCTGTCCACCTGTGTCATGTGTAAAAATAGAGATTTGGGTCAACAAAAGTTGGCGAGTGAATCCCGTTTAGTCATTTGAAAGAAATAATTATGTTGATTAATTTAATAAAAATGTGCATAACCAAGTATGAGCAAACGTATATGTAAACTATCCACAAACCACATAAACATCTAGCAATGTACACATAAGCATGATAAATGATGAGTTATGAGATCAAGGCTCAATTAAACGGAGCCGATCTAATTACGCAATACAATGCTCTACTCGTATCTAACGAGGAACTGATGGGCCTAATGTGAATGCTTGACTGAAATGAGTAAATATAACCACATATAACAATAAACCAAATATTACATATCACGTTAGATCACATAATGGTAGTAGCACAAGCGTTTGAATAAACAATATAAATATACGACACATGATATACCCCAAAACATGAATAAAAAGGGGAGTTTGTAGTAATTCACTCATAGTGGGTGCGTTTCTTGAGTTGATAACGAACGCACACGATTATAGATTCCAACCGACGAGAAAACTAACCTAAATATTCACGTAATAATTCTATAAATATATTTCTTTTGTTTGTAATTAATATTTGTTTATTTAATGCCTTTTATTAGGCTTTTTAGACTATTTTTTAGTATTTCTTACAAATTTTATGATTAAAAGTCTTATTTTATATATATTTTTTGGGGTTTTTGGAGAAAAATAAAGAAAAATTTATTAAAAAAAATATGCCCTTACAGCGGGTCGAACCGGTGTAATTTAAGGATGTGGAGATCAAACTCGTGACCTCTCGTATACGTGCACGCAACTCTACCAAATGAGCTACGTGTCTAACCCGAAATAATCTGGATTTTAATTATATATATACTAACTGGGTTAATTCATTTTCCATTTAATCAAAAAGATTTGTTATGTTAACAAACCGCCGCGGACAATAGGATTCGAACCCGGGACCCTCGTTTTAACTTTGCACACAATCCACCATTGGACTGTGTGTCTAACCCAATATAACATCAATTTAATTACACTTATACACTAATGCAACTTCGTCTTCTTCATTAAATAACCCAAAAAAACCATACCCGACTGTTTCACTCAAAATTCTTTTGAACTCGCTGATTAGTTACCATAGTTAAATCTCAACACATAAACGAAAAGGATTTAGAGAATGGTCGTACCGAAATGGAGGTGTCTTGATTTCTCCGGGGATGTTCCCGGCGATAACATAAAGTTCTGGCGAAGAGTGGGTTTGAGCACAGAGCACTTCTGAGTGTTTAGGGAGTTTGATGGTGAAAATGAGCAAGTTCTACAAAGTTCAAAGCTTGCTATTTATAGGTGAAGGTACCGATTTCGGTTTTATCGGTTTCGGAAAGGAATTTGATGATAGGATTAATGTATAACTAATTTGAGTTTTAATTGATCCATTATTCTATCTCATGATTGAAACGGTTGCTCTAGGTTTAATTCAACAATATAACGGACATTTGAGAATGGACTGGAGTTTGCAGCCATTTCAGGCGAATGTTTTGAAATTGAATTTAGCGCGCTATTGATATAAAATTCATTTAACTTAGGATAAATTCAGAGATGTGTGTGCAGTGTAGTGGTGTGTGGTGCGTGTTAGTTCAATGAAGACCCGGGTTCGAAACCTAGTGGTCATCCTTTATATTTATTTTTATTATTTTCAGTTTTATTTATTAATATTATTATTACTTTTATTTATTATCTTTATTATTTTAACCCTTTTGATTTATTTATTAATTAATGAAATTAATATAACGAATTTGAACGGTTATCATAAATACGTAACGAAAACTTCATATCATATATTTGAATTATTAAACGGAGCGGGTTTTAGAACCCGTTTAAACGAATGTTAAAGAAGTGAATGGGCAGGAACTTATACACGGAAAAGTAAATGACTTGGACGTAGATATCTCTGTTGAAATCATTAACTCAGTATTACAACTTGGCGATGATCCTGAAACTGCATTCTCAGTTTCGTTGAATTGTTAACGTGGATGTTTGCTTTGAATGAAAGTGTTGGAAATTTTCTCGTTGGACAACTAAACAAAGCTTGGTTGCCACTCCGATACAAGTTTTTTCTACATGTTCTAATTCAGTGTTTGAGCAATAGACGAAGTGGTTATGACATGGCGAATAACGACTTGGTTGGAATGATGATGGGTTTGACATTGAACAAACTGTTTAGTGTTTCAAAATATATTTTTGTAAACATGAAGGAAAACCTGAAAAGAACCGGATATGGTGGAAATAAGTTTTGGATGTATCCTCGTTTTCTCCAAATGATCTTAAAGGCACAACATCTGAATCTTCCGAAGAACGACAAAGATGTTTTGGAAGTTGAGGTTATGATGGAACATTTGTTGAAGATTTTTAGAGGTGTAGCAGCAAAACGTTACAAGGAAAGCACACCTCCTCGTAAATTCATTTTCTGGAAAATGATAAATATGTTGCACCAGAAAACGATAAGTGGCGCCATGATGACAGTGAGTCAGATAATGAAGAACTAATTTGAAAAGATGATCGAAGAAAATTTTGTCGTCAAAATGGGAAAGGTGATGATGATGACAGTGAGATGACGTAATGGTGGTGCAAGTGATGTAGGTGTCCAGGTGGTGAAAGGGAAGAAAGAACAAAACAAAAGGCTATGGGAACAACGTCAGCACAACTGAAATCACACAACTACACTCCATCAAGAAACTATACTGAACAAGTTGCAGAAGTCCAGTATACCTTTACAATAGAGGAGACTGGATCTGTAATGACGGAACCCACTATGACCTCTGAACCACAACCTTCAAATACCACAGCAGCTAAAACACCTTTCGGCTGAAGATACTCCAGTTCAATCACAGCCTACTACTTCACCAGTCTAACATTCCCAGTCCACCACTCATCCAAAAAATACAAAATGAAGCAGTCGTTCTGAAATGGAACAAGATGAGAAAGTGGACTTTCTATTCTCTCAGTTGCAAGCTGCATCAATTCAGATTAACAAGCATTCAGAGTTTATGTCTTCAAATCAAAACATAGTTGTCAAATAACAATTGGAGATAAATTCTTTGAAAGAGACCGTCAGAAATCAGGATTCTGAAATTATGCAGTTAAGAAAAGAAAATGAGCGATTAAAGGCTGCAGATGCTGAAAGGGCAACTCAGCTACAACAGATGAGAGCAGCTGATAACTCTCGGGGAATTGAGTTGAATAGGCTGAAAGAACGTAATGCGGCTGTTCAACGATCTGCCAAAACATTAACTACGAAGCATAACGACTTAAGAAATGGTATCATTCTCATAATTCTACACTGGTTGAAGGCTTTAATGGTATTAAAGACGTGTTTGAAATGAGCAGAAAGCGAGTAAACATTCTGTGGAATGAAAGATGCAGAGCACAGGAGATCAAACGTAAACGTGATCAGGATAGTGAAAACCCTGGCAATCCTGATGCTTCAACCTCATCATCGCAACCAAAAGTTTCTGCTTCAACTCAAGTGGTAGAGTCTAATGTACAGCAGATCGTGATCGATCCAGTTACCTCCAGTGACACTCAAGAGGAAGCAGGAAAGGTTTGATGTTTTTGGAAAGTATTGAAGACCTGATTATCAATCAACGTTGGATTGAAGATTTTCAGGGGAAGTTTGTTGATACAACAGGCAATTCGAAATGAAGACCGAAGACCAAGCAACAGCCGAGGGGGAGTTTGTTGATACACTTTTGTTTCTGTCGCTTGTTCTTAGTTACATCTGTAATTGTACGGTCTTTGTTTAATGTGTCTGTATAGTTTGGTCGTGTTGACCAAATCAAGATATCCTCCTTTCTTGATTTAGTATGATGATTAGTTTGTCTGTGTTGTAAAACAGTTGCTTGTGTGCATACTGTTAAGTCTTGTGTACGTCATGTCTGTTAGCACGTTCTCCGAAGAGCACTTCAAGTACAAGTGAGAAGTACTTCGTACGAGCAAGTTGTTGCTCGTTCAAACCACTTGACGTTCATACGAGTGTTTCACTAGTCGTACGAATGTGACATTTCAACCAAGCACCTTGCTTGTTCGTACGAGCCAGTCTTGTTCGTACGAGCAATGGGTTGTTCATACGAGCAGCCTTTGGAGAATGTTCTTCGTGACTTATAGTCTTTCGTACAACCATTAACATTCTTCGTGCTATTGCTAGGTGTGGGCACTATATAAGCAGACATGCACTTCTCAGTTGTGAGTTGACAAGTTGATAAGTAGTGAGACACTGAGAGCACAAGAGAGAGAGAGAGAGAGAGAGAGCACAGAGAGTATATCCTGAGTCTGTATGAACATTGTTTGTATGTGTTTGTACTAGTTCTCTTGTATTAATCAAGATATTAAATCTTTGGTTATCTTGTGCTTCTTACTTTGCTTTGCATACTTACGAGGATTCCGCACTCGTATTGTGTTGTATAAACAGGGAAGTAGGGTAATCTTGATCCTCCAAGTGGACCTATATATATATATATATTAATATATATATGTATATATATAGGGTAGGGATCAAGAGTGAACAGCTTTATAAGAGTGAACTGTGCGAACTGATCTAGGCCATTGATTTTGATCATCCTTAGGTTTTTATTAGTGGCATGATTGTAATTAAGTGTGTATCTTTTTAACTTTAAAAATAAATAAAAAGGGTAGACTTGTAATTTAAAAAAGGAAGAACTTTTCACATTAGGAAACATAAAACGTTCCCTTAACTAGCCCTGATTCATAATCATCCACAATCGCGTAGTTTGTTTTCAAGATTCTTGTATCGAAAAATTCAACCTTTCCACCAAATTCTTCCCCCCATATCTTGAGTTCTTCGGCTTTTCAGTATATCAAGAAAGTACACAGAGGATTAGGTGAAGAGGGGTGCACGCATTGGGAAGTTCAATCGTTCGTAGAAAGAGGTAATTGTAGATGAGTTTAGTAGTTAATTTGATGATTTCCTTGTCGTTGACTATATGTTATAATTTCGCCGACATACAAGAACAAACATTCGAAAGTTAGGGTTTGAAATTTATCGATTAGTTACGATTTGTGCAGATTATAGATTTTAGTTTCTTGAGTTTTGGCCATAATGTTTAGTGTATTTTTTAAATCTTGCCGACCTGGGTGATGTATAATTCTGTGTATATGACAAAGTGGATTGTTAGGTTGTTATTAAACACGATGATGGCTACGGATTGACAAGAATATGTTATAGTACACATGTGTAGACGTTAATCGATAAGTGTTTAGGGTGGGTTAAATTTGTATGTTAATAGTCATGGTTTAGGTACTTTTTGTTATTTAAGTAGTTGTTAACAATGCCTTCCTTGTTCATAGTTTTACTTAGTGCATCCTGTTTGACAAATGCGTACCTTGTTAAAAGTGGTGAAACAGTGTGTGAGTACTGAAGGTGTTGAAGCTGATTACATTTGAAGCAATATTCTTCCAGAGTTTTTCACAAACTTTTGGGTAAGAAGAATGGCGTTGGATCGAAGAAACTATAAACAACTTGTTGAAACAACGGTTGAGATTGCCAATAAAGTCAGTGCCCCTGATATTGTAACTAGAATTATTGAAGATTTGAAAGATGTAAGTGAACCATATTCATCGTTCACTTTGGAAAAAAAGATAGAATAGTTGCTATCGCAGTTGCAGAAACATGTTCAACATTCACGGTTTTACTCGCTCTGATGAACGAGTATTGTCTACCCAAGTTAAATGTACAAAATGGCGTGTTGAAATCTGTCGTTTATTTTCGAGTACATCGGTGAAATGGGGAAAGATTATATTTATGCAGTGACTCCATTATTCGAGGATAGGGGTGTGACATAATAAAGTGGAAAAAGAAAAAATGTGCACCAGCCGGGAACCGGACCATGTTTATAATGTGTGTACTAATGAATTTCTGATTGTTATCCAGGTTTTTAATAGTTCATTGTATTAGGAACCGGACCATGTCAACCATGATGCATAAAACAAAACTTATTAAAGACAAATGGTGTATTGTTTTCAGATTGTTGGCAATACATGTATACTACTATATCTATTGGTTTTATCCAGATGTGCGCTAGTTCATATAACGTGAACATAAAAAAAAAAGTGGAATGTTGTATGTAAATTGAGGTTCACGTGTGTTCGGCATGTAATTGTATTCATAGTAACATGCAACGTATCGTATAGCCAGTAACAATTTATAGTTTTAACAATAGGATGTAAAAAAATCAAGTCAAAAAACACAAAACCTAATGTATCAGTTGCATCAAAAGATGTATTAGTTATTTTTATGTAAGTTAAAGTTAAAGATCATATATCATCATCTTCGCTCTCTTGCAAAAACGCATCAGTTCCTGTGTCGGTGCCGTCATCGTACTCGTTTTGTTCATCATCATCTTCATCGCCATCTTCTTTGGGTAATATTTACTGTTAACTGAGATCTGTAAAAAAAAAACAAAAAAAATTGCATCCCCGATTTACATAAATAAATATCTTTTAGAAACATTATACACATGTGTACTGTAAAACTTTATGCCAGTTATACACATGTGTACTTAGCTGTAACAAGTTGACAAATACAGCAAAAAAATAGGCTCACGTATATAATACATCAAAAACGTGGTTAAATTCTTTCCAACTATACACATGTGTACTGATCTGTAACACCTTGACAATTACAGCAAAACTAAACACACACATATACAAAACGCAAAACAGCAAGTTAGGTGGTTTATACTATGCAAACATGTGTGTGTTATATGAAAATCTGTAACAAAATTAACAACTACTGCAAAGCTACAACATCAAAATATAAAAAAAAAAAACTGCAATAACATATTTAACACTTCACAACTATACTCATATGTACTGAATTGTGTCACTGTGCGTTTACAACAAAATTACGTAAAAAGAAAAAAAACATAACCAAAACCTGCAACAAATGCATTGTTTATGAATTAAGATTTCTGCACTCAAATTAACGACTAAATTTATGATAAAACATATCGCCGAAAATCTTGGATGTAATACTAATACAATTATATAAACACTTACACACACATGTCGATCAAATAATTGACAAAAAACAAAAATAATACAATTGAACAACATACTAAATTGCACCTGGTCGATCCAAATTCGCAACAAAACATTATCGTTTATCTGAACATCGTCTTCATCAACATTTACGGTGGGCTTGTTCGATTTATTTAGTGGTTCCGCTATAATAATGAGACAATATGATCGAAAATTAAAAAAATTTCTGGGAATTATATAACTGATCGAATGATTTTGATTTGTTTGTTTTTTGAACTAATCAAAACGAGGAATAGCAATTGAATAAATCCGAATTGTATAATATTTGTAATTGAAATCAATGTAAAAGATAAAAAGATTTTTGAATTGATAAACAGTATTATTTTATGAAATCATGTAACTGCCAATCTAATTTTTAAATTATATCTTGAAACCTAAAATAAAAACACAAATTACAGTCCTATCCTTTACACTTAAAAAAGAGATCAATGGTTCAGATTAGTTCATACAGTTCACTATGAAGATTCTGTTTACAAATGATCATAATCCTATATATATATATATATAGGATGGGGTTCTAGAGTGAACACTAGTGTATTTGTGAAATGGGTGAATAAATCCGGACCACTGATTTACATCATCAAATTGTAAAATACAGCAGTATATTTTAATTATCAAATCCTGGCCATTGATTTTCATTTGTGTATACACTTGTGTATTGATAATCAAGGGTTAGGATTAGTTCACTAGTGTTCACAATCAATTGGTTGTTCACTAATTAACCTAACCTTATATATATTGGTTCAATTCTTTCAAGTGATCCATATGCGATTCTACAATTATAACCAATCATAGGGTGTTCAGTAATAGTAGCTTAGTGGATTACCAAGAACTCACACGATGGATTAATAGACGGTTCTGCTAGTAAACCGAACAAGAATATTCTAACACTCGAGATCCAAGAGAGGGAGAAAGGAGGGGGCAACGGGTTGGGTTGTCGTAGTTGTAGTTGTGATTATGATTATGATTAGGGTTTAGGTTTAAGTATATATTTATAGTAAATATGTTTACACCCTAAACCCTAATGTTTTAACTTGTTCTCCAAGTTGAAAGCCTTTTATTTTACTAATCAATCCCCAACCCCTATTTATTATCTAATAATAAATCATCTCTTTTGTTTAATTATTTAAACAATAAATTAATTATTTCAAATAATTAATCTCCATGATATTGTTCTGCGAATCGTGTAATATATTTAACCATTCAATATATATGTTATTCGTGTTTACCCTCCAAAGTGTAACTCTTAGAAATGTACCATGATAGCAACATTAAATAATTGCGTATTGGACGCACCAATTCCAACATGCTCTACAAGTTTTCTATTCTTTTTTAATCACTCTTTTCATGACGCTAGGCTCCAATAAATTTTTTGTGTGTGTTTCTCTTATGACTTCTAAAATATGTTGTTTTAGAAAAATCCGAATATAGTGTTGTGACATGCTTATTATATTTCGTTTAAAACGTAGTAGTGCGTAATAATGTACAAGTAATCGAAACACGAATGCATAAACCGTTAAAGTTGCTTCTTGGTTTCGATTTCTTTACATTTTTTTTCATCTTACAACTTTGAAAATATAATGTTTTATAAAACCTGATTTCCGTTGCAATGTGTTTTTTTTTATCAACGTTTCGGCATGAGTTATGTTTCAAAACCGAGATTCCTAGTAACTTTATTCGAATTTATAGAGTGAATACTAATGTACAAGTTGTTTCAGTACAAGTTGCTGAAACGAAACCTCATAAATTTCAACACCTCCACTGAAATGCAAATCACCCACTACCTCAATAAACAAGATAAGATTAATTAAACAAACCTATTTTGCCAAAATAAACAAATTCATCTATATTTTTCAAACGATCAATTTATTAATGGTATTTTGTGTTCTAAAATATGTTTATGTTAATAAACATGTAGGTTATTCAATAATATTAGAAGAGCAAACAATTAATAATAAAAAAAAACTATTTTAGTAAGTATTTTCTCAACTACATCATTTTAGTACATGGTTTTTTAATTAACACTCTTTTAATAGAAAAAAAACACTCAATTTTTGTGATGTAAATCTTAGACCATATGCAGGGGCGGACCTACCTTAGGGGAAGTGGTAGCCTCCGTACCCCTTTGCGCTCCGACGGTAATGTAAATTTTGAAAAAAATTAACAATTTTTGACGTTTTTTCAATTTCGTTACCCTTTTTTATAAAATATTACCCCTACGAATATTTTCTAGATCTACCCATATGTTGTAGATGTTGAAAGGGAGATGCGGTGCCCATGGCACATAGAAAGATATGAAGAAAGGTGGTGGTCTTAGCGGGCGTAAGGGCATAATTTAATTAAGTTTTTTTTTTTCTTAAAAAATCTAATGACAAGTGTTCATTATCCATCTCTTATCTTTGTTAAACCATAGCGTAGCGTGAAAAGTGAAACAAATCACTCATTTACATGTGGTGCTAATGTTACACTTTCTATGCAAAGATCCATTTTTTTCCATCTTTCACATTATTAACAAGTGTAAAAAATAAACTCTTCTTGTTTGTGTGGCAATGATGTTTTATTTTTTTAACAACAATGGCATATATACTATATATCAAAGAAGTTACCTGGGAACTAGCGAAACCCAATACAAGAAGGAAAGTAACAGAAAATGTGATATCACTTTTCAAAGTTCACATTATAATAATACATAGCTTTTCCAGATTAGAAGTGAAACAAAGCTCGTGTAAGCTATTCTTGAAAACTGTACATGTCTTATTTTGTAGGATGATTAATTGAATATGTTTATAAATTAAGCATCATCTAAAAACGGTAAGGTGTAAAAATGTAAGAAATAATATGAAAGTACATATTTATTTAATTAAAATTAAAGATTAAGACTAATAGAGTAATTTCAATAGCAATCATTTTAATTAATAAAATCTTTTCATAACTGTTTTGAGAGATTTTAGGAAATAACATATTTGGTATTTTTCTATTATTCGAATTTTGGTCTCAACCATTGTTTAATTCATAAAATTTATATCAACATTTTTGTTAATTCGTCGGTATAAAACACCATACGAATTACAGAAAACACCACAACTTGAATCCAATGCATGCATAGTGTTTTAACATCTAGAATGATTTTGATTATTTTAGAAGTATAAAACACTATTCAAATTCCAAAAAACACCCAACTTGAATCACAATATAGTCGTGGTCTTTTAACATCTGGAATGATTGCATTGCACATTATGTGTGGTGTTTAAAACTTTCGTGTTTTAAACATGTATTCATGGTGTTTTAAACCTACAGTCAAATATGTGTTCTTCGTATGGTTGTTTTAAACCTGCAGTCCAAAATGTGTTTTCGGTATGTTGTTTTAAATCTGCATTCATGGTGTTTTAAATCTGTAGTCCAGTATGTGTTATTCATATGTTCTTCGCATGGTGTTTTAAACCTGCATTTACACCTGCATTCATAGTGTTTTTGTCACATCCTGACACGCAGCGGAATTGGTAGTCGGGGCATGATTGGGTTTTCATCAAAGCTCATGACATTTACTATAAAGTTTCATATTTATTATTTCTTTTTAACGAAGAAGTTACAATAAACATACAAGCACAACATGTTCAAATACATTTTTCATGACTTCTTTATTTTTCTTATAGGCAATTTCCTATGTGTTCCTTGCTTCAACCTGTCCACTTGTATCATGTGTAAAAATAGGGTTTTGGGACAACAAAAGTTGGCGAGTGAATCTTATGAAAACATTTGTACGAATTTATTATATTGGTTATAAAAAGGTGCATAACCACATATGAGTAAACGTAAATGTAAATTTAATCACAATACACATAATATCAATTAATGCACAAGCACACACCAAATGATAAACAATGAGATCAAGGCTCAATCAAACGGAGCCGATCTAATGAGGCACGCGATGTTCAACTCGTCTCCAACGAGGAACTGATGGGCCTAATGAATGATTTGCACGCAACTTGACAAAATGTAAACACACTTCACAACAAACAACATTTACATCACAAGTTTAGATCATATAATGGTAATAGCACAAGTTTGAATAAACAAGTAATTAAAGCGACACATGATACACCCCAAAAAATGAATAAAAAGGGGAATTTGTAAGAATTCACTCACAGTGGTTGCGTTCCTTGATAATGATGAATGCGCACCAAATTATGATTCAACTGACTAGGGAAAACTAACCTAAATAATAACATAATAACTCGATAAATAAATAAATTTTATTTGAGATTAATATTTTTAATTAGTGCTCTTAATGGGATTGTTAGATTTATTTTTGTGAGTTAAAGAATATTTTCTAACTTTAAAAATCCTATTTTTAAGTATTTTTAATTGATTTTTCAGTTTAAGTAAATAAATAAATAAAAAGAAATAAAAAAAAAAGTTTACTTTTTGACCGTTGACCGGGGCTGACCGGTCAGACTGTGTTTTCTATGCGCTGAGTGAGGTTCGAACTCGGGACCTCTCGTATACGTGCACGCAACTCTACCAACTGAGCTACGTGTCTAACCCGAAATATTTCTGATTTTAATTATATTTATATACTATTTAGATTATTCAGAAATCATTTATTTTTAAATAGGTTTTATGATATGATGAACCGGTGTACACAACCCGCCTCGAACCCGCGACGTGCATATTGTGTTTGCACACAGTCCACCACTGGACTGTGTGTCTAACCCGGTTATTATTCCGGTTTTTTATTATATTTATACACTTATCACATGCTTCAGGATTTGGCTTTTATAAAAAGGGTATGTTATTTCAGTGGATCGGAACACAAACAGAACTCGAACCCGAGACCTTTAGCTTCGTATGAACACAGCCCAACCAATTGGGTTGTGTGACTAATCCGGTTGAAATACGATTTCTATTTCTTTTAAATGATACTTCTAGTTCATCTTCTTCATCATAATAACAGAATGATGTTAAACCCAAATGTTCTGATTTATTTAGCGATTCTCTTATAAATTCCTAAATGACTACACATGAGATTAATAAGAATGAAAGAATATAGATGAAAGATATACCGAACAGAGATACTCTGGTTCTCCGGCGAGGTTCCGACGAGTTGCGAGTTTTTCTGGCGTAGCTTTCTTATGAACAAAGGTTGGTATGATGTTAGGGAGGGTGTTTGTGCAGTCTAATGGGTTCCCTAAGCCCTCTATTTATAGTTGAAAAGGATCGCAGAGGTTGAATTTCGGTTTTTGAAGCTTAGGTTTAATTTGGGTACGTGCAAGTTGTCTGCATATCTGATTGAACGCGGTTTGGCTCGATTTGAGTCCGGGTTCATGATAGGAATGAATTCCGCGATCAATTACATAGAAATAGCAACTTTTGTGTTTACCGGATTGATTGTGTGCCGTTACTGGGCGGAAACTTTGAATCAGTCAAGGAGATAAGTGATACATAAAAGATTGTTTGATTAAATCATTTCAGATGTTGAGGTGTGGTGCAGTGGTGTGTTGTGGGTTTGGTTATAGGCGAGACCCGGGTTCGAGTCCTGCGGTCTGCCTTTTTTTTATTCCTATTATATATATATATATATATATATATTATTTATTATTGTTATTATCTTCATTATTTTTTATTATTTTCTATTATTTTTATTAATATGACGAATCTCTTAAACGGTCAACATAAATTTGTAACGAAAAGATCATGATATAAACTTGATAAAAAAAAATGGTGCGGGTTTTAGAACCCGTTTTTCGACGAATGTTACAGTATCCCCTACTTTTAGAAATTTCTTCCCGAAATTTAAGTAGTAGTGGTATATTTGACTTGAAGGGAGGGTATTTTAATTTGACAATTACATAATTATAAGAGGGTGAGAGTTTAAATTTTATTTGAGGCGGTAACGTTCCTAGTAAGGGTTGAATACCCTGCTACAAGAATCGCTTTTTGATGCCTAAAGTATGAAAATGCGGAACATGGTAAACAGAGTTGATTGACTAGGTATGATCTCACGCATAAGAGTTTTGAGAGAATTGATACGTTTGGAAAGATAAGGTTATATCATAAAACAAAACTTCATCCATGACAATATTAAAACCTACATGGAACCTCTCATAACCACCTGACAATGCTGTTGATCCTTTGACAAGAATACTTATATATAGGAAGTACCAGCGGCGTATCCACCATATTCTTGTCAAATTTTCATTGGCTTTGTCAGTAAGTTATGATTAGTTCTATGTGACTCTAAAATCTACAAAACAAACACAACAGCCAAAGCTTGAGTCTCAAATCTGAAAGGATACATGATTCAATGATGACAGTACCTCTCTTGTTTGTTATGATGAAGGGGTTTAGTCTATGTAAAAGTGAGACACCACCCAACTTCTTTAAATGATAAGATCGAGGTACGTCGAGATGTATGATGATATGAGAGTTAAATCAATGAGTAAAGGTAAAAAAACAAAACCGTGATATCAATTCGCATTAAAATTATTGGATACATAAATTCCCAATTTATAACTGGGATACGTAAAGATTGAGATAACATAAAGAAAACATTAAAACTAGACGGTTGGAGTTGAGTCTTGATTCTTGGTGAGGGAAGGCTAGTTGGGTTGTTCGTTTGGGCCGTTATTATCTTCAACAGGATTGGCGTTGATGTTGTAAGCTCTTCCTCTTGCTGGTGGTAGTGCTGGGTTTGCTTGATTTGATTGGTTAACTGGGTTTGCTTGAGCTTGGGCGTTTATGATGTTAACCAATCGAGGGCACGTGTTTCTAAAGTGGGTAGGGTCGCCACAATTAAAACAAGCTCGAACATATGGAAACATGGGGTATTGGGGTTGTTGATATGTTTGGTTCATGTTTTGAGTAGGGGGTGAGGCTTGGTTTTGAGGGGCACGACAAGTTTTGCTCCAATGACCATAACGCCCACAATTTGCACACAGTCGACAAGGTATGGTAGATGGATGGTGATAAAAACAGGTGTTGCATTGAGGGTGAGATCCAATGTAAGGTTTTTTATTTGGGTAAGTAGAGTTGGGTGCTACTTGAGTGATTGGGATAGCTTGGAGGGGTACGGCTTGTGAAGCTGGTTGATTACCTTGGGTGATAGCGAAATTTTGCCCATCTCGTTTTCTCTTAGGAGTGGTTTGAGGAGGGGATTCGGTCTTGGTTGGGTTTGAGGTTTCGGTTGATGCTTTATCCTTCTTCTTCTCCTCCTTCAAGTCTTTATTCCATATGCGGTTTTTGGTGAGCTCTGTAGCTAACTCCATTGCTGCTTCCAAAGTTGCAGGTGTGCTACTTATTACAGGGTCTTGAATTTTTTAAGGAAGACCTCGAATGTAGTGCTTGATCAAACGGTAGAGGGGAGTGAACAAGTTGGGGACCATCTGATTCAACTCAAGGAATCTCTTGTTGTATGTGGTGTGGTCGCCCTCCTTTTGTTTCAAAGAGTAGAACTCATCTTCTAGTTTCTTGATTTCGCTTCTTGGACAGAAACGTCTTGTCATGATTTCCCTCAACTCTTCCCAAGTCAAGTTCATAGTATCCTCGGCACCTCGCTTAGCTTTCTCTGTATTCCACCATGTAAGTGCTACTCCGAAAAAACGACCGGTAACATATCGCACCTTGCGATCATCGGGGCAGTCGCAATTGAGAAAAGTGTTTTCCATTTCCTCAAACCAATGGAGGAGAGCGGTGACACCTTCAGTCCCTTTGTATTTTGGAGGATCGCAGGATTTGAAATGCTTGAAGGTGCATTTAGTGGCATTTGGGGGAGGGTTGACAATGTTTTGATCTTCTTGGTTGATTGGGTTGACGGAATTAGTGGTAAGGGCCTGTGGTACTTGAACTACGATGTTGGGTATTACGGCAGCCATTTGTTGAGCGATTTGGGCAGCCATGCGCTCGTGGGATTTTCCTGATCTCATACTTCTACGAGAGAGACTAGAAGACATCTACAAGGAATACGTACCGAGAGTATAAGTTTGACGTTTTAGTTGTCATGTGTCGTACTTAGAAATGAACATTCACAAAAACAAATGAATAAAATAAATTTACTACATCCATAGGATGTCTTGGGCTTTGCTCATGTTTGGGGTTCCATATATCCCCATACTTGGCCTTGGTAGTCATGTGGGCCCCCATGACTACTGGGCTCTGGTAGGGTTCACATTGGTGTTGGCCTGTTAACACTTGCGCCACCCGAATGAAAATCGTAAAACATGATTGCAAAGTATAAGGTCGGAGGGTGTCCTGGTATGGACACAATGACAACTCAAAGTAGGGTTAGTTCGAACGACGTTTGGTTGGCATGCTTTGGCCTAATAGGTCCTTCGTACTCTCATCGTTAGTCCCCAGGTAGGCAAACTGGTCCGTTATATTGGATTTATACGAATGCCAACCTAGACAGGACGTTCCGACTACCGGTACTTGTACCCTTACAGTTACTACATGCCCGTCGTAGAACTCACTTTAATGAGATTGAAAAACGAAAAATGCGACAAAATCTTGAATAAAGGATATATGAGGATGATTTGAATATGTGAACATTGAAATATGCGTGATGAATGTATATGTAAGCATGTTATGTTTGACAATAAGTATAACTCATTAAGTATCACACAAAATGATAGTGGAAGTGTTTGCATGCATTTGTGTGTGTAATAAATACGAAACAAATAAACATCATGAGTTTGTATGTAACCACATAAACAATTAAAATCTATTCAACTATAGTATAGGCTCTAAGGGTCTAATATCCTATCCTATATCCCCATAGTCAAAAGCTCTGATACCAATCTGTCACACCCTGACCCGCAGCGGAAATGGTAGTCGGGGCATGATTGGGTTTTCATCAAAGCTCATGACATTTACTATAAAGTTTCATATTTATTATTTCTTTTTAACGAAGAAGTTACAATAAACATACAAGCACAACATGTTCAAATACATTTTTCATGACTTCTTTATTTTTCTTATAGGCATTTCCTATGTGTTCCTTGCTTCAACCTGTCCACCTGTATCATGTGTAAAAATAGGGTTTTGGGTCAACAAAATTTGGCCAGTGAATCTTATGAAAACATTTGTACGAATTTATTATATTGGTTATAAAAAGGTGCATAACCACATATGAGTAAACGTAAATGTAAATTTAATCACAATACACATAATATCAATTAATGCACAGGCACACACCAAATGATGAACAATGAGATCAAGGCTCAATCAAACAGAGCTGATCTAATGAGGCACGCGATGTTCAACTCGTCTCCAAATAGGAACTGATGGGCCTAATGAATGATTTGCACGCAACTTGACAAAATGTAAACACACTTCACAACAAACAACATTTACATCACAAGTTTAGATCATATAATGGTAATAGCACAAGTTTGAATAAACAATTAATTAAAGCGACACATGATACACCCCAAAACATGAATAAAAAGGGGAGTTTGTAAGAATTCACTCACAGTGGTTGCGTTCCTTGATAATGATGAATGCGCACGAAATTATGATTCAACCGACGAGCGAAAAACTAACCTAAATAATAACATAATAACTCGATAAATAATTAAATTTTATTTGAGATTAATATTTCTAATTAGTGCTCTTAATGGGATTGTTAGATTTATTTTTGTGAGTATAAGGAAATTTTCTAACTTTAAAAATCCTATTTTTAAGTATTTTTAATTGATTTTTCAATTTAAATAAATAAATAAATAAAAAGAAATAAAAAAAAGTTGACTTTTTGAACGCTGACGGGTCTGACCGGTCAGACTGTGTTTTCTATGCGCTGAGTGAGGTTCGAACTCGGGACCTCTCGTATACGTGCACGCAGCTCTACCAACTGAGCTACGTGTCTAACCCGAAATATTTCTGATTTTAATTATATTTATATACTATTTAGATTATTCAGAAATCATTTATTTTTAAAAAGGTTTTAAGATATGATGAACCGGTGTACACAACCCGCCTCGAACCCGCGACGTGCATATTGTTTTTGCACACAGTCCACCACTGGACTGTGTGTCTAACCCGGGTTATTATTCCGGTTTTTTATTATATTTATACACTTATCACATGCTTCAGGATTTGGCTTTTATAAAAAGGGTATGTTATTTTAGTGGATCGGAACACAAACAGAACTCGAACCCGAGACCTTTAGCTTCGTATGCACACAACCCAACCAATTGGATTGTGTGAAAATACGATTTCTATTTCTTTTAAATGATACTTCTAGTTCATCTTCTTCATCATAGTAACAGAATGATGTTAAACCCAAATGTTCTGATTTATTTAGCGATTCTCTTATAAATTCCTAAATGACTACACATGAGATTAATAAGAATGAAAGAATATAGATGAAAGGTATACCGAACAGAGATACTCTGGTTCTCCGGCGAGGTTCCGACGAGTTGCGAGTTTTTCTGGCGTAGCTTTCTGATGAACAAAGGTTGGTATGATATTAGGGAGAGTGTTTGTGCAGTCTAATGGGTTCCCTAAGCCCTCTATTTATAGTTGAAAAGGATCGCAGAGGTTGAATTTCGGTTTTTGAAGTTTCGGTTTAATTTGGGTACGTGCAAGTTGTCTGCATATCTGATTGAACGCGGTTTGGCTCGATTTTAGTCCGGGTTCATGATAGGAATGAATTCCCGATCAATTACATAGAAATAGCAACTTTTGTGTTTACCGGATTGATTGTGTGCCGTTACTGGGCGGAAACTTTGAATTAGTCAAGGAGATAAGTGATACATAAAAGATTGTTTGATTAAATCATTTCAGATGTGAGGTGTGGTGCAGTGGTGTGTTGTGGGTTTGGTTATAGGCGAGACCCTGGTTCGAGTCCTACGGTCTGCCTTTTTTTTTATTCCTATTATATATATATATATATAATATATATATATATATATATATTATTTATTATTGTTATTATCTTCATTATTTTTTATTATTTTCTATTATTTTTATTAATATGACGAATCTCTTTAACGGTTAACATAAATTTGTAACGAAAAGATCATAATATAAACTTGATAAAAAAATGTTGCGGGTTTTAGAACCCGTTTTTCGACGAATGTTATAGTTTTACACTTGCATTCTAGTATATGTTCTTCGTATGGTGTTTTGAACCTACATTCCAGTAGGCTTCATATCATGCTATACGTAAAAAATTTATATATGTAAATATAACGATATGTTACATATATTAAAGATAAAAAAGCTCGTTATTATGGTGTAATTAAAAAAAAACCATCAATAAATAGTTATTGGCGTTCAAAAAAGATGGGTGAAACTTGCATGTGCATTAAAGTTGATGAAAATTTCTTTATTTAAACAATACAATATAAAAAGACACTATTACTCAGAATCTAGCCAAATTAGTCAAAATAATAAAACATAATTTACATTTAAGCCCTTCTTGATTTCAACCATTAACTACAAGATCTAAGGATCTAAAACATTTCTTATATTTTTCACAAAACCATCCCTTTTTACACTAACCCCACCCTATATTTATACTCTAATTCTGTTATACAAACATAATGATTTCTAATAAAACAGCTACATGTATTGAATAAAAACAACCGACTAATTAGCATCTTTGTGGTAATAATTTGTTCATTAAATTACCTTCTTTTTGTTATGAATTATTATTTATTTATCATCTATTTATGGTGTGACTATCCACTTGTATTTACCATTATATCATGACTCTCCAAGTATTTAACACCCATCTTGTAAGTCTATAAATAGAGGCACATGTGATCCATATTATATATCAAATAAGATATCCCTTTCCACAATCTCTCTTTCTTATCTCTATAATGTTAATATGCTAGTTGTTTCAAACACGTTATCAGCATTACTTGTTTTTGAAGTTGGATCGAATTATCACAAGGTGAATTAACTTTTCATTTTTCTTCATGCTTTTTAACATATATTTTAATTCATATAATATTGTGTTTATACTCTCTAAATCTCACATGATAATCCATATACAAGTCTGGGAGATTTAAATTTATTGTTTATTAATATGTTTATACAAATTCACAATAAAAGAATGTTGATTCATGTTTATTATAAGCGGATGGTTATCATCTCGTTATATTTCATTATCTTTTATAATTGATGATAAAACTTATTTTATGTTGTCATTTAAAATAGTTAACAGTTTCGGTATAGTACGGATCTTGTGGATGGATTAAATTAGCAAACAGAACACAAAATGATAGAATTTTATTTCATCTTTCAAAATCAAAGGTTTTGTTTCAAATGCATCCTAAAACGTTTCGTAGAAAGTTATAGTTTATTTAAAAGGTCATATTTCCTTTATTACTATATCATATATATATATTTTTTGATAATTTACATACACTGATGTCAAATACACTAATGTTAAATATGAAAAAGTAATGCAATGTCACTTACTGTTGTATCTAGTTCAACCCAATAGACATAAGAATTTTATAAACTAAATCAACTAGCCAACATAAACTATATTTTGGCCACCTGTTTTTGTTACTATTAATGAATATAATTTCATTCTTTCTTCAAGTTTCTTTTAATGTGTTTTATTAAATGACAATGAATTTGCCAAATTTGAGCTTTAACCCCTTAGGTTTTCTTATCTCCGTTAAACATTCCTTTTATACCAATTATGATGAGATGAAATTAGGATATAATAAATAACAGTTTATTATCTTATAACCTGATGACATTTGTTAGGCTTTTAGCACTAATTATATTAAGTCATGTGTTTTATATGTTTAGTTGTCGAGATTTATAAAATGTTGGTAAAACTTTGTTTTGTTCTTTTTATAAAAATAAAGACTGATTTCCTTTTATCGTAATACAATATCAGTAAACTATACAAATAGCCTAAAATACATAATTATCTTATTAATCTTGTTTTATTTTATAGTGAGTAATTATTATTATAAATTATTTTGTTATTGGATTATGATTTGAATAACGTATATTAATCCACACGTGTTTCTTTAATATAGTTAATCATGTCGATTCTTGCAAAGCTTGAGTTTATGGATTTAGACATCACTGGAAAAAAATCTTTGTCATGGGCTTTGGATGCTGAAATCCATCTAAATGCCAATAACCTTGGGGAAACAATTAAAGCAGGAAATAAAACAAATACTCAAGATAAAGCAAAGGCAATGATTTTCTTACGCCACCATATTCATGAGTTCTTGAAAAATGAATATCTTACTATCAAAGATCCACTCATCATGTGGACAAATTTGAAAGAAAGGTATGACCATCAGAAAACAGTAACATTACCAAGTGCTCGTTAGGAATGGCTCAATTTAAGGTTGCAAGACTTTAAGTCTGTAAGTTAGTATAACTTGGTAATGTTTAGAATCACGTCACAATTGATTCTATGTGGTGAACATATTACTGATAAAGATATATTGGAAAAAAAACATTCTCCACCTTTCATGCCTCAAACATTGTATTGCAACAACAATATCGTGAAAGGGCTTCACAAAATACAGTGACTTAATATCATGTTTGCTTGTGGCTGAGTAAAATAATGAGCTACTAATGAAAAACCATGAAACTCATCCTGTTGGTACAGCCCCATTCCCAGAAGTGAATGTGGCAATATATAATGACCAAAGTGGAAGTTACGGACGTGGACGTGGTCGTGGTCGTGGTCATGATCATGGTGGTGGTCGTGGTCGTGGGTGTGGACGTGGATATGGTCCGGGGAATTGTCATGGTGTTCAATTTAAAAACAAAGGAACCCACCAGAGGTTGTATAATTATTAAAAGAAATCCAATGATGAAAAATGTAAAAAGAAAAATGGAACCCATCGATGCATGTTATCTATGTGGAAGTAACAACTACTGGGCTGGTACATGTTGTACAACCAGACACTTGGTAGAGCTTTACAAAAAATCTATAAAAGACAAAGGAAAAGGAATAGAGAAAAATTTCACATATGACGATGGATATGTTAATGTCCCAAGTGGTGAAAAGGACCATACTAATGCAACTAATCTGGATTATAATGATTTCCTTATCGAACAAGCTAATTTGGATTCTGGTGATATCGTGGTTGACACAAACCAGTTGGATTCTTGCAATTTTCCCTACGCGTGAATGATTATATTTAAAATTAAGCTATTTCCTTGATGTTTATTAAGACATTTTGTTTGTGATTATGTTATGTTTTGTTTTGAAGTATTTTTGGGCACTTTATGGGATTTGTTATGTTTGAAGCATATTAGACTTTTATTTATGAAATTTTGTTCTGTTTTGAAGCTTATGGAGTGTTCAACTAAACGTCCTATTAGTGGTGAAGATGTATATCTAATAAACAATGATACTACGCATACGATTCTAAAGAAAAAGAATTATTTCTCTAGTTTAACAATGAAAGAAGCAAGCGTTGGTACTATATCCGGTGAAACAAAATTAATTGAAGGCTTTGGAGAAGCTTATGTAGTTCTACAAGGTGGAACTTTGCTCAAAATTAACAATGCATTATTTTCCCCACTATCTCAAAGAAATCTAATAAGCTTTAAAGATATTCGTCTAATAATCAATCGACAACAAGTTTGGTTGGTTTTGCTGATGTAGGGTATTTGTCTGATCCTCACACTGGAAAATCTCAAACTGGATATTTATTCACAAGTGGAGGTACTGCTATTTCATGGTGTTCTGTAAAGCGAACAACCACAACCACATCATCTAATCATGCAGAAATATTGGCGATTCATGAAGCCAGCTGAGAATGTGTTTGGTTAAGGAATGTAATACAACACATTTGTGGGTCTTATGGCATTTCTATGAGAGATGAGGGACCAACAAATTTACATGAAGACAGCGTAGCATGCATTGCTCAACTTAAGGATGGATACACCAAAGGAGACTGAACGAAGCACTTTTCACACATGATTTTCAAAAGAATGGAGATATTACTGTCCAACAAATTCGTTCTAACGACAATTTGGCAAACTTGTTGTCACAAGCTGGTCGTAGGGAAGCGCAATCGTGTGACAATGAGGTAATCATTGCAACCAATTGTGTAAACAACAATAAATCAACAACGATGCCATTTATGTTAAGTTGCAACCAAAGTTTACAAGTTCCCAGAACAAGTTACAAGGTTCAGATAAGTTCACAATGTTATCCAAACATAGTTTTTGAGTTGCATTACACTTTGAACCAAAAGATTGTTTTCATCGTAAAAGCATGTTGAGGTTTTGAACCCTTTATACCCATACGAGGTTGGGATATAAGAGACAAATCCTCCAAAAGGCGTTCGTTGTCATATTCATTCCCACTTCCCGTAGTCTTTCACCGGCTCAAGTTTTGCGTCCTGAAATACATGTAAGTTTGAAAAGTCAACATAACGTTGGCAAGTTCATGTAGTTATTGTTTTCGTATGAGATGTCTTGTTTGTAATCCAGTAATGAAATCTTAGTATGCTATTAGCATTCATGGAGTTTAAGGATCTATCAATGTGTAGCTAGCACCCTGACATATGTGCCATAGTAAGTAACCAAACCGAGACAACTCTTGACATCAATTGGGATCACAAAAGCACTCCTAAAGGGTTAACAAACCAGGAGTGGAGGGTGTCTCAAACTCGATAGATATATACCTTTTGCACCTTGGTCACTAAGTGATTAATGGTTACTCTTGTCATCATCCTACTTAACACATTGATCGTGTTATCATCCTAACCCTATAGCTAACATACCGTTTGTTATGACATGTATTTCCCCTCGATAGTTTTAAAACAAAACTTTGAAATAACTGAAAGGAAGGACATGAACTCACAGTTTAGCGTTCCGTAAGTCGTACTTATTGGAATTCGAGTGCCCGTACACGCTTGTAACCTACATGTGTATTAACTTTATTAGACACCTAGGTCTCGTTGGACCTCGCTAGTTGTTCATCTTGAATTCTTGTTGTGTATATATTTATCACATTAGAAAAACTTTAATGTTATTATAGTGTTGGTAGTTCGTTTGTTCGATTAATATTTTTAAACATATATTTCCAAATATATAATATATATATATATAATATATATATATATATATATTGTCATTCTTAGATCGGGTGTGAACGGGCCTCGCCCTTCACATGTCCTCGTGCCTTGCACGCGTGTCATTGGGCCTAGCCTATGTCTTTATGTGATTGGGCCTGGCCCATGTAATTTATGTTATTGGGACTAACCCATGTCTTTATGTGATTGGGCCTAGCCCATGTAATTTATGTCATTGGGCCTAGCCCATGTCTTTATGTGATTGGGCCCAACCCATGTAATTTATGTCAATGGGCCTAGCTCATGTCTTTATGTGATTGGAGCCAGCCTATGTAATCTATGTCATTGGGCCTAGCCCATTTCTTTATGTGATTGGGACTGCCCATGTGATTATGTCATTTGGCCTAGCTCATGTAATTATATGATTGGGCCTAGCCCATGTATTTTGTGTCTTTGGGCTTAGCCCTTGTTATCAAATGATTTGTGTATATGGGCCTTGCCCATGTCTTCTATATAATGGGCCTTGCCCATGTCTTCTATATAATGGGCCTAGCCCAACTTAATTTCATGAGTCCATAACTTTTATAATCTTGCACTTAGAAATTTTTACTAAGTTTATACTTTAAGTATGTTTATATACTTTTATAAAATCACTTAGTAATTTTTATACATCTTAACTTTTTGGATTTTATCATCGTTAATATATATTCGTTAAGTGTAAAATATATCATTTATAGACATGTCATCGTTGTCATTTAATATATATATTTTCGCGTCGAAAATCTCCCAACGTTTTAGTAGCTCTTCATGTTGGCGATTTGTTCGTTGGTCGACGATGCGACAGTGTATTGTGTAAATTCGACCATTGCCCGCATTACTCCATTCGTCTGATTATTGTTTCAAGCGTATTGTAAAAGTGTACGTGTTCATGTTATTTACACTTGGTAATTCTTCAAGTGTTTGTATAAGTTGGGTATTTTGTGGTGTATACCCTAGACTTTCTAGATACATACACATGTATTTTACACATAAACTTTTGGTGACAAATATATATATATATATATATATATATATAATTATATTATATGAACACACTTGTTAAATTTTTGGAAGGTTAGGGTTTAACCCTTGTCATTAAAACATCCTTAATGACGGTTTAGGTCACTAATTGCGTTTAATCCCGTTAATTACTCCTTAAACACGATTAGATTTTAGAAAATTTCGCCATAGTTTCCCCTAAATTAAGGCGTTTTCCATGTTTCAAAAACGTGTTTAAATCATGTTTAAACCCATAATCAAGATCAATCTTCAACTCAAGTTAACATATCACTTTTGTATGCTTCATTTGTAAACTTTTTCATCCTCATTTCCATGATCCTTTGTAAACATATATTTAACTACTTTACTTAAAAATAATTAGATCTCACATATTTATTAAAACATTTAAGACACAATTTTTGTTATATCTTCAAATCAAGTTTTTCACTATAAACCACTTTGTTTACTACACTTTTTAAGATGATCATAACTTAAATCATGGTGTTTATTCTTTATAAAAATCACACATATGTAGTAAATCATTTTTAAGTTGTAGTAATCTTCATGGATCATGAGGTTGATGATCTTGTTTAGATTTAAACATCACCATGTTTAAATCATCGTTTATATTTTTATTCATACAAGATCATTTACTTTAAACATCTTACTTTAATATAATCAACATACTCATGCTAACTAGTTAACACTAATACACATAATCAACACATAATAAACTATATTTAGTATATTATTAAGGTGATGTTAGGATTTTTAAGTTGGATTTTTCATTACTTTCAAGATGATCAACAAGTACTTTCATAAACCATACATCTTAAGAAGATTAACTATTATGAAAGATTATCTTACAAGGTTGCACAAGATTAAGTGAGATTAAGAAGAAGATGAAGCTCCTACAGAAAGCTCCAATGATCCCTTATGCTTGCTACCTCCTTAGGTGATCTTGTGGGGGCTTTAAAGTGTGTAAAAAGTGGTGTTTTATGGTGGAAAAGTGGTTGATGGTGGTAGTGATAAGTAGCCGAGATTGAGAGGGAGTTGGGAGGGTTTCTTATATATATATATATATATATATATATATATATTTGTGAAATGATATATGGAAACATGATGAAGATTTATATAGATCTTCAAGTCACAATCACATCTTTCCACCATACTTATCTCTTTATTTTTCAACATAAATCAAGTGGTGGGGGCTCACTTGAAATAACCTACATGAGAGGGGGGGAGGCCAAGTGTAAATATTATTTATAACATATGTTAAATGGTAAGATATTTAGGTGATTAAACTGAAGTATGAGGATTAGGGGTTTGTCTTGCATCATGAGTGAGTAATTAGGCTTTAGGGTGTTAATCAATATTAATTAGTCCCCTTGACTAATCGGTATTAGTTTTGGATGGCAAAAACACCACTAGCTCGCTCATCGGTACGATATCAATTAGTATACGAACTTTATTGTTTCGTACCGGAAGCTTTGATTTTCGACTACCACAAGTGCTATGGCGTTTATTTAGAGTACTTCCCACATAGAAATGTGATTAACTAGTTCACTAGTCGAGTATATGTTGAGTTTGGATGGCCGAAATGCTTCCCGTTGAATTATTTGCTCAATATCGGCACTTATATATTTTGCCGTCGAACATTTCCGAGAGTTGTGTTTCCGTGATCTCAAGATAGTTGAAGGGATTTCGGATCCCAAATGAAGCTTAACTAGCTCTCTTGATTGATGTATGAGGCTATGTACTAAAAATAAGTGATTAAATTGTACGGAATTACCGGTTATTTGCCATTTATCACACCTGTTTACTAAATCACTTCTGACCTCTACATACAAGAAATTGGTTCATGGGATCGGGATGCGTCGACTCAAGGAGCTTGAATCATCAGGGGGAGAATAATACGCACTGCACTCTTTTTCCCTTAGCTATGGTTTTATACCACTGGGGTTTCCTAGCAAGGTTTTTAACGAGGTAGTATCACCAAGCGTATTATAAAATAATATATATTTTTTATCACGTGGATAGTCAAGAGGGAGTGTCATGAATTAATATTTATTTATTATCTATTTATGGTGTGACTATCCACTTGTATTTACTATTATATCATGACTCTTCAAATACTTAGCACCCATCTTATAAGCCTATAAATAAATGCAGATGTGATTCATATTATATATCAAATAAGATATCCATTCCTCAATCTCTCTTTATTATCTTTATAATTTTAATAGAGTGGTTGTTTCAAACGCTTTTCATTTTCCTTGCACATGGTAATATTTTGTTCTTTAAATTACCTTCTTTTCATTTTCTATCCACGTTAAGATTGCATATTTGATCATTAAGATTATTGACAATAGACGATTAACTTCCATCAACTTTTTTTATACAAATACACATTAGGATTTTAAATAAATAAAATTACAAATTATATTTATATTATATTATATATTTACAGAATGCATATAAAGTTTTTTAGCAAAGGTGTGTTAACGAATTTCAAATAGAAAAAAAAACATTTCTTAGTTTTCTATATAATATACAACTTCAATCATTTATTAGAAAGATATGAAGAATTAATACTCTTTTATCCTTTAATATGTTTAAAACACATTATTAGTTTGTGTATAGTAACAATAAATATTTGAGGTAATCAAGCATTAAAACTTTGATAAATTTGAGCATGCTCTTCGTTTTATAACTCAATAATAATTTTACTTTACTTTTGAATAAAATATAAAATGCAATGCATGTTGGTATGAGTTGAGTTATGACGCCTGAATGGGACATAAGTTGAAAACGACGCGGAGGCGTATGGGAACGCAACCAAAGAAACCGAAATATAATTTAAAAACAAAATCCCCATAATAGCAAAAATAAAACAAATCTAGAGAAAAAGGGAGAGGTAGAAAGCGAAATGAGACTGTCATTAATGCCTTTGCTTTTGCTTTTCTTCCTCGCAGGAATCTTTGAAATTCTTGTTTCTTTGTTAGGAGTAATAATGCACCAAAAACAATATATTTTAAAATATATATTATATAAGAAAAACTCTTAATCACAAAATTTCATGAGTTATGTGTTTTAGGTCTAAATCTTAAACAAAACTGATTTTATAATATGGCTTAGTCTTATGAACCGTGGTGATGAGCACGGTATCAAAATCCTATTAAATAACTCGATAAGGATTAAGTCGGATATAATTGAGTTTTACAGATTTTGTTTAGTTGTGAAAACATCAAGTAGTGGTCTTAATTCCCAAACTATTGTGATGCCAATATAAATATATACTTGTTACACACACCATAGCTTTAACGTTAGAGCATTTCAAAAGACAAGTGATCAAAAACGTGTGTTAAGCACTTTTCCAGTTGAACCCAAGCCTTGAACATTTGGCTCACCGTATACTTTAACAACAGATCATGCATGCCTCGTGCACGGCTACTTTTCACTTGGGATCACACTAGAATGAGTTAGCTTACTTTAGCTTTATGGCTAAAAGGACACTTGACATTTACAAATTTGGTCCCAATGTGCAACGACCACAATTGTCCCAAACTGATCCTGTAATCTCTCTAGTGAAAATATATTATACTTGGGGTGTGTGCTATTAGAACAAAATAAACTTAACATATCTTGTATTTCACTTTTAATATTGCTCATAAATACAAGCTTTAACCACAATTGTGGTAAGTTTTCCCATTTTAACATGATATCAATAACAAACTAGGGTTTTTTGGTACCCCCTTTCTTAGTCCTCGTTCATTCTTCTTTGAAATTAAAAGTATCCCTTATTTTTGCGAAAACGATATCGGGTGCGGGTTACCACTAAGACATAACAAAGAAAGTGGCTTAAGGGCGGGGTTAAGCGTAAAGAGGAAATGATATAGATCTCAATATCACATCCTGATCCACAGTGGATTGGTACGAGGTTGTACATAGCTCACGACACTATTATAAGTTCAGATATTTAAAGCAACCAAATTAAATTGGCATACAAAGGCATAGAATTATCCAAATATTCATACAAGAACAAAAGACATAATCCATGAAATAAAATCCAATTATTTATTTAAGGCAGATCCTATGTGTCTTCATCTTAAACTCATCTCACCCTTGTGTACCTATATTATGCATAAAATTGTTTTTTTGGGTCAGCAATAAGTTGGTGAGTAATTCATATTTTTCTTTTAAAAATGATTTTTAAATTATTTTTGAGAAAAGTTTTTAACATGCTTTTTTCACGATTGGTATATAGGTCATAATATTTCAATAAGTCATACAATGTAGGCATGTATACAAAAAAACAACCAAGTGAACATATGATTCAAATGAATATATGATAACTCGAATATATAACTATACAAGACTCGAGCCCCGAAAAGTGAATCTAATGATGGTGGCGATACTAGACTACAACCTATGGCCGTGGGAACCTAGTCAGCCGTGGGTTCACAATGACATACTAAAATACAATAGACTGATATCACACGTGTAACATCCGCCATAAACGAATACCAGATGCTGACCCGTTATAACATGAACCCGAACGTAATATATGAAAAACTTGAATTTTTATCCATATCTAGTGTGTTTCAGTTGGTATTAAATTACTTGTTATTTATTGCTTTAAGATATTAAAAATAGTCATTAAATCTATAAATCAACTTCCTAAACGAAGGTGAACTTCCACTAAAAGTCCAACGAAGGTCCTTAGCGAAGGTCCATGAGTCTAACGTAGGTCCTTAGCGAAGGTCCATGTGTCCAACGAAGGTCTAAGCAGGATCGGACGAAAGTCTCCAAGCGAAAGTCTTATTGTCAACGAAAATGACATGCAGAAGGATTATTTTGTGTAGAAAAAAATGCTTTCGTGCATCTAAATTGTCTCTAGACTTTTCATTACTCAACTTTATGGTTGCCTTTATTGTCCTAATTAATGGGTAATGAAGGCAAACCTAAATGCCATTTACAACTCATAATTGGTCATTTATAAAGACATAAAGAATATTGGTACTAATGTGCACCAAATGTAACATATAAATTATATCAAATAAGGTATAAATCAACCACTTTTTAGTAATAATGTTGGAAAAGGTACTTTTCTTTGTGTAATTTTGATTTTCAGAATTAAAAGAGCTGAAATGTACAAGAGGAACCAATCAACAACAAAACCAACATAAATACAAAAGAAGGCAAGTTAATACATCATACCGACCATCCGAGCTTCACCCCAAGACTAGAAATAACAAATTAGAAGACAAGCACAGGCCATGAAACCTAGGCATGGGGTCGTGCCCCACTAAAGATTCCAGAAAGAAGAAGACAAAAGCAGACAAGAGACACGTGGCCGTGTCACATGGACACGGGCCGTGGTCAACTTCAGATATGCAAATATTGGATAGTACAGCAAGTACAACAGCCACGGGGCCGTGTCGTTAACACACGGGGCCGTGCAAGCATCCGGACTGACAATCTCATTAACTGAAGACAGAGAAGAAGGAGGACACGAGTCCGTGTAAAGCTTCTATTTCTGGCTATAAATAGCGGTGCTTGGTTTACTTGTAGTCCATCCCTTGGCAAACCACTTCTCTCACACCTGCCACCACTTCACCACCACAATACCACCATCATCCACCATTTTGATCCATCATCCATCTTTAGAGTGTGTGTACTAGTCTCGGGATCCAAGATTGAACGTAAGAGTTTTTGTCAAACAAAGGCCATGCTTGGCTAATCTCTTATATCACTTGGTGAACACAAGTCATTTATGTATTAATTTTGATTTTCAAGTTTTGGTTAACTTTTTAATTGGGTTTGTATTAATGACTTTAATATCTAGTTTTTATATTGAAAGTGAACTTTATTCTGTCATCTCTTCATGTTTTTTTATTCACTCATTTGTGTCTTTACGGTCTATATAAAACGCTTTAACTGCCTGGAAGGGGGTTAGAAGGGTGGTTAGGTAAAATTTTTGCCTTGTTCAGTGTATAGATCCTGCAAGGACTTGATTGAAGCTTATTAGGACTTTCCTTGAGAAAGATAGCATCAAATTGGGGGAAGTAAGAATGGCTTGAATCCCTTATAAATAAACTACTATTAAAACTTTAAACCGGCCCGGACTGTATCTCTGCTGACTCTGACCAATATGGTCGAGGGTAGCGTTGCCTCCAAAAGAGGGACATGCCAAATTTTGCATTAATAAACTTAATTATCTTTCAATATTCCGGCCTTGTGGGACTGTATCTCTGCTGACTCAGACCAACATGGCCGAGGGTAGCGTTGCCTCTAGAAAAGGGACATGCCACTATAACTAAGATAATCTTTTAAAAAACCTAAAGTACGGAAATCATCAAAGGATATGTAAATGACGAGTCAGAACCAAGTGATTCTATCTTGTCTATTTGTTTCTTTTATTACTTTATTTTCCTTCTTTATTTTATTTATAAAAAATCTTTTCTCAAAATTTGATTAGAGTAGACGTCGACGATATTCCGGTATTAATAACTCTTGTGCCCTTGGACGACCTCGTATGTTACCATCACTATACTACGCCAATGATGGGTTCACTTGCCCTAGCATGTTGTAGAGAGTGATAGTGTTATATCGTGTTTTATAAACGTAATGCTTGATAAACGAGTAAAAAGTACTTAAAATATAATGTAAAAATCATACTCACACTTCATTAAGTCAAGTTTTTGGCACCGTTGCCGGGGACACAAGGATTTTAAGAAAGTTTAAAATCGGCGACCTACTCATTTTTATGTTTTTTCTAATTTTTCTTTTTAGGTTTTTCTTCTTTTTCTCAAATTTTCTACCTTCTGCTGGAATAGCATGTGGCCGTGTTTGATCAATAAGCCCGGGCCGTGCCAGTTCCCTAGTAACAAAAAATTCTGGTCTACCAGCTAGAAGCTGTAGCACAGGGCCGTGTCTATAAAGCAGTTTCTAGAAAACAGTACCATTTGATCCCAACAATTAAAACCTCGTCTGATAAATATGGATGTTAATGATTATTTTTACCCCCGCCACTCTTACAGTGAATGGTGTCAATTATGTGGGGAATTCATAAAGATTTAGAATGTCGCATTCAAAATCTTACTCCCCACTACCTAATAGACCCAGTGTTGTAAAAGTCAATTCCAAGGCCGAGTACTCGGCGACTACTCGGTACTCGGAACCTTACCTTGGAGAGTTACCACAAGTCGACCCTTTATAAGTCGGAGGCAATCTAATTCGGCCTACTCGGCGACTACTCGGAATACTCGGCCAACTACTTGGAATACTCAGTCAAATACTTGTTGGGAACCTTGGAAACTTAACGACTACTCGGATTACTCGGTTAACTACTTGGCCTACTCGGCGACTACTTAGGATTATGCTAATTTTGACATGATTATGCTAATTTTGACATGAATAATGATAGTTTTGACATGCATTACGCTTATTTTGACACACATAAAATATCCAATATTTAGCATTTAACACGTCCGAGTACTTTCCGAGTACTCTAGTACTCCAAGTGCTCCCAACTCCCCACTCGGCCGACTATGGAGCGCCTAGCGATTTCTGTAACACCGAATAAACCCATTGTTTTCCTGTGACAATCACCTTAAGATGGGCGGGAGTAAAAATAATATCTATCATCCACCTGAATCAGACCTCATCTTTATAAGACATAAGCTCGGAAGAATTATGTCAAATAGAAAAGAGGATTCTCCAAAAACACAAAGAAATAGAATCCATGATGAAGGCACGATATTCATAAAGGAACAAAAACAAAGGAGATTTGATGGGGCCATATTCAAAAAATAGTCAATACCAAAGCCAACAACTGCCCCTAACCCCTTGCGAATATGAAGGCGATAGTCGTCCCTGTATCGGCCTCGCAGTGAAGGACTCCTTAACGCTTGTGAATTTCACACCAATGGTTTAGACCAGAGCGAGTCGACTCACACATTCTTTAACAAAATCCCGGAAAAGGTAAATAAGGATGGTTTCACCCTCCTACTTTTAGCTTAGGTTTCTTCCTTGCTGACAACCTTTTGCATTTTTGTATCTCTCGATGGAGCCTAAGGTACATTCGGCACTTCGGTGGTGTCCCAACCAGTAAGGAACCTCCCGATAAAACGAGTTCCTTACAAAACTTTGACAAAAATTCATAAAACCCTAAAAACACAGGCCGTACTCATCGCACACGGGGTCGTGTCCCATCTATTCTCTAAGCATGAGGGCATGTTAGATAAACACGGGGTCGTGTCTCCCTTGACATTGCTCGTGTGTCACTAACGAACAACATTCTCTGACTCGTTACAAGCGACACGAGGCCGTGTCGACGTGCTGTCACTTTCTATAAAGTCAGCCATGAGGAGAATGTTTAGACCCATTCCTAAACGACCAAGATACTTCCTGATCTCACACACATACCTGAAAAGGTAGGGTCTTAAATAAGGTTTCCTTAAACCTTCTTGTTCAACCTTCAATAACCTCCATTGAAGTTTGAAGCTTCAAGTTTCAAAGCTTCAATTGCTAGGTTAAGAGCATGTTTTTTTAGCCCAAATTTTTGCAAAACTATTATTTTATAACATTATTTGAAGTTATTTACATTCAGAAATGCAAAAAACCAAACAATTTTAACTTAATATCAAGGTTCTTAGGCTGAAATATCAGAGCTGTTGGAGCAGCACGAGGTCGTGTAACTTGTCTGTAACTCCAAACTTTAACGGTTTGTCGTGTTTAACTAACATGTCGAGGCAGGAAAGTGGTACGACTTCAACAAGCTCACAAAACAACTGAACAAGGAGAAGGCTTTCACTTAAAGCCACTCTAGTCCACTATGTTTGCGCCTTGCGAGAGTCCATTGAAGAAATGACAACGGTGGAGGAAGTCCCCGTTGACCAAGTGAACTACCTCACTCTAGCCCTAGAGGATAGCTTTAGGGAGATCAACCATCTTTATCAAAGGTTGAACATCTTGGTAATGCCCCCGATGAAACCATTTTTACCACAAGACAATTGGAACATCGCCCATGAGGTGATTAATCCTACTGGGTGGGATGAAATACCCTCGGAACCTTCCATCAACGCCTACATTGAGGTTCTGGTAGCCCCCGCTCCTCTTCCACAAGAGGAAATCGATTATGAGCCCTTCATCTTCTTTCTAAGGGATATTGAGGAAATGCTCAATGATATTTAGGGAGGCACGCCCGGGAAATAGCTCAAAGCCCTCCGAAACAAGTTTCGGGTTTTTGTAAATCTTTCATCTAATCCATCTAGGGAAGCGCTATTTGGTTTAAAAATCCTCAGGGTATTATCTATCTTAAGACCTAAATCTTTTCTTGTATTTTTATCTTTTTTTAGTTGTAATGATGGGTGAATTAATGGAATGAAACTTGGTATTTGAAAGCAAATTGCGAAATGATTTGAATAATAGCTAAAGGACGTTGAAACAGCATCCGATGCCTGTAAACAGGTGTCTCCCGATGAGAAATCTTCAAAACAGTAAGTATAGCATTTGGTCGTGTAAAGTAAGCATGCCCCCGTGCCTTAAGTCTATAAAAATAATTTTGCTTTTGGAACTGTGATACGTGGTCGAAAACCAATGTCTTATGATGTTTAAGTTTATGTTTTTACCTAACTTTTAGTCTCAAATGGCCTACTTTTAATTAGAATTGTGTTTTGTAGGGCTAATGGAGTTTAAGGAGCTATTTGGGAGCTATTCAGGCATCGGGAGTGAACGGGATCAACCAGGGATATGAGAAATGCAAAACAGGAAAACGGCATCCTACAGGGGGCATCGCCGACGGCCCTATGCACCCGCGTCGATGGGATTCGCGTAGGCCACACGTAAGAGCGTCAGCAGAAAAATGAGGTTTTTGGGGGCGTCAGCGACGCCACCTCCTTCTAGCCGACCGGGTTTACTTGTATTTTGCGAGTTTGAACGAGATATAACCTAATTTTTGGGTCTTTCAAAGGGAGTTACGCAATTTTGAACCTCTAGCACTATCATGGAGCCAAGAAACACCACCAACCTCATCCCAAATCCATCCGGATCGATCACAATCATCCAAATTCATTATGCGTTTTCACCTTCCTAACCCTAATCATCATCATTCTCATCATCCCACCAATCTGATCTCCATAACCATCCACCACAACCTTAACGTTCATCATACTCATCCTCAAGGCTTCAAGATGTTCGTGTTCGAGCTTCAATCATCCGGTGATCAAGTTCTATCATCCATGAGCAGTTGAATCTTTCGGGTTTCACCCCGGTGTAGACTTTTGTAAGATTCTAGGGTTTAAAAACTATTTTGAGACTTGATTTGTGACAAGTTTTGTTCTATGTTTTTGAAACCTATGATAATTGTCTTGTATTTCGAATTTGTGAATTGTCGAGTGAAGATTAAATTTGACTTTGCGAAATGTATATGTGCAATTATGCCTTGTCTAGGTTAGGATTTACATGTTCTTGGTAGCGAAGCGCATTGTGGTCCGTCGTTTACGACGTTGATAGCTCTTGGCACCTAAGCCACACGACACTAAATCCGTTAATCATATATGCAATTGAGTTAAGTCTAAAATATGTAGAAACCCTAGGTCTTCAATTACCGAATCAAGTGTGAACTGTAACTATTCACATTCTTGTACTTTCCTTATTTAGAAAGTGTAATCCTATTTCTAGTTATGGAAACTTGTATTTTTGTCCTATTCGTATTTCCTTTCCAAACTTTGTAAATTTGAGACGTTGATCATAATGAAATGCTTATTTTACCTATACTTATTATACTTGTAACCAATAATTCCAGTACATACTTACATGCAAATCATACTTATTAATATATGCAATACTTATACGTTACAAATTTGTGCTTAGAATACCTAAAAACCAGCTAAAATACGAAAACATAGCCTAAAACCATACTTTTGTGCAATCTGGATCACTTCGCACGAACTGACACTTTGCACCAATCTTGCTGTCAGCAACTTTTCGCCTATAAATAAGACCACACACTTTCACAACTTCAAACTTTTCATACACTCTCACTCTTAAATTTTTGGATTCTTGGCAAATTATTCTCAGCTTATAAGTGAGTTTTAGCTCACTACTTTCCTTACTTTCATAACTTCTTCATCTTTTTATTCTTTTTTTCCTTTGTACCAAGTGTGACCGCTGACTTAGTTCATCATCCTCACTAGGATTGGACTACGTTTCAGCAAGTGTGAGAACGTTGGGACCCTTGGCTACCCGAATTAAGCTCCACACCTCACTTGAACATTTTGTATATTTACTTTCTGTACATTCATGACCAACCGGGTAAATCAACGGTGTTGATTAACTTTGAGCTTTGGTGAATTATATAACGAGGTATTCATACCTCCTTTCTTGACATCTATGACATATCTAACAGACTAAGTATATAAATTATATAAAAAACGTATTTTCCTTATAAACTGGTCAGAATCATGACACTATCAAATATTGATTTAGTGTTGTGACCTCAGACTATCCTGTCTCGTTCCTAAAACTCCTCGTTCACAGAAATCAGTGTCGAAACGGGTGTTAAACGAGCAAAATCATGCCAGAAAATGTCACTTTGCACGAAGTGGACAGTCACCTCATACGAAGTGCAAGTCACTTCACACGAAGTGATGTTTTCTACGTTTTCGTTTCGTATTTTCTGAATCCTCGTCTGAATCATTCTTTAAACACAGTCTATTCACACACCTCTGTTTACCCCTTGTAGGGTAACTTCGGTATGCATCACCTCAACACTCCAACTCAACATCTCGCGGATTTCTTGGAAGCTTGCAAAACCGTGAGTATACTCGACCCGTTTACTTTTATCACTTTTGGGTGTAGTACATGTAAACTATCAAAATGACACAAACATGCTTATACTTAATCACAAACAATCCTTATCCATGCCTACGTGAAAAACTTGAATTCATACATGCTTATACTTAATATGTCTATACCATGTCATTAACATCGATCATGCCTCACTTAACATGTATATCGCTATATGATTAACGCACCACCCGTATTCGTGAGGTCATGTTAAGTAAATAAAACGGTCTAGTCATTGTTATGATTAGATTACGCTAGCGGTAAACTTTCGGTTGACACGTATAATTGCATGATAGTTTTGCCATGTTGGTCTTGAGTTTACATTTATGCATGAGGATTGGTTAAACATTTATATTATGCTATTAGTCAAACTTGTATACTTTCCAGTGCCTTGTGTGTTGAACTATGCTTTAACACGTATAGCAGGTGGTTAACGATGACGATCAATGGAATCTAGTAGGATGGACATAGAAACTCATCTTAATTTAGATTTATATATGATCGTGTTTCTAATTGAAATTTTGTATTTTGTTGCACATGTACTTGAAATCGATGTTGTATTTGTTTCCAAGCAATGTACTTGAATCTTAGTAATGAAATGGAATACTGTTCCTTTAAATACTTGTCATAATTTAGCGTTATGTTGACTCAAGCAATCTATTTACGTCCACTCCGATGATTCCACCATCGGTTGGAGTGTGACATGAACCTTGTTCCAAAGTATTGTTTTAAACCATCAATCAAGTTTATGAAAATCTCATTTAATCAAGTTTTCATAGTTAAGTAATAAGTAACAAACTTGTCGGTTTAATCCGACATCTCTTACAAACAAACTAATCGATTTCATAGCAAGCTTCATAAAAGTGTGACAACATAAAAAATCAATCACGTCCATACGTAAACCGCAACTCTTCATGGTTCAACCCCTTACTACAACCAATGCATTGCTAAGGGTAATTTGGGTATTATAAGTATTATCTTTGACTGGGATGTGACACTCCAATCAAATTTTGGCGCCGTTGCCAGGGAGTTCATGCGCTTTGTGTTTGGACTTTAGTTGATTTGTGTGATTATCTGTTTAGGTTCTTTGTTTCACTTGCTATATTCGCTTTCTTTGTTACGCGGGTGTGTTACTTGTGCATGTTGCAGGTAGTGCATGCATACGAGGAACTCCGGTAGGACCTCTCCGTTGGTGTTCGAACCGGAGGTTGAGCAGTTAGTGCGAAGAAACTTAGCCAACCAGTTAGTGGCAACACTTGTCTCTAATCCACCCAATACCAACTCACCATCTACACCATCTGTTGGGTCCGTTCCAATGAATCCTCAAAACTCCAACCAACACAACAACCAAGCCCAACACCAATTTCAATACCAAGCCTACCCTCACCCGAACTAAAACATCCAAAATAACCAACCGGGGGTGGTAGCAATTTGAGAACATCGACATCACCATTCTAAACATGTGGCCAAAACCCAAAAAACAACCAACGTACACCTACACCTCCATCTCAAAACCAAAACCGATAAAACCCATTACCACCAAATCTCAACAACTGAAATGTAAACGCCAACCATGGGGTTAACAAAAATTATTGCATTCCCACAAACGAAGCACAGTTTCTCAGTCTCGACAATTTGAGAAACAATATTTCCAACGATGCACCGTGTAGCATTCCCGGTTATCAATCACCAGAACATGTGAGGTTCATTCAGAATACTTAGATGATGGCGGGACGGGGGGGTTGAAGACGATATGTGGGGTGATGACAATGTGGGGAATTTATACAATGCTCGGGGGTTTAAGTATGAAGACATTGCCTACCAAAACGCCAATTATTTGGGGAACAACGAGGATTTTGGTTATGATTATGGTCGAAATGACGGTTATGGCAATAACTGTCAACCTGGAAACAACCAACGGAACCGGGATGAGGGGAATTATAATGACAATAACAATGTTAACCATAACCGGTTTACGCAATTCGGGGGTGGGGTCAACTAAGGTGGTAATCGAAGGGGCAATAATCAATCGGTCAATCAAGAAGTCAACGGTCCTCCACGACGTCAACCACATCAACAAGCCCCACAAGGTGTAAATGGTCGATTTAGACCGGTGGAAAATGACTCACCTATTGTACCCATACCTCGATGGAGTGGGGGTTTTGAATGTAAACCCAATTACATCAACATGCTACCCCACTTCAATGGTTGGACTAACGATGAGCCATATACTCAGTTGGCTAAATTCTCTGCCATATGTGGCACTATTGGGGGTCACGATTTTGCGTTAGAGGAAGTCAAGTTACGTTTGTTCCAATTCTCGTTGAAGGACAAGGCCAGGCAATGGTTCCTTATACTTCCTACGGATAGTATTCTTACTTGGGCCAAAATGCAACAAGTATTCCTTGACGAATACTATTCGATAACAAAGACCGATGACGCACAAGATGAGATTCTCTCGTTTTGTCAGCTATTAGGGGAGTTTTTACATGAGGCCCTTACTCGTTTAAAGGAGTTGGTTCAAAAATGCACGCGCCATCAAATTCCTAAATGGGAATTGTTGAAGCGTTTCGTACGGGGCTAGATGCGCAAGATCACAAGTACTTGGAATTGGCAAGTAATAGTACATTGTTGAATAACCACGATGAAGATGATTGGGAGTTTTTGGAAAGAATGAGCAAAAATTCTAAAGCGATTGCTATGGCTGACCGATCCAAAAAGCACCCCGTTTCCCGGTCTCTTCCCGATCTTGATTCGAGTGCTAAGGATCGAATCGACACATTAGAGCGGGAGTTGGCCCATATGAAGAAAAAAGATGTGGGGGCAATTAAGTTTGCGGTATGTGAGGATTATGGGGATATTGGTCATCGGACCGAGGAGTGCCAAGTGAATATGGCACAAGCCACTGAAGACGTGAATCAAGTGTATGGAGAACGGGAACAATACGACATGAACTCCAACACTTATCACTCGGGTTTTAGGAACCATCCTAACTTTAGGTATGGTAACGCTTCGAACCAAATGAACTCAAACTTCCAACCGGAAAGCCAAGGTGGAAATGGGTCATCGTATCAAAACCGACAAGGTGGTAACCAAGGGGGTTATGAACGTAACTATTACAACCAAGGAGGTGGTAACCAAGGGTATCAAAACGAGATAATAATTATCAATGGGGTTACAACCAAGGGGGTAATAGTAGCGGGTCGACAAATAATCAAGGTGGCAATGATGACTTAAATGCAAAGATGCATGCCATGTTGAATATGATGAAGGAGAAAAGGAAAGATAATGAGGTGTGAGATAACTTGCATGAGGCCTTGTCGAAACAAGTGGGCTAACTAGCCGAAGAAATGGCCAAATGCGAGGAAATAACAGTAGATTGCCTGACACCCCCGTGAACCCTAAGCATCAAAGGTCCAACTCGAAGAACACACGTGAAGTACTGATGAATAAAATTTCTTTACATTGTGATCGAGTCATTGATAACGGTCGAGTCACCACCACCCCAGTTTGTTGAAGGTGTGGTGGAAGATGCTAGTGATGAAGAGGTCGATGACGGCCAAACGAGTCAAAATAAAAATGTTTCTAAAAATGACAAGAATACCCCCGTTGTGACCATCCCCATCCCAAAGGCTAAGGAAATGGATGTGGAAGTTAATACCGACCCTTATCCCGGAGCCTTGTTGGGACCATATACGAAGGTGGTAATGAAAGGTGGCCCACATCAATAAAAGATGTGGGAAATATTCAAACAAGTAAAAATTAACTTCCAACTCTTAGGAATTCATAAGTTTCCTAAGAAACTTGACTTAACCGAAAATGTGAGTTCGATTCTTTCAAGTGCACTTCCACCAAAGTTGCAAGATACGGGGGCACCTATTATTTTAATACAAGTGGGTGAATTGAAAATGACTCGAGCACTTTACATCTTGGGGCGAGTATGAGTATCTTGTCGGGTAGTTTGTATGACCAATACGACTTTGGTGCACTCCAAGCGGTAAACACCACCATGGTGTTAGCCGATTTGACCCCCAAATTACCCCGTGGGATAGTCACGGATGTAATTGTCAAGGTCGAGGACTTTTACTATACAGTGGACTTTCTTTTACTCGATTATGTCTCTTTGGACCGAACTAAGCAACCAACAGTTATTCTCGGTTGACCATTTTTGGCAACATCTAATGCCGAAATTAATCGTAAAACGGGTACAGTCGACATGACTTTTGGTAACCTTCGGTTGCGGTTAAATGTGTTTTGGGGATTAACGAATCCTCTAGTTAACGACGAATACTACATGGCGGACGTTGTTGGCGAGTGTATACCTCTATGCGACATGGGTGTTAAAGAGGAAAACACAATAGAGGAGTGTTTTATGTTTTGAAAGGTTACAAATAGAGACGAATCGGAGCATAGATGAAGAGGAAAAGAAGTTAGAGATTTTGGTAATGAAGGAAGGAAGGCTTTTGTGGACTCACCAAGTGAAGAGTCTACCAGATAAAATAGATACCAAACTGAATCCTTCCTTGATAGAGCCTCCAACGGTGGAGTTGAAGGTGTTGCCCAAGTATCTCAAGTATGCTAATGTGGGTGAGGGCAACATACTCCCGGTCATCATTGCATCGAACTTGACCGAGGAGAAAGAGGAGAAGTTGATGGCAGTGTTGGTCACCAATAGGGCGGCTATTGGGTGGACCATAGTGGATTTGAAGGGAATTAGTCCCTCGGTGGTGATGCATAAGATCATTATGGAAGATGATGCAACTCCTTCTCATGACGCGCAAAGAAGGTTAAATCCGAACATGCGTGAAGTGGTCAAGAAGGAGGTACTGAAGTGGCTAGATGTGGGTATCAGTTATCCCATCTCGGATAGCCAATGGGTGAGCCCTACACAGGTCGTTCCCAAAAAGTCGGGCATTCAAGTCGTCGCTAATGACGCAGGTGAAGAGGTCGCCACACGGCCGGTAACCGGGTGGTGTATTTGTATTGATTATAGGAAGTTGAATTCCGCAACTTCCAAAGATCATTTCCCTTTACCATTTATTGACAAAATTATTGAGAAATTAGCGAGTCAACAATTTTATTGTTTCTTGGTTGGGTATTCAGGTTACAATCAAATTGCTATTCATCTAGAGGATCAAGCTAAGACCACGTTTACTTGCCCATATGGCACTTTCACATTTAGGCGAATGCCATTTGGGTTATGTAATGGCCCCGCCACCTTTCAAAGGTGCATGATGAGTATCTTCTCGAATATGGTAGGGGAATCCTTATAGATCTTTATGGATGATTTCTCATCTTTGGGTCGTCATTTGATGCTTGTTTAGACTAATTAGAAAAAGTTTTGAAAAGATGCGTTGAAACTAGTTTGGTCTTGAGTTGGGAAAAGAGACATTTTATAGTTCAAGAGGGGATTGTGTTGGGACACGTATGTCGATTCGTGGGATAGAGGTTCACCGTGCAAAGGTGCAAGTCATTCTACTTTGCCTTATCCCACGAGTGTTAATGGTGTTATATCATTCTTAGGTCATGCGGGTTTTTATAGGAGGTTCATTAAAGGGTTTAGTGACATCACCCAACCATTATGTACTTTGTTATTAAAGATCAACTGTTGACTTTAATAAATATTGTAAAAATGCCTTAAACATTTTTAAAGAACAGTTGGTTGAGGCCCCGCTCTTGCAATCACCGAATAGGTCTTTACAATTCGAAATCATGTGTGATGGAAGTGACTATGCAGTTGGGGCCGTATTGGGTTAAAGGGTAGAAAAGAAACCGGTTTCTATATACTACGCAAGTATGACTCTTTCGATGCTCATTTGAATTAAACAACTACCGAGAAAGAGCTACTCTCGGTGGTTTATGCATCAGATAAATTCCAGGCTTACATATGGGGTAACATTTTTATTATTTATTCTAACCATACTGTTGTCAGGTACCTCATGGAGAAGAAGGATGCTAAGCTGGGGTTGATTCGATGGGTGGCTTTAGCTACAGGAGTTTGACTTAGAGATACGAGACAAAAGGGTAGTGAGAATGTGGTCGCGGACCACTTGTCCCGATTGATGGTAGATGAGGGTTCTTCTCGTGTAGAGATCAACGAGACCTCCAAGATTAGCACATTTAAAATTTTTGGTATTACTTTGGTTTGCTAATATTGTTAATTATTTGGTGACAGGTGATTTACCGGCTCATTGGAATAGGTGGAGGAGATTGCATTTCCTCTCTCAGACCAAGTATTACACATTGGAAGAAGCGGATTTATTCAAGACATGTGCAGATCAAGTCGTGAGAATATGTGTACCAGACGACGAAATTTCGAGTGTTTTGACGCACTTGCATTCATTTGCTTATGGGGGCCATTTTAGTGGTCACAAAACTGGGCACAAAGTGCTCAATAGTGGGCTTTATTGGCAAACTATTTTTAATGACGCTTTTAACTTTGCTAAAATTTGAGTGTCACAAGTTGGGGGGTATTTCCAAGTGGGGTGAGATGCCCATGCAATCGATCCTCATTGTTGATATTTTTGATGTGTAGGGGATTGATTTCATGGTTCCATTCTCAAATTCGTACAGAAATTTGTACATTTTGGTGGCTGTCGACTATGTGTCTAAATGGGTCGAAGCGATTGCCACCAAAACGAACGACCATACCGCAATTTTTGTTCGAACGAATATTATTTCATGATTTGGGGTTCCCTGGGTTATCGTTAGTGATAGGAGATCTCATTTAACTTTGGCAAACTATTGAAACGGTATGGCTTTGACCATCGGATAGCTTCCCGTATCACCCGCAGAAGCGTGGTAAAGTGGAAGTGTCGAATAGGCAAAACAAAGAGATCTTGCAAAAGACCGTTCGATCGGGCCGTAAGGATTGGTCAAGGAATTTAAACGACGCCTTATGGGCTTATCGAATGGCACATAAAACACCTACCGGCACTACACCATACCGCTTAGTTTATGGTAAAAATTGTCACTTACCGGTTGAACTTGTTCATTGTGCATTTTGGGCTATTAAAGAAGTTAAAGTTAAGTATGATGATGCAGGTAAAGAATGCAAGTTGAAGCTTTGTGAGTTGGAAGAGCTTTGGGAAAAGGCATATGAGTGTGCTTCCAAGTACAAGGATGGCATGAAGTGAGAATACGATGCTAAATTGAAAATGAAGGAGTTTGTTGTGGGTCAAAAGGTTTGGCTCTACATCTTGAGGCTCAAGTGGATGGGCCCATTCGTTGTTACACGGGTAGGAAATTGGGAGATGTCACCGTTGAGGACCTGAAGGATGGGTCAAAGCAAACAGTCATCGGACATCGCCTTAAACCGTTTCTCAATGGTAATGAAGAGAAGATGATGCAAACACGGAGTTGGTAGGCTTCTAGGCAAGCATCCCAACCTTATGAGATCAACTAAGTATCGATAACATTTTATAGAGTCTTGTATATTTATATTGTTTTATTTCTTATTGTTCTTTGTTTTATCGTTTTAGTTTCGTATTAACCTCTTTGATGTGGGAAGTTCCGAATATCAAAGCGAGTCATGAAGATGTTAGGTATGTCTTAGATTTGTTATGTGTATTGGGGACAATACACGAGTTTTCGGGGGGTGGCAGGAATCGTTAACGATTGTTTGTTTTACACATAGAACCCATAAAAATTCACAAAACGTTTTTAATAATTTTTAGGAATTTTTCTAGCATAGGTCCCTTTTATAAAAGTTGCTCGTCTTCGCGTGTATTTTCCAAAAAAAAGAGGGGGCATCGGCGACGTGGTCAGGCCGTCATCGACGACCCTCAGGTGTTGGCGTCGGCAAGATTGGCGTAGACAGTCAGACTTGGCGTCTGTGGGTTTGGCAAGAAAGAGGGGGCGTCGACAACGCCACATCTACATCGTCGACGCGGCTTCAGTGGTCCAAACGCTTTCGAACCAATTCAATCGAACCCGTTAAAACAAGACCCGAACTTCATACCATCTGATCCTAAGTCTATCATAACCACAAAACACAACCTAAACCTTCATTCTTCACTTCATCTTCCTCACCATACCTTCAAAACCCTAAAACCTTCTTCTGATAACTATTTCAATTCTCCACCAAATGCATGAATATGATGTTGAACATTGTTGAGATCTTATGAATTTAGGATTAAACATGCAAAATTGATTTTTAGATGTTAAAGTTTTGCTATTTGTGAAGTTTTAAATTTGCTAGGTTACATCTAAAGGTTAATTGAAGTTCCACATTATAAATTATGCTTAAAATTTGAGTTGTTTTGATGATTGGAGGGTATATTGATTGTTCTGTTATTGTTTTACAGTTATGGCTAGCCGAAAGCGAACAAAGACCACAAACGAAGGAGCTTCTTCCACTAGTAGTGTAACGGTGAAGTGGCAACAACGGTGCAAATTACCGGATATCGAGGACAAGTTATATCAGCACAATTGGAACTGGTCTCGATATGATGATGAGAATTTTGGGGCACAATGGGATGAAGATTAAAGTAAGCCGTTATACCAATTCAACAACAAAAAACAGATGTTAAGTTATGGAGATATAAGATTATAAAGTGACGAATACGATAGACGAGGTTTGCGTCTGTGAACGGTTAGTAAATGTTGAAGAATTTCGACAAATTGGGATTACATAGAAATTTTAGAGATTGGGTTGGGAACGCGCATTTGATTGGTGTGAAGGTGCGACCCAAAGGGTTTACTTGAGTGACGGATTGGTTGGCAACTTTGCGACTTGACTTGATGGATTGCGTAGTTTTTCAAGAGCTACAGATCCGGTTAGCCTCATCGACTTGACTCTACCAAACTATATACCTGGCAGGTATGACCGGGACCACTTATCGTGTGAAGGAAAGATTCTACAAAGTATCTCGTTGGAGAATGTGATGGTTAGATTGGGAGACCGGGGAAAGGTCCGGATGTGGGATCTACGTGTTCTTTACGCACTACTTGTTTGGGAGTTGAAGCTAGTCATGGCGGCACATTGCCATGATGAACAAATGGGATACCAGGAATCAATTTAAACGAATGATCTCCCATATGTTCGGTTAACTAGTGCAATGACTGTACAACAAAATCGTCTTTCCGATAATTTACTCTGGGTAGTTAAAACCCTTGATGAGATCGATTTTGCGAAGTTGAGAAAAGGGTCATTTATTTGGGTTGATTCGGTTGGTGAGAAGATGAAAGTTGTGGATTGAGATGTGGGTTTCAGTTTGAGTACCCCAAAAGGGGTGATGATGAAGAGATGGGGGAAGGAAATGATGAAATAGAGGAAGAAGAAGACGGACATAGGCCCGCGAGGCAAAGGTTTGCTCGGCAGCACAATGAAGTGTCAAACACTGTGGCGTAGTTAATGGTCAATATGTGGAGAGCAACCTATGAGAGTTATAACCTTGGGATACAGGACACGTATGATAATGTGTTCGTAGTACTGGCTGAGGCGCGAAAGAGAGAAGATGGGAGGCTTAAGGCCAAGGATGAATGGAGAACTCAACAGCAAGAGTGTTGGGTGCTTGAGCAGTCCTATTGGGAACAACAAGAGTTGCAACGAGTACAAGAGTTGGCCCGAAGACAAGCTTGGGAACAAGAACACGAACGTCTTCGGGTGGAACATAACGCGTTAGAGGAAAGGCGGTGGAGAACATCAAGCATAGCTCAACAAATAGCTATTAACAACAACCAACTCCTACGGGACCAAGAGCGCCATCAAAGAGATCATGAGGCGGGTCGACCTTACCAACCATTCTCTCCTTGGACGAGATACGAGGACCTCCCAGTTCCCACCGGGCCTTCGGACCCGACTCCTGCTTGGCCCAAAGGAGTCACTTCAAGTTATGTCCCGCTACAATTTCAGCCACCGACCAAAGGGGAAAGGGGTCCCCTTGATGAGTTTCACGAGATGATGGAGGCCCTCACCGGATACCCTTACCAACCATACCCGCCAATTAACCCGAATGAACGCTGCCAGCGATTGGGAAAGGTATGCTTTTTGTTATTGTTGTACATTTTCTTCATTGTTTTAGTTATTTTTGTTTCTTCTATGTTTTTAGCTTCTAGTATTTTCTTTCTATTGCGTTTTTGCTTAGTAGTTAAATGAACGTTGTGAGTGTGTTCTCTATATAACTCTCATGAGACCTTCCTCGTTCTCCCGAGCTATCGGGATGTTTAAAGGGCTTGTTGCATACGCTAATGCAACCATGATTCCTACGAAAGTGAGTTAGGATTGTTGTTGTAAAATATTTTTCCACAAAATCAAAGTGAGATAACGAATAACTTGGTAATTCTTCTATAATAATTGTAAAAATGGATTAGCTAACGGGTGTTAAAAGCTTTCATTCCTACACATTAAGGACAATGTTGACCTCAAGTGTAGGGATGGGGAGAAAAATTTTAGATATTGACCCTTTCGTTTAAACTCTACACATTGAGGACAATGTTGACCTCAAGTGTAGTGATGGCGGAAAAAGTTCAAAATTTTTTTCAAAATGTCATTGTTTGAGTAATCTAAAAAGCACAAGTAACTAAGTTAGTGAGGGATGCCACAACCCATTTGGTCTTTTGTCATGGTCAAGTCCGAATTAGTAACATGACGGGTATTTAACGGGTGGTTATTTGGAAATAACCCTCTTAAGAAAACTAATATATTGTGCATATCACATATCATACCCCAGTTACGCGAGATTTTGAGCCACTTTAAAACATCATATATATATATATATATATATATATATGTATATATTTCTATGTTTGAGTGTGCCATTAGTCGCGTATTGTAGAACTTGCAACTTTTGATGCATTTGAGACTATAGACCGAATACGAGCACTAGAATGATTAAGGTATTAGGTAAACCTTTTTTTCTTTTTGCACCATTTATCTTATCATTACCCAAAAATCAATCAATTAGTAGCCAACTTTGAGCCTAAACCTTTCGTTTGACCAAACCATTTAGCCTTTGACCGTTAAACCTTTTTTATTTTTAATAAATGTAATGAAAATTCAATTTTAGGATTAGTTTGTTTGAAAAGTTGTAGTTTATTTACAAAAAATCGAAAAATTCAGAAAATATCATGAAAAATAGCAGAAAATCGTTGTGAAAAAGCACAAAATATGTGTTGTAGTTGGTTTAATAAAAGGCGAAAAATTTTGCCTCGAAGTTTGATATTCCTAGTTAGTTTGTTTGGTAGTCTTTATATTAAGAATCGAATTCTCATCACCTTAGCCACTTTTAAAATTTCCTATTCCAAACCCTTAGTCTAGCCCCGTTACAAATCTTAAAGACTTTTTAACTTGTGCTTAGCATGTCGTGGGAAGCCTATATGCGAGTACGTGTTCTAATCGGTTAGAGCAATTACTTAAAAAGTGCTAATGTATCACTATTAGCTAAATTTTAAACCGAGTGGAGAGAACATTGTGAGGGATATGTATGATATGTTAGTTTCAAGGGCGGGTTAATCTTTGTAACCATTTTGATGTGATTAATCGCTTTGCCATTAATATTTTGAAAATTGTGAAAATCAGGAACTGGGCATGAGATCAAACCTTAACTTTAGCTTGGAGAATGGGAAGCGTGTCTTTTATTCGCCCATGTGAAAATGAAAAGTAGATTTGCTGGAGGGCAAGCAAAAGACAAGTGTGGGGATGTGATACGTGGTCGAAAACTAATGAATTATGATGTTTAAGTTTATGTCTTTACATAACTTTTAGTCTCGAATGGCCTACTTTATATCAGAATTGTGTTTTGTAGGGCTAATGGAGCTTAAGAAGCTATTCGGAGCATCTGGAGCGAACATGATCAACCGGGGATGCGCGAAACGCAAAACAGGAAAATGGCACCATTAGGGGGTGTCGTCGACACCCTAGGGCAGTCGGCGATGCACCCACGTCAATGGGATTCTCGTAGGCAGCACGTTAGATCATCAGCAGAAAAATGAGGTTTCTGGGCGGCGTCGGCAACGCACGGGGCGTCGGCGACGCCACCTCCTGCTAGCTGACGGGGTTTTCTTGTATTTTGCCTTCCTAACCCTAATCACCATCATTCTCATCAGCCCACTAATCCGTTTTCCATAACCATCCACCACAACCCTAACCTTCATCATAGTCATCCTCAAGGCTTCAAGATGTTCGTGTTCGAGCTTCAATCATCCTGTGATCAAGTTCTATAATCCATGAGTGGCTAAATCTTTCGTGTTTCACCCTGGTATAGGTTTTTTTGTAAGATTCTAGGGATTAAACAATTGTGACAAGTTGTTTTATGTTTTTGAAACCTATGATACTTGTCTTCCATTTGTATTGAATTCGTGAATTGTCGAGTGATGATTAAATTTGACTTTGCGAAATGTTTATTTTCAATTATGCCTTCTCTAGGTAAGGATTTACATGTTTTTGGTAACGAAGTGCATTGTCGTCCGTCGTCCACGACGTTGATAACTCTTGGCACCTCAGCCACGTGACACTAAATCTGTTAATCATACATGCAATTGAGTTTAGTCTAAAACATGTAGAAACCCTAGGTCTTCAATTACCGAACCGGGTGTGAACCTTGTTCCAAAGTATTGTTCAAAACCATCAATCAAGTTTTCGTGAAAATCTCAAATTTAATCAAGTTTTTGTAGTTAAGTAATTAGTAAAAAACTTATCGGTTTAATTCGACATCTCTTTCAAACAAACAAATTAATCAATTCCATAGAAAGCTTCATAAAAAGTGTGACAACATCAAAAATCAATCACGTCCATACGCAAACCATAAACTCTTCTGGTTCACCCCTTATTACCACTAACGCATTGTTAAGGGTAATTTGGGTATTATAAGTATTATCTTTGACCGGGACGCGACACTCTGATCAAATGTTGGCGTTGTTGTCGGGGAGTTCATGCGCTTTGTGTTTGGACTTTAGTTGATTTCTGTGATTATTTGTTTAAGTGCTTTGTTTCACTTTGCTATATTCGCTTCCTTTCTTACTCGGGTGTGTTACATGTAGTGTATGCATACAAGGAACTCAGGTAGGACCTCTCTGTTAGTGTTCGAACCAGAGGTTGAGCGGATAGTGTGAAGAAACTTAGCCAAGCGGTTAGAGGCAACACTTGTATCTAATCCACCCAATACAACTTACCATCTACACCATCTGTTATGCCCGTTCCAATGGATCCTCAAAACTCCAACCAACACAACAATCAACCCCAACACAAATTTCAATACCAAGACCACCCTCGCCTGAACCAAAACATCCAAAATAACCAACCGGGGGGTGGTAGCAACTCGAGACCACCAACACCACTGTTCCAAACCTGTGGCCACAACCAAATAACAACCAACGTACACCCACACCTCCACCTCAAAACCAAAACCGACAAAACCCATTACCACCCAATCTCAACAACCAAAATGTTAACGCCAACCGTGGGGTTAACCAAAATCGTGGCATTCCCATGAACGAAGCCTAGTTTCTCAATCTCAATGATTTGAGAAACAATATACATGATGATGCACCGTATAGAGTTCCCAGTTATCAATCACCAGAACATGTGAGTGTTCATTCGGAATACTCGGGCGATCGCGGGAATTATGACGAGTGGGTTGAAGACGATGTGTGGGGTGATGACAATGTGGGGAATTTCTACAATGTTCGGGGGTTTGAGTATGAAGATCTAAGTCCAGTAAATCGGATCTAACAGGTATCGTAAGACTAATCGATTACGGAAATAAATATTAGAATGAAGAACAATCTTTGAATCAAACCAACTTGTATACACCAGAATAGTGTCTGATACAAGTTTTTCAATAATCACTGACTAACTCTCAAAACATTAACCTAATACATGTATTTATACTAATCATATAGCCCACTAGTTACAACCCTAGGCCCATGAGACACTAGGAAGCCCTAAACCCTTTAATAAGCCCAAATGTAGCACTAATGTGTAAACCTTCAATTATAAGCCCAAAAATCTCCCCCTAGGTTTACAACATTAGGCCTCTAGTCCTTAGTTAGCGCATCAACTCCCAATCTTCCAGCAATTATTCTAGCCACAGCAGCCGTCCAGTCTTTAGCACAAACTTAATACAATTCTGGCGTTCGAATTTGATTTGCAGCAAGAACTTGCAAATCTTCATTGTGAAAACTCACCAGATCAACCACATCATTTACTCGAAATGCCTTCACTTTTGTAACAATTGCCACACTCCCAACCTTAGGATCATACAACCAGAAATTAAAGTTCTTCAGAATTCCTTTGGAAAATGTCGGAGCAACCGGTATGACAAGTTCTTTATCTGTTGGAGGCCACATAACTGATTTAAACCGCCTCCCAGTTCTTGTATCATGAACCCCCTTTGCCGCTCGTAAATATGGCTCAGCCGTTTTCATCGTCTTAAAACTAGTCTTCACTTCTTGCTCCAAGCGTTTGAAAAACCTCCAACTAGGACCACCTTCTGTAGTATTGTCGTCAGTGTAAGGAGCTCTCAACAAATCAGTCAACGCAACCTTTGTCCAGTTTCAAATTGAGATTCCTTTGAATAATATTCACGAGTACCATTCTGCCTGACGATAAGCCACATATTCTTCACATGATCATACATCCAACTGACGACTCTCGACTTGTTTCCTACTTTGCTGTAATAACTAGAACCGAGTACCATGACATATCTCTCAGATTGGTTAGAAGGATCCTTCAATTGAAATTTCTCATCAAGTGGATTGACGTATACGTTTTTCATCAGAACCATCTGCTCTTTCTTTTGAGCCGTAGAACGTTTCTGACTCGCGGTGTACTTCTTCCTTGGATCACGTAGATAATCATCCGACCCTGCTTGACGATCAGAAGATAACTATTCAGCAGCTATTCTATCGGCTTCACTTTGTTCGGCTGCTCTCTGCTCGGTTGCTCTATGACGATGTTCAATATTCATTAGATCATCGGCTGGATCAGAAAATTCTCGACCAAACTTGTTCTCTAACTTTGCCTTCAAATTAAAAACAAAAGTCATCAACATAGTAACATCTCCTTGCAACTAATCAATCGTCTGGTCCCTGACGTCTATGCGTGTCTGCAATGAAGCAATCTGAGCATCTTTAAGGACAACTTCCTGTTCAAGCACGATCACCCTCCTTTTCAAATCAATAACATCAACATCTACACCTTCGTCATCACTATCCAAACCACTTAACTCAAAGGCTCGTTTCCCTGATCTCCTTGAATATTCCGTATCATCACCTTAACACCACCTGAATCACTACCACCTTCGCAAGATCCTCCGGCACCCATTGAGCTACCATCAAAATCCATCATTTGTAATACAGAATCCGGTAGAACAGAGACACAATGGAATGTGTAGCAATGTGAGCAACTGTTGGTTCAACAGAAATAGTAGTGTCGATCATCGGAGCATCCAACGACACAGTAACTGAAGATGTTACAGGTGTAGATTCTTCAGCAACACTACCAACATGAACCTCAGAATGAATTGGTTCTTTAACAACCTCCATCCAACGTCTCTTTATCAATGGTAATTCTTCTTCGTCAATCTCTTCTTTAGACTCAACCATACCAACCGGAATATCAATAGAAGGTATCACAAGAGGAGGATCACCTTGTCGCTCTTGTAGCTATTTCAAGTGTGCAATAAGAGCTTCTAGATTCTCTGTAGTAAGTTCTGCCAATACTGGAGTCAAATTAGCATTAAAATCTGTAATATCATCCAAGAAAGCTTGTTCCTTATCTGTATCAGCATCAGTAATCAGATCCTCAACTTCAACCTCTTTCTCCTTCATCGGTATATCATGTTCCTCAGCTACCATAGCATTAACTGGCTTAGGTGCTGGGATGTCCTGTCCAATCACCTCAGCAAACCTTCCGAACTTCTTCAATGGTATGTGACCAAGAAAACAGTCTTTGATGTTGATCGATTTTTTTTCATAGTTCCAAAAATAGTCGGTCCCATCGGCTTCATTTTCAACAGATTAGCATCAGAAGCATCCTTGGTCAAATCAGGGTACCGAGCATCCAAAATCAATTGTACAAACCGCGGATATAATAGAAACATTCTCTTCTTCGATTGTTCCAATATCTTCTTCATATTCTCGAAAATATAACCGAAGAAGTTATATTTCCAATCTATAACTAGAGACACAATCGCTGAAGTTTGGGTTTGATTAGGTTGATCTAATCCTCCCTTGTTCTCAGAAATACATTGTATAAACACATGCACCAACAATCTCCAGTAAGCAGGAAACATTTTCTTGAGCAAAGGCGGATACGTTCCCTCGTTTTCTCCTTCGCATATAAAGTCGGATATCAGCAAACTGAAATACTTTGCGAACACAGGCTTCATTCACCAAAATCTCTTTTCCCTGAATCTATGAACTGATGTAAGGCCTCCCATCAGTGCCTCTCAAATGGAATCTAGCTCTCTTCCAAAAAGTGTGCACAAGATCTCGATAACTAATGGGTTGGCTCGAAGGGCGTATGCAATCTTGCACTCATTTAACCAAGCCATCATGGATCTAAACTCCTGGAAAAATTCCGCTGGCGGATCTGATAAATATCCTGCTTGGTTGTGAAATTGTTCCTCCACCAGCATAACCACATCAAATGCTTCTTCTGCCATTTCTGTCAGAAATAATAACCAAGTTAACAAAGCTAACTAACAGAAATTAAGAGGGTTCAGAGTTAAGGTTCAACAAAACTTGGACGGTTCAAACATATTTAAAAGGTTCAATTATTTAGAAAGGTTCAAAACAGTTTAGAGGTTCAATCATTTGAAAAGGTTCAAGATAGCTCAAAGGTTCAGACATTGGTAACCGGATTCAAAACAGTTCAACAGAAATCCGAATGAACCTTTCATCAATCCGGATGGACATCATCCTAGATTAAATCCGAGTTCATTCAATTCGGTTGAATATCCATCCGGAATGAAATCCGAAATAACAGTTAGTTTGAAGATCAATCCGAAATGCTATCCGAATTGCATGAATATTTGAAGATTATCATATAATTTTATAATTAAGAAGCATTTTATACCTAACTCGGATGAAATTTAAGATAAAATCCGAATTGGAAGATGAACAGTGAATTCGGAGATGAACAGAGGATTTCGGAAAACTTATGTGAATGATCCGAAATGTAACTCTGATTCATTTATATACTATTCCGGAATGGGCTTGGGCCTAAAACCTTTGGACCCAAGTCAATCCGAAATCCATCATCCGGATTAACAAACAATCCAGATTAGGCTTATGTTAGGCCCAATCCGGAACAATGAATTGTCAGTGGGCCTATCCGGGAAGGGTTTGAAAGCCCAATCCAGAACAGTACCACCATTATCCCATACTTGTTCAATTTTAAGACTTTCAAAAATTCTATTGGATTGGCCCAATTTCAAAACTTAGCAGACCAGTCTAATATCCATTGACAGAAAATATCTAACCAAAAATCAACAATTTAACTAACCAAGCATCCAACCACTCTTTACCAACTACAAAAGCAAGTAAAATATTTAAACAAAAACACAAACACAGCCTTGCTATGGGATCAAATCGTTTTTAAAGTGACTAAGGAACATTTTTCAATGTGAGCTGGGTCAGACTGGTCTAAGCAATTGCCAATATACTTGTCCATTTAAACCTAAAGCTCAACCTTCTAGTTCTAGCTTAATGATATGCTTAAGGTAGTATTATACTATGATACCCGTGTGTCCCATACCATGACATACCCTCGCGATCAAGGTAAGCACAACGATTCATCGTAGCCGGTGTGTATACTGAGATCATCCTTTATCTTTTACAATATCAGACTATTGTTGAACAGGTCAGTACTTTCGTACAGTAGAGTGACCAATAGTATTTGACGAGGGTTAGGCAGATACCTTAAGTGGTATGTTTGAATTCCTGGAATATTCTCATAATGAGAGTTCCTTCCTTTTAAGGTTTTGGCCCTTCTATTTTGGCTCTTTTTAAAGATATCCTGACTGTGCCTAGGTCTGCATATAATCTGGACGCAATAGAAGGGCAGCCAAGATATCCCCGGATGACTCAACAGCATAAAGGCCCGAAACCTCAGGCGTTGGCTATCTATCAACGCAGGATTTAAGACCATGAAATCATACGCCTATAGTGTATGACCCATTGAATATATAGTTCTTTATGTTTATATCATTTGGCTTACACTATCCAGTTGAGATCTAGACCTATCAACATATCACCTTCGTTTCAAGTCTTTCCCGCTACAACACCTTACATGTGTTAGTCAAAACCTTTATCACGAGAAAGTATTTCATTTCCCAATCATTGAAAAAACCCTTTGAAACTAAAAATTATTTTTTATTTTATTTTACTTTTTATTTTTCTTTTATAAAATTTCTCCCCCTAAATTTGTGCATACACATGAACAAATATACGAAGCAAACACAAATAAAGGAAAGAAAACAAACTAAACAAAAAAGATAGAGGATGCTCAGTTAGAAAAACGGATCATTTTGAGAAGATCCACAAGCACTTAAAAAAGCGTGTTGCTAACAAGTTTCGTGAACAAATCCGCCACGCTTGCATCGGTGTAGATTTGCTCAAGTTTAACGAGACCTTTTCATAGTAATCACGAATAAAATGAACTTTGATATTTATGTGCTTGGTTTTGGAGTGAAAAATAGGGTTTTTGACAATTTGGACAGCGGCATCATTATCAAAATAAATTGTTGTGTTTAGATAAGTCAAGCCATAATCGCAAGCTGGTGTTGCATCCATAGAACCTGGGAGCAGCAAGCTGATGCTGCGACATATTCTGCTTTCTCTGTAGAAAGCGAAACTGCCTGCTTGCTTCTTGCATTGCCAAGAGATTAATCGATCTCCCAAGAATTGGCATCCAGCTGAAGTTGATCGCATATCCCTGTATGTACCTCCAAGATTACTAACAGAGAAAGCATACAGTTCAAATTCGAAATTTTTAGGATACCGGAGGCCTAGTGACGGTGCCCCTTTGAGATACCTAAATATTCTTTTAACAGCATGTAAATGAGAGAGTTTAGGAGTAGCCTGATATCAAGCACACTGGCAGACGACAAACATGATATCTAGCAGAGTTGCAATGAGGTACATGAGTGAGTCAATCATAGACCGGTACATGGTTGGATTGACAGGCGTTTCTTCAACGTCTTCATTTAGCAAAGGTCGTTCAGCAATAGGTGAAGCTGTAGGCTTTGAATATGTAAGCTTGAATTTTGCAAGAATGTCATTGACATATTTTCCTTGATGGATCAAGATTCCTTGCGGGATTTGACGAACTTGAAGTCCCAAAAACGTAGTCATCTCCCCAAGTGAGCTCATCTCAAATTTCTTCTTCATGACCTCTTCAAATTCCCGACACAGACCATCATCCGTAGAACCAAAAATAATATCATTGACGTAAATTTGAACAAGAATGATGTCCTTGTCCACATGTTTGATGAACAAAGTTTGATCAATGGTTCCCCGAATATATCCATGAGCAAGCAAATGCTTTGTTAGAGTTACGTACCACACGCGAGGCGCTTGATGCAATCCATACAAAGCTTTGTCCAATTTGTATGCATAATTTGGCTTGTTAGGATCAGTTAAACCCGGTGGTTTGCCACGTATATCTCCTCTTTCACCATGTCGTAGAGAAAAGCAGTCTTGATATCCATTTGATAGACAATGAAGTCCATGTAAGATGCATATGCCAAGAAAATGCGAATAGCCTCCAATCGAGTTACAGGTGCATAAACCTCATCATAGTTCAACCCTCCGATCTAACGGAAAACCTAACAACCAGTCAAGATTTGTTCCTAACAATAACCCCAGTGTCATCTTGTTTATTGCGAAATACCCAACGAGTTCCAAGAGCATGTTTTCCTTGTGGAAGCTTCACCAATTGTCATACCCCAAGCTTCTCAAACTGATTGAGTTCTTCATGCATAGCGTCAAGGCGACATCAATGCTTTTAGGTTCAATTTGTGAGATAAAGCAAGAGTAGATGCAAGTATTGATATCCCCTGATTGACTGCGAGTTCGAACTACAGCAATAACAGGACCAATAACACTTTCAATTGGATGATCGTGCTGTAGACGTTGTGGTATCGGCATAGCTGGGACAAGGAGATCTGTTTGCAAGTTTGTAATGCTTGGTGAGGCAACTCCAGTGACTCCCCCTCATTAGTTGCACCAGTGGGAGTGTTGACTGATGAATCAACAGAACATTCTGGTGGTGTAGGCTCAGGAAACAGAGATGAGCCTAAGACACAAGAGGTGTAGGCCCTTCATTTTCCACAGGAGGTTCTGTGTTTGGAACCTCAACTTCAGGGAACCATCCTGAGGGATCTGTTCAGAAGCCGTTTCCTGATTCTGCAATACTGGTGAAGGTGTAGATATAGCTTCATTGAATCGAGGTGGATCCACACTCAGTTGCTTAAAAGACTCTTGCAGTTGTTCAGCATCGTCATCATCCTCAGTTAAGATAGGCAATGTTGGAAGGTCAGAAGTTTTGCTGTACCTGCAGTCACATTAGAAGAGACATCAACATATTTAAACAAAGAGGAATAATCATAAACCCAGTTAGGATCAATGTGTGCGTCCTTGGGATTCTCCTCCAGCCAACCCACATTGTAGGTTTCAGCTACCATTTTCTTGATCTTGTTATAGACACGATAGGAAATATTTTTAGAATATCCGACAAAAATGCATGGATCCCCGCGTGATTCAAATTTTCTCTTAGCATCCATGAGCAGAAGAACACAAGGACATCCGAACTTGCAGAAATGCTTGATTGAAGGTTTGGGACCTTCAACCACTTCGTACGGCATTTTCATGTGCCTTTTGTTGATCAGGGCATGATTCTGAATATAACAGGCGGTATTGACTGCTTCTGCCCAGAAAATGAGAGGTAGTTCATATTCGATCAACATAGTACGTGCAGCTTCAATTAGTGTTCAGTTCCTGCATTCTACAACCCCATTTTGTTGAGGACTTCTTGCTGCACTGAACTGTCGATCAATACCCTTGGAGGAGCAGAAATAATTTAAGGTAACGTTCTTAAACATTGTTCCATTATCACAACGAATAGCCTTCATGGTGGTAGTCTGCCTGGATTTCCATAAGTGTGATGAACTGTTTGACTAACTCAGCGGTTTCACTCTTTTGTGCCAAGAAAAAGACCCAAGTGAATCGAGAGTAGTCGTCAATGATAACCAGACAGTATGCCTTCCCGCTAATGCTCAGAATATTTTTCAGGCCAAAAAGGTCCATATGAAGCAATTCTAAGACTTTTGACGTGGAGGGTGCGGGTTTAGAGTTGTGCGGCTGTCGATGTTGTTTCCCACGAGCACACGATTCACACTTTTCAATCTGCATAAAATCCCGAACCGGTAGATATTTGACTAAACCACCTTTTATAAGTTCTTCATGTTGATATGTCCGAGTCGACTGTGTCATAACATTGCATCGTGCTCAGCAGTCGATGAGAACAGGCAGGTAAGTTGTCGGTTGGTGCTTTGTTCATGTCGATGACATATGCATTTCCTTTTCATGCCGCTTTGAGAAGAATCCATTCATCTGGAATGATGAGGCCTGGTTTCAGTACATAACACCCTTTCTTGGTAAAGAGAACATCCATATGATTATCACAGAGCTGAGTCACACTCAAGAGACTATGCTTCAACTTTGGAACATAATTCACATTCTTGAAACTGAGAGCTTCATTGCACACTGTTCCTCTTATAGTGATCTTTCCTGTTTCACCACCTGCAAAGGAGACAAACCCGCCATCGAAAAACTAAATGTCATTCAACTGCGAGATGTCCCAATCATGTGCCTGGAACAACCACTGTCGATATACCAGACTCTGACGAGAGTTCACCAGAGCTATTCTTATACATTTCAACAGGTTTTAGTTAGAAACTGCAACCTAGGCCATTGACGATCTGGGCATGCCATGTGCATCAACATAAGTAACCTCACGAAAAATTAAATTAGTTGAGGATTAGGTCGATGATGCTCTTGATTTGTCTGATTTTAGGGCAGAAGACTGAATCTTGGTCAAGATCTTAGGCCTCCAGGTTAGCGAGTCAGACTTCTGCACAGTCCTTAGAGTGCTAGAAGGATTCAGAGAACCTGAAGGTCTCTAGAGATTTGTAAGTTTGTTTCTTGGCCATGTTCCAGTCTTGATCAGAAGGCTTAGCTGTAGCAAATCGAGCCTGATATAGGCAATTAGGCGTAAAAGCTTTTTGACAATTTCGCGCAATATGCCCGGGAAATCCACAGTTGAAACAGGTCTGCCTCTTCTGGAAGAAAATAGTCCGTTCAGCTTGGGAAATTCTAGGCAATTTGTCTGTCAGTTTCTTGCTTTTTGGTACTAACGGCTGGTGCAAGGGTTTGGTCTTTGTGTTGCATGCGCACAACCATCAGCACACTTGTAAGTTTTATGATTTTAATTAGTCAATTTGGAGTTGGTAGACTTAGGCATAAATTAAACTGATTTCTATTCAGCTTGTTGCTTAACATATTCAGTTTAGGGTTGCTGAGTCAATTTCATAGAATGAGGAACTGACTCAGCAGTAGCCTTTTCATTTTTCTGAGACGCCAGTTTGGTTTTCCTCTTTTTGGATCTACGTGTTCTCCGTTTCTTATTATTGATTTTCAAACCATTTTGTGTGGCAGATTCTGCAGAAGAGACAGGTGATTCAGCAAGGACATCCTTTTCTGAACTGGCAAAAGATGAGCTTGAAGCATTAAAAGCAGGAGAATCTCTAAATTTTGAAAAGTTTGAGATTCCAATTCAGATTCAGATTCAAGTTTTTTATTTGAATCTGCAGGAAGAGAATGCTCATTGTCTGTCATTTTAGAATCAATCCATCATTCTGTGTTTGAAGAAGCTGATTCGCCTGATTCTTCTCGTACTATGCTAGTAGCATTCTTCACAGGTTCAATTGTTTGGTTGGTTTCTTCACCGTCATCCCTAGGATTAGCATCAATAGATGGTATTCCTGAGAAGAAATTCCAGTCTCTTCAGTAAGAACTGAAGAAACCGTATCACCTATCGATGTTGTACCGGTAGCAAAATTTATGTTTTCATCACAAGAGTTATCACATTTATCATCATCATTAGATAAAAAACAGAATTGAAACCATCTACGTTATCAACACAACCAACACTGTCTGAGAATTTAAATTGTTCAGCAAGAAAGTGATTCAAAATGTTAAAAGCAGGTTTATAAAAATCATAATCAGCAGCCAAATTGTCTGAATTGGAATTCAGACGTTCTTCTTGATCACCATCTGTAATATTCCTCAACTAATATTTCGTCTGCACATGAGGTAGAAACGTTAGTAGTGTTCCCTAAGTCAGTTTCAGAAGAATTTTCACTTTTTGATTCTGTGGGTGATGTTGCTGACTCTGTCTTAGGCATCATTTTCTCTAAATCATCTGAACTACAAGATGGATGGTCACCAGATTCGTGTGAAAATGGTGTGGAAGTAAAGAAAACATCATCCCTCTGAGTTCAGTTGGCTTCGAGAACTTTGGGTAATAGGGCTTCCACGGTTTTGAAAGATAATCTGATGGTTTACCATACATCATATTTTCTACATTTTCTAGTTCAGCCTCAGATTCAGGCATTCTTGTATAGTTATGATTATATGGTGGAGGAGCCCTATTGTACCCAAGGCCTTTTATATAATTTTTCTGATAATTAACCTATAGATCACACAAGTCTTGACCAGCTTGCTGGAAGTTTCAAATTTTTTAATATTTATTTCATTTTCTTGAAACTTCCCTGTCAAGGAATTTAGCTTGGCTAAAGTTGCTTGAAGTTCTACGTTCTTTTCAGCTAATTTTAGCTTATCGTCGTATACCCAGCATTGATGTTGGTTCAAGTCAAGCTTTAGCTGAGCTATGTCTTGTTTTTGTGCTTCGACCTTTTCCATAAGAAGCTTGTTCTTATGTTTAAGGGCGATGTTCTGTGATGTAGCTTGTTGATATTCAGCTACAAGAGTTGATATGGACGCGCATTTGTGATATTTTAAAACGGTAACTATCCGAATAGAGAATGCGATTTACCGTTTCTGAAAGATCAGGTGTCTCAGTTGTCTGCGCCATCATGCAGTGATTGCTGTTCTTGGAAAGATTTATAGTCTCATCTGAGCTGCAGCATCTGCCTAGTTGAATCCTTCGTGCTGCTGTGCCACCAAAGCTGTTGATTTCCCTCCAGAGCTGCTTGAGGAACTTGTAGTAGACTTTGAAGGAGAGACTGGCATGAGTTGTTTGTCACTGCTCTATATGTCTGCTACTCTGGATGAGACGTATCCAGATGGCGGCTTCTTGCATTCCCGTGCAAAATATGCTGGCTCATGACATCTATAACACTTGAGCTTATCTTTTGTTAGCACAGTCTTCAGATTTGACAATGGTTGCCTCCCGTACTTCTTTTGAAATTTGTTGATGCGGAAAGCAGCCATTGCAAAATTCCAGGACACGTCGATCTCGTCCAAATCCTCCTCCATTATTTGATCTATTTCAGTTGGAAGAATAGATGGGGGAGTCAGGTCACCTGCTAAAAAGGCATTTAAACTGTTAATCATTGAGGCAGCTATGGCCAATTTCTCCTCATTTCTTTAGTAAGAAAGGCAGAATTTGACACAGCTTGAGTAGGGGCAGGTGTAGGAGCAACAGATTGAGGGATACCGCCTTGTTGAGCTATAGCAGGAATGGTGGGACTATACACCATGTTAGGATACTGAGCATGATATTGTGTCTGAACCTGCGCTGCAGAAATCATAGTAGGAGTCTGAGAGTGAAGACCATAGACATACTGGGTCTTCTGTGGTGAGGCGGGAGGACTGTACACCAAGTTTGAGCTACCCGGTGTGTGAGAACTTCCTTGCAAAGGTCTGTAAACAAGATTTTGTGATATTAATGTTGCATTTTGCCCTGTAATACCAGCCGCCATCAGACTGCTTTGATGATTGATGTCTCTCTGCTTATTGTCTATCTCACAAGATTTAATAGTTTCAATATTTCTGTGAGAGTGACATCATTCAGATTTTTTGTCTTCTTGATCATTCCAACATCAGCATCCCAACTCTTTAGTAACAAATTTAACAGCTATATGTTCATGGCACTGTTGTAAGAGTGATTTCGGCTGAAATCATTTGAGAAACGAGCTTCACATATCTTCTGATCTGGTTCTCAATGATTTCCCCATAAATATGGTTAAACGGGTTGAATTGTTGATTCAGCTAATTAACTCTGCTTGCCTTCATATCAGCGTTGCCCTCATAAAGATTTTGCAATTCACTCCACACTTCTTTAGTTGTCTTGCAATTTCTGACAACTATAGAAATGTCAGGTCCAAGTGCCATTGTTAGCACAGCTGAAGCCTTTTCATCTTCTTCAATAATTTTCACATCTTCGGGAGTCCACAAATGACTTGGTTTTGGAATCTTTGTATCTGGATCTTCAGCGGTACTGTAAACGATTGTTCGTGGACCATTCATAATGCATCTCCAAACCCTAGGCTCTTTGGCTTTGCAGTACTGCTCAAATCTGAACTTCCACTCATAGTATTCATCTCCGTATAACAAACGAGGCACCTTAGTTGAAGTGCCAATAACTTGATCTAATTCTTGATGAAGGGCAAGAGTCTGTGATTGTAGTGCAGCCAAGGTGCAATGGTCAAATCTTGAGTGGTCATATAAGTGTTCATCATCGTTAACGTTATTAAAATTACCAAGTAAATTAAATTAAAGTTAATTTGAAATTCTTATAGTGAACAGTGATCCGAAAATGAGTCCAAGATAAACAGGTCCAAGATGAGTCCGAGATAGACAGTTCCGAGATAGACAAATTTGAAATGAGTATGAGATAAATATCCGGAAAGCAATGAAGTGATCCGGAATGAAAATTGATCCGGAATGAATATTGATCCGGAATGAAGATTGATCCGGAATAAACTTGATCCGAAATGAAGATTGATCTGGAATGAAACTGATCCGGAATGAACTTGATTCGGAATGAACTTGATCCGAGATAAGAGTCCTTACCCGAATACAACAGTAATCCGAATTTCCTGCAACAGATAAACACAAACAATTTGAACAGTAATCCTTATCCGGAATATGAGCAATCCGGATAAGGTTGTTGAGAATATCGAGGAACAGTAGTCCTCTGATATGGATAATCTCCTTCGTGTTCTTCAGGATTTCAGCAGTACCCAATCTGAAACACTTGAATCTTCTTCGTGTTCTTCGGAATCCGCAATAGTGCCGAATCCGAAATCCTTGAGTCTTCTACGTGTTCTTCGGAATAGTAGCACGAATCTTCAATTCTGAACACTAGCATGAATCTTCAATTCTAAACAGTAGCACGAATCTTCAATTCTGAACAGTTCTTCGATCTGTGATACCTAGAGCCTGTATTGTACAGCAGGCTCTTATACCAATTGTAAGTCAGTAAATCGGAACTAACAGTTATCGTAAGACTAATCGATTGCGGAAATAAAGATTAGAATGAAGAACAATCTTTGAATCAAACCAACTTGTATACACGAGAATAGTGTCTGATACAAGTTTTTCAATAATCACTGACTAACTCTCAAAACATTAACCTAATACATGTATTTATACTAATCATATAGCCCACTAGTTACAACCCTAGGCCCAAGAGACACTAGGAAGCCCTAAACCCTTTAATAAGCCCAAATGTAGCACTAATGTGTAAACCTTCAATTATAAGCCCAACAGAAGACATTGGCTACGAAAACGCTAATTATCAGGGGAACAACGAGGATTTTGGGTATGATTATGGTCAAAATGACGGTTACGACAATAACTGTTAATCTGAAACAACCAACCGAACCGGGATGGGGGGAATTATAATGACAACAACAATATTAACCGTAACCAGTTTCTGCAATTCGTGGGTGGGGCAACCAATGTGGTAAGGTGGTGATTGAAGGGGCAATAATTGACCGGTCAGTCAAGAACTCAACGGTCCTCCACGACGTCAATTGCATCAACAAGCCCCACTAGGTGTAAATGGTCGATTTAGACTTGCGGTCACCAAAAACGACTCACCCATTGTACCTACACCTCGAGGGAGAAAGGCTTTTGATTGTAAACCCAATTACATTAACATCCTACCCCACTTCAATGGTAGGACTAATGATGAGATCTATACTCGGAATTCTTCGCCATATGTGACGCTATTGGGGGTCACGATTTTGCATATGAGGAAGTGAAGTTATGTTTGTTCCAATTCTCGTTGAAGGACAAGGCCAAGCAGTGGTTCCTTACACTTCCTACGAATTGTATTCATACTTGGGCCAAAATGCAACAAGTATTCCTTGACGAATACTATTTGATAGCGAAGACCAATGATGCACGGGATGAGATTCGGTCATTTCGTAAGTTATCGGGGGAGTTGTTACATGAGGCCCTTACTCGTTTCAAGGAGTTGGTTTGAAAATGCATGCACCATCAAATTCGTAGATGGGAATTGTTGAAGTGTTTTGTACGGATGCGGAAGATCACAAGTACTTGCAATCGGCAAGTAATGGTACATTGTTGAATAACCACGAGGAAGATGATTGGTTGTTTTTGGAAAGAATGAGCAAAAATTCTAAAGCGGTTGCGATGGCAGACCAATCCAAAAAGCACCCCGTATCTCGGTCTCTTCCTGATCTTGATTCTTCGCTTGCTAAGGATCGAATCGCCACATTAGAGCGGGAGTTGGCCCGTATGAAGAAAAACATATGTGGGAGTGGTTTAGTTTGCGGTATGTGGTCATCTGACCGAGGAGTGCCAAGTAAATATGGCACAAGCCACCGAAGAGGTCAATCAAGTGTATGGAGCACGTAAGCAATACGACATGAACTCCAATACTTATCACCTGGGTTTGAGGAACCATTCTAACTTTAGGTATGATAACGCTTCGAACCAAATGAACCCAAACTTCCAACCGGGAAGTCAAGGTGGGTCATCGTATCAAAACTGACAAGGGGTAATCATGTAGGTTATCAACGCAACAATTAAAACCAAGGAGGTGGTAACTAAGGGTATCAAAACCGTTATAATAATTATCAATAGGGTTACAACCAAGGGGGTAATAGTAGCCGGTCAACAAATAATCAAGGTAGCGGTGATGACTTAAATGCAAACATGGACGCCATGTTGAATATGATGAAGGAGAAAAGGAAAGAGAATAAGGTGTGAGATAAGTCGCACAAGGCCTTGTCGAAATAATTGGGCAACTAGCCGAAGAAATGGCCCAAATGCGAGGAAATGGCGGAAGATTGCTAAGTGACACCACCGTGAATGTAACATCCGTCAAAAACGGATTTACCAAACCCGCTCCGTTTATCAACCGAACAGTCAGTCAAAATTTTCGTTGCGAATTAAATGCCCAAAATATTTTTAAACGATCCGTAATCAATTATTATACGCGAACATATATTTAGTTTTTGAAAAACTGTCAAAAATCGCAAAATAAAAATGAATTGTTTCAGCCGGGTTTCGAACCCGGGTCTGTACCGAGTCACCTAGTGACTTAACATCTCACACACAAACCACTGCGCCAACTGATTTGTTTGATAAATAATGAAATAATTTAATTCATAAAGTGACTTTACAAATTCAAAAATCGGCGCCCAACGATTCAGTCGTCGGAATCCCGGTAAATTAGCGAGCTTTAACACCGATTTACGTTATAACGTAAACCTTTAATCACATATCGGTTATAACTGATGTTTGAAGTCCGCGACACTTTTCAAAACCGCCGGAAAATTTAAATAACGAACACAGTCCAAAATCAGACCAAATACATTTCGATTATTCCCTATAAATTCAACCACAATCGTCTGCAAACCTTTTCGCTAAAAATCACATCTTTTCACGGCGTAATTCCACTCGCCGGAATTTCCCTGTTCGTCGCCGGAAAACCGGTTTCCCCATTGCCGAGCTTTTCTGGACCTCTGAAGCTTATACCGGTGATACCCTTACCTTTTCCAAACTTTTCGGAGACTAGCTGCTACAAGGAACACGTCGCCGGAGGTGAATTCTGTCGCCGGAGTTTCTGCCGGAAAACAGAGAGTTCAGTCGGTATATTCTCCGCTCAGTTTCTTTTCCTTTTCACTTCTATCTTATCAATAATTAACCTAAAACACTAATGAAACTGGAACAAAAGCTCGAACCAGTCAGACCCGATTTCTGGTTCAACATTGACGAAGAAGACGACGCACTTTCGTTAACATATAAGTATAATATAAATCAAGAAATTAATCGGGTTAGACACACAGTCCAGCGGTGGACTGTGTGCACATAAAACGCTAACGTCTCAAGTTCGAATCCCGGTTCACACACGTTGCCTTAATAAAAAATCAATTTTTTTGTTTAACTGAACCGGAGTCGATACCGTTATATGTTAAGTATATTAATAACCGGAATAATAACCAAGTTAGACACACAGTCCAGCGGTGGACTGTGTGTTTGTTTATATCACAGGTCACGAGTTCGAGTCCGGTCTTCAACACCGACTCGGACAATTATCTCTTCTTTTTAAATAAGGCAGAAAAGGAAATATCTATTTTGTATTTAAGTATAATAAAAACCGAATGATATAACATGTTGAACACACAGTCCAGCGGTGGACTGTGTGTTGGATTAAACCACAGGTCCCGGGTTCGAGACCTGTGGTGTGCATGACCGATTCGCCTTAAACTGTTTTTAAAATAAAAATGATTTTCTGTTTAAATTCTAATTAATGTATATATATAATTAAAATCAGATATATAACGGGTTAGACACGTAGCTCAGTTGGTAGAGCTGCGTGCACGCGTACGGGAGGTCTCGGGTTCGAGCCTCACCGAGCGCACAACAATATTCCGCAAACCGGTCAACGACCAGTCAAAGTCAACTGGTCAAGGTCAACTGTAGCAGAAAAAAATAAATATTTTTATTATTTTTATTTAATTATTTTAATTAAAAATCAATTATAAATACTTAAAAATAACATTTTTTTAAGATTAGAAAATAGCTTCAAACTCACAAAAATACACCCAACAATACTACTAAAATAGTTTAATAAAATCCGTTTACTCACCAAACCATAATGCGATTTATCTAGGTTAAATCTCACTCGTGGTTAAAACCACTTCGCGTGCATTCATCATCATCAACCGAACGCACCCACTGTGAGTGAATCTTACAATTCCCCTTTTTAAATTACACGTTTTGGGGTGTGTCATGTGTTATGAATTAATTAATTTATTTATTTAAACTTGTGCCATACCACATCATGACTTAATCTTAGATTGATTTATTGTTGTGATTTATTTATATTCAGTTTGTCAAATTACATGAAACTCATACATTAAGCCCATCAGTTCCTCGTGGGAAACGAGTAGAACATCGCGTGCTTCAATTCAAATTCATTATTGTTCATGTGTGTTTTCATTGAGTTTATATTGTTTGTAGTTGTGTTATTCATATTATCATGTTTATGCAATTCATTCATCAGGCCCCTCAGTTCCTCGTGAGAGACGAGTTGAGCATCGCGTGCCTTTAATTGTTTCCATTATTATTCATGAGTGTTTCATTTAACATCTTATGATTGTTGATCGAGTTACATCTAATTTTACTCATGTTTGGTTGTGCACATATTTCATAATCAATTTAAATAAATTGCTCAAATGTTTTCCATAGGATTCACTCGCCAACATTATGTTGATCCAAAAACCTTTTTACACATGATACAGGTGAACAGGTTGAAGCAAGGATAGCATAGGATATGCCTTAGAAGAGAACAAAGGAGTTAGATTGTTAGTTAGATCATGTTGTAGCAATCATTGTAAACTTTCATTTAATTTGTATTAATGAATATGAAACATTTAATAAATGTCATGAGCTTTGATGATAACCCAATCATGCCCCGATCACCTTATCCGCTGCGGGTCGGGGTGTGACAGATTGGTATCAGAGCCATGACTATAGGGATATAGGATAGGTTATTAGACCCTTAGCGCCTATACTATAGTCTGCCTAAAATTTTAAATTGATTAAGTGGTTACATACAAACTTGTGATATTTATTTGTTTCATATTTGTTTACATTTCAGTCAAACATACATGCTCATATACATATTCATTATACATATATACATATTCATTATACATATATCGATGTTCATGTGTTCAATTTATTTTCATATTCTCGTTATCCAAAGATTTTATGCAATTTTCAAATCTCATCAAAGTAAGTTCTGCGACGGGCATGTAGTAACTGGAAGGGTACGAGTACCGGTAGTCGGAACGTCCTGTCTAGGCTGGCATTCGTATAAATCCAATATAACGGACCAGTTTGCCTACCTGGGGACCAACGATGAGAGTACGAAGGACCTATTAGGCCAAAGCATGCCACACCAAACGTCGTTCGAACTAACCCTACTTTGAGGTGTCACCGTGTCTACACCTGGACACATTCCGAACATCACACGTTGTATACATATTTCTCGATTTTCACCGGGTTTTGTGTACGCAACCAGGCAGAAACCGTGCGAACCATATGAAAAACCGGTAATTCATGGGGGCCCACATGATTACATAAGGTAAAGTATGGCGGCATGACGGGCCTAACAGCGAGCAAAGCCAAAGACATCCTATGGATGTAGTATTTTTGTATAATTATTTTATGAATGTTCATTCTTGAATGCGACCCACGATCTCAAAAGCATCCAACTCATACTCTTGTCATGTATTCATTGTAGATGTCTTCTAACCTCGCCCGTAGGAAGATGAGAGCAGGAAAAGCCCGCGAACGCATGGCTACCTTAATCGCTCAACAAATGGCTGCTGTAATACCCAATATTGTAATCCAAGTTCAACAAGCACTTACCAATAATCCTGTCAACCAAGCAAACCAAAACATTTTCAACTCTTCCCCAAACACCACTAAATGCACCTACAAGCATTTCAAATCATGCGACCCTCCGAAATATAAAGGAACTGAAGGTGTCACCGCACTCCTCCATTGGTTTGAAGAAATGGAGAATACTTTTCTAAATTGCGATTGCCCTGATGATCGCAAAGTGCGTTATGCTACTGGTCGACTATATGGGATAGCACTTACTTGGTGGAACACAGAGAAGGCCAAGCGAGGTGTTGAAGATGCTATGTCCCTAACTTGGAACGAATTGAAGGAAATCATGACCAGACGATTTTGCCCAAGGAGCGAAATCAAGAAGCTAGAAGATGAATTTTACTCATTGAAGCAAGTGGAAGGAGACCACACCACCTACAACAAAAGGTTCCTCGAATTACATCAAATGGTTCCCAACATGTTTACTCCCCTCTACCGTTTGATCGAGCACTACATTCGTGGTCTTCCGTCAAAGATTCAAGACCCCGTGATAAGTACCAAGCCTGCAACTTTGGAAGCAGCAATGGAGCTAGCAATAGAGCTCACCGAGAACCGAATCCGAAACAAAGACTTCGAGGAAGAGAAGAAGAAGGATAAAGGATCAACTGAAACCTCCGAATCCCCTTCTCAAACCGAATCCCCTTCTCAAACCGAATCCCCTTCTCAACCCAAACCTAAGAGAAGAAGAGTCGGGCGACTTTTCGCTGCTACTCAACGAAAACAACCAGTTTTTCACGCTATACCCATCCGAGCTGTCCCAATCACCCAAGTGGCACCCAACTCAGCTTACCCAAATAAGAAACCATATCTTGGACCTCACCCTCAATGCAACCACTGTTTTTATCATCATTCCCTTACTTTACCTTGCCGGCTATGTACAACTTGTGGACGTTATGGTCATTTGAGCAATGTTTGTCGCACCTTTCAAGACCAAACCTTTTCCCCTACTCAAAACATGGCCCAAACTTATCACCAACCTCAATACCCCATGTTCCCATATGCTCGAGCTTGCTTCAATTGTGGCGACCCTACCCACTTTAGAAACACATGCCCTCAATTGGTAAACGTTATCAACACTCAAGCCCAATCAAACCCAGTTAACCAAGTAAACCAAGAAAACCCAACCACTATGCCACCAGCAAGAGGAAGAGTCTTCAATATCAACGCCAACCCTGTCGAAGATAATGACGGCCCAAACGAAGATACTCAGCTAGTCCTGTTCGCCGAAGATCCAGATTCAACTCCCATTGTTTAGTCTTTCTTTATCACATGTGTAGACTGTTAGAGAAATTATTGGATATTATATATTATACATTGTTTTCATTATATACTTTTGCTGAGGCCGTAGCTCCCCATCCATCGAGGTTGAGTTTGATCCCCATTTTATTATGGGTTGATCAGGGCGTGCCCGCACGATCGGCTCCGTTTGTTGAGCCTTGATCGGTTACGTAATATTACATTTCAATACATGCAATATGCTCGGCTCCGTTTGATTGAGCCTTGAGTACACAGATTTATTTACATTTCCAGTTCATGCAATATGCTCGGCTCCGTTTGATTGAGCCTTGAGTACACAGATTTATTTACATTTCCAGTTCATGCAATATGCTCGGCTCCGTTTGATTGAGCCTTGAGTACACAGATTTATTTACATTTCCAGTTCATGCAATATGCTCGGCTCCGTTTGATTGAGCCTTGAGTACACAGATTTATTTACATTTCAAGTTCATGCAATACGTTCGGCTCCGTTTGATTGAGCCTTGAGCGCACATACAATTTCATTATCAGAATCTTGTGGTTGTGGTGTTTGTAGTAGAGTCGCATCGAACTAACCATAACTTGCGGATAAAGTCAATGAAAAATTTGACAAGGGTATGGTGGATACGCCGATGGTACTTCCTATATATAAGTATTCTTGTCAAATAATCGGAGGCATTATCAGGCGGTTATGAGAGGTTCCATGCATAGGCTGTTTGTGTGGTTAAGTTATTCATATTCAGTACATGCAATATGTTCGGCTCCGTTTGATTGAGCCTTGAGCACACAATTTCAATTTCAGTACATTCAATACGTTCGGCTCCGTTTGATTGAGCCTTGAGCGCACATCCATTTTATTTTCAGTACATGCAATACGATCGGCTCCGTTCGATTGAGCCTTGATCGCACAGATATATTTCATTTCAGTAATTTATGTTTGTTGTATTGATTGTAGAGTTATAGGACTAATCATAATTCACTGTTAAAACCAATGAAAATTTGACAAGAATATGGTGGATACGCCGCTGGTACTTCCTATATATAAGTATTCTTGTCAAAGGATCAGAGGCATTAACGGATGGTTATGAGAAGTTCTATGTAGGATTTATTAGTTTCTTGGTAACCAATCATAACTTGTGGATAAAACTAATGAAAATTTGGCAAGAATATGGTGGATACGCCGCTGGTACTTCCTATATATAAGTATTCTTGCCAAGGGATCAGAGGTATTATCAGGCGGTTATGAGGTGTTCCAGGTAGGATTTATTATTGCCTTGGTTGGAATTTGTGATACATTTATATCATCATGTTATTTAAAGAGATTGGATTGTGTTCCATTTCTACATAAATTAACCTCTCCATCATAACAAACGAGAGAGGAACTTCCATCGTTCAAACATATATGTTATCAGAATATGGATTCAAATATTTACTGTTGTGTTTATTCATGTTCAAATATTCGCTGATGTGTCTATTCATGTTCGAATATTTGCTGTTGTGTTTATTCATGTTCAAATATTCGCTGATGTGTCTATTCATGTTCGAATATTTGCTGTTGTGTTTATTCATGTTCAAATATTTGCTGATGTGTTCATTCATGTTCGAATATTTGCTGTTATGTTTATGTTCAAATATTTGCTGATGTGTTCATTCATGTTTGGATATCAGCTGTTGTGTTTTTATTTATGTTCCATGTAGATTGTAGTGTTAGAAGTTTTGCCTTAGGATATAACCATATTTTTTTTCCCAAACGTATCTAAACTCTTATGCATGATATCATTTTTAGAGAATCATTCCTGTTTATCAATATTCATACAGTAGGCAACAAAAAAGCGATTCCTGAATAGGGTACTTAACCTTTCCAAGGAACGTTACCGCCTCGAACAAAAAACTTAAACCCTCATTTTTCTGAACATGCAACTGTCAAACAAAACATCATCATTCTTATAGTCAAAATATATCATTATTTAAATTTCGGGACGAAATTTCTAAAAAGTAGGGGATACTGTAACATCCGTCAAAAACGGATTTACCAAACCCGCTCCGTTTATCAACCGAACAGTCAATCAAAATTTTCGTTGCGAATTAAATGCCCAAAATATTTTTAAACGATCCGTAATCAATTATTATACGCGAACATATATTTAGTTTTTGAAAAACTGTCAAAAATCGCAAAATAAAAATGAATTGTTTCAGCCGGGTTTCGAACCCGGGTCTGTACCGAGTCACCTAGTGACTTAACATCTCACACACAAACCACTGCGCCAACTGATTTGTTTGATAAATAATGAAATAATTTAATTCATAAAGTGACTTTACAAATTCAAAAATCGGCGCCCAACGATTCAGTCGTCGGAATCCCGGTAAATTAGCGAGCTTTAACACCGATTTACGTTATAACGTAAACCTTTAATCACATATAGGTTATAACTGATGTTTGAAGTCCGCGACACTTTTCAAAACCGCCGGAAAATTTAAATAACGAACACAGTCCAAAATCAGACCAAATACATTTCGATTATTCCCTATAAATTCAACCACAATCGTCTGCAAACCTTTTCGCTAAAAATCACATCTTTTCACGGCGTAATTCCACTCGCCGGAATTTCCCTGTTCGTCGCCGGAAAACCGGTTTCCCCATTGCCGAGCTTTTCTGGACCTCTGAAGCTTATACCGGTGATACCCTTACCTTTTCCAAACTTTTCGGAGACTAGCTGCTACAAGGAACACGTCGCCGGAGGTGAATTCTGTCGCCGGAGTTTCTGCCGGAAAACAGAGAGTTCAGTCGGTATATTCTCCGCTCAGTTTCTTTTCCTTTTCACTTCTATCTTATCAATAATTAACCTAAAACACTAATGAAACTGGAACAAAAGCTCGAACCAGTCAGACCCGATTTCTGGTTCAACATTGACGAAGAAGACGACGCACTTTCGTTAACATATAAGTATAATATAAATCAAGAAATTAATCGGGTTAGACACACAGTCCAGCGGTGGACTGTGTGCACATAAAACGCTAACGTCTCAAGTTCGAATCCCGGTTCACACACGTTGCCTTAATAAAAATCAATTTTTTTGTTTAACTGAACCGGAGTCGATACCGTTATATGTTAAGTATATTAATAACCGGAATAATAACCAAGTTAGACACACAGTCCAGCGGTGGACTGTGTGTTTGTTTATATCACAGGTCACGAGTTCGAGTCCGGTCTTCAACACCGACTCGGACAATTATCTCTTCTTTTTAAATAAGGCAGAAAAGGAAATATCTATTTTGTATTTAAGTATAATAAAAACCGAATGATATAACATGTTGAACACACAGTCCAGCGGTGGACTGTGTGTTGGATTAAACCACAGGTCCCGGGTTCGAGACCTGTGGTGTGCATGACCGATTCGCCTTAAACTGTTTTTAAAATAAAAATGATTTTCTGTTTAAATTCTAATTAATGTATATATATAATTAAAATCAGATATATAACGGGTTAGACACGTAGCTCAGTTGGTAGAGCTGCGTGCACGCGTACGGGAGGTCTCGGGTTCGAGCCTCACCGAGCGCACAACAATATTCCGCAAACCGGTCAACGACCAGTCAAAGTCAACTGGTCAAGGTCAACTGTAGCAGAAAAAAATAAATATTTTTATTATTTTTATTTAATTATTTTAATTAAAAATCAATTATAAATACTTAAAAATAACATTTTTTTAAGATTAGAAAATAGCTTCAAACTCACAAAAATACACCCAACAATACTACTAAAATAGTTTAATAAAATCCGTTTACTCACCAAACCATAATGCGATTTATCTAGGTTAAATCTCACTCGTGGTTAAAACCACTTCGCGTGCATTCATCATCATCAACCGAACGCACCCACTGTGAGTGAATCTTACAATTCCCCTTTTTAAATTACACGTTTTGGGGTGTGTCATGTGTTATGAATTAATTAATTTATTTATTTAAACTTGTGCCATACCACATCATGACTTAATCTTAGATTGATTTATTGTTGTGATTTATTTATATTCAGTTTGTCAAATTACATGAAACTCATACATTAAGCCCATCAGTTCCTCGTGGGAAACGAGTAGAACATCGCGTGCTTCAATTCAAATTCATTATTGTTCATGTGTGTTTTCATTGAGTTTATATTGTTTGTAGTTGTGTTATTCATATTATCATGTTTATGCAATTCATTCATCAGGCCCCTCAGTTCCTCGTGAGAGACGAGTTAAGCATCGCGTGCCTTTAATTGTTTCCATTATTATTCATGAGTGTTTCATTTAACATCTTATGATTGTTGATCGAGTTACATCTAATTTTACTCATGTTTGGTTGTGCACATATTTCATAATCAATTTAAATAAATTGCTCAAATGTTTTCCATAGGATTCACTCGCCAACATTATGTTGATCCAAAAACCTTTTTACACATGATACAGGTGAACAGGTTGAAGCAAGGATAGCATAGGATATGCCTTAGAAGAGAACAAAGGAGTTAGATTGTTAGTTAGATCATGTTGTAGCAATCATTGTAAACTTTCATTTAATTTGTATTAATGAATATGAAACATTTAATAAATGTCATGAGCTTTGATGATAACCCAATCATGCCCCGATCACCTTATCCGCTGCGGGTCGGGGTGTGACAGTGAACCCTAAGCATCAAGGGTCCAACTCGAAGAACACACGTGAAGTACCGATTAATAAAATTTCTTTACGTAGTGGTCGAGTCATTGATAACGATGTTGAGTCACCACCACCCTAGTTTCTTGAAGGGGTGGTGGAAGATGCTAGTGATGAAGAGGTCGATGACGGTCAAACGGGTCAAATAAAAATGATTCTGAAAATAACAAAAACACCCCCATTGTGACCGTCCCCATCCCAAAGGCTAAGGAAAAGGGTGTGCAGGTTAATACTGCCCCTTATCCCGAAGCCTTGTTGGGACCATCTAAGAAGGTGGTACGAAACGTGGCCCACATCAATAAGAGATGTCAGAAATTTTCAAACAAGTAAAAATTAACTTACCACTCTTAGATGCCATCAAACAAGTACCTTCATATGCTAAGTACTTGAAGGATTATGTTTCTAAAAGCGAACTCATAAGTTTCCTAAGAAACTTGACGTAACCGAAAATGTGAGTTCGAATCTTTCGGGTAAGTTGCAAGATCTGCGGGCGGCCATTATTTTAATAAAAGTGGGTGAATTTAAAATGTGAGTTCGATTCTTTCACTAAAGTCATGATACTGGAACTTTTTACACAGGGTCGTAACCCCAAACACGTCCCCATGTCCAGTATCTGATTTTTGAAAAACAAATGTTTTTTTAATCCACATTTACACATTCGATGAAATCTTACCAATTTTGGACACATTGAGGAAAATGTGTATTTAAGTGTGGGAACTTGAAAATATATATATTTGGAACCGCTAAACACCCCAAATCTTTTTCAAAAATATATATATATTTCTTTTTGTTTGTTTTGTCTTGTTTTTAGTTTAAGTTTGAAAACCAAGTTCTAAAAATTCAAGTTTTTACAAATTTACAACTAATAGCGTCGTGATAAAAAGAACTATATAATAAAAAAAATTAAAAAAAGAGACAGTTTTTTAAATTTTATTGTATATATGTTTTCACACTTTTACCCTTTTCCCACAAATTGCGAGTTAGCCTTTAACGAGCATTCAATACCATAACTTTACTAAATACTCACTTTTCATTTCTTGTGTGAATAGCCCTATGGTTTTGAATCTAGAACTTGACAAAACAATACTTTCTTAGTTCTTACCAACTAATCCAAGTAAGTACATGATTGAAGCATTAGGACTATAAACCCTTTTTTCAACCTTACTTTTTCTTTATCTTCCCATCAAATTTTTCCTTAGTTAACCCTTTTGAGCCTAAACATTTCATTTCAAAACCTGAAAAATACCATTTTGCATAAATCACCCATCACCCAAAACCACTTTTATTTTGTTTTTACACCCCTTTATTTTAATAAATTCGATTCTTTTGAAATAAACAAAAATATGTGACTTAGTTATCTTGTGAACATTTATTCTTTCATATATATAATATATATATATATATATGTATGTATAAAACCAAATTTATTGCTTATAAACCTTTAGTTTATACCCAAGTTAAATAAATTTTTCAAAAGAAAACCAACATTTACACCTTTAGCCACTATTCAAATAACACTACCTTACCCTTAACAAAAAAAAAACCTATTCTTTTAAAGTCCTCTTGATATTTAAAACGATTATGTTAAAAAGAACAGGTTTAATTACTTGTCAAGCATATAGTTGGATTAAGTTCCATATCGGAACCGAGCGTTTCACTTATACATTTTCGGCCGAGTGTTGAGTGATCACTAGTGAGATGTGTGAATTTGTATATAGCTAAATGAAATTTTAAAAGGCATGTTATGCCCCAAAATAGTTATTTTTCTTAAAAAGAGTTCTAAATAAATCATGTCGAATAGGATTGTAAATAAAATAAAAAAAGAATAAAAAGAACTTGGATTCCCGACACCCTACAAACAAGACCCGAAAACTTCTTTTCTACCAATTCCATTTGGGTGTGTAAGCAAAATTAAAGAGTTTTGCTTGAGGACAAGCAAAGATTCAAGTGTGGGGTATTTGATATGCGTCAAATGCAACATATAGATTATAAAATAAGGTATAAAATCAACCCCTTTTTAGTACTAAGTTGAAAATTTGAGTTACTTTGTATACTTTTGATTTTTAGGATTAAAAGAACTTAAATGTATAACAGGAACAAATCAACGGCAAAAACCAGCATCAATACAAAAGAAGGGAAGTTAATACATCATACCAACCATCCGAGTTTCACCCAAAGACCAAAAACAACAAATCAGAAGACAAGCATGGGCCATGCCACCTAGGCATGGGACCGTGCCCCACTCAAGATTCCAGAAAGAAGAAGACAAAAAGAAGCAAACAGGATACACGGGCCGTGTCACATGGAAATGGGTTGTGGTCAACTTCCAGATATGTAAATATTGGATAGTACAGCAAGTACAACAGCCACGGGGTCGGGCGTTGACACACGGGGCCGTGCAAGCATCCGGACTGACAAGCTTATTAATTGAAGAAAGAGAAGAATGAGGACACAGGGCCGTGCCAATCGAGCACAGTGCCGTGTAAAGCTTCCGTTTCTAGCTATAATTAGGGGTGCTTGGTTCAATTGCAATCCATCACTTCGCAAACCACTTCTCTCACACCTGCCACCACTCCACCACCATCATCCACCACATTCATCCATCTTTAGAGTCTGTGTAGTAGTCTCGGGATCCAAGATTGATCGTAATGCTTGGCTACTCTCTTACATCACTTGGTGAAGACAACTCATTTATGTATTACTTTTGATTTCCAAGCTTTGGTTAACTTTTTAATTAGGTTTGTATTATTAACTTTAATATCTAGTTTTTTATATTGAAAGTGAACTTTATTCTCTCATCTCATCATGTTTTGTCGATTCACTCGTTTGTGTCTTTACTGTATATGTAAAGCGCGTTAACTTCCTGGAAGAGGGTTAGAAGGGTGGTTTGGGTAAAGTTCTTTCCTCGTTCAGTGTATAGATTTTACAAGGGCTTAATTCAAGCTTATTAGGACTTCCCTTGAGGCAAATAGTATCAAATTGAGGGAAGTAAGAATGGCTTGAATCCCTTATAAATAAACTACTATTAAAACATTAAACCGGCCTTGTGAGATTGTATCCCTGCTGACTCAGACCAATATGGCTGAGGGTAGCATTAAGAGGGGCATGCCACATTTTGTATTAATAACTTACTTAATTATCTTTCAATATTCCGACCTTGTGGGACCGTATCCCTGCTGCCTAAGACCAATATGGTCAAGGGTAGCATTGCCTCCAGAAAAGGGACATGCCACTATAACTAAGATAATCTCTTAAAAAATCCAAAATGCGGAAATCATCAAAGGATATGTAAATGACGAGTCGGAACCAAGTGATTCTGTCTTATCTGTTTGTTTGTTTTATTACTTTATTTTCCTTCTTTATTTTACTTATTAAAAATCTTTTCTCAAAATTTGATAAGATTAGACGTTGACGATATTCCGGTATTAAAAGTTCTTGTGCTGTTGGACGACCTCGGTATCTTACCATCATTATACTACGCCAATGATAGGTGCATTTTCCCTAGCATGCTGTAGAGAGTGATAGTGTTATATCGTGTTTTAAAAATGTAAAACTTGATAAACGAGTACAAAGTACTTAGAAATATAACCTAATAATCATACTCATGCTCTATCAGATCAATTACTCACTTTCATTTAATCAACTCTCTAATCAAAACACACTCCTCCATTATAAAGTTGCTACCAAAATTCTGCCAGCGTTCCTTTCAAATCCACAAATGAAAGCAAGAAATCATCATCAAACAATTAGATTTCCTCTCATCTTGTGTCTAGTTTCATTGTAAGTATATCTAAAATCCATTTCTTTTATTTTATAGAATTCTATAAATCCCCCTACCAAATCATATGATAAAGGTATATATAAATTTTGTTTCTTTATTTTTAAAGTATTTAGACATAGAAATTCGTGTTTTGATGTAGATTATGTTTTGATCAAAATTGGATTAGTATATAATGTTTGTCATCCATTGATTATATTGTGTCATATTTATATTTTTAGATGTTCATATGTTTCTTATGGATCATGGACTTCATCATATTTTCTTTAGAATATTAATTAAAAGTTGGATTTTTCTTGAAATATAAAAACTTATGAAATTATTTATCTAAATTTTATAATATATATAGATGCTGGAATCTTTGATGGTTTTATGAATTATAGAATGGTCATAGATAAAATTTATGTTAAACTATATATATTTTAGTGTTGTTTATTTAGTATTTTGGTGTTGTATTACTTTAGGGTTATTTTTGCCTTTTGGATCATTTCTCTTGAATACTCAGACGGTTTTTTACTAAGGATTAACGGAACGCAAACTGTGAGTAGATCTTTACTTCTCCCCCTGTCACTTTAACCTTTTGGGGTGTATCATGTGTCACATGTTTCTTTGTTTCTTACTATCAACATGCAAATCAAAGTGCCGCTATGTATCTCACTAATTGTATCATATGTTGCATAAATTGTTACCTATACATGTATCTATTTGTTACTTGCTTTGTGTCGCAAGGTTGCGCGTGGATCCACCTGGCTGACCGGTTCCCCCCGGCCATGGGTTGAACTCAGTATCGCCATCATTGTTTCGTAGATTCGCTCTTCGGGGCTTGAACCTCATCATGTTTCATTATTTTTGTTTTGCTATGTTATGTTTCATTTTAGATGTGGTTGTGTTAAATATTTGGATTGATGATTATGTCACATATACACTTAGAATTGCATGTTAATTATTTACAAAGATAAATTAACTAAACTATTTACTACACTTACAAAAACTAAGGTTTATTCACCAACTTATTGTTAACCCAAAAGTTTTTACGCATGATATAGGTACACAAATTTGAGGATTTGAAGTGAATACACATAGGATATGCCTTAGAAATAAAACAGATTTATGTTATAAATTATATCTTTTGGATTATTGTATTTAAAATTTGGTTGAATCTTTATATGAGCATATGTTACATTTTAATATGGATGCTTTAGATATATAAACTTATAATAGTGTCAGAAGCTATGAACAATCAATCATGCCCCGTACCAGATCCACTATGGAACGGGGTGTGATAACATGACGATGAAAATAAAATTCAATTATACATTCATATAATAACACATTGAAAGTTGCATTTTAATGATAAAGAAATAAATAAAATAAAAATATGACATGATACACCCCAAAGATTTTAAATTGTAAAAAAGAGGAAAAGTGATAGAATTACTCACAGGTTACGTATCGGGTGATCCTGAATAACCGTACGATTGTTAAGAAAGGCAAACTCCACGAACAAAAGCGTTACCCAAAAAATGTATATCTAAAATATACTAATCAACCAACAAAATTAATTATAAAGTATTACTATCCTAACCCTAAATTAATATTAAAAATTTATTTAATATTTTAACACATCTATTATATTATATATTAAAGTCCTTATATCCAAATTTTTATTCGAGAGATATGCCAAGTTTATTTTATTTTATTTAAATTTCCACCTTTTACGAAGAATCTATAACTTACACTAATAATTGTTTTGTATATAATAAGCCTAAAATTTCATTGTGAGGTATAGTCCCACCTATCTACATCATGTTGTGTTCAAAAATACCATCTTCACTAATTAGATCAAACTTTATAATCGGGATTTATAGAATCCAGAATTCACTTCTAAATTATATTTCTTTGTAACAATCTTAAAGATTATACTAAAATTTATAAAATCTTCAAATATTATTATCAATAGTAAATCAGGAAAATTTTATATAACTGAGAAAAAACATATCCATGTATATTGGTGTTAATAATTATTATATTTTATGTAATTTTCCAGAATATCTTAATCATTAAAAATTCATATTCATATTAAATCCAAATGAAGTCCTAGAATTCTTCAAATTTGTACAACCTAATCTAACATAGCAAGGAACAATACTATACTAGCAAATTTAAAAATACATGGGTCTAAAACTAAAAAGCCCTAATTTATATAAACTAAGAACACTAGTTTTTCTAAGATTTTCAATTCGAATTGTAAATGCTCCCTATCATAGAAATTTATAGAGGATTTTGTAGAGCTTGGAAAATAGTAAGATTGGGCTTTGGAATTACCTAATTCGGGGATCTATTTTTGACAGATGTTAAAGTCTCCCTTACGTTAGAAAATTTCGTCGTGAAATTTACTTGGAAGGATTTCCATGAACATGTGTGGATATTTATCTCGCATCTGGTCCTTACGTTTCCAGGTAAACTGGTCCATGTTTAGACTCCCACTGAACCTTGATAATCGGATCCAACTTCGTTTCAAACCGTTTTTCGTCATGATCCATGATTTCAACAAGTCTTTCAATGTAATGCATAGTGTCACGCCTTCAAAATCCACTTGTGGGGTTTTACCGCCAGGCAGATGACAAACCAGGATCTAGATACCACTCATATCAAATAACCTCTATATGAGAAAAAAAATAGTTTCACCAACCAACCAACAAGTCAAAAGTAATGTGGAAGCGTAACAAATGTAAAGTAAAAAACGTGCATCAAAACAAATGCCCAATCAACCGATAAATAAATATGAAATGCAACATTTACAAAATGAAAATGTTTTTGACGCCATGCAGTGCACCTAATCGTGACAAGTACCTTAGCAACCTGGGAGAACACGAAAGAAACAAGTGTAAATCAATTAAGATGAGTGAGTTCACATATTCAGTTCATAGTTATAACATGTTTCGTTTACACAAGTATCCACTATTCAACCTGAATAGTATTTATTTGTATTTTATATTATAATTATATTTATAGGTAGCTAACCCGTGTTACGTCACGTAAGAGTTTGAAACAGAAGCTGGCTTTTTTGCCTTTGTTTGCCAAGTCTATCACTAACCATGGCGGTAAGTTAGGCTAATTCTACACCCAGTGACTATTACCAGTCTAGCTAGCGCGACTAGCTCAGGTGGGGCTTGTGCAGCCCAGTAGTACTACTCAAAACTCCTCCACTATTAATCCTAATACTAATGGTCTGAAGTTTAGAAATACTTTATGTGATAATGCTACTTTGTGACCATAACAATATAACAATGTTCAATTAAATAAAAGCATTATAATCTTATAACGTGTAGGCATTACATTACCGTAATGTGCTTGTGTTACATTCCCTGTGTTTCAAAACATTTAGATATAGGGACCGTGAACTCCCTTAGAGTGCTCAACAAAGAAGTAAATCGAGTGTAGGAGCCTCTATGTCAGGTATGCCCTGATATCGATGTCAGTTTTTTATTAGTTATATTAATTAAATGTTGTCACCTGGTCTTATGTGGTCGTCTTGGTTTCAGAGTTGAGAATTCTAAACACTACAAAAACTCCACTTCTAATTAACTAGCACACTCCTACTCATATATATATATATATATATATATATATATATAACATGTTCATACAAGTTCATCGATTATATGTAATACACATAACCATTCTTTTATACCTATGATTTGAAGTGAAATGCAAAAAGAAAAAAAATCACTTTTACACAATATAATGTTAGACAACATGCAAGACATCCACTTATCCGCAACTACATTCATGTATAACAAGATAACTACTCAATCTCTTATAAGTCGTTTATTAATAGAACCGTACACACATATGCTCGAACCGTCACACCTCTTCTCGGACTGCACAATCATATATTTAAGATCAAATTTATGTTCACGGATATATGTATGCAATCAATACCATGCCTACATCTAGCACATAGATTCACATACGAATTTCATGAGTTTAAAACGGAGTCGAACTGGGACTTCTATTCCTGCAATTTAATATAGAAACTTTCATGCTTAAACATAATCATCTACCACCTCTACTCATATATCACTATACATGTATGGTTATTAATAATTGCATGGAACACATTCACAGTTTTACTCATATATTACTATACATGCATGGCTATTATTAGTTGCATTAAATCACTCAATCATGGGAACATAAACAGTCACAGTTCGCTCCTATAAGCTCGACATCTTCAAACCATTTCATGTCCACACCTTCTTGAACTCTACGGTTATGTTTACAAGTGAAATGAGTTCAACACGTTCCGGATACCCGTTCATACGATCCCATTCATGCCTAACATCCCATACATAATTTACATACCATTCACGTCTACTGTTATATTAACTACCTATGTACACAAATACACACACCATAAACCAAGTTTGCGTACATAAGTATATATATAAGCATGATTCCACTTAACATAATTTTGTTGGAAATTATGATAAATAATTTAGTGATTAAAGCAAATGAATGAAAGATCATAAGCTTTAATTGTGTGTTGGAACTTGTGTGTTGGAACTTTAAAGTGTGGGAAGTTGTGTTTGTCCGACATTGGTGGAGAGATAAATCTTTTGTTGATTTATATTTATAATTCTCTACACGAATGTATTCCTATGTGACAAGTCACACCCAGTGGCAGCCAGGAGGGTGCGAAGCACCCGCACACGCACCCGCACCCGGGCCCAGGACGAGGACGATGGGTGCAATTTGCCACCTTTACTATTTTTTAGATGTGACTTGAGCCAGTGGTCTGGTGACTGTTTACATTCCTACTGGTCAGGTGAATTAAGTTCTCAGAATTCAATTGAGACTTAATTTTTTATTGAATATTGTATTCATTTGTGACTTGTGTGATTCTAAACGGATTCTACAAAGCTTGGTGCTTTGTTCAGGAAATGGAGCAGACTGAAAATCGCATGGTTCATACATCACACACCTCTAATGAATTCCCAAATTTTGATACTCTGGACACTCTTGTTCAGGTATCTTTTTAGGTGTTAGGCTAATCCCGGCAGTACAATCTGATTAGGCTGTTGTACCCTGGGAAACAGACGGGTTCACCTTGGTGGCCCGAAATCTGTTTTAAGGGAAGCGTGATCTTCACGTGCCTCAGTCAGCTTCGGTTGTATTTCTTTGTTTCTTTATAATGTGTTTCTCAGTTTAATTTTCTTATGTATTTACGTTATGTTATTTAAATTTTGTATATATCATGTATTTAGAATTTCATTAATAAAATTATTATTTTGGTTTGTATTGTGAACGGTTTTCCTACAAACTTAAAACAAATTTTAAAACGCGTTCACTATTTTGGTTTTTTTTTTTAAATTTATACAGTGCCTCTTTTGTTTACTGCAAAACTTTTGTAGTTTGCGTTGGTTTTCTGTAAACCAAATTCATTTCTACTATAAACTGATTATTTTTGTACTCTTGATTCAGAAATGGCTACTGCTCAAGCAAACACATCAACTACTGTTGGATCCACATCCACTACCATAGGACCATTAGTTGGTACCCAAGCGGCTCAAGCGGTTGCTAACCATGCTGAAAAACCAGAGAAGTTTACTGGTTTAAATTTTAAGAGATGGCAACAAAAGATGTTGTCCTATCTGACGACTCTAAACCTTGCGAGGTTTCTGACTGAGTCCCCTCCTGTTCTCGTAGAAGGGACATCTGATGTTCAATCTGTGAGTGTTGTTGATGCATGGAAACATTTGAGTACCTATGTTGCAACTATGTTTGAACGGCTTGTCAAATGCATTGTATAACTTGTATCTCAAAGTTCCAACTGCCAAAGAATTATAGGAGTTGTTGGAACCCAAATACAAGACCGAGGATGCAGGTACTAAAAAGTATGTTGTGGCTAGATTTTTAGACTATAAAATGATTTATTCAAAGACTGTTATGAGTCATGTTCAAGAATTACAGATTATTCTTAGTGACATTTTGTCTGAAGGAATGAATCTTAGTGAAACATTCCAAGTGGTAGCAATTGTTGAAAAGTTGCCTCCTAGTTGGGTCGACTTAAAAAATTACCTTAAGTATAAGCGAAAGGAAATGACCATAGAAGACCTTGTGGTTCGTCTTCGTATTGAAGAAGACAACAGGCTGTCACACAAAGGAAGTCAAGTTGAAGCTTCTGCAAAAGCAAACATTGTGAAACATGGTCAATTCTCAAGGGGTTACAAGGGTAACAAAGGCCACAAGTTTAATGGCAAGGGAAAAATAAGTATGTTGACCTTGGGCCAAAAAAAGGTGGTGTGAAGAAGAAAGTTGGTCCCTTTAAAGGGAAATGTTACAACTGCGGACAAAGTTGTCATCGTGTTGACCAATGCAAAGAGCCTAAACGTAACACAGCTCTTATGGTTGATGATGATATGCCTTTAGTGGCCATGATTTCTGACCTCTTTGCTATGATGGATGAGGTAAATTTGGTGGCTAACGAGCCAAAAGGGTGGTGGGTTGACATTGGGGCAACCCGCCATGTATGCCCAGACAAGACCCTCTTTAATACGTTTAAAGAGGTGGTGGGAGAAGAAAAGCTGTACATGGGAAATGCTGCTACAGCTGATATCAAGGGAGAAGGTAATGTGATCTTAAAGTGGACTTCTTGGAAAGAGCTCACTTTGAAGAATGTGCTTTATGTTCCTGATTTGCGCAAGAGTCTTGTGTCGGGTTGGATGCTTAATAAGTTTGGCTTTCGTTTGGTTTTTGAAAGTGATATATTTGTTTTAAGTAAGCGTGGTATGTTTGTTGGAAAGGGTTATGCCCAAAATGGCATGTTCATACTTAATGTAATTTCTATTAAGAAAAACATGAATAAAAATGCTAGTACTTCTGCTTACTTGGTTGAGTCTCCTAATGTTTGGCATGGACGTCTTGGTCATGTAAATTTTAATTTGATGCGTTGTTGAATTAAATTAGATTACATACCAACTTTTGCCATTGACTCTAAAACAAAATGTAAAACATGTGTTGAAGCCAACAAACAAGATCATCCTTCAAATCAGGTGAAAGATTAACTGAACCCCTTGATCTGATACATACTGATGTGTGTGATTTAAAATCAATTCCTACCAGAGGTGGTAATACATATTTTATTACCTTTATTGATGACAATACAAGGTATTGTTATGTGTACTTACTTAAGAGTAAGGATGAAGCAATTGACAAGTTTATCTTGTATAAGGCTGAAGTTGAGAATCAACTAAACAAGAAAATAACCCGTGTTAGAAATGATAGAGGAGGTGAATATGTATCACCATTTAGGGAAGTGTGTGCAAAAAGTGGCATAATACATAAGTGTACCCCACCTTATACACCCCAATCAAATAGCATCGCGGAGCGAAAGAATCGTACACAAAAAGAAATGATGAATGTTATGTTGATAATTTCTGGGATGAGCCAGGACATGTTGGGGGAGGCCATTTTGTCAGCCATTTTTTTGTTAAACAAAATACCTTTCAAGAACAAGGATGTAACACCTCATGAGTTGTGGTGGGGACATAAGTCATCCTATAAATACTTGAAAGTGTGGGGGTGCCTTGCCAAGGTGATAGTTACACCCCCTAAGGCTCTTAAAATAGGGCCCAAAACTGTTGATTGCATTTACATTGGATATGCCAAAAACGGTAGTTCACATCGTTTTCTTGTACATGAATCAAAGAATCCTGGTGTTACAAGGACTCTATCATAGAGACAAGGCCAGGAAATGTGACTTACATTGAAGAAGAGTTTCCAGTGTTACAACAAACTCTTGTAGGTTCTTCAAATCATGCAAGTTCGTCAACAATGGTTGATGAGATTATTCGAGAGGAAACTCAAGAACAATTAGAGGCTGAAGAAGGTGAGCCAAGAAGAAGTAAAAGGCAAAGGACTGAGAAATCCTTTGGGCCTGACTTTCTTACATACATGGTTGAAAGTGAGACTCAAACTTATCGAGAGGCAGTCACCTCTTCAGATGGACCTCAATGGAAAGAAGCCATCAAGAGTGAAATTGATTCTATCTTACAGAATCATACATGGGAGCTAGTAGATCTTCCACCAGGGTGCAAGCCACTTGGATATCGATGGATATTTAAGAAAAAGATGAAATCTGATGGCTCTGTCGACAAGTATAAGGCAAGGCTTGTGATCAAAGGGTTTAGACAAAAGGAAGGTCTTGCCTATTTTGACACATACTCGCTTGTAACTAGAATAACCTCTATTAGATTGGTGCTTGCAATTGCAGCCTTGAGAAATTTGGAAATACATCAAATGGATGTAAAACCGCATTTCTCAATGGGGAATTAGAGGAAGAGATTTACATGGAGCAACCAGAGGGTTTCTGTGCTCCTGGCCAAGAGGGCAAAGTGTGTAAACTTGTCAAGTCATTATATGGCTTGAAGCAAGCTCCAAAACAATGGCATCAAAAGTTTGACCAAGTTATGCTTAACAATGGTTTCAAAATAAATGAATGCGAGAAATTTCTATGTGAAAGACACTTCTAAAGGTTATGTGATCTTATGCCTTTATGTAGATGATATGCTTATCATTGGGAGTGATGATAAGATTATCAGATCTACTAAAGACATGTTGAAAGCAAGATTTGACATGAAAGATATGGGTCTAGCTGATGTGATTCTTGGAGTAAAGATCATTAGAACCCAAACTGGTTTGGAGCTAAGTCAATCTCATTATGTTGATAAGATCCTTCAAAAGTTCAATCTAGAGGACATGAGTGTAGCTCAAACTCCAATTGATACCTCTCAACATTGTCAAAAAACAGAGGTGAAAGTGTTGCTCAATTGGAATACTCAAGGATCATTGGCAGTCTTATGTATCTCATGTCATGTACTCGGCCAGACTTAACATATGCTGTGAGTAGGCTAAGTAGATATATTAGTAATCCTAGTTCAGAGCACTGGAAGAGTATGACAAGATTATTCAGGTATTTGAGATACACGAGAAACTATGGACTGCATTATGGCCAAAATCCAGCTGTTGTGGAAGGATTCAGTGATGCCAATTGGATATCCGATACGAAAGATTCTAGAGCTACAAGTGGTTATGTGTTTACCCTTTGAGGAGCAGCTATATCATAGAAGTCGTCCAAACAAACACTTATAGCTAGATCCATGATGGAATCTGAGTTTATCGCGTTAGATAAAGCTGGAGAAGAGGCAGAATGGTTACGTCAATTCTTGGAATATGTTCCAAGGTGGCCTAAGCCTGTGAGGGCTATTTGTATACATTATGATTGCCAATCAGCTATTGGTAGAGCTCAAAATGCAATGTATAATGGCAGATCAAGGCACATACGACATCGGCATAACATGATACGACAACTACTCTCAACTAGAGTTATCATGATTAACTATGTGAAGTCAAAGGATAACATTGCGGATCCGCTTACAAAAGGCTTAAGCAAGGAAGTAGTACATAAGTCGTCAATGGGAATGGGACTAAAGCCCTTGGAGTAAGTTTGTACAACGGAAAACCTATCCTAGAAGATTGGAGATCCCGTGATCTAGGCCCAATAGGACCACCTAACTGTACAAACTAAGGTCACTGGGGGAGTACCTCAACATACAAAGGGAGTTACAAACTTCCTAGTCCGTTCCTACTTAAATCGGTGATATCAAGAGAGGTTAAGCATATGGCTTTTAATGATTTGTAAATCACCTATGTTAGAGAGAAGTAGGGTCGCTTCAAATAGAATTGGGGGCACAATTCCTAGAGCTCTTGCAGAACCAGGATAGTGTTCCATGACCATAATGGACATAACTATGAGTGGTTAGCCAGACCAGGAAGAGTAATATGTGATATGTAATAACGTCTACGTAAAAAGCAGTTGGTTCAAGGACATCGTGTCTACTAACTGCTAGGAGACTAAGTATGTCACAAAGGAGGGTTCAAAAGGAAACTTACCTATCCTACATTACTTAACCGCTGAAATTTTATCGTGACACTTGAGTGTGTGGGATGATCTCCATTCATGTGGGGGATTGTTGGAAATTATGATAAATAATTTAGTGATTAAAGCAAATGAATGAGAGATCATAAGCTTTAATTGTGTTTGGAACTTTAAAGTGTGGGAAGTTGTGTTTGTCCCACATTGGTGACGAGATAAATTTTTTGTTGATTTATATCTATAATTCTCTACACGAATATATTCCTATGTGACAAGTCACCCCAGTGGTAGCCAGAAGGGTGCGAAGCACCCGACACGCGCACGCGTCCGCGCCCGGGTCCGAGCACGGGACGGGCATGGGCACGGGACCGGGATTAGGGCGATGGGCGCAATGTGGCGCTTTGATGGTGCACTTTGCACTTCGCATTGCCGCGAGCCGTCTTTACTATTTTTAGATGTGACTTGAGCCAGTGATCTGGTGACTGTTTACATTCCTACTGGTCAGGTGAATTAAGTTCTCAGAATTCAATTTAGACTTAATTTTTAATGAATACTGTATTCAATTGTGACTTGTGGGATTCTAAACGGATTCTACAAAGCCTGGTGCTTTGTTCAGGAAATAGAGCAGACTTAAAAATCGCATGGTTCATACATTACATACCTCCAACAAATTCCCAAATTTTGATACTCTGCACACTCTTGTTTCAGGTATCTTTTTACGTGCTAGGCTAATCCCGGTAGTACAATCTGCTTAAGCTCTTGTACCCTGGGAAACAGACGGGTTCACATGGGTGGCCTGAAATCTGTTTTAAGGGAAACTGATCTTCACGTACCTGGGTCACCTTCGGTTGTATTTCTTTGTAATGTGTTTCTCAGTTTAATTTTCTTATGTATTTACATTCTGTTATTTCAATTTTGCATATATCATGTATTCAGAATTTCATTAATAAAATTATTATTTTGGTTTGTATTGTGAACGGGTTTCCGATAAATTTCACAAACCAAAACGAAACTGCGACGAGGAAACCGTGACAACGGCGATAACTTAAAGAGTTTCGGACGAAGGAGGTGAGGCCTTACCCGAGACTGATGGCTGTGTATCGACGAAGAAAGGATTAACTGACGATTGCTGTAGGTTTGGTGTGGGAAGATCTGATGATGGCTGCAATATAAGTACAAGGATAATAATGTGGAGTATGGCAGTTTGGAATTTAATATGGACCGAAGACAATTATATTTTGTGTGGGTTTAGGGGATTGGACTAGCAAGTGAGTGTCACATAGATCAATAGTTACACGCAAAGACAACAGGTATGGTGCTTGGGCCAAATTTTTGGATTATTTAAAAGACTATGCCGCAACTAAAGAAAATTATTGGGCCGCATTTTATAAAAGAGGTAGCGAGTTGGGCTTTGGTGAACATGCGCTTCAGGTTGGGCACAATCGAGTTTCGGTTCGGGTTAGCTTGGGCCGCAATGTCGTTCCGTTTGGGTTGCATGTTAACGGGTTGGGTCTTATGGTTAAAAAATATAGTGGCGTGATACTAGATCATTCACGACGCATGTAAATTTTATTTCTATACAATAACTAAGTTATAATCACGTAAAGAGGATTGAGTTAAGAACGATACCTATTTTTTCCAAGATGTCACATTATCCCTAAGTTGAAAGAATTTTCGTCCCGAAAATTGAGTAATACAAGTCCAGTCGCTAAGTTAGTGTGAGGTTTTTCTTAGGCTGTCATATCATCCCCCCATTGAAAGAATTTCGTGCAGAAATTCAGTTCGGGTTATCTAAGCCTTGGAGTGCATGAAGTAGGTCCATGTAAACCTTGAAAAATCATCAACTATGACTAGACAACATCTCCTCTTTTTAAGACTCAACATTTTTACAGGGCCAAAGAAGTCCATGTGTAGCAATTGCAAACATTGGCTTTTAAACAGGATACAAAATGTTTATCACAGATGAATTGTTTTGATGGAAGACCTCTTACAAGACCTTGTTTGGAGTGTGTAGTGATAGTTTAAAGATTTGTATAACCAAGTCTTCTATATCATAGTTATGTCTCTTTGTTAGAAGCAACTAAGAATATAAATGCATTGGACACTAGATTATCTTTCAACATATCAACTACATACACATTGTCACTCCTGTGAGCAACAAGCTGTGCTTTACTCTCAGCGATGATTTGACCAATCTTTTTAACCACTTCTGGTCCAACAATCTGACAAATTTTGTTAGTGAAGAATGACCCATAGCCTTTGTCACTCATTTGAGATACACTAAGAAGATTAAATTCAGATTGTCAATAAGATTGACATGTTCAAACTTGAGTTTCCCAGCCTGGATTGTCCCTGACCCTAACACCTTCTCTTTTGAATTATTACCAAAAGATATATCACCCCTCCATGTGCCATTAAATCTTTGAGTAGGGCACTACATCCTGTCATATGCCTGGAGCCTCCACTAACTACATACCATAAACTATCAAGGCAAGTAGAAGTCCCTTCACATTAGTAAACAATTAGTTTAGGTGAGTTTTCAAAGCTAGGATGGCTTTGGATGGGGTCACAGACATTCCAGCCTCAAGTCTAGGAATATGGTCAGTGTTTTGAATGATCATAACCATGAGGATGCCTGTTAACTCTTGGTTTAGATGGTCTATTGTAGACCTCATAGCCAAGTGGTACACTCTTGTATGCAGGTTGGCCATATCCTCTTGGAAATTTATATACTGGTGGTGCATCTGTTATCTGAACCTTTCTGAAAGTATAGGTTATATTCAATTGTTTGTAACAGATGTTTAGACAGGACAAAAGTCTGTTGAGTCTTTTCTTTTCTTTAACTCTCAAGTGTTTTAGATTTATACTCATTTCTTTTGACATAAATCTTTTGAGATAAACACACTCTTGATTTTTGTGGTTTGTTCTGCCACAAATGGTGCAATTTGGTGAATCAATGATCACACTTGTTTTTTATATCATAGGTTTTTAGAAGAAAGAAGTTTCTAGTGACATGATTCTTTTTTTCACAAAAATCACAAAACAAGTTTGATGTTTTCTCTCTTTTCTTCCCTTTTCTGACTTTTTATAAGTAGATGTTGTAACATCTGCTAGAAGATCTTTTAAGGGAATGACCTTGACTTAGGTGCCTTTACACCTTCAATGGTGAAAAATTCATTGTCTTAAAGTTGTAAAAAATGTCACACTCATCTGACAAGGTAGTTTGAATTGATATTTTTCAATTTCCTCAAAAGTTCAGGATCCTGCTGGTATTTCTAAAACAATTTTCTTACCATTTGGTTCAGTGACTTTAATTTCTTGACCAGCCAAATTTGTTGGAATAATTTCAACCACCTCACAATCATTTACAGCAGTGTTTTAGGAAACTTGGTCCTGTTTTCTAAAACCTACATCAAATTTTACATTACTTTTGATTTATGATTCTAACATCAGCTCATAACATTTGCTGGATTCTACCCACTTTTCACAAGTAATTTTGGTAGATTCAAGCTCCTTTTTACAACTTTGATATTTTTCTATCATAGTTTGGAGTTGATCCTTGGTTATACTAGACTTATGTTTGAGGCTACTGATTTCAGACTCTTTTTCAAACAGTTTAGATTTTAACTCTTTTGCAAGTTTTTCAAACTGAATTTCATCATCTAAAATTTTGTTTCTAACGATTTCATTTGCCTCTTTTATGTTAGTAAAAGCAATAATACATTTGTATGAACATAGGTATTTAAGGACCTGAGGTGATACCTTAGCAGCAGCCATCATATCACAGTCACATTCTCCTTCACAAACACTGGTTTCCCATGGGTCTAACACTAAGATCATAGTTTCTTCACCAACCTTCTCTTTGAAACATCTGACACAGCACTATCACAAGCATCATTAGAATTTAACACTACTTCCTCAGACTCATCCCCTTCAAGTATAGTGTTTAATGCCATGAAACAAAAATAATCATGTTTCTTTTCAGTGTCTGCAACTAGAGCAAATTTTCATCAGTCGGTTCTTCGTGTAAGCTACTCCAATCAGCAAAGCCTTGTGTAAAGAAGCTTTGTTGACTAGTCTCTGCAGGAGCAGAGGTTTGTGTAACTTGTGGTACAGGTTCCACTTGAACCTGAGGACCTGGGGCTTGAACATATTGTATCTGTGGAACAGTGGTTATATTGAACTGGAACAGTGGTTATAGGGTGTGCAAAAGGAGCAGTGTTTTGCATATGAGGAGCAGAGGTATATTGGGAATAATGGACAGTGTTTTGTGTGTTTTGAAGTCTAGGACTTGGGTGTGTGATAATTGGACCATTGTTTGACTTCTACACTCCCTAGCAAAATGACCTAGCCTGTTACACTTGTAGCATTTAATGTTTGACTTATCCAACCTTACTAACCCTCCATGCAACCCTGGAAATTTTCTACAAGTTTCTTTTATAGAATTTGCTGGTACTAACACTCAGCAATGCCAGTTGGTGTAATGCGTCCATTTCTTCTAAATTAGTTGGATCAAAATATTTAAGATCATTTAGTTCAAAGGATAAGTTCTCAGAAACTTGGTTTTCCCCATTTGCAGCAAAAGGCAAATTGGGTGAGCAAGAATCATAGTTAAAATTTCCACCAGTTATTATGTCAATAAAATGATCAAAACTCCATTCCTTGCTATTACCAAGGTTTCTTCTTGATCAAAAAGTGCTATACTACCAAAAGCATAGTCATCAGCCACTTTTCCTGACTCTTGTAGCTTCTTTTTCTAGTTAAGCTCTATCTCATAAGTGATAAGCCTACCATGAAGCAGAGATAAACTCATCTCTTTAAACCGAACAGAAATTCTAGTTACAAAGGCAATAGTGTCCCATTTATCTGGTAGTGATCTAAGAAATCGGCTATTCAAAGTAGAATTTATAAAATTAATATCCACCAGTTAACTCACTAATTAGCCAACTAAACCTTTCAAATTGTTGAGTTAATGATTCTCCTTTCACATGACAAAATGTTTTATACTGTTGGTTCGAAACTTCTCTGTTTTTTCCAATAACCTCTTCAATTCCACTAAATTGTTCTTTCAAAGCATCCCATAACTCCTTTGCATTGTTGCAATGCAATAGGCCAGCATAGATATCATTAGGCAAAACAGTTGCTATGATGATAAATGCCCTTTAATTAAGCTCAATTTTATGAAAATCTTGCTCTGAGTAAAGTTCAGGACTCTTTAGAACTTGAACTTTTGGGTCTTCGGTACTCAGTACCATCGGAAGATGTGGTCCGAAGATAATTGATTTCCAGCAACCCGTGTTCTGTTGTGCAAGTATGTGACCCATCTGATATTGCTAGATATTGTACTCTGATCTGACAAGTATAGGAGGTTTATACATGGTGCCAGTGTTATGTGGATCTTGTGGATTTTGAGACATTCTAATTCTTTACAAATAGGTTTTTATTTAAAAACTTTGAACGTAAATAAACTTTTACTCTGTTTTCAATATAAACAAACAAACGAATTAGCAGTGAGAGCTGTCCAGTTTATATTACATTGATTGTTAAATCAAATTTGAACGACCAAGCTCTGATACCAATTGTAAGGATCTGAATTTTATATTGATTTGATTGTTTAGATGAAATCAATGTAAGAAGATAGATAACAATGAAACAGTGCAGCGGAATTATGTAAACTTTGAAATCACAACAATAGAAAGATTGTTTTCATTGACATGCTTTTGTAACTACAATCACGTGTGCATGCAAATTACAAACTCCCCCTCAGCCTAGGATCGCTCTAATTTGTTTGTACAGAATGTATAGAAGAAAAGTGATAGATAGAACAGTACAGGCACTGTTCTATTTATAATACATTGCAAACCACTGAGTATCTTATGGCTGACGTCACTATGAAAGTGACATTTAACAAACTAACAAACTCTAACCTCTACAAGACCTAAACGCTGTTACATTCATTTACATAATAGACTTATTGAACAACAACTGCTGAGGTATCCTCTGTTGGTCTTCAGCAAACCTTTGCTTCAATAGCCTTTATGCTTCATCAGAGTTTTCTCTCTAGCAGATTTTTACTTCCAGCAGAGCTTTGTCTTTAACATATATTGTGAACAGTCTTTAAGTATAGGCAAAGTTTAGAGCAGCAGACCTTTATTAGTGATCAGATGTTAGAGATTGTTTTAGCTTTCTAATCATAGGGTTCAATAGATCCAACAATATATCACTGTACATGTATAGTAATTAATAATTGCATGAAACACATTCACAGTTTTACTCATATATTACTATACATGCATGGCTATTATCAGTTGCATTAAATCACTCAATCATGGACACATAAACAGTCACAGTTCGCTCCTATACGCTCAACATCTTCAACCCGTTTTGTGTCCACACCTTCTTGAACTCTACTATTATGTTTACAAGTGAAATTAGTTCCACACGTTCCGGTTACCCATCCATATGATCCCATTCATGCCTAACATCCCATACATAATTTACATACCATTCATGTCTACTATTGTATTAACTACCTATGCATACAAATACACATACCATAACCAAGTTTGCATACAAAAGTATATATATAATCATGATTCCACTTAACATAATTTCACAAACCAAAATGAAACCATGACGAGGAAACCGTGACAACAGCGATAACTTAAAGAGTTTCAGACGATGGAGGTGAGGCCTTACCTGAGACCGATGGCTGCGTATCGATGGAGAAAGGATTGACGATGACTGTCGTAGGTTTGGTGTGGGAAGATCTGATGATGGATGCCGTAAGTTTGGGAGGTCAGGGTTTGTGAAAAATGATACTCTTGAAGATATATCATGCAATATACGTACAAGGATAATAATGTGGAGTATGGCGGTTTGGAATTTAATATGGGCCAAAGACAATTATATTTTTGTGTGGGTTTAGGGGGTTGGACTAGCAAGTGAGTATCATATGGATCAACATTTCCACACAAAGCCAATAGGTAAGGTTCTTGGGCCAAATTTTTGGATTAGTAAAAGATTGGGCCCCATCTAAAGAAAATTATTGGGTCACATTTTATAACAGAGGTAGCGAGTTGGGCTTTGGTGAACATGCGCTTCAGGTTGGGCGCAACCGGGTTTCGGTTCTGGTTAGCTTGGGTCGCGCACCTGGGCCGCAAGTCGTTCCGTTTGGGTTGCACGTTAACGGGTTGGGTCTTATGGTTAAAAAAATATAAGTAAGTGACGTGAAACTAGATCATTCGCGACGCACGTAAATTTTATTTCTATACAATAACTAAGTTATAATCACGTAACGAGGATTGAGTCAGGAAGGATACCTGTTTTTTTCGGGATGTCACATTATTCCCAAATTGATAGAATTTTCGTCCGAAAATTGAGTAAGTACAAGTCAAGTTGCTAAGTTAGTGTGAGGTTTTTCCCAGGCCGTCACATCATCCTCCCATTGAAAGAAATTCATCCCGGAATTCAGTTCGTGTTATCTAAAACTGGTGCCTCTGTTGCAAAAAGGTGAGGGTACTTGTCTTTCATTTGGTCTTCCCTTTCCCACATGAACTCTGATCCATGCTTAGAGTTTCAATGAACTTTAACGATGGGTATCTTGTTGTGTCTCCGAGTCTTGAACTTTCGGTCCATGATCTCGATTGGTTCTTCAATGAACCGAAGTTGCTCATCCACGTGAATCTCAACCAATGGAACGATTAGTGTTTCATCTGCCAAACACTTCTTCAGATTTGAAAGGTGAAAAGCGTTGTGAACCCTGTTGACTTCATCAGGAAGGTTTAGTTCATACTCTACCAGCCCAATCTTCTTCGTGATTTCAAACGGCCCTGCATAGCGCGGGTTTAGCTTGCCTTGTTTTCCAAAGCGAATTACCCCTTTCCAAGGCAAGACCTTCAATAGGACTCTATCACCTACCTGAAATACTAGTGGTTTACGACGTTAATCGACATAACTCTTCTGACGATCGCGAGCTGCCGCCATGTGGTTTCTGATTTCACAATCTTTTCAGTTTTTCAAGTATCAACTCGGGACCAGCGAGTTGACTATCAACAACTTCGACCCAACACATGGGCGACCTACATTTCTGTCCATACAGCGCCACAAATGGTCTTGCCTATATACTTGTGTGATAGCAGTTATCATAAGAAAATTCTACTAATGGCAGGTGTATCTCCCAACTGTTGCCAAAATTGATAACATATGCCCTAAGCATGTCTTCAAGGGTCTGAATGGTTCATTCACTTTGACCATCTGTCTTAGGATGGTACGCGGTACTCATATCTAAGCGTGAGCCTAGAGCTTTCTACGCCGATTGCCACATTTGGGACGTGAATCATGGGTCACGATCGAAGATTATAGACACTGGCACTCCGTGCCTGGCAACTATTTCCTTCATATTGATTGTAGCAAGTGTGTTAAATTTGTCTGTTTCCTTGATGGCTAAGAAGTGTGCTGATTTAGTTAGTCGATCTATGATTACCTAGATGGTATCATTCCCGCCAGGTGTTCTTGGTAAACCGGTGGTAAAATCCATAGCAATCTGTTCCATTTCCACACTTGGATCTCTGGTTGTTGCAGTAACCATGACGGCTTCTGGTACTCATCTTTAACCTTCGAGCAAGTCAGACACTTGCTCACATAGATGGAAATTTCTGCCTTCATGTTTGGCCACCAATAGGTCGTTTTGAGGTCCTGATACATCTTATCCGAACCTGGATGGATAGAGTATCTAGATTTGTGGGCTTCATCCATTATGAGTTCCCTCAGATTCCCGTAGAGGGGAACCCATAAGCAGTTCATGAAGTATCTTGTGCTGTCAGCTTTCATTTCCCAATCACGCTCCATTTTGCATAACGACTCAGCTTTTAGGTTTTCTTCTTTCACATCTTCAATATGCTCATTGCAAATCTGCTCAGGTAAACCAGAATGAATTGTGACTTATAGCGCTCAGACTCATCTGGGTTTCAAAGTTCCTTTCCACTAAGGGCGTCGGCTACCACATTAGCTTTTCCCGGGTGGTACTGGATGGCACATTCATAGTCATTCAGGAATTCGACCTAACGACGTTGTCGCATGTTCAACTCTTTCTAATTAAAAATGGGTTGGAGGCTCCTATGATCCGTGTAGATGGTATACTTCGTACCGTACAGATAATGTTTCCATATTTTCAACTCGAACACTACTTCTCCTACTTCTAAATCGTGAGTGGTGTAATTTTTCTCATGTACTTTCAGTTGTCGGGACACATACGTGATGACCTTCTCATGTTGCATAAATACGCATCCAAGTCCTTGGATTGAGGTATCACAAATACACGACGAAATCGTCTGTTCCTTCTAGTAGGGATAGTATGGGTACACTACAAAGCTTTTTCTTTAACAGTTGAAATGCCTCTTCTTGCTTATCGCCCCAAATGTACTAGGTGTTCTTCTGAGTCAAGGTTGTGAGTGGCTGTGCAATCTTCCAGATCCCTTCAATGAAGCGGCGGTAGTAACCCGCCAGACCCATAAATTGTTGAACTTTCGTTGGCGTCCTAGGCGCCTCCCAACTTTTGATTGCCTCAATCTTAGTTGGATCAACGTGAATACCCTTTTTGTTTACTATATGCCCAAGGAATTGGACTTCGCGAATCCAGAAGTCACACTTAGAAAATTTGGCATACTTAGAAAATTCGGCATACAATTTCTCCCATTGGAGTAGTTCTAGAACTAACCGTAGATGTTCCTCATGCTCTTCTTTGGTTTATGAGTACACAAGTATATCATCAATGAAGACGATAACAAACTTGTCGAGGTGAGGTTTACACACACGGTTCATGAGATCCACGAACACCATGGGTGCATTGGTTAAGCCAAATGGCATGACCAAAAACTCGTAGTGGCCATACCGGGTACGAAAAGCTATCTTTGAAATGTCGTTTTCTTTGACCCAAAGCTAGTGATACCCTGACCTCAAGTCGATCTTGGAGTAGTAGCTTGATCCTTGCAACCGATCGAACAGATCATCTTGGAGTAGTAGCTTGATTCTTGATCATAACCTTGTTAAGCTCTCGATAGTCGATACACATGCGAAAAGGTCCATACTTTTTCACGGTGATGAGCTGGACGGATAAAACCTTTATCCAACAACTCTTACAGCTGAGTAGATAGTTCTTGTAGTTCTGACGGTGCTAGACAGTAAGGAGCTCTTGCGATTGGAGCCACGTGATTCGCCAGGTGGATCTCGAATTCGACTTATCTTTGGGGTGGAAGACCAGGTGAGTCTTCCGGAAAGACATATGGGAAGTTGCGTACGATTGGAATGTCCTCGACTTTCATCACATCCGTGGACTGTTCAGTGATAAGAGCAAGATGGCTACCGAATTCTTCTTACGAAGGTATTTCTGAGCTTGCATAAAAGAGATGATATCCGTGACGACACCGCTTCGATCATCCTGAATGGATAGAGTTTCGCCATTAGAAAGAGGGATTCGAATAACCTTTTCGCAACAAATAATTTTGGCTCGGTTGTCGGACAATCAGTCCATACCGACTACCACGTCGAAGCTACCAAGCATAGTTCGCATAAGATTTATGTCAAACGTATGTCCAGCGAGAGAGAGTTGGCACCCTTTGAGAATGTGAGTTACAGCTACCGATTTACCGCCTGCTAACTCTATGGTGTACTTGGTTTCTAGTGACATAGGGGCAACATCTAATAGTTTTGCAAATATCACTTTTAGAAAATGATTATTTAACAGAAACTTACCGTTTACCATGTTGGAGTCATCCTTTGCCTCGCCCTTTCTAAAGGCAAAGGCACGCCCTTTAGCTCCACCACTGTTACCCCCACCGTTGTTGTTGTTGCCACTTTGGTTTTGGTGTCCGCCATTGTTGTTTCCCTTGTTAAGTTGAGGGCAATCTTTCTTGAAATGTGCATTGCTACCACAATGATAGCATGTTCCGGTAACCCCACGTTGCTGGTTTTGATTCTATCTCGGTTGGATTTCACCCCGATAATCCCTTGCAGCATGACCATCTTTGTTGGGCCTTTGACAACGGTTGCCACCACACTATCCATAGTGGTGGAGATTGCACTTACTGCACTTTGGTTTGTTTCCCGAGTAACCGCTTCGACTCTGAGAGTTATTGTTATTGTTGGACGACTGGTTGTTGTAGTCTCGGTTGTTGTTGTTGAACCTTTTTTGAGAACCCTGCTGCGACTGACCTGATGTTTGTTTTTGCTGTTGGAAGAACCATCATCCCATTTTCTTTTGTTGTTGGGGGCAACATCAGATTCACCCATCTTTGGTAGTTTTCCCTGTTCAACCGCCTTATTTGTCAGTTTGTGCGCCAGCCGCACTGCGTGCTTAACCGTCGTCGGGTTACTAGACATCACCATTCCCTAAATCTCAGAGACTAGTCCTCCCAGATAGAGTTCTATCTGCTTGTATACAGGCCTAGCCATCTCTGGGCATAAAAACACTAGGTCATAGTGTTTTGAGATGTACTCTTCAATTTCCGAACCCCGCATCTTGTGCTTCCACAGATCTTGCTCCAGTTGATGAATGCGGTCTCTCGGACAGTACTCTTCCCTGACCAAGTTCTTGAAATTGTCCGATGCCATCGCATTGGCTGCAGCTAGACCCCTAGTTTTCACCTGGAAGTTCCACCAGGTTAGTGCCCCATCTTCTAGTGTAGAAGCTGCATACTTCACCCTATTCTCGGGTAAACAATTACACATTGCAAATACTGATTCAACTTTCTCGATCCACCGAACCAATCCGATGGGTCCTTCCATCCCTGTGTATTTGCTAGGCTTGTAGTTAAGAAAGCCTTACAGGGATTAAACCCTGCACCTAAGAATAGAATTCGAAAGAGAGTTAGAAAAACATATTAATAAAACACTATAGATACCATTACTTTAGATTTTTATTGAAGTGCTAGGTAAGTGCTACCTCAAGGATTAAGGTTCTGGTTGTTATTCTGGAGGTGTTGGTTGTATGCAGCAATGGCCCGGTTAACATGCTCCTGAATAAGTGCGGCCAATTCCGCATGGGTCATAGTGATATTTCCACGACCACCACCGCGAGACATTCTGTTTGACATACACACAAATACATGAGATAAAGTGTCATACAGTCATTGTACAAGTTTTCAAAACATGCGATTTAGGGTAAGGTAACATCTCAGCACACGAAACATTTTAAAATAAAAAAAAATCTGATTAAATAAATTGTAAGAGTCGTTACAAAGTATTTCAGCAAACATTTAAAATTAAACCATCATAATCGTCCACGCAAAGCAAAAGAGATAAGTAGATAAGCAGGTACAAAGCGGGTCAGATGTCGACTCCACTGTCTCCCGCGTCCAAATCTTCATCAGTCGGTGCCTCCGTCGGCTCTTCTTCTGGTTCCTCGTCAGATTCTTCCTCGGGTTCCTCTTCAAGATCCTCTTCTAGGTCCTCTTCCAGGTCCTCCTCCAGCTCAGACTCAGCTGGAGGTGCTGGTGGTGTGGGTGGTGGTGCTGGATGCTCTAAGTCATAAATCCTTGCAAAGGCTACCTGCATGTTCGTTTATAGTCCTCGATTTCGTAGCCATCAATGCCCTGATTAATCCAAAAATTCATATTCCTCTTACGGTGGCTTTCTGACTCTTTCCTCAACTCAAGGACCTGCCTTTCCAATTCCACGATACGTTTTTCCAATTCAATAGTGTAGTTGAGGGTAGTTAGTTTGGATGATGTTTCCCCTCTTGTGCTCGACGTTTCCTTTTTGCTGCTCGCGTCTCCACATGACAAGGTGGTGAAGGTGGTACTTCGGGAGCCTTCCCTCGCGCCAGTGCGTAATAATTGGATGAGGAGGAGGATGACAGCATGCCTGTTAAGTTAATACGATAAGATGCCTATAAAATAAATTAGTACACTACAAATAATGTCAAGTAGTTGTGTTCGAGTCGGTTAGACTAGTGTCGTGTTTGTGGCTATAGTTTAGGTCTATGACCGATGCAAACCTAATTCTCTATAACAAGTGGCTCTTATACCAATCTGTCACACCCTCAAAATCCACTTGAGGGGTTTTACTACGAGGCGCGTGATAAACCAGGATCTAGACACCAGTCATATCGAATGACCTCTATATGAGAAAAAAATAGTTTTACCAACCAACAGTTCAAAACTAATGCGGAAGTGTAACAATGTAAGTAAAAACGTGCGTCAAAACAAATGCCCAATCAACCGATATATAAATATGAATACGCAACGTTTACGAAATGAAAATATTTTTGACGCCATGTAGTGCACCTAATTGTGTACCTTAGCGACCTTGGGAGAACACGAAAGAAACAAGTGTCAGTCAATTAAGATAAGTGAGTTCACATATTCAGTTCACAGTTATAACATGTTTCGTTTACACAAGTATCCACTATTCAACCCGAATACTATTTATTTGTATTTAATATATTATTATTATATTTATAGGTAGCTAACTCGTGTTACGTCACGTAAGAGTTGGAAATCGAAGCTGACTGTTATTGCCCTTGTTTGCAAGGTCTATCACTGACCATAGCGATAGGATAGGCTAATTCTACACCCGGTGACCATTACCGGTCTAGCTAGCGCGATAAGGTGGGGCTTGTCGGCCTAGTAGTACTACTCAAAATTCCCCCGCTATTAATTCCAATACTAACGGTCTGAGGTTTATAAGGACTTTATGTGATAATGCTACTTTATGACCATAACATTATAACAATGTTCTATTAAATAAAAGCATTGTAATCTTATAACGGGTAGGCATTACATTACCGTAATGTGCTCGTGTCACCTTTCTTGTGTTTCAAAACGTTCAGATATAGAGACCGTGAACTCACGTTACGATGCTCAACAAAGAAGGAAATCGAGTGTAGAAGCCTCTTTGTCAAGTACACCCTGATATCAATGTTAGTTTGTTATTAATTGTATTAATTAAATGTTGTCAACTGGTTTCATGTGGTTATCTTGGTTTCAGAGTTGAGAATTCTAAACACTATATAAACTCCACTTCTAATTAACTAGCACACTCCTACTCATCACACACACACTCCACTTCTCTACAATAACCTCACCATATATAATATATATATATATGGTGAGGTTATTGTGAGAAAATTTAAAAGTGTGAGAAGGATAAGAAAGAATCTAAACCATTAGATATTTAATCTAATGGTTGAGATCATAGTGGCAATTCTATAAATAATGTTAACTATTAAACAAACTAATTTTCTAGATTAAGGGTATAAAGGTAAATTTAATATTTTTAAATTAAGAAACTAACATTAATACACATGCAAAGTTCCCTACTTCTTTTTTAAACATCAATAATTTTTATACGTAACTCTTTTTTAAAAAAAATTACACCATAATAACGAGTGTTTTTTTTATCTTTAATATGAGTACCATATTGATATACTTATATAGAGTTATTTCTGTTTTTATATATTCAGGGTGTTATTTCTATTTTGATTTTGATTAAAGTGTTGACTGGTGTTATATTAGGGTGTTATTTCTGGTATATTAAATGTTAGGGTGTTCTTTATAAGATGTGTGCCTTCTGTATAACTGTTGTGATGTTTTTATGAGTTATGGTGTTATTTTTGTTATATTTATGTTCTTTATAAGATGTATGCCTTCAACATACATGTTGTGGTGTTTTTATGAGTTAGGTGTTTTTATGAGTTATATTTCTATTCTTTATAAGATGTATGCCTTCAATAAACATGATGTGGTGTTTTTATGAGTTAGGGTGTTATTTCAAATTCGAAAATTCCTACTATGACTGCCAAAAATCGGTTGCACAGTCTTCATTCCATAATTAGATTTTATTAGTTAAATTACACTTATACCCTTAAACTACCAAAATAAAAAGGGACACATGTCACCTCCATAATCTTTCTTATTCTTCTCACACTTTTAAATTTTCTCACATAAACTCTACCTATATAGTTTTGTGTGATAAGTTTTGTGTATTTCCTAGACAGATGATGTCACTTGATTGATGGTTTCATCTTTAGACAACGTATAGTTTTCTACCTAAATCAAAAGAGCCACAACATAGTTTTGTTTTAGTCTCATAAAACACATTATATAAGCATGTCATATTTTTCTTTCAATCTTTGCTCTTTTAAGGAAATATATTATTTTTAAAACTTTATCTTAGTTAGTAATTTAACTATTATATAAATACTTATCACCTAAAATAGATGCATTTTTTGATCTTTATACATATTACACGTGGTGTCATTTAATTAGTTTCGTTCTTAGACATCGTATCATTCGAAGCCGAAATCAACAAAGGCACAACATATTTGTGTTTTTGTATGATAAAACAAATTAATCATGTAAATGGGTCATATATCTTTTCAATCTTTGCTCATATATATATATATACATATAATATATATATAAATCTCGATTGTCTGAAGTAGGTCGAGTGGTCTCAGTTCCGACAACGTTCCCTACCGCATATTGAATACCCACTCATACTCATTTACAGCGCTTATGTCGCTTACCGGAAGAGAACCTTATCGCGTTCTCGACTCTGTACTTTATCGTTCACTCCCGGATAGCTCCTTTTTATTTGATTGCTTCCTTCGAGGAGTTCGCTTTGACTATTTCAGCTCGTTCAGCTACCGCTGCCTCTTCGATTCGCCCCTCACCTAATGGTAAGGTAATAAAAATACGTACATATATATATATATGTATATATATGTATATATGTATATATATGTATATATGCATATATGTATAATATATATATATATATGTGTGTGTATATATGTATGTATAAGCATTTTCATCATCAAATCCTGATCATTGATTTACATTTGTGTATTGATAATCAAGGGTTAGGATTAGTTTACATAGTTCACTATCAAGGGGGTTGTTCACAAATGAACCTAATCCTATATATATATATTGTGTGTGTGTGTGTGTGTGTGTTGTGTGTTTGTGTATGAAAAAGTTTTATCTATTAGTAATTTAAGAAAAACTTGTTGTAAAACAACGGTCTATTAGCCACTAATATATATGTATATAAACATGAGAGCTAGACTATGAAATCATGTAGAGAATAGAACATGGAGTATTGTTATTCATTCATTTAACATCATATACAAATGCATTATATATAGGCACTCACATTAGTACAATAGTAAATAAGAGAAAGGAGTTATACATGTGGAAGGTCACTACATAATGGATACATTCATAGATAGGGTTATACATGTGGAAAGTCACTACATAATGGATACATTGATAACACTCCCCCTTGACTATCCACATGATGGAATACTATTCTTTAATATGCTTAATGACGTTGCCTTATTAAAAACCTTGCTAGGAAAACCCAAGGGACAAAACCTCAGCTAAGGGAAAAAGAGTGCAACGTGTATTGTCTCCTCCTCAATATAATATGTATCATTTTAAGTAACAAGTGCCAATCTTCTATGAAAGTTGTTGAAAAACTTTTGTAGTGGTGATTTGTCGCTTGATGTGCAATCTATTAATGAACTTGATGTATGATCTTCATGTAAAACTTTAATTACCTCCTCTTGTAAGTAGATACCATAAGATCCATGAATGTGTTTTGTTATAATCCCTGCATTTACAAGACTAACCAAACTTGTTGATGGGTTAGTAAAATATGAACCCATACCTTTTGTACCTTAAGGGTATAGAAAATAAATGTTTTACTCATTACACGATCTCCTCGTCGTACACGAGTTAAATCTTGCCAATGAATTTAATGGTATATGTTCGTGTATAGCTAGCAAGATATATTAATACAATTTGTATTGAATTGACCAAGGATCTTTGCTTCTTTGATAGAAGATGATAAAAGTCATTTTTCTCTATATCAAATATTTGAACATCATTAAATGTACTTACACCAAAAACTTTGTCCATATGAAAATTTCCAACATTTTCTAGATGTATTATGATTGATGGATTATAATATAAACGTATGTCCTATGTATCGAGCCATAAATTTGCAATATTGTATTTCATTTGCAAATTCTTGCTTAACTGTTTGAGATCTTTTTTTCTCTTCGGGAGATTCAATGACATCATCAACATATATTGCAATACTTGTAAACCTCATATCGTTCTTTTAATGAAAACAAATGGACCAACTTCACCATATGTATTTCTCGCTTTCAAGCTCACTGGTGAGTCAATTATATCATATTTAACTCGACTATTTTAGGCCACACATATTTTGTCAACTTCATATAGTATGTTCTTGAGGTTTTGACATCAATGCTTCGCATTATCAATCCATAAGGGAATTCGTTCCATCTTATCCATATATGCATGTGATTTCACTCTTCAGGAGTTTTGCTATATAAATTTGCTCATTTAACACATAGATATCTATATCATGTAAAAGTGTCATGAACACTTGCTTTTATCTCCAAAATCCATATTGTACCATACGTGTACACTATTTATTAGGATATCACAATCACTGGGTACAAGTTTTCAATGTATGTTTATTGGTGCACAAGAATTACATCGTTAAGATGTTTTAATTCACCTTTAAAGAACTCAATTGCTTTAAAAAAACTCATCAGGAGTTCAATCGTATTAAAAAATGAATCTGTATACAACGATCATATTGTTCTCGAGAACTTACTTTACATGAATTACATAATTTAAATCCTTCAAGGACTTGCATGTAAACTTTAGTATCTAAATGATACATAACATTTATAAGACGCATATCAATTCTCTCTTTATATTACTAGACTAATTAAATACTGGAAAGCTATTGAATCCTAGGTCTTTGCGAAATCCTTGTGCCATCAATTGTTGATCCACATAAAAGACCTAATTATATTAAATATTTTACAACTTTTTTTATGGACTACTAGCCCGTAAGCTTTCCATTTCAATAGAGAATTCAAACTCTGCCTCATTTGCGTCGTTCCATTTTGGCCAATAATTTCTTTGTATTTATTCATAAGCAGATTTTAAATCTTGATCCTCATCATTTCATCTTTTCAAGCGCTATATATACAAAAGTATAATGACGTCGATTTTGTTTCGATTCCATACACTTCTAGACATGATATAATTTACTAAGAGCTCTTTATTTTCAGGTATCTGAGGTTCTTCCAGAACCATCATGTCTAATGTCTCTTCAAAAGACCCTTTTTTTACTATAACCTCGAAGTGACCATCTTCTTCATTACTTGCTCCAATTTTCGAGGAATTTTTATTTTCTTGAAATCGACTAATCTACCACGCTTCAGGCATGCAATAGACTCATTAATATATGGTTCGCCCTACTAGAACGACTAACTTAATTGGAGCATTAGCAGTTGACTACGTGACTTACTTAGTCACTGTATTTAGGTCAGTTAACATGTCTGGTGATTGATTCTTTAATCTAGGTAACGAATTATATATTGAACTTCTTGTTCATACAATTTAGTTTGAGGATACCCATTCCTTTTTCAACTGCCATTAATATCCCCCTAATGTTGAAAATGTTAATTTACTTAAAGTAAGATTTAACGAGCCATAAATAAATCTCTCGTTAATTGCTCTAAGTATGTAATCATAAATAGTATTTTCATCCAACATATATTCCCAACATTATTTGAGTTTCAATCTTTGTGTGTTGTGGTGGATCAATTCCAATGTATACCGCACAATAAAAGGTTTGATGGGAAATATTTGGTTCCTGATCAAAACCAACTAATGGGGAGAAACTATTACAACATGTTGGCTTGATGTGAAATAATGTTACCGCATGTAAAATCGCATGTGCTCAAATATGAAATTTTGCTCTCTTGATTATTGGCTTTGCAATCAATTTGTAGACGTTTGATCATCGTCTTCAACAAAAGCAATTTGTGTCTTAAGCATTTAGAAAGTTCAATACTTATTCCAATAATCATTAGTAACATGGATACTAAATTCAATGTTACAACCACCATAAATATGATAATAAATCATATGCTTGCTATCTCATTAGCTAAGCTACACACAACTTCAAGTTGTATATTTGATGACCATTTAGACGATGCATCGATTTAAGAACACTAAATGGTATCATGTTTGGATATATATATCCTTCATTCATTCCATAATATTTTAGATATTTATACCAGTAATTGGCAAATAAATAATTTCCCTTAAGAGCAAACATAATATGCTATCAACTAGAAGAATCTTCAAGTTCTTCATTATATTTCACATCATCATTGACTCGGTGTGGTCTAACCGGTCATACCAATAAAGTAAATAATCATGATCCATAAACTTATGGTTTATGATATTGTATATGTATTACTTGAACGTATGTAATACAAAACGTAAGATATGAAAGAATGTATTATAACTTCCAAGTTCAAACCATCGTGTTATGTAATCACTAGTTTACCACTTTTGGTGGTCGATCTCATCATGACTATCATTATAATACTGATATTCGATCTCACTATTAGCTTGGCTATCTTATAATTTATGATAGTTTAATCTCTTATTAACATGATGATTGTTGCACTTCTGATGGTCAATCTTATTATTAATATGATCATCATTACAATTTTCTTAATGATGCCAATAATCAATATATATTCACTTCATGCATCGAGTAAAACCATACAATTTTTACAGTTTTCCATTATTTTCTTGAACATATAGATATACAATCGTTTCAAACCGTTCATACCCTTTAAATGATATTCCTACTTCAGGAGTATATTTGAGGTTTGACAAACAAAATGTGTTTTATCCGATTTCCCTTATAAAAAAACTTCTCTTCGTATAACGTCAATTGAGAAGTAATGTCGAGTCATATAATATTTCTTTTATACTTGATAATGAGATACAACGAGTATGACACTTTTGGTGTCAAATCGAAGCATATTTCTACTTTTTCATGAGAATGACAATAAACAAAAACTTTGGTTTAGTCGTTCTATTCAGTATTATCGATGCAAAGAAGTGATAGCATATAGAATACAAGGTATAGATAGCAACAAATCCATACAATACATGACCTTATTGCATGTCATCATATAAAAACAATTTATAATGGGCCTTTATAAAATAAGAAACATTTACTTAGTTTAAAACTTAAGCATATATCTCTTTCAAGTTCTCAGATCATTTATTACTTGTATTTGAAAATTTTATTTGAAAAAAATTGTAATACTGATGAATTACATAACATAATCATTTTTTTCTTCTCAAATATTGATATTTAAACAACTGATGACATCATATAAGCAATCTATACATTGTACATATGAAGCAATAGCAATAGTCACCATTTTATACTAGCAATAGTAATAGTTAATATGCAAATATATTGTTAAACATTATGAAATGGCATAATGAATGCATTAGAGGTACCGACATCGCTAGAAAATGTTTCTCTAAAAACAACTAATGATATCTAGCAATATTAATCTATTATATGAATTTCTAATATGCAAATTTGTTATAGCATTAACCTTAGTATAAGTACCAAACGATATTTGCATAATCATGTTATAACAATAACAATAACAATAATAATAATAATAATAATAATAATAATAATAAATATAATAATAATAATAATAAAATAATAATAATAATATATTGCATTATAAGTTGTATATTTTATTTAAAACTAAATCAATTGATGTTTACTCACATAACTAATTTATATCTAATTATGTAAAAGTCTTTTGGCATACTATGTATTAACAATGACTAATGAAAACAATTAATTACAGAATTCAAATCCATTTAAATTATAAACTATACAAAATGAAATCTAGTACATACATCATGTATATATTACCACCAATACAAGCATATATACCTAATACAATTGCATTGTTAGTCCATAAATATTGAGTTCTATACTTTTTAATATTGAATATTGAATTTAATTGTTTTTATGGATTCTAAAAGCACATATAATATTTTCTAGATTGGCAAATTAACTTTCTCAAATCAAAATAATTCAACAATTTTATTTACAACTTAACAAGGTTAATAAAGAAGCATAAATATATGATTATGGTGGCTCAAAGAATATGTAGATGAGCATCACTAGATTGTAAGAGTCCTAAACAACATATATTAAATTAACTAATTAAATGATAATCCAGCCAATTTAGAATAATAGAAAGGATCATTTGTAAAAGAGAAAAATAAAATAAATATTCGTAATATCATCGTCGTCAACGAAAACTATAGTTATTCAATTAATAATGAGTATTAGAAAAAAGATGAATTAGTCAATTGTAACGTCATAATTTATGATGTAACATCTAAATCCTTATGAATACCAACATGCTAATATATATATAATAATTTCTAAAAGCAAATGAAAAAATATATAAATAAGAGTTCAATCATGAGACTACATTCTAGAATTTATAGTAATGATCAGTTTAAGTTTATATATGTATATTAATAAGTGTCACCAGTAAGATTGATGTATCGTCATTAAATATAATATAAATAATCATACGAAGAATCATACATTTATTAGTAGAGATAGTTGCATAATTATTGGGTTGCTTTCTCAACGTGCTGATTGAGTTAGGTCGGAAAATAATGCACAAATGGGATACCAAGAGTGACAAAACACATAGAGCACGTTCGTGCTGATAACGTGTTGTGAAACAACGGTCTATTAGCCACTAATATATATGTATATAAACATGAGAGCTAGACTATGAAATCATGTAGAGAATAGAACATGGAGAATTCTTATTCATTCATCTAACATCATATACAAATGCCATTATATATAGGCACTCACATTAGTACAATAGTAAATAAGAGAAAGATGTTATACATGTGGAAAGTCACTACATAATAGATGCATTCATAGATAGATGTTATACATGTGGAAAGTCACTACATAATGGATACACTCATAACAAAACTATAATTATTTGGTCATCTAAAATAGTTAAACTTTTCAATCTTTATATAGGTACAATTAATTACAATATGACGTCTTAATACATAAACGAAAATATATATGTTTAAGGCCAAATTGTGTGAATCCATCTTTGTCACAAAATTTTAACAGGAAATCAAGTATTATAATAGTATAATTTCATGGACTCGTGATATTATCTGATTGGTTTCATTGCATAACTTTCGTTGTGAAGTGCCATAAACCTTTGTTAATTACATTAATATTACCTTTTGAATATTCTTTAATATATTTTGTTTAAAACTGTAACTTGATTAGAAATTTGATTAAAACATAATCTTTTCATTTATATTCAATCAAAACAGCACTCTCTAACCAAAAACAAAAATATTGTCCTTTAAGCCAAACTATGAGAATTTATCTTTGCGTGCATGCTTTTCAAGGGGAATTCCTAAAAAGTTAATTTTTAGAACACCTGAAATCATTTAGTTGGTTGAGTTCTTACAGGTGTATTTACGGACACCCTGAAATGCCAAACATGTGTGACAAGCGTTGTGAATTCCGTAGAAACCTTGTATTGTTGTTCTACATATTTGATTTAAAATGTAATGCATTTATATCAATCTAAAAACACTGTAATTCATCATAATCTGTTTATTGATTTATACACTGTAAGGCCAGGATTATTATAAAACAAAATACACTTGTGTTCATCTGAACAAATCCTAATATATTATATTATATATTTGTTTGTGTAAGGCCAGGATTAGTTCAGCAAATACACTTGTGTTCACTCTTGAACATAATTATATATATATATATATATATATGTGTGTGTGTGTGTGTGTGTGTGTGTGTGAGGGGGATGAATCATGAGAAAACTAGTTTAAATAAGAAAACAAAAAACTACTTAAAAAATCCTAAAAACATATCAACTGTTTTTTTTTTGAATTTTTTTTAAATAAAATTCGCTATATATAATATATAAAAAAAATTTCAAAAAAAGAAAGTTGTACTGCACATGTTCATTAATATGAAAAATCCTAACCCATCTAACCCACCCCCATCGACACCCAAAAAACCTAATGGGTATATCCGATACCTGACGGGTAATTACCCGATAAGTATTGGGTCAGGTATCAGACACGATTTTATAACCAGGTATGGGTATGAGATTACCAATACCCGACCCATTGCCATCATAGCTAACCGTTGCGAAACGGCTACTTAATTTAATTTTTTTTCCTTTTTAAACATTATAAATACTCACCTATTTTTTTTTACATTTTTTACCACTTCTCTACTTATATCTCTATATTTTTTTATAAAATCAACCCACTTAATCCTTACAATGCATCCAACCGAAACTACGACCTAACCAACCCCTTTGGATACCAAGAGAACCCGAACCCTAGCCCGCCACAAAACCGTCAATCACCTTACCGTCCCAAAATTGGAAATGACGTTGCAAATGAAACAAGAAATCTTGAAAAAACATAACATGGATAAATCATGAAGTTTTTGATTTTTTTATTTATGTACCTTTTTATTATTTTATGTAGTTTTTTATGTTATTTGTAATTTTTAAAAAATATTATATGCAATCTTCTATTTTAGTTAGTGTGTTAATTTAATTAAATAAAATTTAATTAGCTAAAAATATATCAAAATCCACATGGCTGGCCGCGACAGCAGAAGCCACGCCACCCCATACCCATTCTTTTCAAGAATTACTTTATGGAACCTAAACTCGTCACGTGTCGAGCAATGCCCCCAACCCAAGCCCCCCACACACCGCGATCTAAGATAAAGTTAACACAAGACACTAATTCAACAACTGATTTGTTGAATTAAAATTAAAAAAGTTGACTATTAATCAATTATCTATGTTAATTGTTATTATTATTATTAGTATTATTATTATATAACTATTTGGGATAAAAATAGGTAATTTTCACGCAATATTAAAGACGTGATATAAAGACAATATTAAGACTTGAGATATTAGTACGATACATATATTGGGTTATAAAGCGAAAGTTTGAAATTTAATGCACGAGATACTAGGACGTGATATCTTAAGGTGATAAAATATATTGATTATAAAGTGAAAGTTTCAAATTTAATTCTCTGTCATTTTAACCTAAATACCGGTCACCTCTTTATCTTCAATGTCGTAGCTGTTAACCTCTTAAAAACAAAACCTTCATTTTTGTTAATTTTTTATTTTTTAATTTTTTTAAATTTTATTATTGTAGTGAAATTGACTAATTCGTAGCATTGTGCAAGTTTCCACTGATTATTATTAAAATGAGAAAAGTCTTTTCTGGATAATTAATTATTCAAATTTAAATTAATAACTAAAAACCTCAAATTTAAATTAATAACTAAAAACCTTAGTATTAAATTTTTCCTCTTTTTTATTGTACTTTTCTTGTATACATATAAAGCCAAGGGCAGAAAAGTCATTATATATTGATTTTACTAAAGTGTGGTTTCGGATTCTCGATTTTCTCCACAGCTTCCTTCAGGTCCGTTAGTCTTGTTGAATACCTCATTCTCTCACATTTAACCTTATTCTTAATTCATCAATGCTAACATGAGCAGAGTGCGCAGTGCACCCTATTCCGACCACGACCGCCGGTTATGAATCCCACAACCGACCAACTACCACCACCGCCACCACAACTACCATTACAACCACCGCGTTCCTCCTTCAGCTGCGACCGTCACCCCGATGAAAACTTCTCCGGCTTCTGTCCGTTATGCCTCTGCGAACGCCTCCACACTCTAGACCCATCCACTAACCCCACCGCTGTTGCTTCCTCCTCCTCCCGCCGTAACTCCACCTCCTCCGCCACCGCTACAACCGCCGCGGTTATCAAATCACTGTTCAAACTCCCTTCTTCATCCAACAATACATTCGAAAATTACAAAAACAAAAACAAAAACAAAAACAAGAATATAGAATTCATCCCTGAGCTTCGCCGTACGAAGTCATTCTCCGCTTCGAAAAACGAAGGATTATTAGGAGTTTTCGAACCACAGCGGAAATCGTGTGACGTTAGAGGCCGTAGCACACTCTGCTCGCTCTTCCCCATAGACGATAAAGACGAAAACAAACCTAGACTCTCGTTTGCTAAACAGCAAACCACTGTTCCTGAATCCAAAGAAGAAGAAGAAGTTCAAATTTGTACCGATCAGGATGATCAACATGTGAACAATTCAGAACACAATATTGTGGAGCATAGTAATGAAATTGAAGAATTAAAAGAAACAACTGAAGAAGAAGAAGAATTGAAGACCATGCAAGATCACATAGATCTCGATTCTCACTCAAAAAAGCCGGTTTCCAGATCGAATTTTTGGTCAGCCGCGTCGAATTTAGGAAAAAAATGGCAAAAATGGAGGCGAAAGCCGAAGAAGAGTGACTCTGACGGTAACGTAAACGGCGTCGTTTCATCGTCTAGATTACCGGTAGAGAAGCCGATTTCTCATCAGTATCGTGAAACAAAGTCTGAAATTGCCGATTACGGGTTCGGTAGAAGATCCTGTGATATTGACCCGAGGTTTTCACTAGATGCGGTTCGGATCTCGTATGATGACCCGAGGCACTCGTTTGACGAGCCTCGGGCGTCGTGGGACGGCTATATAATCGGCCGGACTTTCCCACGGCTCCCGCCGATGGTTGAAGATGTACCGGTGGTTCCGGTACCCCGTTCGGATACGCAAGTTTCTGTTGAACAACCGGGGATTACGGATGAAGCAATCCCCGGTGGTTCGATCCAGACCCGAGAGTATTACACCGATTCTTCATCCAAAAGACGAAAAAGCCTAGATAGATCGAACTCAATTAGGAAAATGGCGGCTGCGGTGGTGGCGGAGATGGACGAAAGTCACGAAAGAAAGACGATGGCTGCTACTCCGGTTTCGAATGCGAAAGTATCCCCGGCGACTATAGATTACAGCTATGGTAATTTAGGGATGAGGTTTCCGAGCATTGGGGGTGAGAGGGAGTTAGCTAGAGATTCGAATGCGAGTTCGTTGATTGATGACTGCTCGGAAACATTTGAGTTGGGGTTGAGGGATAATGTTGGAGATAAGAAAGATGGGAAGAAATCGCGGCGGTGGAGGTGGAACCTATGGGGGTTTATCCACCGCCTCGGTGGAGACAGAAATGATGAGGAAAATGGGTTTGGTAGAGGTAATGGAGTTGAGAGATCGTACTCAGAGTCGTGGCAAGAAGAAACTGGGATGAACAATAGATTGTTCAGAAGTAATAGTACTGTGAGTTGGAGGAATGGGTCATACAATAAGAAATCAAATTGTGAAGTCAATGGTAAAGGAAGGAGAATTGGGGAGATGAGTTTGTTCTGGAGCGCAGTCGAAGCGCGAAATACTCACCCAATCACGCGGACAGTGGGCTGTTGCGATTTTACTTGACGCCGCTAAGGGGTAGTCGAAGAAGCAAGCCGATGAGCAACTCGAATCCTGTTTCCAGAAACGTGAATCGAGTGCATTGATTTCGTCGTGGAGAAGGTGTAAGAGAAGGGCATCTCTAGTGGCATTCGGATCATGACACTGCCACCTCAGTACCGCATCCCCAACCCTTCTCTCCTCTACCTTCGGATGTCCGATCCTTCCATTGAAGATGCTCAACGTTCTTGGTTTATTTTGTGTTTTTAAATTGGTTGATTTTAGTTGTGCCTTTGAAATTGTCGACATTTGTTGCATTTGATCTTGTTTTTAGTGTTCATGCTATAATTTTATTGTTTCTCTCTAAATTCATATTTCCTTGATGTTGTTATTATAATTTTTTAAATATAAATTTGAAGAAAATATGAACAAAAAGAAATTATGCAAAACATATAAAATTTGAAGAATTAAAATTGGTAAAAGAAACAATCGATACATGACAAGACACAACATAGTGGTGTTTTTTTTACTGAGAAAACAGATTTATGATGTATCTTGGTTATTTGTTTCTTTCAATCTTTGTTGTTTTAGGGAAAATATATTCTGAGTGGAAACTTTATCTTGATTAGAAGTCTGTTTAAAAACATAATCATTTCAGTTTTATTCAATCAAAACATGACATCTCGGACAAAAACCGAAAATATTACCATTTGAGGCTTAAGTATGAGTCGATCCAAGCCTCAATAAGTAGGCAAAAATCTGATCAAACTTACCCGAAAACAACTCGAACCAAAAAACCCCGAATATTTATTGTTTTTATTTTTTATTCATGCTTTTTGGTTTGGTATTTGGAATTTTAGGTTTTAAGACTTTCATTATCCTATCATAAAACATATTTTAATTTTAATGACATTATGAATTTTGATAACATGTTGTACAAGAAAAAAAAAACATTTTGTTTCATTTTACATCTAAACCCGAAAACCGAATAGCTTGACCCGAACTAACCTGAACTTGAATTATCCGCACCCGACCAACCCTAACTTTAAATGGGTTGGTTATCAGATCACTTTTTCCGAGCCAAAAACCTGAAAACTCAAAATCTGAAGAAAAAAAAAATCTTAAAAACACCCATACCAATAACATAAATAAATAATAAATGAATTTTAGAACACCTAACATCATTTGATTGGTCCCATTATTACAAGCATAATTTACGGCATAAAATGCCAAAAACATGTGCCAAATGTTGGTGAGTTTCGTAGACAGAAGCTATCATTTGGTTGGTTTTGTACTTAGAACACATATAATTCACTGCTAAATCAACAGAGACAACGTAAGTTTGCATTAGTACAAGAAAACACACAAGTTATGTATACGTGTCATTTGTTTCAATCAATATTTGTTCTTTTGCAAGAAATATATTTTGTTAATTAGTAATTTGAGTAAAGCATACTCATCTGATTACCTATAATGGTTGTGTTTTTCTTTATATCTGTATTTTCAGTTAAAATAAAATATGAAATCTCAACTCATAAACATTTTTTTTGTTTTAGGACATACCGTAAGAATCTATCATCGGCCGCATACTTTTCATGGAAAGTTAAGCATTAGAGACTCTAATTATAAAAGCAGATTTTCATGGCCACATATCGTTTAGTTGGTCCTATTGTTTAATTTTCACAGTAAAGTGTAAAAATTGTTTGATAATTAATATAACCTTTTAAAAATTGTTAATATATTTTGTTTGAAAATTGTAACTTCATTAAAATTTGATTAAAACATAATCCTTTAATTTACATTCAATCTAAACACGAAATCTTAAACCAAACAACGAAAATATGGTCATTTAAGGCCAAACTATAAGAATCTTTTCCGGCATGCTTTTCATGGGAAATTACAATTAAAAAAGTGAATTTTCAGAATACTTGACATCATTTGGTTGGTCAGGTTTTTACCGACGTATTTACATCGTGATATGCCAAAAATGTGTGATAAGTGTTGTGAATATCCTGAAACATGATTTTATTTGGTTGGTTTCATCGTGTATAGTTTTCTGCCTAAATCAATAGAGGCATTGTTTTAGTCTCATATTACAAATTAATCATACAAATAATTTTCTTTCAATCTTTGCTCTTTAAAAGAAATATATTTCATTTCAAAACGTTATCTTAATTAGTAATTTAACTAACACATAGTTACTTGATCACCTAAAACATTTATACTTTTTTTATCTTTAATACGCACATTTAATTAAAGCATGACATCTTAACCCATAAACGAAAATAGTTTTGCTTGAGGCCAAACCGTGAGTATATATCCTCGTGCATAATTTTCATGGGAAATTAAGTATTATAAAAGCTGAATTTCGTAGACACATGATATCATTTCATTGGTTCCATTGCGTAATTTTCATTGTAAAGTGCCAAAAGCGTTTAATAATTTTGTTAATATTACCTTTTAATTATTCATTAATATATTTTATTTAATTACTGTCACTTATAACACATTTGATTAAAAATCTTTTCATTTAGATTCAATCAACATATGAGATCCGGAACCAAAAACAAAAATATTATCGTTAAGGCTTATCTTTGCCCTCATGCTTTTCAATGGGAATTCCAATAAAAAAAGTGAATTTTTAAGATACCTGACATTATTTGGTTGGTCAGGTTGTTACAGGCGTATTTACGCCGTGAAATGCCAAAAATATATGAATTTCGTGGACACATGGTGTAATTTGATTGGTTTCGTTCTTAGACCCACGTATAGCTTACTGCCTAAATCAATAGAGACGCAAGATATTTGTGTTTTAGATGATAAAACGAATTAATCATTTAAACGGGTCATATTTTTCTTTCAATGTTAGCTCTTTTAAGAATATATTAAAAAACATCAATAATAATATGAGAAAAAACATAATTATTTGATCACCTAAAATTGTTACACTTTTCCATCTTTATATATGTACATTTAATAAAAACATGACATAATCCAAAAACAAAAATATTGATGTTGAGACCAACTGCGAGAATCTATCCTTGGTCACATAATTTTCATTTGAAATTAAGTATAATAAACGTTGAATTTGATGTACATGTTCTTGGAAATATTAATGGTGGGAACATACAAGTTGGTATATTTCCTCCATCCACATTGGTGGGGAGGTGAAAGTTGAGTGTCTTATAAGGGGTTACCCTTTATGGGCCTCCAAAGTGTTAAATGGGTTGAGAAGTGGGTTAAGCCCACACGCGCGCCGAGCCGAGCCGCAAGCTCGCGAATGGGTGCATTTGAGGCACACTTTGCACATACGCACTGTCGCTAGGAGCTGAGGAGCTTTTTTTTAGCTGGGGTCCGGTTCAGTGCTGTGGATCGAGATCGAATGCGATAAAACTGGGATAGAGGGATAGAGATGAATTCGAAACCAGTGGGGGTTATCTCTATGAAATTCGAATTCGTATGGGATATACCCAGGAATTCGAATCTGTTTGTGATAATGGTTATCCTATTCCCCGTTTTTCTCATTCTCAGTTATGATCTCAACCTATAAATAAAGGCCTCCTGCTACCCATTCAAACACTCTAATTTTCGCAGCCTGTCATCTCTGTGCTTCTGTTTCTTCTCCAGCTTCTGCGTTTTCTGGTTTCTATTGCTGTTGGAATACCAGATCAGTTCTGCATTAAATCCTGGGAGTTTACGCTGCAGCACAGCAATACGAGCGCGTAAAATCCTTTAAGGACAGGAATCATCCGTGCAGTTCAAGAATCTCGGTTTCTTAAAACGCCAGGATGGTTTTAGTTTTTGCGTGTTATTTAAATTCGTCCGATAACGGGACAGTCTCCTTCTACCTTTCTTCAATCAGTTTGTTCAAGTTGGAATAAACTGGTTTGGTCAATAACTCGGTAATTAATAATAAAATAATTAATTTTCTGTTTGATTAAATTGTTTTCGGTGTGATATCAATTGATTGGTTCCTCTGCGTAATTTTTGTTATAAAGAGGTAAAAACTTTGATAATTTCGTTATATTGCCTTTTTAATTATTCGTTAACATATTTTGTTTGAAACTATAAATAATTAGAAATTTTATTGAAACATAATCGTTTTGTTTACATTTGTTCAAAACATGACAACTTAAACCAAAAATGAAAATATTATCGTTTAAGGCTAAATTGTCAGAATCTTTTTTCCCCGTATGCTTTTCATGGGAATTCCAATTAAAAAAGTGAATTTTCAGGACATCTCATATCATTTTTTGGTTGATCAGGTTCTTACAAGCATATTTATGCCTTGAAATGCCAAAACGTGTGATAAGTGTTTTGAATTTCTTGGACACATGTTGCCATTTGTTTGCTTTCGTCCTTAGACCGCATATAGTTCACCTCCTAAATCAATAAAGGCACAACATAATTGTGTTGTAGTCTAGAAAACAACTTAGTGATGTAAATGGGTAATATTTTTCTTAAGTCTTTGCTCTTTTAAACAAATATACTTTGTTTGAACATTTTATCTAAATTAGTAATTTGAGTAGAACATAATCATTTGATCACCTAAAATGGTTACTCTTTTCTATCATTATATATGTACATTCAATTAAAACATGACATCTTAACTCAGAAACGAAAATATTTATGTTTGATACAATACTATGAGAATTAATCCTTGGTCGCATAATTTTTATGGTAAATTAATTGTTACAAAAGCATAATTTTATGGACATGTGGCATTATTTGGTTTGGTTTTATTGTGTAATTTCTTCTGTAAAGGGTAAAAATGTCTAATAATTTCGTTAATATTACCTTAGAATTCCGTAAATATATTTTGTTTGAAAACTATTGCTTAATTATAAAATTGATTTAAACATAATCATTTCATTTACATTCAATGAAAATACGACATTTCAATCCGATAATGAAAATATGGTCGTTTAAGGCCAAACTATGATATTTTTTCTTCCCCCGCATGCTTTTCATGGAACTAATTAAAAAGGTAAATTTTTAAGAACTGACATTATTTAGTTTGTAAGGTTTTTATAACTGTATTTATGCCATGAAATACCAAAAAACTGTGATAAGTTTTGTGGATCTCGTGGACACATGGTGTCATTTGCTTTCGTGCTTAGACAGCGTGCGTATAGTTCATTGCAGTCTCATAAAACAAATTAGTCATGTAATTACATGAGTCATATTTTTCTTTCAATCTTTGCTACTTTAAGGATAATATATTTTGCTTAAATAATTTATCTTAATTAGTAATTTTAGTAAAACATAATCATTTGATCACCTAAAGTAGTTACTCTTTTCGATCTTTATATATGTGCATTCAATTAAAACATGACATCTTAACCTAAAAACGAAAATATTTATTCTTGAGGCCAAATTGTGAGAATCTATGTTTGCCCAAATGATTTTTATGAGGAGCTACAAAAAATAAAACAAATAAATTTCATCGAAACCTTTGATCAATTTGTTGGTCCCGTTCTTACATGCATATATAATGTGGCGAAGTGCAAAAAATTGTGTGATAAGTAAGTTTGTGATTTTCATGGCACATGTTATAATTTGGTTGGTATTATTCATTGCCGTGTGAGCTTCACCACCTACATCAATTGAGATACAATTGTAACTGTTGATCCCATATAATAATGCTCTTTTAATCTAATATACCAATTGATTTCAACAAATGTGAAAATAATATGCGGAAATAGAAACCGAACTTTCATGAAACACAACTTACAGAATTTTCAAGTTCATATCACTTTAAAACAAAATGGTTTACAACGTGATTGACTATTACAAAAGGATACTTTAATAATTATGTAATGAAGGGCAATGGAGTTTTTGTTGTATATATTGAATGCTTGGCTTAACTCATTAACCTTCGATGGTTACTTCTCTATTTATAAAGAGTCTTCAACATGAATAAACATTTGTTTATTAATGCACTTGCTCTGCATAAAATAGCTTTTTAGCATCATCATTGAATCTATCAAGGTTAACTTGCTACTTTACAAAATATGGTAGAGCCTTATCTTCTAGACAAGTTGCCTTACCAAAATTCTGATAATCAACCCATCAAAAAATTTGCTGAACTGGTCATTAGAAAATCTGCTGAACCTATCATCAGAATTCTGATGATCAGAGTTTACCAGATTCTGATGATATTCATCATAAATATCATTAGTCGTTTCTGATCGTTTTCTTATACTTGTGATCAATTTCTGATGAGTGTTAAAGATGTAATTTCCTTTCTTCTTTTGTCCTGATTGTCTTGTGTCTTCTTTCTGCTTGACCTTTATGACTTTATCTTCAGCATAAAATCGGATTGATCATATTTTTATTCAATACTTACAAAAGTTTCCTATTAATTTCCCCTAAGTATTGTAAGAAAAATAAAACTCATAATAAAGAACATACTTAAAAACTTCTAAACATCAAAATTCAAATTGCAGACACAAACATCGTTTCAAAATAACAAAGTGAAAGAAATAAATTGTTTTTAAGCATTCTTCAAGTTACTTTTGTAGAGATCATCTTTCTTCAGTAGTTTCTTGTGGTCAATCATCTTGAAGCAAACTTTGAACATATCTTTGTACCATCCTCTTGTTGTGATCCATTCATTGATGATATCTTTAATTTCTTTCCACAACTTTTCTTTGTTTCGTCCTTTTGCCTTGAGTTTTTCTTGTTTCTTGTTCATGTAGTCTTTGATATAGTTGAGAGTCTGGTTTGAGTACCTGCATATTTCATCAACTCTAACAGAGCCTTTTTCTCCTCAAGATCCCTGAAAACAACAGACAATTCAGGTTTCTCAAATATAACCCTTGTTTTAGCTTCTTGTTCAAGTTCGGCTGGGATGGATGTACCAGGAGGAGGTACTTGCACTTTCTTGCTTGTCACATAGTCAAAGTTAATACAGAGGTCAAAGTCTGCAAGGGCAGCCCTTGTGAACAGTTTCCTTACTGCATTTGTCAAACTGTGAAGAGCCCTTTTGATGACCTTTGTATTTCCAGTGTCTTGATCATAAATCTGTTTTAGCTTCATTATGTCCAAAGGATGAAGCTCATTTGCTAAATCAGCATCCACAACTGTTGTTTCGCTGCTATCCAATCTGACTAGAGTATACTTGTTCTACTCATGGACTCCCACTATTTTTCTTGCAGTAGCCTAGGTATCCACCTTGAGTACTCTTACCACTGGATTTTGAAGAGGTTTGTGAAGGCTGCCTTTTCCTATTTTAATCCTTTCTTTTCTCCATCTACTGCTCAGAGGGTTGAGGGGTCTATTAAGTTTGTCTTCTTCAGTCCAGTAGAATTCTTTAAGATGGTATTCTGGAAACGTCATGCTATCTTGATCAATTTCTTGTACTAGATATTCCTTCTCTTTTCCTTAAGGATCTTGCTTTTCACAACTTTATGCCTTTTTAAAGAAGTGGCAGAGTCAAGCCATTTCCTTTTCTCTAGTTGGTTTAGGTTTTCATTGAAAGCTGATCTCAGATGAGGTTCTTTTTGGTTGTTCCTGTTGTTTACCTTTTGAAGAAGCACTGCTTGGATCAGAGATTATTAGAGGAAAGGCTTCAAGTCTTTTAATCATCTCAAACTTCGGTACTGATGGTGGGGGCCCCATTGGTGTAGGCCCTGATTGATTGAGTGATGTTGCTACTTTCTTCTATGTCTGTTTAATGATCTTAGGTACCTCCAGATGTGAAACTCCTCCTGGAATGGATCTCCTCAACTCTTGGATGTCTATATTTGCCAACTTGGCAACATTATAGTGCAACCTTTTCATAAGTGATTGTACATCACTTATCAGCTGAGCATTTTTCTTTTCTTCTTCATGCACCTTTTGGAATTCACTTTTGTTCAGTTCTTTCTCTGCTGCCCATTCCTTCACCAATTTTCAAGAGCATCTTTTAAACTATTGTTGCTTGCTCTTACACTGCTGATTTCTTCCTGAATTTTACCAAAACTTGTTGACTCTCATGCTTCAACAGCATGCTTCACCTAAGACTTGATATGTTTTCCATTTCTTCAAGTAATCTTTTGAAGTCTGCTGCGAATATGCTACTTTCTTCTACATTTTCTAATGGCTGCTGTAGGGTTTTCAAGGTTTCAATGTTCTACACTTTTGATAGCTTCTACTGATTTTGTCAGAACCTTCATGTCTGATTTCTTACTCCTTATATCTTTTAGCAGCATATCCAACTTTGCTTCAACTGAAGATATTGTTTCCTTGTCTGCACAAACTCCGATGACATTTGTCACAATCTCCGATCCTACCCTGGACGGGAGCCATGAAAGATACAAGTGGTACCGGTGTTTAGTAAAATTATCGTAGCGGAATTTTCATCAAGACCTGGTGTCAAGAAAAATATCAGAGTTTTCAAAACATCGTAGTTTCCATTTCGTAAATTGTGGGATAAAATCCATATTTACATAAAGGATTTTCAAAGGGGTAAACCCTTGATTACAAAACACGTTTTATTCAGGTTTTCTTAGCCACTTATTTAAGACTGAGTGCCTCATAACACTTTCCTTCACTTCACACTAAATCACCTGAAACGCGTTTTAAAAAATTTGATCAGCGAAAAATACTGGTGAGTTCATTCAGATTTAATAAAAAGATACAATGTTATAGTTACAGCATTAAGGGTTTTTACATTTGTTTATATCTTTCATTTACTCAAACCAGTATTTGTCACGCACCGAATTCGGTGACTGTGGTCATATTACTATTGGCTAACTCTTTGTCCAATAGTAACACTGGACTAGTAGTGTATACAAAACCCCACATACCGGCAATAATTTCAGAATACAAAAACTTAATCATTGTAAATACAACTTGGAAAACATTTAGGGTTTTGGAAGTTATTAAGAAAAAGAGAATGACTCACATTGCAGATTTAAGGTTTACAATTATAGCCTCCTTGTCTAATTCTTGGGTTCCTAATTAAATACACAATGTACACGTATTAGTGTATTAGCTCATTCAACTTTAACGATAATTACGAGACCAAAATCACAACGTGATGACAAAGTATAGCCTTATTCAGGTAGTACTTAAACATCTGTTGAATTGTTTATAGATTGATCGGACATGGTATCGTACCAGTGATTTAGGTTAGCGCACTGATAATGGAGCAGAGGTAGGGGTTTAGGGGCTTTAGGTATTAGAATAGTGTCTCGAGGGAGAAAGAGTTGTCGATATTGAATTGAACATGAGCATTTGAACTCCTCCCAGAGCTGCCTTTATATAGCCAATATGGGATTATCCCGCGTGTCGCATGAGAATCAGGGGTCTCCCCGCCGTGGCGCGAATGTTGCCTATTAGGGCTAGGTTAGCCTCATCAACCAGATAGGCTTGCCACGTGTCGCGAAACGGTGCGACGTGGTCTAGTACTATCCCGCGCGTCGCGGGAGAATCCAGGATTCTTCCGCATGGCGCAAGGGAGGTCCATTTTTTTTCTTCGCGCTGGGTCTCGTCGTGCGTGTCTGGGGTTTCGCTTATGGTAGTTTGGAAGTTGTTACATCCTCCCCACCTTGTTTAAAATCTCGTCCTCGAGATTTACTGAAACAAGTATGGGTATTTACGTTTCATCTCTTATTCTAATTCCCAAGTATATTCTTGTCCTCATTTCGAATCCCATTTTACTTTGACCAAAATCAATCTTTTATGTTTGAGATTCTTAACCTTCCTATCTTCCATTTGGAGAGGTTTCTCAACAAATTTTAAATTTTCACTAACCGCTTTATCTTGAAGAGGTACCATCAAAGATTTATAAGCTAAACATTTTGATGTATTGCAAAATACATTGATTATCGTGTATAGTTTGTGCAATTTCGTATTCGTTTATTTCGATTTTTAGGTAGATATAGGTTCTTTTGATAGTTTGTTTGTTCACAGATCCTGGGTGCTGAAAAGTGAAGAACTTGCTTAAAAATTTGCTGGAAAAGAGCTAGCAACAAGAATTGGGTCGAGTCGTAGTTGAACAGGAACGAAAATCGAAGAATTTTAGGAAACAGGCCCGTCGCGTCACGTTACCCTGAATTGGAGAAGCTTTCGCGCTACGCCAAGCATTATATAATATTTATTGAGAATTGAGCCTAGAAAGGGTACCCGTTGTGTAATGCGACAGGGGTAATATTCGTGGCTATCTAATGATTAGAGCATCAGGTCTTCGAACTTCTAAGAAACTTCAAATCTTTCTTGTTTCCTCTTCTGACTTGTCAGATTTCTTCGTTGCTGTCTTTGTTCATGTTCTTTTGTATCAATTTGTACTCAATATACAAATATAATTAGAACACAACTTTCTCAGGGAATACACACGAAAGACTTATCATAAAATCTTCGTATGATTGTATTCCCTGAACGAGATACACACACTCGTATGAATTCCAGCAGCAGATTTGAGAAAAACAAGTGACCAAGTCAAAACAAATGACTAGGTTCATTCATATGAGATACACACACTCAAACGAATTTTAGATTTTGGTTTTCTTTGATGGATTACTTGTTGCAAGATATTACTTTTATGAAGTTGCGATATCAAACAGATGGTTTTCTGGCGTATCTTGGTAGAAACTCTCGAGTATCAACTTTGGCTAACTTTCAAAAAGTAATTACGTAAGCAACTAAGTAAACTAGACATAAAATCAAAATATACAGATAAACTATATATCTATTTCGAGTTTCAAGGTAAAGGAATCATACCAGCATTTTAATCTTTGTCAAAGACGGTATTAGGTTTTCAAAATTAAACAGATAAGTATTCAACTATGATTATTGGTATTGTTGTCCACGTAAGCTCAGACTTATCAGATGTAATCATGATTAGGAGATATGATTAAGGTATGGATTTATACTTACTAGCCGGTGTTCAACCACATCACGACACATTCCCGTATCAAGATATGCACGAGAGAAAATATTACCGGTTAGTATACTGCTTTATCATCTGTTTTGACGTATATGAATGATGTGAGATACTCACTTATTTTTGATTGAAAACAAGCCCTTTGTGAGTTAATCACTTATTGATGAGGAACTTGATTTTCATATACATGCAGGGCACAAGAGTAAGTCCGTGAACAGGTTAGTACCATCGTACAGATAAAAAGATGAACTTAGATCCCGCATAAAACTATGATATTTTATCACTTATTTTGGGGATGTGATATTTTTATCACTTATTTGATGTATGCAGTATGTACACGTATGTATGATATCATGGAAGTTCTAGACTTGCGCCACCGTATATCTCAGAACCTCGGCACTCTATCAAACGAAATTTCGGTGCCAAGACCATATGCCAATGAATGGTTCCCACCTGGCGTTCTGTCTGTTAAGTTTATATCAACCTGCACATTTTTAGTCTGATTGTGAGCCTACCGATACATCATAAGTAAAATCTACTTATCAATCTTCTTTCTATGCTTTTAACCATTTTTGACAGATTTACCGGTGAATTTTCATCATCTTCAACTTATCCAAGAAACTCATTTTTGATTTTTCTAATGTTTTTGTGTTTTTCTGAATTTTTCTCCCCCTTAAACAAAAAAGGTAAATAAAAGACATATTTTGTATTTTCTTGAAATTTACCCCCCCAAAATATAAAACTGAAAATCTTTTTGTAGTTTTAGATTTTTAGAAAAGTATATACAAAAATAGTTAGCCGTGGTTGAGATACTCGGGTTTCACCTTGATGCCATTGACAAAAAGTAGATATCAAAACGTGATTTATCAAAGGCTTTGGTAAAAAGGTCGCACGTTGGTGATCAATGTGGATTTTAACAACATTGATAAGTCTCTTTTCATAACAATCTCGTATGAAATGATACTTAATCTCAATGTGTTTTGTTTTTGAATGCTGTACAGGATTCCGAGTGATCTGTAAAGCAGCTTCATTATCAATAAAAATAGGAGTAGTAAGAAATTCAAAACCGTAGTCGCGCATTTGCTGTTGAATCCATAGAACTTGAGAGCAGCAACTAGAAGCTGAAATATACTCAGCCTCACATGTTGATGTAGCTACACAAGTCTGCTTTTTGCATTGCCACGTGACTAGGCGATTTCCCAAGAACTGACATCCTACTGTTGTTGACTTTGCATCGATTTTGCAGCCGCCATGATCAAAATCACTGAATGCTGCCAGATCAAAGTTATCATCCTTAGGGTACCATAGACAGTGTCAGGACAACCCTTTAGATAACGAAAGATCCTTTTCACAGCCATCAAATGAGAAACCTTCGGAATAGACTGATAGCGTGCCAGAAGGCATGTTGGGTACATTATATCGGGTCTTGAAGCAGTAAGATACATGAGAGATCTGATCATAGCACCATAGAGAAATGGTTCTACATGTTCACCCATTCCGTCTGGAGTAATCCCATGATTTTGAGCCAATGGAGTTCCCAAAGGTTTTGAGTCGTCCATCTGAAATCGTTTGAGATTATCTCCGACGTACTTGGTTTGATGGATAAAAATCCCTTCCTTTGATTGCTGAACCTGCAAACCTAAAAAGAAAGTCATTTCTCCCATAGCGCTCATCTCGAACTTCTCCTGCATAACCTGTTCGAATTCTTTGCACATTCGAGTGTTACTCGACCCAAATATAATATCATCAACATAAACCTGTACTAGCAGCAAGTCCTTGTCCTGTTCCTTGATGAAGAGAGTACAGTCGATCAGGCCTCGTCGAAAACCATTCTTCAACAAATAGGTAGACAACGTTTCATACCAAGCCCTCGGAGCTTGATGAAGACCATATAACGCCTTGTTGAAAAGCCAAACCTTGTCAGGATGGAGTGGATCTTCAAAACCTGGCGGTTGCTCAACATATACTTCCTCTTCTACCACACCATGAAGAAATGCACTCTTCACATCCATCTGATAAACGGTGAACTTCTTGAAGGACACATAAGCTAAAAAGATTCTTATGGCCTCAAGTCGTGCAACCGGTGCATAAATTTCATTGTAATCGATCCCTTCGACCTGATTAAAACCTTGAACAACCAATCGCGCTTTGTTTCTCACAACAACACCTCGGTCATCCTTCTTGCATTTGTACATCCATCGTGTACCTATATTCTTGTAGTTGTCAGGCCTGTCAACCAATTTCCAGACGCCTAACTTCTGAAACTGTTGAAGTTCTTCCTGTATGGCTTCAACCCACGAGTCTTCTTTCATTGCCTCCTTCCAAATATTTGGTTCTACTTGGCACATATAGCAGGCAAAAGACCAATCATTCAGACCACCAGATTCCCTGATTTCGAATATAATCCAGCATTCTGGTTGTTTCGAAGCTGATTACGAGTCTGCACACCAGTCTGGACATCTCCAATAATATTCTGCTGAGGATGGATATTACGAATTCGAGTTTCTGGCATATCAGGAACTCGAATAGTGATATCCAAATTGTTGATATTCAGATCAACAGTTACATCGAGAGCTGGATTTAATGACGTTGTAGATGCCTGACCTTCAGTCGTTCCTTGAGGTTGAATATTTGACGTACCATCTGAAATTCCAAGAACCGCACCAGAGGCAGCTTCATTTGCATCATGAAACTCATCATCTTCTGATGAAACAGTATAATCCGCAGCGTCTTCGAATTCCTCATTTCGAACAAGATTGTTAACCGAAGTCGACACTTGAGGGTTAACAATAATTGGTCAAACTAATGACGAGTCTACTGCGGTATCACTTTCCAAAAGCATCTGAGCAGCAGCTGTTGCATCATCAAAAGTTGGCAGATTAAAGGAGTCAAATAGCCCATCATAGTCGAACATCCAAGGAGCACCCGGAGCTCTTGTGGTTCTGTATATCTCTGAACCTTGACTTCACCCCATTCTTCAATCTTCTTCGAAGACAAATTCCACACCCAGAAATTTGGAGTAGCATATCCAAGAAAGAAACCTTCGATAGCCTTGGGACCAAACTTTCCATGTGGGCCGATCGTAGTGCATGGAGCTCCAAAAGGTTCTAAGAAAGAAATATCCGGTTTCCTTTTATGTAACAACTCAAAGCATGTCTTCCCATGTCTCTTCACCATCAGAACTCTATTTATCATGTAGCACGCAGTAGCAACAGCTTCTCCCCAAAATTGAATAGGAAGTTCTGATTCTACTTGCATGGTTCTTGCAGTTTCAACAAGAGTTCTATTTTTCCTCTCAGCGACGCCATTTTGTTGTGGAGTGTATCAAGAACTATACTCATGCAGAATACCCTTTGAGGAACAGTACTCGTCTATAACTTGATTCTTGAATTCCGTGCCATTGTCGCTTCTGATTCTCCTTACGTTCAGATTGTACAAATTTTCTAACAGAGTCAGGAGATTCTTGAGGATAGTAGGAACTTAACTCTTATGTGCCAACATGTTTACCAATGAGAATCTGGAATAGTCATCAGTAACTACCAGACAATAAGAATCACCAAAGGTTGTCTTGTGTTTCATAGGTCCAAAGAGGTCCATATGAAGACGTTCCAGTGGCATATTAACAATGTTGATCTTCTTCACGGGATGGGATTTTCTCGCTTGCTTCCCTTTCTGGCATGATACACAAACGTCTTGAAGATGAAAGTTCTTCACTGGTACACCATTCACTAGATTGTTCTTCACCAAATAGTTCATTTTCCTTAGGTGAATGTGTCCCATACGTATGTTCCAGGAGATTGATTCCTTCTCGGTGGATTTAGAGACAAAACATGTGACTTGTGCAGATGTTGTAATAGCTTGGCTCATATCAAGAATATACAAATCATTAATTCTTGGAGCTGACAGGAGAATCCATTCCTTGGGGATCTTGAATCCAGGCTTCAGCACATAACATCCGGTATCATCAAAATGTACCGTGACCTTCTTGTCGCAGATTTGAGAAACGCTAAGAAGATTGTGATCAATTTGCCGCACATAATTGATCTTGTCGAAGCTCACAACACCATTGGAGACCATTCCTTCTCCAGTGATGTATCCACCTTTGTCACGAGCAAAAGCAACATAACCACCCCTTATGCTTTTCACATCATATAGGAGCCGCAAGTCGCCCATCATGTGCCTTGATGCCCCACTGTCAATAATCCAATGACTATTTACAGTTCCTCCTGGAACACCCTGCACATTGCACAAACAAGATTAGTTTGAGTTGGGGACCCAAGCCTTAGTGGTCTTGGGTCATCCCTTATCATCGAGAAATGTAATCTCAATTTCTTGATGATTACCAAACTGAGAAACTCCTTTTGAACCATTACCGGTCTTCTGTTTCCAAGATCCTTATTTATTACCAGATTTACTATTATTTACAGTTTTAACAGTGTCTGGTTTTATTGACTTTGAAGATCTTTGATCCTTTCGAAGAATCCGATTTTAAAGCTTTCTCAACTGCTTTTACTTGTTTACGTTTTTTTTCTCTTTTTGATCTTTAATAATTCGTATATCTTGTGTCGGAGAAACAGATTTATGTTTGCAAGTTGGTTCATGAGGGGTTTTCTCTATACATCTTGATTTGGCTGGATTTTGACAATCCTTTATAATGTGGCCAAATTCTCCACATTTGAAACATGTTCTCCTTTCAACAAAACTAGGAGATTGTGTTTCTCGGCTTGATGTTGAATTTGTGGATCCTGAGGTACTGGGTTCATTTTCATCACATCTATCAGTGCGTTGGGTGTAATTGTTTTGACTATTTCTTTTCAAAATCTTAACTTTCTTTACAAAATCAACATTAGATTTTCCTTGAAAAGTTTCGACTTTATCGGTACCTTTAGAACTCACAAATTTAACAGTTTTGGCCTTTTTCTGGTAGCGAGTGCCTTTTGATTCAACCTTCGGTTGAGAAGTTGTGGGCTTTTCAACTCGCTTCCATTCTTTTATTTTGAAGCGGATAATGGTTGTGATTTGGTTAACTTTTTCTTCTCTAAAGGTTTGGTTGTTGACTTTTCAAAAACCTGATCTATAGAGATTGGATTTACGTTTTTAATTGGAAAATCTTTGTTTGAATAGATTTTCTTATCTCTAACCAAAGTGTATAACACATTATCTACTTCTTGTGTAGACACACTTGTCTTCACAGATTTCTTAGGAACTGTCTCTTGATTCTCAACAGATTGAGTACTAGGAGTAGCAAAAGATTCTACTCTTTTCCTTTCATCAAGAGGCTGATCCTGTTCACCATTTCTTGATTCATCATCTGATGTATCATCCTCTTCCTCATCAGACGATGAACTTTCTGGCTTGCTTGGTTCTTGAGAGGAATTGCCTAGTTTGAACCCTAACCCTGCTGCGAATTCCTCAGGATTCAAAGTGCAGAGGGTTCAAAACGAGGCATCTCCTCTTCATCAGGCATTTTGGTATAGTTGTGTTTCATTGGGGGTGGACACGACTTATACCCTATGCATTGAGCATCTCCCTTTAGTTTTTGAACTTCAATGATACGATCAAGAACATATTGGGAGTTAGAATAACTTTCCAATTTTCGTTTGATCGAGTTATATTCGCATTTGGTGATGGCTAACTATTTCTTTGTTTCTTCTAGGAGATCAATGTAGTTATTAATTCCTGTCTGTTTATTCAAAACTGTTTTTGTTAATTCAGAAACACTTTTCTTAAGGGTTTCTATTACAGATTTGAATTCTTTTTCATTTCTAGCTAGCGCCAAATTCGCCTCTTTGCATTTTGATAGTTCAACAACTAAATTCTGATTGTGACTGTTGACGGTTTCATACTTTATTTTCAATTCAACACAGTCATTGCAAACAATAGGAGGGTCAGAATTTACCTGTTTTGAAAAACCTTCAACATTTGCCATAAAGGAAGTGTGATGAGGAAAAGCTGCACCATCTGTAGAGAGTGACTCTGTCTCTTTTTCCGCAGCTTCTGCATTCCTTGTTATCCTCACCTTTTCACTCTTCAATAACTCAGCTTCACTCAGCAATTCTTCAACCTCAGCTTCACTTCCTTTCTTCACAATCAGAATCAGACTCATAACTATCTGAACTTGAACATTCTTCATCAGAACTACCAGCATCCTCAGATGTATCATCGTTATTTGGAGTGTTGATGCTGTGATCATGCTTGATTTGATCCACGATCCTCGCATAGCATGCAGTTCTTCCATTGTTCTCAGTTCCCAATTGTACTGACCAATCGCATCCTTCATCAGACTGAACTACCATAGCTCTGTGCGTGTTTGAAGGTCCTGATTGATTGGTGTTGTTAGAGTTGCCAACAGCTACTATTCTTCTTTTGTTGTTGTACTGTGTTGTGTTGGATGGTTGAGACTGATTTCAAAAGGGGTTGTGATTTCCTTCCTTGCTGGGTCTTGTGCATTCCCGCTTAAAGTGACCTCTTTCTCCACAATTGAAGCAAGTAACAGCGGTTTTGTCAAAGCCGTATTTTGTATCCTTCTTGCTTTCCAAACTGGTTCCACCCGTTCTTCTCTATAATCCTTTGCTCTTCTCATAGCGCTTGCGAATGCCCCCTTGATGTCCATCAGCTCCATTTCACCTCGGTCAATTTGTTCGTAGTCTTCGTTCATCAAATTTATGTTCCCTATTTGACCTGCAACTAAACCACAATATGCACTGACCATGGTATTTAGAAGTTCTGCATGTTCCTGTGCAACTTCTACGTTGATTTTGGAGAGATTTGACGTGTCAAGTTTGACAGTGTTGGGATTTGCAGATTGACTGTTGCTTCCATAGACAGCTTGTTGAGGAGCTTGCTATGGAGCTTTCTGCGCTAAGTCCCTTGGCTGTGGAAGGAAGGCTTTCGGATCAAAAGCTTGTCCATAGGCTTGATTACTCGAACCTGTAGATTGACTTGATTGGACAGGCTGGGGTAGGAAAGGGTTCACGTTTGACACAAACGCGGTCTGCAGCTTCAGTTGCTGACTTGAGCTTGTACCTGCATTAATTCCTCAAAAATACATCTCAGGGTTTTGTGGAGCAGAGACTCGTTGTGCCTTCCGGAGTTCTTCTTCATTCTTGTTCTCTAGTTTCGGCACAAATTCATAAATACTAATTGAGTCCAAAACACCTGTATGTTTTAAAAGATCAATAAATTGACCCCATTTTGGTGGTAAAGCATCAACAAATCGCATCACAATTTCTTGTGGTGCTGCTAACACTTTATATGAGTACATCTCGCTGAGAAGATGATAAAACCGAGTGGTCATATCATTCAAGGTTTCGTTCTCCATGAACATGAAACCTTCAAACTGTTTCATGAGCAGATCATGCCGAATCTTCCTGGTAGCAGCATTACCTTCACCTCTTGCTTCCAAAGTGTCCCACAAATTTTTGTTGTAGTACAATACACAAACTGATGATAAATGTCTTTATGCAGAGCTTCTGTGAGGATAACAAATGCCTTTTTCTCTAGATCGTAAGCTTTCTTGTCACTTTCGACTAGATTGCCAAGGTGGTTGGATTTGATCCAACTTCTTCAAGTGCTTCATTGTAGGGGGTAGTGAAACACGTCCACAATTCCGTGTTTTGACCGAGAACATACGTATGAAAACGACTTTTCCATGCAGGATAATCATTCATGTGATTTAAATTCGGCGGTCGGTTATTACTCCTTGTTTCACTTTCGCTCATTAATAAAGTTTGGATGCTTTGATTTTGGTTCGCAGCACACGCCCATTGATTTGCAGAGATCATTCCTGTATGTTGAGGCATCAACGATTTTACCCATGATGTTGCGGAGCTTTGCGAAGATTCCTGATTTGAGCTTGAACAACTCCTATCCCACGGGTTAGAACTCATTATATTTTCTTGTTTTATGAAAATTTAAAGGTTTTAAAATTTTAAAATTATAATTACCGTTTAAAAATTCACATATCTGAAAATATGACAAATTCTTAAAAATCACAAAGCTTTGAAAAACACGAAAATCAAACAACAACAGTTTTGTGCAAGACAACTGTTTCGCACGAAACAGGTATGTTTTATGCGAATCACATGTTTCGTGCAGGACAGATGATTCGCACGAAACTTTTCAGTCGCACAAAAACGTTTTGTTCAGCGTTTTTCAGAGGAATCTTTTCAGATATGGTTTGGTGAGAAAGTTCCTTTCTTGTGTAGACTTGCTTTTTCGAAAATACCTGTTGTCTTACCCACTTTTAGTTAAAACACAGATTTTTTTAATCAGTCAACAGTCCAAGTCCAGATCCAAGTCAGAAAATGTCAAACCTACCAAACTAATCAGATTCAAATTTTTGCAGATCTCTTCTTCGAGGTTGTTCTTCAGAAAAATTTTACCATAAATTTTCTGTATGCAACAGATTTTAACCAAGTTTTAAGTTAGTTATCTATCCAAAACTTAAGTTTTATGCTAGAGGCTCAAGAACACTTTAGAAATCTTCAAACTAGCTCAGACACAACTAAGCCCGGTTTTGAACAAGGAAAGAGCCAAAGCTCTGATACCACTTGTAGGTCCACCTGCGGATGGTGTTAAACCAGTTCCTTGTTCATATGACACACACACAAGTGCGGAATCCAAGTGTGCATGCAACCAAAGCAAAGTAAAGAACACGGGGTAACCAAAGATTCACTATCTTGATTAATGATTGAGAACAAGTACAAACATATACACACAATGGTCGTATGACTCAAACAAACTTGCTGTGTTCTTGTGTCTTCGTCTACACCAGAAATGCTAACTTAGAGATCTCACCAAAGGATCAGTTTGCTAGCTCGTTCTTTCAGTCTAGTCTGTCCCGTTGACTGAGAGGTGCATGTCTGCTTATATAGTGTCAATCTAGAATTCGTACGAATTACGAGTCTAGACATACTGAACACACTATTTCACACGAGTCAGAACTCAGAATTGGTACGAGTCAGTGTTTCGTACGAAATACATGTTTCGTACGAAATACTCTTTGTTTCGTACGAAATGCTTGACTCCACAGAATTCTCATTCTTGGAGAACTTGTGTAGACTTGACGTTTCCAAGACTTATCAGTACGCACACATACAACTGATTAACACAGACAAGCTAAGATGTCATACTAGATCAAGATAGAAGGATATCTCGATCTATTTGACACGACCAAACCTATACAGACACTTGAGCAAAGACCGTACAATTACAACTGTAATTAAGAACAAGCGACAGACACAAAACTTTATCAACAGGTTTTGAAGCTTTCGAAGCACGAGAATCATTCGGTAGGAGTTGGAAGCCAAGAGATTGAAGATTTAATGGGTTTTGTCTCCAAGTTACTTTGTTTCTTCATTTTTCCTAGTTCTTTCAATGTATTCTCTTGTTAAGATATTTTTGTTGATATTTGTGACTATGTTTCTTGGCTAAATTTCTTAAACTACTTATGTTAGGATGAACACTTAATAAAGTTCGGATTTTTTTATTGGCTTATAATGTTGATTATGGATTTTCTTTAAAAAGTAAAAGGCTTTGGTTCTTTGATTTGGTGTGTTTGCGTATCTTAACTTGATTAATAATTGTTTATTTGTTTCACATGAATTCGGTTGAATGTCTTTCATATAATGAATTTGTGTTGATTGTCGGGTCCTTGCGGGTTTGGGTAATATTTTGGTGAATTGGCCAATAAACCATAGAAACAATATACAAGATTTAATTCGGTTTTGATATTCTACTAACTTTAGTCACTGTAAAGTGCTAGGTTATTAATAGGTCTAGGTTGGTAAATTGCTAGGATTTGGTTTTGTAAAAAGCCGGTCTTAGTTGCCTTGCAATTATCGTGTCTATTAAACCAAATTGAGTCATTAGTTGCCTGAGACTTTCCGCCGTGAGGTAGTTAGTTACTTTAGGGCACTTTTCTAGAAAGTTAGACAAGGGGAGTCTAGTTAACCGGTATTCGTAACAATCCTTAGAGTTCCTTAGGTTTCTTCCCGAGAATGGTTGGGGGTCCTCTTTGGTTTCTCTTAGGGTTTAGCAATTAAAGATCCCGGTTCCATATCACATTAGTTTCCGGTAGAAAGCCATTCGATAGTAAGTGGGATTCCAACCTAGGTAGCATCTTAATCACTCTTGAGTTCTTCGTTCCATTCGTATTCTAGTTCGTCTAGCTAAAAAGTATTTACTTTAATTGCAAATTTAGTAATTTTAGAAACCCCCCCAAACATAAAATCAATTAGTGTTATGTTCGTGTCAATCTAGGTCTAGATAGAGTTTAGTTAACGGAGTTAAATAGAGTCTCGTGGGTACGATATGCAGACTTACTTAGCTTTACTATAGTCGATCAGTTCACTTGCCAGGTAGTAGTTTAGTCAAGTTTTAGAGAGTCTAGAGTATTACTTCATGTCTAGATTCGGGTAACTTAGTTTGTTTCTATTAAAATACTTTTAGCACAACAAGTTTTTGGCGCCGTTGCCGGGGACCTTTGCCAATTGTGTTAATTACTTTGTTTGGACTTGTTTGACACCATACGTGCTATTTGTTTTGTTTGAGTCGTAGGAGTCTAAATATTCTAGTGTTTTTAATATTTTTTGTCGAGTCATTTTTAGAGTCGTCTTACTTGTTTCTTATTGGTTTTTGTAGTGGATGCCCTATACACGTTTGCAAGGACCGTCGACAAAGCCGCCAACAGACAAGTCTTCCTTTTCCTCTTCCATTCCAAAGGTTAGTACATATTCTTCTTCATCTTCCACCCCTTCTGACTCTACCCTTCCATCTAAACCACCTGAGCTTTGACTTCACACCGAAGTCGTCACCCCACAATTCCCCACCACCTTCCTGTCATCCGAGTCCGTCACCCGTTGTCCAAATGGCCAACATTCAAATCGTTTACCAACAAGCAACCACCGGTTTCATCGGTGCGAACTCACCCATCATCCTTCCCGCCATCAATAATGACAAATATTGGTAGATCCTGTCCTACATCATGACTGCTACACCAACTCATGCCAATTTCACGGTCGTGATGATGAGGATGCCCTAGCTCACATTAACTGCCTCATCCGCCTCTATAGCATATTCAATATGGAAGGTGCTAGCAATGACGCCTGTTTCCTTCAGGTGTTCTTGTTCTCACTAGCCGGTCGAGCAGCCATCTAGCTTGACTTGAACTCACCGAACACCTTCACCACCTGGGCCGGCTTTTGAGATGCTTTCCTAGCCAAATACTTCCCACCTGCCAAAGCATCTCGCCTTCGCGATCAGATCCATTCGTTCCGGATGGAGCCTGGCGAGCCGTATCATTTAGCTTGGGAATGGTTCCAAACCCTACTTTCTCGTTGCTCTCAACATGGATTATCTGATTGGGCACTTGTAGAAAATTTCTACAATGGTCTCACCCCTGAAACTAGAGCCCGGTTTGATACTTCGGCAGGAGGCCACCTCATGGGTAAGAAAATAGTGGCCGAATGCAATGATTTATTCGAGAGTTTCGCTCATTCTGACACGGATCATCGAACTACCACCAGGACTTCCATTCCTATGTCTAGTACTTCCTCGGCCATTCGAGGAGTACACCAAATTAGCTTGGAAACAACGGTAGCCGATGCTCTAGAAAGTTTTAAGCGAGAGGTTAGTAAAGAAATCCAAGAGTTGAAGGCTAAAGTAGATAAGTGTGAGGTTTGTAGGGGAGGTCATGGTACTATTGAGTGTTCAATGCTCACTAAGGAGCAAGTTGATCACGGGTTAAAACCGAGGCCCAACAAGCCCTTTTAGTAATAATAACAACTCAAACTATAGTTCGAATTGGCGTAGTAACAACAACACTTTCCGTTCTACCGGTAACCCCCTGGTTTCCAAACAGGTTCAAATCAAAATGGAGGGCAAGGTCAATTCTATGGTGGGGTTTCAAACTATCAGGGTTAGTATGCTGGTGGGGGTTCCTAGGGTCAGTTTAGTTAAGGGGGTTCAAATAGGCAATATCCTAGTGGGGGGTCAAACAGTCAAAGTTCAAACAACCAAGACTTGGGTTGTAGTCTAGATGAGATTCCATGGTATCCTAATTACTTGTTATGGATCAAACCACCCAGAGAACCTTAAAGGAACATGCCACACTCCTAAAGAAAAATCATTCTGACTTCATAGATCTTCAGAGGCAAGTCAGGGACATTGCTCGTCAGTTGCAAGAAAGACCTCCCGGTCAATTCTCAGGCAATACCCAATCGAACCCGTCTGGCCAACTGAAAGCCATTTCAACCTGTAGCGGTAGAACCTTAGTAGAGGTGGTTAGGCATGAGGTAGTTGAGGAAGAAGATGAAAACCTAAAGATGATGAGATCGAGATGGAGACTCTTGGTAAGGTGCAAGCTAGGCTAGACCCAGCAATTACCGCACACACCGAGGAGCCTCAAGTCGAGAGGAGCGTAGAAAAGCGACCGTAGAGGTTAGGCAGTCACCAATCATAGATCTTTCACGCGTCCCATATCCCGCCCGCCTTAAAAATCAAAAATATTCTAAGGAATACGAGTAGTGTCTCAACATGTTCAAATAGTTGAAAATCAACCTTCCGTTTATCGAAGCCCTTCAATCCATGCCCAAACACGCAAAATTCTTAAAGGATCTTCTTAAAGGTAAAGATAGGTTAGGAAAGCTCTTTAACATCCCTTTGAATGGGGGTGTTCAACGATTTTCTTTAACAAGGTCCTACAAAAGTTACGGATCCGGGCCTTTTCACCATTCCATGTCTCTTCGGGAGTGACACCGAGTGTAGAGCCTTAGCAGATCTAGGTGCTAGTATGAACCTTATACCATATTCAATTTACGAGAAGCTAGACCTAGGAGAGTTGTCACCCACCCGTATGTCCTTGTCTTTAGCCGATCGGTCAGTTAAATATCCTCGTGGCATAGTCGAAAATCTCTTAGTTAATGTCGATAAGTTCGTCTTTCCTATAGACTTTGTCATCCTCGATATGGAAGCCGATGAGAGAGTTCCTATCATTTTAGGACGTCCGTTCTTGTGTACCACAAAGGCAATCATTGATGTCTTTGATGGTAACATCACTCTTAGAGTCGGTGAGGAAAAGGTAACATTCGAGGTAGCCCATTCAATGCAACACCCTAGTGGTTCCAACGATTATATTGGTCCGTGTCACTCGGTCCATTTCATCGAGTCATTATTATCATGTGTTGACCAATGTTTCGATTTCATTAGTGAAGCTGATTTAGTAAGAGAGGGGGTAGTTGAGGAAACTGAGGAGGTTGTCGAAGAGTGAGGATGAAGAAGGGATCGATTGGGTCCCCGAAGTTTTAGAATTGAGTGAGGTTAGGGACGAGAGCGAGAGAGTTCCCATTGAGACACCCGCCCCTTTAGAGATTAAGATTCTTCCATCACATATAGAATATGCTTTTCTAGGTGAAGGGTCAAACTTACCCGTTATTATTTCGTCTAAAATGGCGGAGGAGGAGAAATCAAGGTTGATGGAGATTTTGAGGGTGAACAAAGAGGCTATTGCATGATACTTTCACATATTAAAGGCATAAGCCCCGCCTTTGTACCCACCGAGTACTCATGGAAGATGAATATAAGCCGGTGGTGCAACCTCAACGGCGCCTTAAACCGAACATGCAAGAGGTAGTGAAGAAGGAGGTCCTCAAATTGTTAGATGCCGGGGTGATCTACCCCATTTTCGATTCTCCATGGGTTAGTCCGACCAAAGTTTTCCCAAAGAAGGGTGGGATGACAATGATTCTAAATGAGAAGAATGAGCTTATCCCGTCCTGTAAAGTTACCAGTTGGCGCGTATGCATTGAATACCAAAAGTTAAATGACGCCACCCTGAAAGATAGTGGAGCGTCTGGCGGGCCAACATTTCTACTGTTTTCTTGACGAATTTTCAGGTTACTTTCAGATCCCCATCGCACCGGAGGATCAAGATAAGACGACCTTCACATGCCCTTACGGCACCTATGCGTATCGACGCATGCCATTCGGGTTATGTAATGCTCCGGCTACCTTTCAGTGATGCATGGTCGTCATTTTCCAAGACATGCTTGAGACTTCTATGGATGATTTTTCGGTCTATGGTGGCACTTTCGAGCAGTGTCTTCTCAATTTAGATAGGATGATGAAACGGTGTGTAGAGACTAACTTGATGCTAAACTGGGAGAAGTTTCATTTTATGGTGACGAAGGGGATAGTGCTAGGCTACAAAATTTCAAGAGAGGGGATTGAGGTGGATAGGGCTAAGATTGATACGATTAGTAGGTTGCCACCACCCAGAGTGTGAAGTCCGTTCGTAGTTTCCTTGGTCATGCCAGCTTCTATGGGCGTTTCATTAAAGATTTTTCAAAGATCACTTGCCCTATGACCCGACTTCTTGAAAAAGACGTACCTTTTGTCTTTGACGAGGAGTGCCTTAAAGCTTTCTACTTTTTGAAGGAAAAGCTAGTTAGTGCCCTCATTCTCGTTTCGCACAACTGGAGCTTGCCCTTTGAGCTCATGTGCGATGCTAGTGACTATGCCGTTGGTGCGGTATTGGGCCAAAGAATTGAGAAGCACTATCGTCCGATTCACTACGCGAGCAAAACTCTAAGATGCTCAATATACCACCACAGAAAAAGAACTCTTAGCCGTAGTATTCGCGTTTGATAAGTTATGTTCATACCTCTGCTTTACAAGACCATTGTCTTTACAGATCATCATGCGTTGCATTTTCTCTTTCAAAAGAAAGACACAAAATCCCGTCTCATTCGGTGGATTCTTTTTCTCTCCGAGTTCGACATAGAGATTACGGATAAAAAGGGAGCGGAGAATGTAGCCGCCGATCATTTATCACGCTTAGAGGATCCCAAGAGAGAGGAAATTCGTAAGGAGGTGATAGGAGATAAATTCCCTCACGAATCCATAGATTTTGTAGCAGCTGAGAAAGAAGGTTTGCCATGGTTCTAAGACTTGGAGAATTATTTAACATATGGAGTCGTAGTAAAGGGTATGACCACCCAAGAGAAAAAGAAGTTCTTTCGGGATGCAAGGAGGTACATTTGGGATGATCCGCACCTCTTTAGGATAGGAGGAGATCAAATCCTTAGGAAATGTGTTTCAAGAGAAGAGGGGTTAGAGACCCTTAGGCACATTCATGAGGGATTGACAGGAGATCACCACCGTCCACATGTTACCGCCCAAAAAGTCTTCGATTGTGGTTTCTATTCGCCTTCGGTAGTTAAGGATGCTCTAGAATTTGTTAGGAAATGCGACACATGCCAATATACCGGCAATATCTCATCCAAGGACGAGATGCCCTAAAATCCAATCCAAATCATTGAAATCTTCGATGTGTGGGGCATTGACTTCATGGGACCTTTCCCCGTTTCTAGTGGGAATAGATACATCCTTGTGGCAATCGATTATGTCTCTAAGTGGGTTGAAGCTCAATATTTACCTACGAATGATGCCCGAGTGGTGGTAAGATTCCTCAAAAAGTTATTCACATGATTCGGTACACCGCGAGCTTTACCTATGAATGATGCCGGAGTCACTCATCATTTTCCCACCGCCTACCACCCTCAAACTAGTGATCAAGTCGAAAATGCGAATCGAGGGGTGAAGAGAATCTTAGAGAAAACAGTAGGGCAGAGTAGGAAAGATTGGTCGGACAAGCTTGACGACGCATTGTGGGCGTTTCAAACCGCCTATAAGACACTTTTAGGGACCACTCCTTTCTTGATCGTCTATGGCAAAGCTTGCCATCTTCCTGTGGAATTAGAGCATCAAGCGCTTTGGGCTATTAAAACCGTCAACTTAGATCTTACCGAAGCGGCTAGAAAGCATTACTTCCAAATTCATGAGTTGGAAGCACTTAGGGATGCAGCGTATGTGTGTTCTTGGACAATTAAGGAAAAGACAAAGGCGATGATAACCATTAATTGAGAGGCTTGAAGGAGTTTAAGGTAGGGGGCAAGGTCCTCTTATACAATTCACGATTGAAATTGTTCGGTAGGAAGTTGAAGTCGAAGTGGACAGGGCCGTATTTAGTGAAGAAAGTGTTCCGTATGGTACAATGGAGTTGCAAAATGAAACCGACGGAAATACTTGGAAAACGAATGGCCATAGGTTGAAACACTACTTAGGAGGGCCGATTGATCCTACCAAGATGGAGGAAACTCCTGTCGAAATCCCACCTCGTACCAACGTTTAGAGTCTTGAGTGAAAACTCAAGTGTAGAGTTTCTACCGTTTATATCGAGTCGTTATTTGAGTCTTTTCATAGCTAACGATAGTTTTTGTATATTTTTGGTCTTGTGTTTTGTGTTTTTGAGTCTTTTGCATGAATTCATTACCGAAGAGGAACGAGAATTGAAAAGAAAATGTAGTTCCAGGTAAGTGCCAGTGTTAGAAATTTTTAGGAATGGTTTCCGGGAGGTTTGGTTAACTTAGAAAATTTATCTAAAGCATGGAAGGCACAAAATTTTGAAACTTTCTATGTAAACACCTCCTAGACGTTGTGCGACCCTTAAACCATATGGGCTTCGTGTAACACCAAGCCTTACTGAACCTCTGCCTTAAAAAGGACCTGCCACATCACGCGACCTCTCACCTAAAAAACTTCACGTAGCGCGACAACCTACTTGAACCATCTTCCACTTTGAACTGGGGCTAGATGTACCGCGACGCCCCCTTGTCCGGCTATACATTTCCTTCTCCCCCATTTTTCCCCAAAACCCTAAAATGCGAAACTAGCCGCAAAACACTGTATTTCAGCCTTAACCACCTCCAACCTTCTCCATTTTACCACTATTTCCACCCCACATCACTTATTTCACTTCCCCATCATTATACACCATCAATTTTACTTGTTTCACTGCACATTCAACCAAACTACAGGCTTTACTCTCTGAACCGAAAAGTTGAAATTTTATCTTCTGTTCTTCACGAATCTGGTATGTTTTCTTATACACTTTTTGTATATTATTCGTTCTTAGTTTGTTTGAGGTTAGTATTGCATGTTTAGGTGTCGCTTTTGTCGGGACAGTTTCGAGTCATAGCTTAGCGTTTTGTCTAGTGTTTAATGGTTACGGGAGGCATGGTTTGGGTGTGTTTTGGACATTGAACTGATTTATTATTGTTACTTGCTATAAAGCTCTGAACTTGCGTTGTGATTTTTAGATTTAACGTTCAAACCCTCCTTTACATAGGCGGAATTTTTCAACTTATAATATGTTTTTAACATAATAAAGCTTTCATCTTTATGCAAGTTTGGACTCAATGTCTGGTTTGATAGGCACTTGGGTTTTAATTGGGACAATTAAAGTGCCGGGAGGAGGTAGTGTACATTGAGTCTTGTGTTTTGAGTCGGGTTTGGTTTTAGTTATAGTTTGGTCTTGGGTTTATTTATATGCGTGTACGAGTACAAAACACTTCGCCCATACTCAATCTCCATTCGGGCGAGGTTGTTTTTAACTTATGCTTTTGTAAACGGTAACCCACCTTTATTTTCAGATTCAGCCGTGAATGTAATGCTATACGTTAGTTTCATTTTGAGAAAAAAAATTCAAACATACAAAAAAAAATTTAAAATTTAAAAATACCAAAAATAGTTTGTGATACTAACTTGCTTCCTGTTCCTTTGTGTTAACATTGTTTTGAAGATATGTCAGGTGCAGGTAGTAGTAGTGGGGACAGGGGTAAAAGACGCAGAAGGCCACCACAACGCCCATGTGGGGTCCCAGATCCACAAGCTATTGTTACAAACCCGAGACGTAGACGTATCAGATAGCAGGGTCCAGAACAGATACCATTAGCCTGAGTTCCACAATTGAGAGACCATCCAGTTCTATAGTTCGAAGTTAATTCTAAGGAATGGAAAAATTGCATGAAATTATAACTACGGAAGTGTTTGAGCATAGAACGGTAGAATGGGATTGGTTAGGCTTGATGGGCGAGAGAGAGAGGGTTGAGCAGTTGTTGGCGGGTAAGGTTAGGGATATGGTAGACTGTTACTTGGTGCAGTATGAGTAGCTAGTGTTAGAATTTCATTCCACTTACCAACATAAGAAAGGTGCATTTGCTTAGAATGATGATGTCTCGTTTAGCCTAGGAAGGATGGTACATGAGATATCCATTCCTCAATTTGCTGTAGCTAGTGGTTTTTACACAGAGGAGGAGGTAGTGACCCCTAAGTTTCTGATAGGTTTGAAGGGTGCTTATGTGACTCCGAGGGAGTTGAGTTTGGGCAATGCTGAGTTAGCTAGTTTTTGTACCACCATCGCCGATCGCCCGTTCACTGGCACGGACCTGAGTACGTCAGTTATGGACCCTGTTTTGAGATATGTGCTGAAGGTATTTTCTACCACTCAGGTTGGTAGGAAATTAGGTGAACAAGTCCAATTGGACGACTTATTCATTCTGATGTGTTTGATGGAGGGTCAGAATATGAATATGGTGAGTGTTTTGGCGTGGTCTTTTAACCGTGCGCGTAGAGGGGGTCATAGAGCTGCTTTGGACATGGGTCCGTACATTACTAGGCTGGCTGAGAACTTAGGGTGTTTAAGAAGTATAATCAACACAATTTAACGGTGGGCCCAACTTCGAAGTTCTTTGAAATTAAGGACCTTCAGCTGGCAAGTATTCTAACATTGATCGATCCTGTTACTTGGGATGGGGTTAGACAGGGACCTCAGGTCAGCCACCTGAGGGTCATCTAGATCATGATGTTATGCAGGGTATTTACCCGACTCGTAGGCAGAGACCTCGTTAGAGACAGGAGATACCGGCACCACAGTACCCCGACGCCAGCCACCACCAGATCCTCTTACTGTAGAGTTACTTTATAATTGGATGGATCATGGTTTTGGGATGATACACACTAGACATGACCGCTAGGATGATGCGGTTAGGCATATTATGACTCGTATGAGCATAGGAGTTCTGGATATCTTTCAGCCATATGTAGATCTTGGTCAATTTCCAATGCCAGGTCAGTCTGGTTCTAATGGTGCGTGTGGTTCGAGTCAGCATGTTGGTTATGGAACTGGTTCGGGACAGTACGGTTGGATCCAATACCTGATATTCCGATTTGTGAGTAATAGGGTGATGACAATGGGGAGAGTGATGATGAGGAGATGGAAGGGGAGGAGAGTGAAGAGAGCGATGACTAGTGTGAGGATCGAGGATGATAGCTGGAGCTTATCATAGTATCTTTTGCTTTATTTTTCTTTTATGTTGTTTTTATACTCGTTGGTTTGTATTGGTATTTTGAATACTTTGAACAGGTTGTTTGGGTGGGTTGGTGTTTGTTTGTTTGTGATGGTTGTTTAAGACACTAACATCTATCATTATATTATGCATTTTGGGCATATTTGTGGTTGTTGATAGGTATGGTGTATTTTTGCCGCTTCCGTTCGCGTGTGAGAGTTAGGAATTATTTGCTGAGCGTGTTCGATTGGAGGGCATATGTAGAATTGACTGGCACATTGACAGCCTCGTATATGAGCTATGTCGTTTCCACTTGTATATTTTGTATATTTTATGTATTTTTTTATTTTTAGTAGTAGTTTTGTAAGTGGTGAGTTTTGTTCTCATTCTTGCATTAGAGACAATGCAAATTTTAAGTGTGGGGATGGGACACTTAAGTCGTAGCGTTATTTGACTCATAAAAATTTGAAAAATAAAAAAAATTAAATGTGGTCCCCGTGACTTCGGTTCTAGACGGAAGCTAGGGCGTATGATAGTACCGTTCGGTAGAACGATATAGGAAGGGGATAGAAACAGAAACAGCGGAAGCATTCATTCATTCATACCGAAAGAGTATACGTCTTGTCTGGCTGGCGGAATTCCTGGAGAGAATCCGCCAGCGTTTCCCCTCAGGAAACCTACAAAACTTATCAAATAATGAACACACAACCCATATATATAGACATTAGCAACTCGTGCGAATGGTTGCTCGTACGAGTCACATTGTCACTCGTACGAGTGACATTTTCACTTGTACGAGCCTGTTTAACTTCGCACTTGGGTCGTGTGTTCGTATCTAATCTATACAATATTCAATACATACTCTTTCTAGCCTATTCGCATAGTGACGAACATAAAGTGCATCAACAAATTCCCCCTTGGACGTCACTGTCGAAGCTTGATCTTGATCTTGAAATCTGAGAGCCATGTTTGAATATTCTGCAACTTCAATCAGGTATCTGTCGACGTAGAACGTGTCAATAAATTCCCCTTGATTGATGATCCGGGTTTGCATTATCTACGTTAAACAACATTCCCCTGAAATCATTTTCTCCAGAAATTAATCTTCAGGTCGTCGTTTGCACGGTTCAAAACCTCCTCTGATTTGCTTAATCTATAAATTTTCTCGAATAATCACTAACTTGAAATTAATCAATGTAGCATCTCTGTTTCGACGTTAACCACATCCGCGTTTGGTTTAGCGCACTCCTCTGATGCTTGATCCTCTGATCTTCAAAACCCAACCAGCAATTGATAGAAACTTCGAATTACCACAACGAAAAACTTCAAATCAATGAATATCCGCAAAAATCTGAAATCCCAATTTCCGTAATCACGATTGATTAGCAAATCGGTAATCTTCTCAATTAGCAAATCATCATCGGAATCATACAATCTGGTAACACATCGAATCTGAGAAACATTCTTCAGCAATCAGAATCACATTCTTTCTTTTTAGTCACAATAACATATGTATAGCTATCTTTGATGGAACGGGGCAACTGAAACTACAAGACATCCTTGTTTCCTGGTGGTTAGTCCGAAAAACAGTTCATTTGCCTTGCAGAGTTAAAGATAAGCAGTCGTATGTACTTCCACTTCCACATCGAGGATCAGGCATTTAACCCTTGAGCATCAATCTGTATCATGATTTGAAAATTCTGAACATCTTATGATCATGACATTCCAAATGTATAGTCTATTTTGTGAATAGACATAAACGTTATCTCATTACTAATGAATCTTCAATCCTCTGTGTTTCCAAGATAATCTGCAGTCGGAACCACTCGGATACCGTTGCATCGTCACGAATTTCAAAAACGTCAGAATTTTAACATATACGTGAAAATTTTTATTCCTCCTCATTTTTGCAAATTCTGACGTCTTGAGTTCTTATGGGAATGAAGATTATGTCGCGACTGCAGCATATGGTACTCAAATTTTGCGGAAAATTTCCCAAAATTGCAGTTTTTATCAAATGTTGATTTAACATTAAGGCCCATTAATAGTCACTACACCAAATGATCAACGTTTTGCGCAGGTATCAGTGACTACCTCAAAATCTTCATCATTTTGTGACCGTATCATCAAATCTATACTCTGAAACTCTAGACGGTGTCTCTGAACAGCCCGAATTAGAAGTTAAAATCTCGAAAAAATTTGTAATCACCAAATTTTTTGGGCACTCGTCTTGTCAAAACATGCCTTTTTTTCAGGCATGCCACACTTCGTACGAGTTGCGCTTCGTAGACTGTTTTGCTTTGTACGAGTGATGCTTTGTACGAGTGTTTTGCTTCGTACGAGTGATGCTTTGTACGAATGACAAAGTGTCACCCGTACAAGCCATATATGCTTACTCGTATGAACAAGCCAGATTACGTCTTTTCGATCCAGAATCTTCATTTCTTCGAATTTCAACATGATTTTTGCACAGATCTGGTCAAAAATCAGTTTCTAACAATCCTATGGTTTCAATTTTACATTATGTCTGTGGATTGTCCGATTATTTGATGTTTTACATCTAAAACCCCTTATATGTCCAAAATTCATAAGCGTAGGTGATTCATCAACTGTTAGATTGAATGAATTGGAACCGTAACTTTGATACCAGTTGTGGGTCCCAGCTACGACAGTTCTAGATGGAAGTTTGGGCGTATGATAGTACCGATTCGGTAGAAATAAAGTAGGAATAGAATCAGCGGAAGCATTCATTCATTCATACCAAAAGAGTATACATCTTGTCTGGCTGGCGGAATTCCTGGAGAGGAATCCGCCAGCGTTTCCCCTCAGGGACCTCCAAAACTTCACAAACAATGAACACACAACCCTATATATAGACAATTAGCAGCTCGTGTGAATGGTTTCTCATACGACTCACAAGATGTCACTCGTACGAACCACATAAGCTCACTCATACGAGTGAGATGTTTATCACTCATACGAGTCACATTGTCACTCGTACGAGTGACATTTTCACTCGTATGAGCCAGTTCTCGTTCGCACTTGGGTCGTGTGTTCGTATCAAATCTATACAATATTTAATACACACTCTTTCTAGCTTATTCACATAGTGATGGACATAAAGTGCATCAACATTAAACAAATAAAAAAATCCAAAAAAAATTGAAAAATTGAAAATGTCTCTTGTTTCAGAAGTTTACAAATAAATATTGAAATGATAGAAAAGTTGGTTATGTTCAGGTTTTGAATAATAATAATATGAGTAAGTTGAACTTGTGTCTAGCTTGGGATGTGTGAGTAGGCCCGACCCGGTTTCTAGGTTCCTTTGATATTAATATACCTTAATTGTTAGTCTACTCGTGGGTACTCATCTAAGAAAAGTGGGGAAGCCGAAACCGCCAAAAATAGTGTAAGGAATGTCGTTATAAGCTAAAATTGTTAGAATTTTTTTTATCAAAGAGAAAAATATAATAAATTGAGCTAGATTTAATAAAAAGACTAGGCCTATGGAATTTCTCTTGGGGATGTTGACTCTGATCGAGAATCCCTTTAGGTTAAGTTAAGAAAAATGCAAAAATGCCGATGCTCACGTCGTCACTCTCGGGGTCGGTGACTCTGGTTGAGATAACCTCTTAGTTAGATACGCGAAGTCTAGTGCTCAGAAGAGAAAAAAAGAAAAGAAAAATTGATGTTAAATTCTTTTGATTCTGTATTAAACGATTAGTAAAGAGTCAATTGATTCGTTCCTTTTATTCCATGAGTTTGAGGCGGGATTAGGCGAAACTATGGCTTTTAGTGTGAGACCCTAGCTAGATTGACCAAACTTAAACATAAATTTCATGAAAGGGGCTTGGAGCCGGGTTTAGTTTTAAGTGGACACATATACTTGCAATCGGGGTTAACACGAGCTTTAATGTTAATAAGTTAAATTTTAAAGTTTTGAACCTGTGCATTTATTCCGACTAAGATTCCGTTTGCATAATTCATTTTCGGGTATAGTTTGCGCAATTTCGTATTCGTTTATTTTGATTTTTAGGTAGATATAGTTTCTTTTGATAGTTTGTTTGTTCGAAGATCCCGGTTACTGAAAAGTGAAGAAAACACTTAAAATTGACTGGAAAAGAGCTAGCAGCAAGAATCGGGTCGAGTCGTAGTTGAACGTGAACGAAAATAAAAGAATTCTTGGAAAAAGGGCCCGTCGCATCACGCGACCCTAAACTGGAGAAGCTTTCGCGCTACGCGAAGCATTATAATAATATTTGTTGAGAATTGAAGCGCCGTGCTATGCGAAACCTAGAAAAGGTACCCGTCGCGTAATGCAACAGGGGTAATATTCGTGGCAAAGTTGTTAATGATGTTAGATTCGTGTTGAAAGTTATATATAAGCATCTTTAACATGCAAGTTAACCTAGTTATGAATACGGGTGATCTTGGGCTAACTCAGCAGCGATTCTAGCAAGGTTTTGAAGCTTTTGAAGCATGGGAATCATTCGGTAGGTGCTGGAAGTCAGGAGATTGAAGTTTTAACGGGTTTTGTCTCCCGGTTACTTTGTTTCTTTGTTTTTCCTACTTTTATCAATGAATTCTCTTGTTAAGATATTTGTGTTGATATTTGTGACTATGTTTCTTGGCTAAATTCCTTAAACTACTTAGGTTAGGATGAAATAAAGTTTGGATTTTTTTTATCGGTTTCTAATGTTAATTATGGATTTTCTTTTAAAAGTAAACGGTTTTGGTTCTTTGATTTGGTGTGTATGCGTATCTTAACTTGATTAATAATTGTTTATTTGTTTCATATGAATTCTGTTGAATGTCTTTCACATAATGAATTTGTGTTGATTATCGAGTCCTTGCGGGTTTGAGTAACCTTTTGGTGAATTGGCCAATAAACCATAGAAACAATATACAAGACTTAATTCAGTTTTGATATTCTACTAACTTTATTCACCATAAAGTGCTAGGTTATTAATAGGTCTAGGTTGGTAAATTGCTAGGATTACGTTTTTTGTAAAAAATCGGTTTTAGTTGCCTTGCCATTACCGTGTCTATTAAACCAAATCAAGTCCTTAGTTGCCTTAGAATTTCCGCCGTGAGGTTGTCACACCCGACCCGCAGCGGAATAAAAAGTCGGGGCATAATTGGGTTATCACCAAAGCTCATGATGTTTACTAAAATGTTTCATATTTATTAAATTCAAATTACAACTTAAATGTTCAAATCAAATCCATACAATTACAAGGAAAATGGAAACTAAGTAAAACAATCCAAAGCTTAAACTGATTTATTCTTCTAAGCCTTCCTATGTGTTTCTTGCCTCAACTGGATCACCTGTATCATGTGTAAAACGGGGGATATTTTGGGTCAACAAAAGTTGGCGAGTGAACCTTGAGAAACATTGTTATTAATTTACTTTTTGTGTTTAATATTGAAAAGTTGTGCAATAATCACATGTGAGCAAACATATGTATATAACAAAACACAAACCACATTGGATGAGTAAATGACATAAATGATGATGTATTTGAGATCAAGGCTCAATCAAACGGAGCCGATCGAATGACATGAATGATGACGTATGTGAGATCAAGGCTCAATCAAACGGAGCCGATCGAATGAGGCACCTGATACTCAACCGTATCCCACGGGGAGCTGATGGGCCTAATGAAATGCATGTACTGAAAATGATAACTTCAATCTAACATAATTCACACAACAATTGATACATACACATTTGATCACGGATATGATAGATGCACAAGTGTTTAAATATAATAAGGAATTAAACGACACATGATACACCCCAAAATGTGATTAAAACGGGGAATTTGTAGAGATTCACTCACATTGGGTGCGTTCTTTGATGACGTTGAATGCGCACGAGTTTTGGGATTTGATCGACGAGGAAAAACTAACCTAAAATAATAACGAAATGGTTCGGTAAATAAATGGGTTTTATTTGAGATTAATACTTTTAATTCATAATCTTAATAGGATTTTTAGATTTATTTTTATGAGTTTAAGGACATTTTCTAACTTTAAAAATATTATTTTTAAGTATTTTTAAATAATTTTCTGATTAAATAAATAAATAAAAAATAAATAAAAAATGTTGACTTTTTTGACTTTGACCGTTGACCGTTGGACCGGTCGGATTGTGTTAATTATATGCGCTGAGTGAAGTTCGAACTCGGGACCTCTCGTACGCGTGCACGCAGCTCTACCAACTGAGCTACGTGTCTAACCCGAAATATTCTCTGTTTTAATTATATGTATATACCGATTAACTTTTATCTAATTTAGTTTATTTCAAAAATGATTTAAAATTGCCGACCCGACTCAAGTGACCCGGAGTCGAACTCGAGACGTTCGGTTCGAGTACGCACAGCCCAACCAGTTGGGCTGTGTGTCATATCTGTTTAACTTATGGATTAAATTATACTTATCAACATTCGGTGACCTGATCCTATTCAGTTGTAAAAATGTTGGTTTTAATTCTGAAATTCGGTAACGTATGCGATTCGAACCCAGGACGTGTGTATTGTTCGTGCACACAGTCCACCGCTGGATGTGTGTCTAACCCGGTTAAATATTCAGTTTTAATTAAACTTATACACATGTTCGACTTCGTCTTCTTCGTTTACAAAGACGCAGAACAATGTTGTCCGACTGTTCTGGTTTAAATCGATCATCGAACATATAATTGATTGGAATGAAATGGATAAAGAGGGTTATGGAGTAAAATGTACCGAACAGAATGCTTTTTCTCAGATTTCTGGCAAGAGGCGTCGGCTCTGATTGGTGACTTCCGTCTGAGTGAATCAATTAACGGTTTTGATCAGTGAGTTGTGCAATTAAGGTACTAAACAAGGGATATCAGGGGTTTAGATGATTGTACCGATTCACAGCGAGACTTTGGAATTTTCAGCGATTTTCCGGTGAGTGCAGGAATTCCCGGCGACGTTGTCTGAGACAGGTTCTGATTGAAAGATTTATGTTATTACTTGCCTAATAATGGATTGCAAACAAAAGAGTCGAGAATTTTACCGATTTGAAGAAAGTCTCGGTTTTCCGGTGAAAGTCCGGCGAATGCAGAATATCTCCGGCGAGTGCTAAAGCTTCGAGAGTTTTTGCGATTTTGAGCGAAAAAGTTACCAGAGGTTTGGGTGGTTATTTATAGGGAAGAAACAGCATGTATTGAGTCCGAATTTGGTCTTAATTCGTGTTCAAAACTTTTCCGGCGGTTACGACTGGAATTGGGGGTTAGACATTGGTTATAACCGATGTCGTAGTTAGTTCACGCGTTTTAGTCAAAGAAAAACGGTCGTGATTTGCGAAATCGTCGGTCTTTCCGGCGACTGCGGATTGGGCGCGCTGATTTCCGAATTTTGATTTCGAGTTTTAATTTAAGTATTATCTGTTTCAATATATTAACAAAGAAGGCAAGTGGCGGAGCGGTGGGTTGTGTGATTGAGTTTGTGGGCGACCCGGGTTCGAAACCCGGCGTCCCTATTTTATTTTTTTCTCATTAATTAAGATTGTTTATAAATTATGGTTTTTAATTCTAATATAGTTATTAATTATGTATCGTTTAAAATTAGTTTGAGCAATAAATACGCAACAAAAATTTTTAACTGGATATTCGATTAATAAATGAAGCGGGTTTTAGAAACCCGTTTTTCGACGGATGTTACAGTATCCCCTACTTTTAGAAATTTTGTCCCGAAATTTAAGTAGTAGTGGTAACAGGAAAAAGATGTGGGTATTTCTCGCGCATTGAGTCTTCACGTTCCCAAGTAAACTCAGGTCCTCGTTTTGACTCCGAGCGTACCCTGACAATTGGAATACGACTTCGCTTAAACGCTTCTCTCCGAAGTCCATGATTTCTACTGGCCTTTCAATGAAGTGCATAGATTCATCGATCTGAATGTCTTCTAGAGGAATATGGAGGTTCTCATCCGCGAGGCACTTTTTCAAGTTTGATACGTGGAATGTGGGATGAATTCTGTTGAGTTCTTCATGTAGGTCAAGCTTGTTTGCTACAGGTCCTACTCTTTCGAGTATCTTGAAAGGTCCTACGTAGCGTGGTGCTAGCTTGCCCTTCTGGCCAAAACGAACCACTCCCTTCCACGGTGATACTTTTAAAAGTACTTGATCACCAATGTTAAACTCCAAGGGCTTTCGTCGTTTGTCTGCATAACTCTTTTGACGACTTTGTGCCGCTAGAAGATTGTTTCGAATTTGATGGATCTTGTCTGTTGTTTCTTGAATTAATTTTGGACCGGTGATTTGTGCTTCCCCAATTTCGTGCCACATACTGGAGATCGGCACTTACGACCATATAACGCTTCGAAAGGAGCCATGCCGATACTTGAATGATAACTATTGTTGTACGAAAATTCAACCATTGGTAGGTGAGCGTCCCAATTTCCCTTGAAGTCTATGACACATGCTCGAAGCATGTCTTCAAGAGTTTGGATGGTGCGTTCAGATTGTCCATCAGTTTGAGGATGAAAAGCGGTACTGAGGTCTAATCGTGTACCCAAAGCGGTTTGTACGGCTCGCCATGTTCGTGAAGTGAAACGACCATCACGGTCTGAAATGATGCTTAAAGGTACACCATGACGGCTTACGATCTCTCTGATGTAGATACGAGCTAACTTCTCGTTCTTGAAGTCCTCGCGGATCGGAATGAAGTGAGCTGATTTTGTAAGACGATCAATGATTACCCATATAGTGTCATACCCACTGGAGGTGCGAGGTAACCCGGTAATGAAATCCATGGTTATGTTTTCCCACTTCCACACAGGTATTTCGGGTTGGACTAGAAGTCCTGAAGGTCTTTGATGTTCAGCTTTTACTTTGGAACAGGTAAGGCACTTGGAAACAAAAACAGCAATATCTTTTTTCATGCCCGGCCACCAGTAGGTGTATCGCAGGTCTTGATACATCTTGTCGGCCCCTGGGTGTACAGAGTATCGTGTTTTGTGCGCCTCATTCATGAGGAAATCATGAAGGTTGTCGCGATCGGGAATCCATATGCGATTTAAATAGTATAGAATACCGTCGGATTTGGTTTCGATTTTTAGTTCAGCTCCACATGACAGCTCATCGCGAACGTCATTTTCGGTTACAGAAACATGTTGAGTTGCTCGGATTCGATCTTTGATGTCGGTTATGATTTGCGAACATAGAAGACGAATGGAGTTCGCATAACCTTTTCGACTGAGCGCATCGGCCACTACGTTTGCCTTGCCAGGATGATACCGAATTTCACAGTCGTAGTCGTTGAGAAGTTCGACCCATCTTCGTTGCCTCATATTCAACTCCTTTTGATTGAAGATATGTTGGAGACTCTTGTGGTCAGTGTATATTTCACACTTGGTACCGTAGAGGTAATGTCTCCATATCTTGAGAGCGAACACAACGGCTCCAAGTTCCAGGTCGTGAGTGGTGTAATTCTTTTCATGAACTTTGAGTTGCCTAGAAGCATAGGCTATCACCTTTCCTCTTTGCATCAGTACACACCTAGTCCTTGCCTTGACGCGTCGCAATAAACCACGAAGTCATCACAACCCTCAGGGAGTGTGAGGATAGGTGCGTCACAGAGTTTTTGCTTTAGAGTTTGGAAGGCCTCTTCCTGCTTAGGTCCCCATATGAAGGGTTTTCCTTTATGAGTCAAGGCCGTGAGTGGTACATCAATACGGGAAAAATTGGCGATGAAGCGTCGATAGTAACCAGCCAAACCAAGAAATGACCTAACTTCGGTAGGGGTACGTGGCGCTTGCCATTCCTGCACTGCCTTGATTTTTGAAGGATCAACGTGAATTCCTTTGTCATTGACGACATGTCCGAGGAATTGTACTTCTCCTAACCAGAATTCACATTTTGAGAACTTTGCGTAGAGCTTTTCGGTCCTTAAGAGTGTAAGGATGAGTCGAAGGTGTCGCTCATGATCGGATTTAGACTTGGAGTAGATAAGAATATCGTCGATGAAGACTATGACAAAGCGGTCGAGGTAGGGTTTGCATACCCTATTCATTAGATCCATGAAGACAGCTGGGACGTTGGTTAAACCAAACGGCATGACCATGAATTCGTAATGACCATAACGAGTTCGGAAGGCGGTCTTTGGGACGTCTTCTTCATGTACTCTGAGTTGATGATAACCAGAACGAAGGTCGATTTTTGAAAAACAGGTGGCGCCTTGAAGTTGGTCTAGGAGGTCATCGATGCGAGGTAATGGGTAGCGGTTCTTGACCGTTAACTTGTTAAGTTCTCTGTAGTCGATACACATGCGAAATTTCCATCTTTCTTCTTCACAAAAAGAACAGGCGCACCCTAAGGCGAGGAGCTAGGACGTATGAATCCTTTGTCAGTCCGTTCTTGCAGTTGACTGGCCAGCTCTTGCATTTCGGATCGGGCTAGCCTATAAGGATATTTTGTGACTGGTGTAGCGCCAGGTACAAGATCGATGCGGAATTCGACTTCTCTCACAGGAGGGAGTCCTGAGATGTCGTCGGGAAAGACTTGTGGAAATTCTTTCACTACTGGTATATCTTCGAGTTTCTTCTCCTTGTTTCCCTTCTTGACGACGTGAGTTAGGAATGCGACATAGTTCTTGCGGAGATATTTTCGAGCTTGAAGACAGGACATTAATTTGAGTCCTTTCGAAGGGGTTTCTCCAAAGATACGTAGGGTCTGACCGTCTGCAAGAGGAATGCGAATGAACTTTTCGCGGCATACTACTTCAGCGTGATGCTGGCTGAGCCAGTCCATACCGATTATAATATCGAAACTTCCCAACTTCATAGGAATGAGGTCAACTGGAAAATCGTGATCGTTTAGAGTGAGTGTACAATTTCGTATGATAGAATATAATGAAACAGGCTTTCCGTCAGCAACTTCCACCATTAGAGATTCCATGAGATTATCACGAGTTTGGTTGAGGATGGGTTCAAATTCTAAAGACATAAAACTCTTATCCGCGCCAGTATCGAATAACATGGATGCATAACTACCATTGATGAGAAACGTACCGTTAACCACGTTGTTGTCAGCTCTAGCTTGGTTGGCATTGATGTTGAAAGCTCTTCCTCTAGCAGGTGGAGGAGCTTGGTTAGCTTGGTTTACCGGATTCGCTTGAGCTTGGGCATGGATGATGTTTACCAAACGAGGACATGTGTTCCTGAAGTGGTTTGGGTCTCCACAGTTGTAACAAGCTCGCATAGGTTGCATCATGGGGTAGTTGGGTTGGTAGTAAGGTTGAGCTATGTGTTGCGTGGGTGGTAGAAGTAAAGGTTGTTGGCTTGACCCACTATCTGATGGTGGGTTTGGGTTGACGGTTGATTGCGGTTCATTCGTTGAAGTGTGCGACAAGTTTGAATATTGTGACCCGCATGGCCACAGCTGGTGCAATGTTGGCAAGGAGTTTCGGGGAGGTGGTGGTATTGACAACGGTTGCATTTTGGGTATGGGCCGGTGTATGGCTTTTTAAATGGTGCAGCTGAGGGAGCAATTTGGGTAATTGGTGCTGCAGTGATAGGACGGTTTGTTTATGTGACGGCAAAATTTCTGCTGTTTCGTTTCCTCTTACCAGCAAACTTTGAAGAGGAGATGGAATGGTTTGAAGTTTGGGCCTCAATGGGGGCTTTCTTTTTCTCATCCTTGAATTTGCCGTTTCGGATGCGATTCTCGGTAAGCTCGGTAGCCAGTTCCATTGCGGCTTCAAGTGTTGCAGGCGAAGTGCTTAGAACCGAGTCTTGAATTTCGAGGGGAGGCCTCGAATGTAGTGTTCAACCAAGCGGTACATGGGGGTGAACAAATTAGGGATCATCTGATTCAGCTCGAGAAATCTTTTGTTGTAGGAAGTATGATCTCCTTCCTTTTGTTTTAACGAGTGGAATTCATCTTCCAACTTTTTGATTTCGCTTCTTGGACAGAAGCATCTTGTCATGATTTCCCTTAACTCTTCCCATGTTAAGGCCATGGCATCTTCGACTCCTCTCTTACCCTTTTTTGTGTTCCACCAGGTAAGGGCTACCCCAAACAGTCTCCCAGTTGCGTAACGTACCTTGCGATCCTCGGGACAATCGCAATTGAGGAAGGTGTTTTCCATTTCTTCAAACCAGTGGAGGAGAGCAGTAACACCTTCGGTCCCTTCATACTTTGGGGGATCGCAAGATTTGAAGTGTTTGTAGGAGCACTTTTTGGAGGGATAGTTGTCGACGTTCTGGTCTTCTTGATTGGGAGGGTTGATGGGATTCGCGGTGAGAGCTTGTTGGACTTGAATTACGATGTCAGGAAGCACTGCGGCCATTTGTTTTGCAATTTGGGTGGCCAAGCGTTCGTTTGATTTTCCTGACTTTCTACCTCCACGTAGTTGCCTAGCCGACATCTACAGGAACATACATAGGAAGATTGTGAGTTTAAGAAGTTTTTAGGTGTCATGTATCGTTAAAAGAAATAAAAAAATAACATAATCATCAATAATGCAACTACATCCATAGGATGTCTTGGGTTTGCTCATGTTTGGGCCTCCAATGTCCCCCATACCATCGCCTGTATAGTCATGTGGGCCCCCATGACTATTGGCTTGGTAGGATTCACATTGGTGTTGGCGGTTTAACACTCGCATCACCCGAATGAAAACCATGAAATATGATTGCGAGATGTATGGCAGGAGGGTGTCCAGGTGTAGACACAATGACAACTCAAAGTGGGGCTAGCTCACACGACGTTTGGTATAGCATGCTTTGGCCTAATAGGTCCTTCGTACTCTCATCGTTAGTCCCCAGGTAGGCAAACTGGTCCTTTATTTTGGATTTATACGAATGCCAAGCCTAGACAGGACGTTCCAACTACCGGTACTCGTACCCTTCCAGTTACTACATGCCCGTCATGGGAACTCACTTTGATGTGATTTGAAAAATACAAAAATCGTTGCAAAAATCATGGGAATTGTGAGGTGTGTGCTCTCATGGATATGATATGTTATGAGGATATGATTCATGATGAGCATTGTATAATAATACGTACTTATGAACATGCTTGCATAACATTGAATGTAACAATAAACATAAAGCATATAAACATCATGAATTTTGTATGTAACACATAAACAATTTAAAAATTATAATCAACTATAGTATAGGCTCTAAGGGTCTAATAACTTATCCTATATCCCTATAGTCATGGCTCTGATACTAATCTGTCACACCCCGACCCGCAGCGGAATAAGAGTCGGGGCATAATTGGGTTATCACCAAAGCTCATGATGATTACTAAAATGTTTCATATTTATTAAATTCAAATTACAACTTAAATGTTCAAATCAAATCCATACAATTACAAGGAAAATGGAAACTAAGTAAAACAATCCAAAGCTTAAACTGATTTATTCTTCTAAGCCTTCCTATGTGTTTCTTGCCTCAACTGAATCACCTGTATCATGTGTAAAACGGGGGATATTTTGGGTCAACAAAAGTTGGCGAGTGAACCTTGAGAAACATTGTTATTAATTTTCTTGTTGTGTTTAATATTGAAAAGTTGTGCAATAATCACATGTGAGCAAACATATGTATATAACAAAACACAAACCACATTGGATGAGTAAATGACATAAATGATGATGTATTTGAGATCAAGGCTCAATCAAACGGAGCCGATCGAATGACATGAATGATGACGTATGTGAGATCAAGGCTCAATCAAACGGAGCCGATCGAATGAGGCACCTGATACTCAACCGTATCCCACGGGGAGCTGATGGGCCTAATGAAATGCATGTACTGAAAATGATAACTTCAATCTAACATAATTCACACAACAATTGATGCACAAGTGTTTAAATATAATAAGGAATTAAACGACACATGATACACCAAAAAATGTGATTAAAACGGGGAATTTGTAGAGATTCACTCACATTGGGTGCGTTCTTTGATGACGTTGAATGCGCACGAGTTTTGGGATTTGATCGACGAAGAAAAACTAACCTAAAATAATAACAAAATGGTTCGGTAAATAAATGGGTTTTATTTGAGATTAATACTTTTAATTCATAATCTTAATAGGATTTTTAGATTTATTTTTGTGAGTTTAAGGACATTTTCTAACTTAAAAAAATATTATTTTTAAGTATTTTTAAATAATTTTCTGATTAAATAAAAAAAAATGTTGACTTTTTTGACTTTGACCGTTGACCTGTCGGATTGTGTTAATTATATGCGCTGAGTGAGGTTCGAACTCGGGACCTCTCGTACGCGTGCACGCAGCTCTACCAACTGAGCTACGTGTCTAACCTGAAATATTCTCTGTTTTAATTATATGTATATACTAATTAACTTTTATCTAATTTAGTTTATTTCAAAAATGATTTAAAATGACCGACCCGACTCAAGTGACCCGGAGTCGAACTCGAGACGTTCGGTTCGAGTACGCACAGCCCAACCAGTTGGGCTGTGTTTCATAGCTGTTTAACTTATGGATTTAATTATACTTATCAACATTCGGTGACCTGATCCGATTCAGTTGTAAAAATGTTGGTTTTAATTCTGAAATTCGGTAACGTATGCGATTCGAACCCGGGACGTGTGCATTGTTTGTGCACACAGTCCACCGCTGGACTGTGTGTCTAACCCGGTTAAATATTCAGTTTTAATTAAACTTATACACATGTTCGACTTCGTCTTCTTCGTTTACAAAGACGCAGAACAATGATGTCCGACTGTTCTGGTTTAAATCGATCATCGAATATATAATTGATTGGAATGAAATGGATAAAGAGGGTTACGGAGTAAAATGTACCGAACAGAATGCTTTTTCTCAGATTTCTGGCAAGAGGCGTCGGCTCTGATTGGTGACTTCCGTCTGAGTGAATCAATTAACGGTTTTGATCAGTGAGTTGTGCAATTAAGGTACTAAACAAGGGATATCAGGGGGTTTAGATGATGGTACGGATTCACAGCGAGACTTCGGAATTTTCAGCGATTTTCCGGTGAGTGCAAGAATTCCCGGCGACGTTGTCTGAGACAGGTTCTGATTGAAAGATTTATGTTATTACTTGCCTAATAATGGATTGCAAACAAAAGAGTCGAGAATTTTACCGATTTGAAGTATGTCTCGGTTTTTCGGTGAAAGTCCGGCGAATGCAGAATATCTCCGGCGAGTGCTAAAGCTTCGAGAGTTTGTGCGATTTTGAGCGAAAAGGTTACCAGAGGTTTGGTGGGTATTTATAGGGAAGAAACAACATGTATTGAGTCCGAATTTGGTCTTAATTCGTGGTCAAAACTTTTCCGGCGGTTACGACTGGAATTGGGGGTTAGACATCGGTTATAACCGATGTCATAGTTAGTTCACGCGTTTCAGTAAAAGAAAAACGGTCGTGATTTGCGAAATCGTCGGTCTTTCCGGCGACTGCGGATTGGGTGCGCTGAGTTCCGGATTTTGATTTCGAGTTTTAATTTAAGTATTATCTGTTTCAGTATATTAACAAAGAAGGCAAGTGGCGGAGCGGTGGGTTGTGTGATTGAGTTTGTGGGCGACCCGGGTTCGAAACCCGGCGTCCCTATTTTATTTTTTTCTCATTAATTAAGATTATTTATAAATTATGGTTTTTAAATTCTAATATAGTTATTAATTATGTATCGTTTAAAATTAGTTTGAGCAATAAATACGCAACGAAAATTTTTAACTGGATATTCGATTAATAAACGAAGCGGGTTTTGGAAACCCGTTTTTCGACGGATGTTACAGAGGTAGTTTGTCACTTTAGGGCACCTTTCTAGAAAGCTAGACAACCGTAGGGGAGTCTAGTTAACCGATATTCATAACAATCCTTAGAGTTCCATAGGTTTCTTTCCGAGTATAGTTAGGGGTCCTCTTTGGCTTCTTTTAGGGTTTAGCAATTAAAGACCCCGTTCCATATCACATTATTTCCGTAGAATGCCATTCGATAGTAAGTGTGATTCCAACCTAGGTAGTATCTTAATAACTCTTGAGTTCAACTTTCGTTCTAATTCGTATTCTAGTTCGTCTACCTATTTAATAATTAATTTAATTGCAAATTTATGATTTTTAGAACCCTCCGTCCCCCAAACATAAAATCAATTAGTGTTATGTCCGTGTCAGTCTAGGTCTAGATAGAGTTTAGTTAACTTAGTTAAGTAGAGTCTCGTAGGTTCGATATCCGAACTTACTTAGCTTGAATAGAGTCGATCGGTTCACTTGCTGGTCAATTGTTTAGTTTAGTTTTAGAGAGTCTAGAGTATTACTTCGTGTCTAGTTTAAGGTAATTTAGTTTGTTTTTATTAAAATGCTGTTAGCACAACACATTTCCATAGATTACATACATGAAATACATCATGTATACAAGCCATTTCTTTTGGTAACTGTAGCTGATAGGCTACTGGCCCAATTCGCTTAATAATCTTAAATGGTCCAACATATCTTGTGCTTAACTTTCCTTTCTTACCAAATCGAACTACTCCTTTCCAAGGAGAAACTTTTAGTAGTACTTTGTCTCCAATTTGAAATTCCAATGGTTTACGTCGATGATCAGCATAACTCTTTGACGATCTCGTGCTGTTTTTAACCTTTCCTTGACTTCAATTATTTTATCTGTTATTTCTTGTACAATTTTAGGACCTGATAATTGCTTTTCTCCTATTTCTACCCAACATACGAGAGTTCGGCACTTTCGTCCATAAAGTGCTTCAAATGGGGCAGCATTAATGCTTATATGATAACTATTGTTATAGGAGAATTCTATTAATGGCAAATGACCGTCACAACTTCCTCCAAAATCTATTACACAAGCCCTTAACACGTCTTCAAGTGTTTGGATTGTCCTCTCACTTTGTCCATCAGTTTGAGATGATAGGCTATACTTAACTTTAGTCGTGTTCCCATAGCTTCTTGGAAACTTTTCCAAAGATGAGAAGTGAAACGACTATCTCTATTAGACACAATGGATAGCAGAATTCCATGTAATGAAATAACTTCATTTACATATAGCTTAGCTAATCTTTCCATACTAAAGGTTTCCTTCATGGGTAAAAATGAGCTGACTTGGTTAGTCGATCCACAATCACCCAGATTGCGTCGTTACCTTTCCTTGTTTGGGAAATTTGGTAACAAAATCCATGGTTATCAATTCCCATTTCCATACTGGCAGCTTTAACTTGCGAACAAGTTAAGCACTTAGAGACGTAGCTAGCTATATCCTTTTTCATTCTGATCCACCAAAAATTTTTCTCAAATCATGATACATCTTGTCACTACCAGGATGCATCTATACTTAGATTTATGTGCTTCTTCAAAAATTCGATGTCATAGGTTTCCTTGGATAGGTACCCAAATTCTTTTCTTATGGAATCTCCAAATTCCATCTGTTCTTTTTTCTAATTCCTTCATCATTCCTTTTAATCATTTAGCATCATCGTTGATTACTGTTTCCTAGGTACTCTTCAATTATTGTGTTTAATCTCCTTGCAGATTTAATCTGAGAGCACGTACCCGTCTCGGATTCTCATGATACTTACGACTTATAGCATCAGCTACTACATTAGCTTTACCTTTGTGATATTGGATATCACAATCGTAGTCACTTAAAATTTCCATCCACCGTCTTTGCCTCACGTTCAACTCTTTTTGCCCAAAAATATGTCTTAAGCTTTTATGATCTGTAAAAATGGTAACTTACTACCATACAAATAATGTCTCCAAATTTTGAGGGCAAAAAGTTATCGCTCCTAGTTCTAAATCATGAGTTGTATAGTTTTCTTCGTGCTTCTTCAGTTGCCTAGACGCGTAAGCAATCACCTTCTCACGCTACATCAAAACACATCCTAAACCGAATTTAGAAGCATCACAAAAGACTATAAAATCTTCAGTTCCTTCTAGTAATGCAAGTATCAGCGCGTTTGTTAACCTTTGCTTCAAGGTTGTAAAAGCTTCTTCCTGCTTGGGTCCCCATTCAAGTTAACCGATTTACACGTTAATTTGGTTAACGGAACGGTTATCCGTGAAAAATCTTGAATAAAGCGTCAATAGTAACATGCTAGTCCTAGGAAACTTCTGACTTCTGTAGGTGACTTAGGGACTTTCCATTTGATTATTGCCTTGATCTTTGTGTGATCCACATGGATTCCTTCATGATTAATCAAATGGCCTAAAAATTGCACTTCTTACAACTAGAATTCACATTTTGAGAATTTAGCATAAAGCGTCTCTTTTCTCAGCAGTGTTAAAAGTACATATAGATGCTTAGCATGCTCTTCTTTGGTCTTATAATAAATAAGTATATCGTCTAAAAAGATAATTACAAATTTATCCAGGTATGGTTTCCATATCCTATTCATCATGTCCATAAATGTTGCTGGAGCATTTATGAGGCCAAATGGCATTACTGTAAAGTTCTAGTAACCATACCTAGTTCTGAAAGCAGTTTTAGGAATGTCCTCTTCCCGTACTTTCAATTGGTGGTATCTTGAGCGTAAATCAATCTTGGAAAAATATCGAGCTCCTTGGAGTTGATCGAATAGATCATCAATCCTTGGTAATGGATACCGATTCTTGATTGTGACCTTATTCAATTCCCTATAATCAATACACATACACATCGAACTATCCTTCTTCTTGACAAACAACACGGGTGCTCCCCAAGGGGATGAGCTTGGTTGTATAAATCCTTTTTCTAGCAATTCATCTAACTAATTCTTTAATTCCAGCATCTCCTTTGGTGCTAATCGATAAGGTGCTTTAGCAATTGGCGCAGTTCCAGGTATCAGGTGAATTCTGAACTCTACTTCTCGGTCAGGCGGTAGACCTGGTAGATCTTCTTGGAAAACGTCATGGTACTCTGATACTACGAAATTTCCTTCGTTCCTTGCCTTTAGTGTTAATGATCACGATAACATATACACTATGCCTCGATTCCGTGCATAACTTGCAGCTTTCATAACTTGCAGCTTTCATTACAAAGTTATCATATACACTATGCCTTGCTTCCGTGCACATACACTATCTCCATTAACATTGTGATTAAAATTATGGCTACGATTACGTTTGCTACTCACAGCTTTATTATTTTCTATAGGGTTTCTAACAGCTTCAATAATCAGAGGTATAGCGTCAGCCATTCACTGAAGTATTATATTTTCTATAGCACTTTTATCCAAAGAGTTTTCATGATTGTTCTGGACTGATTGATTAACTTCATTCGACATCTGAATTGCAAACATATTTCAAAAATTAATATCATAGAATAAGTAATAAAATAATCAAAATATCGTAAACACAGTTAGTTAGAGCATATTATCAAAATCTTTGATCATTGCCAATTTTTACTCTTTTTATATATATTCTGCTTCATATATCTTACATCCACTACCACATATATTTAAATTTTAGTTTTAGTTTTAGTTTTTTTTTTTTACACAAAAACATAGAAACTACATATATATATATATATATTATATATATATATATATATATATATATATATATATATTATTTAGGATTAATTCTAGTTTCAGAAGTGATGTTCCCTCTCGTTGTACTTTCAGACGAGATTTTCTCCCATAGTGCAGATCCGATTGCCACGTTCTCAGGGTTTATTGGGGGATAAGCTGGGCGTGCAGGTTGGTAATGCGAGTAAAACTGAAAAGGATCGGTCATTAGGTATTGAAAAGCCCAGTCGTTGGTCCACCACTCTTCAACTGGGTTTTGAAGGGGTTGTTGTGGCATCATGGGTTCAGGATTCATAGGTTCTAGGTTCCTGGGTATTGTGAGTGAGGTGGCATATTCAGGTCGATTTCATTTGTTATTGGCCTGAACTTTCATAATTTGCCAGGCGTTGGTCTAGTTCTTCCCATGTTAGTGGCACGGGAGCTGGGTTGGAACTTTCTCCTACATTTGGGTTCCTGACGGGTTTTCCAGTTTATTTGGTTTTTGTTGCTGTTGGGTTCTTCTTCTTTTTTTTGTTCTTTTTTACTTTCCAATCTAATCTTCTCGTTTCCGGAGGTGCTTTATTTATCGGCTGAGCCTGAAATATCATTGGCTCGTCTTTATCGGCTTCGTATCCGGTTTGTGTACTGGTTTGAACTTCATCCATATCTGAGTTATTAACAGATATGTGTTCGAAAGCTGCAGCCAAATCTCTTTCACTCATACTGTTAGCCAAAACAATAAAAACAATGAACTCCAAAAATCGTATATATAATAATTTGTTAGAATCATAGTGATCACAAAAGTTATTTCATGTATTCCCTAACTACTAATTATAAGTATTTTCACAAGACTTAATTAGCTTAAACCAGTGGCTGTGATACCACCTTCCTGTCACAACCCTGATCCTACCCTGGATGGGAGCCGTGAACAGATACAAGTGGTACAGGTGTTTAATGAAATTATCGCAACGGAATTTTCATCAAGACCGAGTGTCAGGAAAAATATCAGAGTTTTCAAAACACCATAGTTTTCATTTTATAAACTATAGATGAAACCCATATTTACATAAAGGATTTTCAAAAGGGTAAACCCTTGATTACAAAACACGTTTTATTCAGATTTTCATAGCCACTAATTTAAGCTTGCATGCCTCATAGCACTTTTCCTTCACTTCACTGTAAATCACCTGAAACACGTTTTAAAAACATTTGGTCTGCGAAAAATACTTGTGAGTTCATTCAGATTTAATAAAAAGATACAATGTTATAGTTACAACATTAAGGGTTTTTACATTTATTTATATCTTTCAAATACTAAAATCAGTATTTATCACACACCCAATCGGTGACTGTGGTCATATTACGATTGGCTAACTCTTTGTCCAATAGTAATGCTGGACTAGTAGTGTATACAAAACCCCACATACCAGCAATAATTTCATAATACAAAAACTTAGTCACTGTAAATACAACATGGAAAACATATAGGGTTTTGCAAATTATTGAGAAAAAGAGAATGACTCACATTGCAGATTTAAGGTTTACAGTAATAGCTTCCTTGTCTAATTCTTGGGTTCTTAATTAAACACACAATGCACACGTATTAGTATATTAATGCATTTCAACTTTAACGATAATCACGAGATCAAAACCACAACGTGATGACAAGGTTTAGCCTTAGTCAGGCAACACTTCAACATTATTTGAATTGTTTATAGATTGATCTGACATGGTATCATACTAGTGATTTGGGTTAGCACACTGATTACGGAGCAGATTTTAGGGTTTATGGGCTTCGGGTATTAGAACAATGTTTCGAGAGGGAAAGATTTGTTGATATTGAATCGAACATGCGCATTTGAACTCCTCCCAGAGCTGCCTTTATATAGCCAATCTGGAATTCTCCCGTGCGTCGTGCGGCAATGAGGTGTCTCCCCCACGTGGCGCGACAACAACCTATTAGGGCTAGTTCAGCCTCGTCAACCACATAGGCTTGCTACATGTCACGAAATGGTGCCACATGGTCTGTTACTCCCCCGCATGTCATGGGAGAATTTAGGATTCTCCCTCATATCGCTAGGGAGGTCCATTTTTTTCGCTTCACGTTGGGTCTCGTCGTGCGTGTCCGGGGTTTCACTTATGGTATTTTGGGAGTTGTTACAACATTGTCAAGGACAATGTCAAGTTGTTCTTTTTAGATGAGTGGTGGTTCTTTGGGTAAGGGTGGAACAATAGATGTTCCTTCTACCAGACCAGCAGAAAACACACTTGCTGCTATTGTTAAAGGGTTAAATTGGTCAAAAGACCAATCTTGTACACCTTTACTAGATTTGTGAATCACATCTGGAATTTTCTCACTTCCTTGAACCATTCTAGAGAATGATCCTCTATGAATTGTTGAGAAAATCCTTTTTTCTTACCCAGGTTTCCTTGACCAACAAGTTGATCTCCACCTATTACTATCTTAGCCTCCTTCTCATTAATTGATTTGGAGACAGGATGTGTGGAACTTGTGTCATCTTCATTTACTGTTTTTGTTATTCTAAACATCATTATGTAATTTCCAATAACAGATTCTTCTAATTCAGAATTTGTTGAGTTTCTGACAGTAAATAAAGAAGGATGAGCACCTGATTCTGCCATATGTGAATCTTCAACATTATGTTCTTTTGTTTCAAGGTTCTGCTTCACTTGAACACCAACCTCCATTGTTTCTAGTGAAATGCTGATGTTCTGGTGCTGAACCTACTCTACTTCATTGACTTGTGGTGCTAGGGATCCTTGATCGTCATTTTCTGGTGAAGAGCTGCTATCACATACCTCAGTGTGTTCTACTCTTCTGTTCAGAATCTCTTCATGTAATATCTGGTATGGTGAATTTTCTTCAATCAGACTCATCATGCTTTCTAGTAGGATGGCACATCTCTGTTGGATTTCCAGCCTTGTGTTGCACACAGGGCTTCATAACAGGTGATTTGCAGATGTTTTCTGATGCAGGAAGTTCAACATTCCTTTCTTCAAACGTTTCAGCAATGATGATTGACCAATATGGGGTACGGTAGATGATAAGCAATTCTACCAGATTTGGTCAAAATAGATCTTTTCATCAGATTGATATCTCTGCTCCATAATCAACGTTGAACCAAGTGATGAGTCCATACATGATTGTGAGAACATTTAGGTTTATCTGATCAGTACCCCTTATTTTTGAAGTTAAGCATTTGGTGAGAGTTTCTATCATTAGTTGCAAGAAGGTAGGAAGCTCGTTTATCTTGAATTCTCCAATCTTCGTGATTCTCTTCTTGTACCCCAATTCTATGAATTGTTCTATCAAATCCTCTTTCTTTGGTGCTTCAATATAGTTACCATTGATTGGAAGTTGCAGACACTCCCTAATTTTTCATGGGGTAATGGTAACCGAGATGCTTCCCCAAAGATGAGCTGTGACTTCATCTATGCTGGTTTCTTCAAGTTTATTAACGAGTTGTGGCAGAATACTCTCCAATACTTCTTTGGTTTTAGTCATAGCTTGAGCAATCGGACACTTCAGCAGGAATTCAACTAAAATTTTACATTTTTCATCGTATTCCCCATGGTTAGTGTTTATCATAAGGTTGTTTTTTTTTTATTGGTAGAAATTCATCATCCCTGATGAAGGGACTAAGTGTTCAATGGCTGGGATGTTGGTTGACGAGGTTTGGTGCTGCCATGGTGACTTCTGATATGAATTTTGCTTTTCAAAGACTTAAGGGTTTTTAGGGCTTTGTAGGTTTTGAGGTTGCAGGTGAAGTTCTTGTCATTTTGAATTGAGTATTTATAGGATTTGTGGGACAAACATCATGGTTTGGATCATGAGTGGTTAGTATTTAAGATGGTTAATGACAAGGTAATGATGTTTTAAATTTATCTGAACCGTTTTTGAAAATTTTTGATATTTCCCTAATTTTTGATGTATCCCCAATTTCTTTTGATATATCTTTTTGAAATTTTTAAGATATGAGTTTTGACTGGTGAATACTAACGGCCATACTGTACCCTTTTCCTGTAGTGGGACTGTTGTGTAAAGAGAAGGTCAAGTGATATTCTTTTCTAGAGACTGACATTCTTACCCTTTCAGAAGTAGAAAAAAACTTTAATTTATGGTCCTGTAGAGCTCCTTGTTTTCCTTTAAAATATTTTGTTTTGTTTTAAGAAAGAAGGTTTTGACTCTTTCCTTTTTTTTATTACATTGTCAGGACCCATCAGAATTTTGTGTTGAATTTCATCAGATTTGAAGTCTATCTTATAAGTTTCCATTTATTTTCTAAATTTCAATCAAGATGTGTTCATCATAAATTAAAATTTTTTTATTAGTTTTTCATCAGAATTGACATATTTTTACCACATTTTACGATGATGGTCCTTGGTTCCTAGAGGACCTAACAACATTCGTTCCTTTTGATTTATCCATTCACACCTTCCCATCTTGTTTCGCCTTCCCTTTTTTTCTTTGATAATAAATATATAGATATATAGAATATTTACACATCTTAAAAAAAGAAATATAAACTAATCTACATTAAATATAATTCAGCAAAATCCACAAAAAGGTCCAAATCCGGAATGGTTAGAAGTTGGCATGAGGCTAGAATTGTGAATGTTTTCTTGAAAAAATAACCTCAGCTCTAGGGTACCAGTTGGGAACTCCTCCCAAGTCTAGTTGATGAGTGATTACCCTCATTAAGAAGCGATGATAGATCAGAAATGGTATGTGTGAGTGCAAGTTGGTCACAAAATATTTCATTAGATACTGAGAGAATTTGTATGGGACTTCTTGCACTACTGCATGCACAATCTCCATCAACCTGTATGAAACTTCATGAAAGTTTGCATACTTTGTAGAAAAACATACTCCAAGCCGAGTGACCAAGAACTGCCATGGTTGGATGAATCCGGATTTGTAGATTCCTCTTGCATGGTTCTTTGTCAATATCCGATATGGCTTACGGCGGTGTCTAGTACTTGGCGAGTGAAGGTCGTGACGTCGTTGTCATCATTAAGGTGTAGAACCTCTCTGTTAGGGCCCTTCCCATCACTTGACTCTTAATACTGACATTTCTTTCATGGAATATGGTGTGAGCATTCAACCAAAACTCTTGCAATATATTTGGGTGAATCCAGATATATGCTAACAAAGCATATGCAAGGGGACTGTTTAGCAACATGGTAAGAATGATGCCACAACCTTCCTATGTTGTTCCTACAAGATTCCTTCGAATCCTCATGTTGTGGGTTTAGTGGTGTGGAAGTGGGAAAAGTGAGATATCAAGGTGAGCCATTGTTAGGGTTTAGAAGGTGAAAAGGTTTTTAAGGTTTCTGACCAAAAGGAAGAAGATGAAAATGATAGATGAGATGAGGTTGATCTCCAAGTGGTAATATATATAAGTGAAAGTGATAGTTTTGCCATAAATGACTTCCACCAACTAAGATTTTTATCCCCATTATCCTTTATTGCTTAAGATCCTTTGTTAGAGGCATAAGAATATTGTGAGATAGAAAATTTCTCTACATTTATTATCCAGGCGGCTATTTTTCTTAGAGATTATCATCATTATCTGTCTAGGTGCCCCTTCTTTTATCTCTAAGTATGGATGACTAAGCTTTGAAGGTTATGAGAGAGTATGTGTGTGCATTGAATTTTGTTTAGAAATATTACTTTGTGAGGTAATCATCCCTAAGTCTAAGAGATTTTGTTGGATTTTTGTTTTTTGTAAAGAAGAAAAAGAATAAAATCGGATGAAAAAGATTTTGTAAACGAAAAATATACTAATGTTGTGTTGTTGGTGTGCATGTATTGAGCAAGTTAGAAAGAGAGAGTATAAATAATGAACCACATCATATTTTCTGTTAATTTTTGACAAATCTAATAAGTCACCAGAATTTCTAGTGGATTTATGCAATTTTTTACGGAGCATCAGAACTTTTATCAAAATTCTAATCGTCTTTTGATGATTCACAATTTTCATTTTTTTGTAACAGGGTGTTTTCTATATTTTCTTCATTTCTCATATTGACCATCCCTAGTTTACTAACCAGAAAATTGTCTCTTTTCATCAAGAGGTTTTGTAAAAATGTCAGCAATTTGATTTTCTGTTGGAACAAAATACATTTCAATATTACCTTTCTCCACATGGTCTATGATGAAGTGATATCTGACGTTAATGTGTTTAGTTCTTGAGTGATGCACTGATTTTCTGTTATGGCAATTGCACTCTTTGAATCACATAAGATGTGAATCTTTGTCAGATTTACTCCATAGTCTCACAGCTGACTTTGCATCCATAACACCTGTGAGTAACAACTTGCTGCTGCCACATATTCTGATTTGTTGTAGATGTGGATACACAGTTCTGTTTCTTGCTTGCCCAACAGACCAATTTATCTCCCAACATATGACAGGCACAAGATGTGCTTTTTCTATCAATCTTGCATCCTACATGATCTTCGTCTATGTATGCTATTAGTTCTAAATTTGCATCTTTAGGATACCACAAACCAAGATCTGATATGCCATTTAGATATTTAAAAACCTTTTTTACAACTTTTAAGTGAGACTCTTTAGGATTACACTGATATCTTGCTAGAAAACATGTTGAAAACATTATGTCTAGTCTACTTGCTGTTAAGTATAACAATGATCCTATCATTCCCCTATAGGTTTTTATATCAATACTTTTTCTATCTGGATCAGAATCTAGTTTATTTCTAGTGGCCATGGGAGTTTTTGAGGTAGAGTCAATTTTCAAGTGAATATTTTTTCAAAATTGTTTTGACATACTTTGATTCACTAAAAAATATGCCATCATTTCTTTGTTTAACTTGTAAACCCAAGAAAAATGTTAATTCACCCATCACACTCATCTCAAAATGGCTGGTCTGTTGGGCTTAGGAGCTTAAAGGTTTATTCATTTATATTGTTTTTGGGCTTTTGGGTTACTTTTGGACAGTTTGGGCTTTCTAGTGCCAAGTGGGCCTAGGGTTGTATATATGGGCTTTGTTATGCCTATAAATAGAGGGGTAGGGAACTTGTTAGAGATTTTTTGGTGTTTTACTCAACTTGTATCTGACATCCTCTGGTGTATGCAAGTTATTATATTCAAGTTATTCAAGTTGTTATTCATCCTGATCATTATTTTCGTGATTGATTAGGATAGCGATACCTGTTTGATCCGTTTTACGGGACTTACCATTGGTATCAGAGCCTGCTGTTCTAATACAGGCTCCGGGTATTGCTGTTTGAAGAAGTTTTAAAGTTGGTTGTTGCTGTTCGGATTGATTTTCTCACATTCCGGATCATGGTTCATCGACGGAGGTACTGTTCCGAAGAACTCGAAGAAGCTCTGCAGATCTCGGATTGGTTACTGTTCCAGAACCCGAAGAACACGAAACAGGTCTTCATAATTCGGATTTGATACTGTTCCGGATTCCAAGAACACGAAGGAGATCGTCCATTCCGGATTGATCCCGGATTGTTTTTTTTATTCCGAATTGTGATCCGAGTTACTGTTGCTGATTTTGAATTCCTTGAATTCCGGAATTCTGTTACATAAAAGGCGAAGACACTGCTACGGATTGGCTATTGTTCTGGATTTATAGGAGATAGGCAATGCATTTCGGATTGTTAGTTCCGGATTCTGCATTTCAGATCTTACTCAGAATCTGCTTCCCGGACTATATTTCAAATCCGCTTTTCAGATTTTGTTTCAGAATTCATCTCGGACTTTTCTCTTCGGATCTTCAAATCGGATTCGTAAATCCGGATTCCTAATTCCAGATTCTTAATTTCGGATTGCTTATTTCAGACATCTCATCTGGTTTGACCATCGTTGACTTTCGGATTACCATTTCAGAAAAACATTTCGGGTTGACCTTGTTGACTGTAGATTTGACTGTTTCGGATTGGACACTGTTCATTTGTGTCACTTAAATTACTTATATTTTAAATCATATTTGGTAAATTCTAATTAATTAAATGGCTGGCTTCATGACCGCACAGGACCTGACCAATGCCACACTGGCAGCCCTGCAATCACAAACTTTGGCCCTCCACCAAGAGCTGGATCAGGTGATTGGCACTTCCACCAAAGTGCCGCATTTGTTATATGGTGATGAATATTATGAGTGGAAGTTCCGCTTCGAACAATATTGCAAGGAAAAGGAGCCCAGTGTGTGGAGATGCATCATGAATGGTCCAAGAACCATAGTGTATAGCACAGAGCAAGATTCCGAAACAAAAATTCCCAAGCCTATGCACTTATGGACTCCAGAGGACATAAAAATCATAGAGGAAGATGAGAAGGCTTCTGCAACACTAACCATGGCTCTAGGACCCGATATCTCTATCGCGGTCAGAAACTGTAAAAGTGCTAAAGAGGTTTGGAGTGAGTTGCAAAATCTCTATGAAGGCAACGCTGACATGAAAGCAAGCAGGGTGAATCAACTGAATACGCAATTCAGCTCATTCTATCACATATATGGGGAAACCATCGAGAATCAGATACGCCGCTTTGTCAAACTGGTTTCCTAGATGATTTCAGCTGAAATCACCCTCACCAACAGCGCCATGAACCGACAGTTGTTGAATTCACTGCCCAAAAGCTGGGATGCAGATGTGGTCATGATCGAAAAGACAAAGAACCTGAACGACGTCACTCTCACTGAGATGATAGCTACTATCAAATCATGTGAAATTGACAACTAACAAAGGGAGATCAATCATCAGAGTAGTCTGATGGCTGGTCAAAACGTAGCGTTAATGTCACAGAATATAGTCTATAGTCCTCTGCAAGGAACTACACAAGCACCAGGTGGATCAAATGTGGTGTACAGTCCTGTTGTCACGCCTCAAAACACTCAGTATGTGTACGGGTTTCAATCTCCCAATCCTACGACGGTCACAGCGGCTCAAGTCCATACACCGTTCCATGCTTAGTATCCGAATGTGGTTTTCAGTCCTGCAACTCCTCAGACCGTGCAACAAGGTGTTATTTCTCAAGCAGGCGCACCTGTCCCTGGCTCTGCACAACCCGCGCCCAACTCTGCTTTTCTCACTAAGGAGAATGAAAAGAAGCTGGCAATTGCTGCATCAATGATTAAGTGGGAGTGTGAACGCCTTCCTGGTAGGCGATCTGACTCCTACATCTATTCTGCCAACAGAAGTTGATCAAATCGTGGAAGAAGACCTGGATGAGATCGATGTCTCCTGGAACTTAGCAATGGCTGCTTTTCGGGTCAACAAATTTCAGAAAAAATATGGAAGGCAACCACTGTCAAACTTGAAGACTGGTCTCACAAAGGACAAACTCAGGTGCTATTGATGTCATGAACCAGGCCATTTCGCTAGGGAATGCAAGAAGACACCATCAGGGTATGTATCATCCAGGGTTGCCGACATACAAAGCAGTGACAAACAGTTGGCTCCCGTCTCTCCTTCCAAATCAACTACGAATCCATCGGGCAGCTCAGGCGCGCAGTCCACAACACTTGTGGCCCAACAGCATGAGGGCTTTAACTGGGCAGATGCTGCAGCTCAAATGGAAACCTTGAATCTATCCAAGAACAGCAACCACTGCATGATGGCGCAGACAACTGAGACACCCGATCTTTCGGAAAACGGTAAATCGAATACTTTGTTCTGATAGTTATCGTTTTAAATTATCCCAAATGCGCACCCACAACTCAACTCTTGTAGCTTAGTATCAACAAGCTCGTCACAGAACATCGCCCTTAAACATAAGAACAATGCTTCTTATGGAGAAGGTCGAAGCACAGAAACAAGATGTGGCTTAGCTAAAGCTAGACTTGAACCAACAGCAATGTTGGGTCTACGACTACAAGCTAAAATTAGCTGAAAAGGAGGTAGAACTTCAAGCAGTCTTAGCCAAGCTGAATTCCTTGACAGGGAAGCTTCATGAAAATGAAATAAATATTAAGAAATTTGAAACTTCTAGCAAATTAGTCAAGGACATATGTGACCTCCAGCTAAATTATCAAAAGAATTTCACTAAGGGTCTTGGGTACAATAGGGCACCTCCACCATATAATCATAATTACACTAGAATGCCTGAAACTGAGGAAGAAATTGAAAATGCTGAAAAACTGATGTATGGCAAACCGTCAGATTACTTATCTAAATCATGGACGTCCTATTATCCTAAGTTCTCCAAACCCACTGAACTCAAGAAGGATGATGTGTTTGTGGTTTTTACACCACATCCTAGTGAAACTAGTAATCATCCATCTAAGAGTACGGTGGAAATGGAGACATAAGTACCTGAGGCAGAACCCTCCACATCCTCTACAACACCTAATGAAAAGGAATCTTCTGATGCTCAAACTAAATTTGCGAATGATACTAATGTGTCTAATTCATGTGTAGAAGAAATTTTAGTTGAGGACATCACACATGATGATGAGGAAGAATGTCTGAATATACATTCAGACAATTCCGCTGATGATTATGCTTTTTATAAACCTACCTTTGACATTTTAAATCATTTTCTTGTTGAACAATTTACATGCTCAAACAGTGTTGGTTGTGTTGAACATTTAGATAGTTTAAATTCTAATACTGATGTTTTGAATGATGATAATAGCTATGACAATTTGTGTGATGAGAAAATAAATTTAGCTACAGGATCTACATCAACAGATGACTCGGCCTCATCAGCTTCAGCTGAGGATAGCGAATGTTCATCTTCAGCTGAGAGTGCTGAGAGTTCATCTTCAGCAAAGGATATCAAATGTTCACCTTTAGAGGCCGCATCTTTTGATGCATTTCATAGGTATGACAATGTCAACAATGATCAACCAACTGCTTCTCTCAAAGTTGATGATGACATTATTCTAGAAGATTTGGGCGACCCAATACAAGGGACTGATTCGGAAATGAAAGGAGATGAACACAAATCTAAATCTGATAGTGAATCGACATCTAAAATTACTCAAAATTGCAAGGTTCCATCATCATCTGCTAAAATTTCTGAACATGATGTTCCTGTTGAGTCACTCGTGCCCTCTACAGAATCTGTCTCAAAGTGTGATTTGAAAAATAAGCCGAAAAAGAAAAGAACACGTAGATCTAAAAAGAAGAAAATCAAAGAAACGTCTTCAAACAATGAAAAGGCAACCGTTGAGTCCTCTCGTCTAATTGAGGAATCAACTCAGTAGTCGCCCGTTTCATCTGTTTTGAAACAATCTTCATGTTCAAAATCCTGTAATTCAAATAAAAAATCTAACAAGTGTGCTGATGGTTGTGCGCAGGACACCGCCAAGTCAAAGACCGTGCAACAGCCGTCAGTAAACCCCAGCAAGAAATTGACCGACAAGTTGCCCAGAATTTCCCAAGCTGAACGGACTGTTTTCTTCCAAAAGAGGCAGACATGTTTCAACTGTAGATCTTCAGGGCACTTTGCTTGAAACTGTCAAAGGACCTTTTGTCTCCTTCCATACTTTGTACTCCAGACATCAGAAGGCTATGCCTAATCGCCAATATAAGGCTCGATTTATGGCTAAGTCTTCTGATCAAGATTGGAACTTGGCCAAGAAACAAAATATTAACCCCTTGAGACCTTCGGTTTCCAAGAATCCCTCTAGCACTCCTAGGAATGTGCAGAGGTTTGATTCGGTGACCTGGAGGCCTAAGTCAGTGGCCAAAAATCAGTCTACTAATCCCTTGTCTAATAAATCAAAAGCATCATCAACCTCATCCTCAACTAACTTGATCTTTCGTGAGGTTACTTATGTTTATGCAAACGGCAAACCCAGATCTTCTATGGCCTGGATTCCCGTTTCTAACTAAACCTGTTGAAATGTGTAGGAACAGCTCTAGCGCGCTCTTGTTCGGTTATGGTATATTGATAGCGGCTGTTCTAGGCACATGACAGGAGACATCTCGCAATTGAATGACATTCAGTTTTTCGATGGCGGGTTCGTTTCCTTCACAGGTGGAGAAACCAGGAAAATCACGATGAGAGGAACTGTTTGCAATGGAGCCCCGAGTTTTAAAAATGTCAACTATGTACCAGAATTGAAGCACAGTCTGTTGAGTGTGTTTCAACTCAGCGACAATCATCTGGATGTTCTCTTCACAAAGAAAGGATGCTATGTGCTCAAACCAGGCTTAATCATTACAGATGATTGGATTCTACTAAAAGCTGCAAGAAAAGGAAACGCATTTGTCATTGATATGAACCAGGCTCCTTTTGACAAGCTCACATGCCTTTTTTCTTCGACAACCGAACATGACGCCATGCTATGGCATTGTAGACTGGGTCACATCAACATGAAGAATTTAAATCGTCTTGCTAAAGGTGGTTTGGTAAGAGATCTACCAGTTCGTGACTTTATGTAGATCAAAAAGTGTGAATCATGTACTCGTGGGAAGCAATACCGTCAGCCACATAAAACCAAAGCCATATCCTCCACTTCTCAGGTCTTAGAACTGCTCCACATGGATCTCTTCGGTCCAACAGACATTTGCAGTATTGGAGGGAAGGCTTACTGTCTGGTTATTATTGATGACAACTCTCGATTCAGCTGGGTTTTCTTTCTTACACATAAAAGTGAAACCGCAGAGTTAGTCAAACAATTTGTCACGCTTATGGAGAATCAGATAGATTCGAAGGTAAAGGCTATTTGGTGTGACAACAGGACAGAGTTTAAGAATCTCACCTTAAACTCTTTCTGCTCCTCCAAGGGAATTGACAGACAGTTCAGTGCAGCCAGAACCCCACAACAAAACGGGGTTGCCGAACGTAAAAATCGCACACTCATCGAGGCAGCATGAACTATGCTTGTTGAATCCGAGCTACCTCTCATCTTCTGGGCCGAAGCAATCAACACTACATGCTACATTCAGAATCATGCCCTGATCAACAAACGCCACATGAAGACTCCATACGAAGTGGTTGAAGGTCGCAAACCTTCGGTCAAGCATTTCCGCAAATTTGTATGTCCCTGTGTACTCCTGCTCATGGATGCTAAAGGAAAGTTCGAACCACGCGGAGATCCTTGTATTTTCGTTGGTTATTCTAAAAATACGTCATATCGCGTTTATAACAAGATCAAGAAGATGGTAGTTGAAACCTACAATGTGGGTTGGCTGGAGGAAAATCCGAAAGACAAACGCATTGGTCCTGATTGGTTGTATGACTACTCTACCTTATTTAATCATTTTTATGTGTCTTCTAATATGTCTGCAGGAGACAGTTCGACATCTTTCCCTCCGCTGGTGCCCATTCCTTCCGATGATGACGATGACGCTGACGCTGCCGCACTAAATGACACACTAAAGTAGTTAAGTGTAGATCCTCCTGGATTCAATGACATTGTCTCACCATCTCACCCCATCCATCTCTTCGCCTGTTTAGCCGAATCTTCCTGAGGATGTAGGTTCTCCTCCAGAGCCACTTACGGCAGATAAAGGCCTTCCTCCTGATGTTTTGGGCTCCACCTTGTTTCCCGAGCCTACTCCCCTTGATTGTGCAGTGGATTCTCTATCTCACACCTCTACAGCTGCCTCGGTTAAGGGGGAGGCATCTGGAGTTGCTTCAGTTGATGTCACCAACTTGGCAACCGATGTTTTGGTTCCTGCTACACCAATACCACAACGTTTACAGCGTGACCATCCCATTGAGAATATCATTGGTCCTGTAAACGCTGTTGTTCGCACACGCATTCAATCTGGGGATATCAATACATGTCTTTATTCTTGCTTTATTTCCCAAATTGAACCTAAAAGTATTGATGTTGCCTTGCAGGAGCCAGCTGGGTGGTTGCCATGCACGAAGAACTCAATCAATTTGAAAAACTTGGTGTTTGGAAACTGGTGAAACTACCTCAGGGAAAGCGTGCTCTTGGAACTTCGATGGGTTTTCCGCAACAAGCAGGATGACACTGGAGTGATTGTTCGAAAAAAAGCTAGATTGGTGGTCCAAGGGTTTCGACATATTAAAGGACTGGATTATGATGAGGTTTATGCACCTGTCGCACGTTTGGAAGCTATACGTATCTTCTTGGCATACCCATCTTATATGGACTTTACTGTCTATCAAATGGATGTCAAGACTGCTTTTCTATACGGCAAGGTGAAAGAGGAAATTTACATGGCACAACCATCGGGCTTTATTCATCCTTACAAGCCAGATTATGCTTATAAATTAGACAAAGCGTTGTACGGGTTGCATCAAGCACCTCGCGCATGGTACACTACTCTTACAGAGCATCTGCTTGCTCATGACTATACACGTGGAACTATTGACCAAACATTGTTTATCAAATGCGTTGCTAAAGATATTATTCTCGTCCAAATCTACGTTGAGGATATTATTTTTGGTTCCACCAATGATGGTTTGTGTCGCGAGTTAGAATAAATCATGAAGAAAAATTTGAGATGAGTTCATTGGGAGAGATGACCATGTTTTTAGGACTTCAAGTTCGTCAGAGCCCTCAGGGTATACTCATTCATCAAGGAAAATACGTACACGACGTTCTTGGCAAATTTAAGCTTACAGATTCCAAGCATATGGCTTCACCTATAGCGGAACGACCACTATTAAATGAAGATGCTGAAGGAACACCTGTTAACCCTACCATGTATCGCTCTATGATTGGCTCACTCATGTATCTCACTGCTAGCCGGCCAGATATCATGTTTGCCGTTGCCAGTGTGCTCGTTATCAGGCTACTCCTAAACTTTCACATTTACATGCTGTTAAACGATTTTTTAGGTACTTCAAATGGGCTCCATCCCTAGGCCTCTGGTATCCTAAAAATTTCTGAATTTGAACTGTTTGCTTTCTCTGACAGTAATCTAGAGGTACAGATAGTGACATGCGCTCAACATCGGCTGGTTGCCAATTTCTGGGAGATCGTCTTATTTCATGGCAATGCAAGAAGCAGCAGACAGTTTCACTTTCCACTACAGAGCCAGAATATGTCCAACATCTGCTTGCTGCTCCCAGGTTTTATGGATGCAACATCAGCTTGCGGATATGGTTTGACTTATCTAAACACCACGATTTATTGTGATAATGATGCCGCAATCCAAATAGTTAAAAACCCTGTTTTCCACTCCAAAACCAAGCACATTAACATTAAAGTTCATTTTATACATGATTGCTATGAAAAGGGGCTCGTAAAGCTTGAACAAATCCACACTGATGCAAATGTGGCGGATTTGTTCACGAAACCCGTTAGCAACACACGTTTTCAAGTGCTTGTGGATCTTCTCAAAATGATTCGGCTTTCTTCCTAAGCATCTACTATCTTTGTGTTTACTGTTTTTCGTTTTCTTTTCGTTGTGTCATAAATTTGTTCATATTTCTATGCACAAATTTAGGGGAAAAATTATTATTTGCAATGATAGGGAAATGAAATAAATATTCGTGATAAAATGCTTGACCAACACATGTAAGGTATAGAAGCGGAAAAGATTTGGATCGAAAGTGATGTGTCGGTAGGTCTAAAACTCAACCGGATGGGAAAAGCCAAATGATATAAACATAACGAACTTTGTACTCAATGGGTCACTTACTATAGGCATATGATTTTATGGTCTTAAATCTTGCGTTGATAGATAGCCAACATCTGAGGTTTTGGGTCTTTATGCTGCTGAGTCATCCGGGGATATCTTGACTGCCCTTCTGTTGCATCCAGATTATATGCAGACCTAGGCACAGTCAGGTTATCTTCGTAAAAGAACCAAAATAGAAAGGTCAAAACCTAAGAGAACAGAAGTTTCTTCATAAGTTCTTACGTACCACATAAGGTATTTGCCTAACCCTCGTCAGTCACTATTGGTCTCTCTGTTGTACGGAAGTACTGACCTGTTCACCAATAGCTTGACGTTGTAAAACGAAGGATGACCTCGGTATACTCACCTGCTACGATGAACCGTTGTGCTTACCTTGATCGCGGGGGTATGCCATGGTATGGGACACACGAGTATCTTAGTATAAATTTACCCTAAGTATATCATAAAGTCTAATCTGCAAGGGTTGAGTTTTAGATTTAAGTGGACAAGTATACTGACAGTCGCTTAGACCAACCAAACCTGCTCATATTGAAAAATGTTCTTTGGTTAGTGTTTGAAACGATTTGATCCCTTAGCAATGTTGTGTTAATTAGTTATATATGTTTTAATAAGTTCTCCTTGTGATGGTTGGATGCTTGGTTAGGTTACTTGATGAATTTTGGTGGGATGTTTTTCTGTCAAGAGATATTAGACTGGCCCAGTGTGCTTTGGGATCTGACCCAGCCTGATGAAATTGGTTTTTAAATCTAAAAGCAAAATTAAGGTTACTGTTCCGAATTGGGCTCAATTGGGCCAGGGATTACTGTTCCGAATTGGACCTGTCCGGAATGGCCCATTTAAGGTTATGTTCACAAGCCCAATCCGGACTCAAACACCAGGCGCAAGCCCATTTCAGAAAGCTATAATGTCATCTCTGTTCTCATTTCGGATTATTCAAAATCCGAGTCACTGTTAATTTCTCTGATTCTCTTCGAACTGCATATTTCGGACGACCCATTCCGGATCAGGTACATATGCATTCCGGATTGATCTTCAAAAAGATTACGCATTCCGGATTGATCTTCAAAGAATTATGCATTCCGGATTGATAATGTGCTTATTCCGGATGGATATTCATCCGAAATGGTGAACTCGGATCTCATTTCGGATTAATCTTCATCCAGGATGCATATATATCCAGAATACATAATCCGGATTGATGAAAGTGTTCCGGATTCATTTTAAGTTTGGACCCTTTGAATTGTTGAACCCCTTCACTAAGTTTGGACCTTTTTGAGTTGTTGAACCTCTTGACTAATTTGAACTGGCTTTAATTTGAACCTTGACTTCTGTTGACCTGTCAAGTTAGTGTTAACTCTGTTAATTCAGTTAACTCAGTTAACTTGGTTAAGTCAGTTATATCAGTTTACTCAGTTTGCTTCTGTTAGTTGATTTTTAACTTGGTTAATTTTTGACAGACATGGTGGAGGAAGCTTTCGATGCTGTAATGCTGGTAGAAGAACAGTTCCACAATCAGGCTGGATACCTTTTAGATCCACCGGCTGAGTATTTTCAGGAGTTTCAGTCAATGATTGTGGGGCTTAACAGTTGTCGGATTGCATACGCTCTTCGTGCAAATCCTGTGATCTACAGAGATTTGGTTCATTCTTTTTGGAAGAGAGCGCGAATACAACCAAGAGGTGAAGATGGCAGATCGTTCATACGCTCACAGATTTAGGGGAAGGAGATTGTAGTTAACGAGGCCTGTGTGAGGGAAGTGTTGCAGCCAACAGATACTTACGGTGGCCTAACCACGTATGTCAAGGAGAAGGTTTTGTCGGTACAGATGGAGATGAGCTACGAAGGTTCGTATCCGCCATTGCTGAAGAAGATGTTTCTTGCCTATTGGAGACTGCTTATACACATGTTTATGCAATGCGTGTCAGAGAATAAAGGTGGACTGGATCAGCCTAATCAGGCTCAGACTTCGGCGATAGTTTCATTGGTTATGGATTGGAAATATAACTACTCCGGTTATATTTTCGAAAACATGAGGAAGATATTAGAGCAGTCCAAGAAGAGGATGTTTCTGTTGTATCCACGGTTTATCCAACTGATTCTCGATGCTCGTTACCCTGATTTGGCTAAGGATGCCACAGACGCCAATTTGCTGAATATGAAGGCAATGGGGCCTACCATTTTTGCGACTATGAAAAAGAACCGTTCTTCTTTGAAGAAGGTATTTGTGGGTAGGTTCCCTCTAAATAAGTTTGGCAAGTTTTCGAAAGTTGTGGGTTTACATGCTCCTCCACCTCCGGTAAATGCGATTGTAGCCAAGGAACACGATATACCGGTGAAGGAAAAAGAGATAGAAATCGTAGACTTGGTTACAGACGATGAGGATGACGTTGGACTTACTTTTCTGGATGATCTGGATGCATTCAACGCTACATTAACTCCTGTTCTACCCGAATTATCATCTGAGAATCTAGCTGCTCTGATTGCTCAGCTGAAGGACATTCAAGAGAAACAAGGTGATCTGCCACTTGACATTTCGTCTGTTGTTGCTTCTACTGTTCAGCCTGACGACGATGACGAAGATGAAGTTCCGTTGATAAAGAGACGCAGAACTGAGCCGAGCATTCCAGCGAGTACATCTGAGGCTCCAGTGGCTGTTACAGTTGCTACCTCTGAGTTGATTACATCTACTGCTGTAGAGAGCATTGTTGCTGAGGTTATTGTTACAGAATCGGTTGCTTGTACTTTGACGATTGATACGCCTATTGTTTCTACACAACCCACAGTTCCTGTCATTACACAGTCTACAGTGGTCTCGATTCCTGCTGCCACAACATTACAGATGATGGAATTTGGAGGCAGTTCTTTGGGTGCAGGAGGTTCAGAAGCAGGTGGTAGTTGTGCTGGTTATTCTGATGATATTGCTGATGATTATATGCGCAAATCTGAGAAGATGGCGTTTGAGTTTGGGGATTTAGATAGTGATGATGATGATACTAAAGTTGATGTTGTTGAGTTAAAGAAATGGGTTTTCGTACTCGAACAAGAAGCTATGTTAAAGGATGCGCAGATTGCCTCCCTGCAGAATCGTCTGGATGTTCGAGATCAAACTATCGAACAGCTGCTGGGAGATGTTACTATGCTGATGACCATCGTTTTTGATTTGAGGGGCAAGTTAGAGAACAAGTTTGGCAGAGAATTCAGCGATCCAACCGACGATCCTATGAATGTTGAAACCCGTCATCATGCGGCACAACAACGGATGGCTGAGGAAACAGAAGAGCAGAGATTGGCGGCCGAGCAACTAGCAGTTGAACGTCAAGCTGGTATTGATGATTACTTGAACGATCCGCGCAAAAGGTTCACTGCGAGTCAGAAACGCGCTACAGACCCAGGAAGAAGAAGCAGATGGTATTGATGAAGAACGTAACCGTGAATCCTCTGAATGAAAACTTTCAGTTGAAAGATCCTACAAACCAATCAGATAGATACGTCATGGAGTTGGGGTCGAGCTATTATAGCAAGGTGGGTAACAAGTCTAAAGGGTTGAGTTGGATGTATGACCATATCAAGAACATGTGGATCATTGTACGTCAAGATGGAACAAGAGAATATTATTCGAAGGAGTCACGGTTTGAGACTTGGACGAAGATTGCCCTGACAGATCTGTTAAGAGCCCCGTACACTGACGACGATACGACAGAGCGTGGACCGGGTTAGAGGTTCTTTAAAAGCCTTGAACGGGAGGTTAGGACGGGTTTAAGGGTATGAAGACCGCCGAACCATATCTGAGAGCAGCCAAAGGAGTGCGTGATGCACACACAGGCAAACGGTTTAAATCTGTGATGTGGCCTCCTACGGATAAAGAATTGGTGATTCCAGTTGCTCCTACCTTTCCAAGAGGAATTTTGAAGAATTTTAACTTTTGGTTATACGATCCAAAGGTCGGAAGTGTTGCGATAGTGACGAAAGAAAAGGCTTTCAGGGTGAATGATGTTGTGGATTTGGTCAGCTTCCACGATGAAGATTTACAAGTTTTAGCTTCTCATCAGATACGTACTGCTGAACTATATGAGGTGTATGCCAAGGATTGGACAGCTACAGTTGCAGGAATTATTGCTGGTCGTTTGGCAGTGGATGCAGCGCCGAAGGATAAATGAAGAAACCTAGGGGGAGATTGTTGGGCCGGAACTTAAAGGTTTATTCATTTATATTGTTTTTGGGCTTTTGGGTTACTTTTGGACAGTTTGGGCTTCCTAGTGCCAAGTGGGCCTAGGGTTGTATATTTGGGCTTTGTTATGCCTATGAATAGAGGAGTTAGGAACTTGTTAGAGATTTTTGGTGTTTTACTCAACTTGTATCAGACATCCTCTGGTGTATGCACGTTATTATATTCAAGTTATTCAAGTTGTTCTTCATCCTGATCATTATTTCCGTGATTGATTAGGATAGCGATACCTGTTTGATCCGTTTTACGGGACTTACATGGTCATTAACTTTTCAAACTTTTTGCCAAATTTTTCATTGGTTGATCCAAAAATAATGTCATCAACATAAATTTGTACCAACAAAGTATGAACCTTGTGAGTTTTAAGAAATAGAATTGTGGTCAATTGTACCTTTCATGAAGCCAGGTTTTATTAAGAAGTTTGAAAGAGTTTCATACCATGCTCTAGGAGCTTGCTTCAATCCATACAAGGCTTTATTTAATTTGTAAACATGTTTTGGAAATTTAGGATCAACAAAGCCTTTCGGTTGATGCACATATACTTCTTCCTCAATTTGACCATTCATAAATGTTGATTTCACATCCATCTAATAAACTTTGAAATCTTTTGATGTAGCATAAACAAGGAATATTCTCACTACTTCTAACCTGGCCACTGGTGCAAAGATTTCATCATAATCTATGCCTTCTTGTTGAAAATAACCTTTCACCACTAGCCTTGCTTTGTTCCTTGTTATGATGCCCTATTCATCAGATTTGTTTCTAAATACCTATTTTGAACCAATGACAGATTTGTCAATTGGTCTAGGTACAAGATTTCATACTTGACTCTTTTCAATTTGATCATGCTCTTCTTTTATTGCTTGTACCCAATCTGAGTCATTGAGTGGTTCTTTGATAGTTTTTGGTTCTATAATGCTTAGAAACCCAACATATAGACACTCATGAGTGTGGCTGATTTTGTATTGACACCTTCTTCTTGGTTCCCAATTATATCTAATTGAGTGTCCCTTTATCCATCTGAGATTGTTGTGAGAAGTTGTTTGTTCTGATGGTTCTGAAGGTCCCCCCTGACCAGTTGCTTATGTTGAATTATGAGGATCAGAAGTCTGATGTCAAGCAAATTTTCTAATAAATTCCCAGAATTTTGATTATGTATCATATTTACTGATGAATCCTCCACATGTCGTGTAGGGTTAGTCATGATTGACTTTTGGGTATTTATTTGGTTAGACAATCATGTTCAAGAAGTTCTTCTATTAATTGATTTAGAAGATGTTCAGAATTCTATTGAAGGTTTGGAGAGTTCATATCTCTTAAAATTTCATCAAAAACTTAAGTTTTTGATGAATCATCAAATGATACATATAAACTTTCCCTTATTATCCTTTTTATTTGAAATAAATATTCTATAAGCTTTTGAAGACAATGAGTAACCTAGAAAAATTACTTTTCAGCTTTTCTGTCAAAATGTTCAAGACTTTCAAAATCAAGAAACATAAAGCACCTACAACCAAAGGTGTCTAAAAATTTTTTGTTTAGCACCCTTCCATTGATGATGTTATAAGGTGTTTTCTAATGTCTTTTGTTTATGATGGATCTGTTATGTGTAAACAAGCATTTGCAATTGCTTCTGCCCAAAAATAAGTGGGCAGTTTGGCATATGCAAGCGTAGTTCTTGTGGCCTCAACTAAGGTCCTATTCCTTCTATCTACAACTCCATTTTGTTGTGGAACTCTTGGAGCAGAAAAATCATAAGAGATTCCTTTGTTTGTAAGGAAGGTCTTAAGTTTGAATTTTTAAATTATGTTTCATTGTCAGATACAATCCTTCTAACAGGTATTTTGAAAAGATTTTCAATTTTTTTGATGAAATTTATGATTAAATCTGGTGTTTCACTTTTCTTTCTCAAAAATTCAACCCAGGTATATCTGGAATAGTCATCTACAATGACCAAGATGTATTTCTTACAAGAAAAAACTTGAAGTGCTCACAGTCCACAAAGGTCCATGTGCAAAGGTTCTAAATTTTGAGTGATTGAAGATTTATAAATTGTTTTATGTGAGCCTCTCCTTGATTTTCCCAATTCACAAGCTTCACATATCTCCCACTTTGGAGGATATAAAAGTTAGACCTTTTACCAAACCCTTGCTTGCTAATTGGTTTAGATTTTTGAAATTTAAGTGAACTCACCTCTTGTGCCACAACCAGCTGTTACCACTTTTGTCTTTTTAAAATAGGCATAATTGAGGATGCTGAATTTCTTCTTTAAAGTTAAAATAATAGATGGATTTTCTTTTTCTTTTTCCACTTAAATATATTTTGTTATCATCTATACCAATTAATAAGCATTTTTCTGGTAAAGAGTTACCTGAAGGCCTTTGTCACAAAATTGACCACAACTTAGTAGATTGTTATTTTAAACCTTCTAAATAAGCTACTTTATCAATAGTCAAAGATCCATATTTAATGCAACCATAACCCAACATTCTTCCCTTTTCTCCATTTCCAAAATTTACCAATTTACCCAACTTAGAAACAAAATTGTTGAGTAAGCTCTTGTTCCTAGTCATGTGCTGCACATGATGGTGCTGAAGTGGTAAAGTTAGAGAATTTTTGGTACCTAGACTTGCTTGGGTACTTTTTCTGATGAAAGTCTACTTGAGTTTTATTCTTTAGATGAGTAATTTTCACCAAAATTTCTGTTAGATGATGAGCCATCAACAAATTGTTTGTTCTTGAGAGCTGTTGTTGAATTAGCTTCAGTATTTCAACACACAGCAATCTATCTTATCAGAATTTTTTCTAGGATTGATTGTGATGGAAGATCTGCATATTTTTGGAATTTTGGATGAAGTCTTTTTGTATTTTCAATAAAAATTTGTTTCCTTTTCCTCTTAAGTTGTGTTTAGATGTTGAGGAAAAACTGGTAGAACTCATTAATTTGCTGACTCAACATCAGATTCTGATGTTATTTAAGTTTGTTGTTGCTTTTACAAAGATGGTGGGATTTCTGATGTTAGTTTTTACATATCCCAGTCCTTCACCTCTGTTTTTTGGTGTTCTTTCAATAAAGTTTATAAAATCTTTTGCTTGCTGTAAACCTTTTACATTGATTTCTTTGTTAAGAATTCTCTTATGTAGATCTTTCCTCTCATTTTCATAGAATTTAATTTTAGCTTCCTTGTTTAGATTTTCTTCAATGAGTTATTGATTTTCAATTATTACCTTATTCAACATTCTTTGCAAATTATCAGTTTTTTGTTTTCTAAGTTTGTTTTTTCTTGTAGATTTATAAAATCTGTTATAAGCTTGTTTAATTGTTTTTCAAGATTAAGGTTATTTATGCTAACCTTTTGTTCTAAATTTTTAGATTCTGCATCAGAAAGCTTTGTCATGAGATAGAAATTAGCCATCTCTTATTCTTCTTCTTCTTCATCAAAAGAATCATAAGTTAGCCAAGTATCAGTCCCTGCGATTAGATTGACTTGTTGCTTTTTGGCTTTCTCAATATTTTTCTCATAGTAAGCAACATCTTTCAATTTTTTTTGTTATTGCATTCTGACGCATAATGTCCTTTTTGCTTACATTTTAACACATAACCTTTGCTTTCACTTTGTCTCTAGATTTCCCTTCCATCCTCCCCTTATCACTTTTCTAGTACTTATGATTTCCACCTCTTATCGTCTGCTCAAAAGTTTTGGTGAGCAATGAAATTACCTCACAGTGACATGGGCCTAAAAGATAGCTATGAGATAAAAGCCCAAGTAAAGATAACCAACAAGGCTCATAAGATAAAAATGGTTAAATTGTATAGAAACCCTTCATGGGAAGGAACAGGTTTCATGCTCCTCATTTGCAACCTCATTCCCAAGGCCTTAGAGAGAGATAGTGAGAAGCAGGTTTAATTAATTATCGTTTTCTTGCTAAGGATAGGGAACAATCATGGTTCCAATATTGCATCATCTACGAATGTTCAAGGGTGTGAAGAACCTGTTTTGGTTGGGTTTTAACGAGTTTCAAGCTTGGTTTGAGAGTTTTGTTAAAATAGGTAAGACTTACAAAAAAAGGTTACATGCTTTTGATGTTGAAGATTGAAATGTTGTTATATTGAAGCCTACTGAAATTGCACTAAGTTCTTATGGACCCCATGATCTCAGCATATATCTACATCATGTAATACACTGAACCATGTAATACCTATAACATTATGAACTTTGATTTGTGCAAAAATAAAACAGAATGTCTAACATTAACAATCAGGTCGATCTTTCGATACGTAAAGAAAGTCCAATATTTAAACAAAACAAGAAACAAAACAAGTTGAAATATTTATATCTTAACCACCAATTCGATATCCTCATAAAATAAGATCAAACGTTTAAAATTAACATCTAGTTTGATAGTTTCATACATAGAGAATGTCCAGTTCTTAAACAAAATAAAGAAAATTAAACAAATTGAATTCTTTTAAAAAAGAACGCACAATCACAGTGACTTTTTCAGAATGTAGTTAAAGTCTGGTTCTACACTTTTCAGGCTAGGTACACAATCACGAAGGACAAAACCAAGTACTATGTATTGTTAACTATGTTTTCCACTATAACTAGGCTTTTCTTTAGGTTTGTATCATTTTGCAAAACTACTATATTTAGCGAGTCTATCGACACATCCTTGTTGTAACTGTATAACAACTTTAAAACAATATATTTCTCTAGCATGCACTAAGAGTCCACTAATGTATTATCATTTCTTCTACTTTGCAACGGAAACTCATTTTAATCATTTTCATTTTTTTTGGAATTTTATGAATTTTTAATGTTTTTGGTTTTTCAAACATATACTTCCTCTAAAATCAAAAACATATTTTTGGATTTTGTAAGAAAAATACAAGAAAAAAATAAAACAAATAAAATTGACTCCCAATATGGTTTACTTATTTTAAATTTCAGAAATCTCAGTGTCACTCTTTTCACCCCCTGATTCCAGTTCTTTTATGCCGTTGATTATAAGCAAATAATAAAATCGTGATATGTCAACTGCTTTGGTAAAAAGATCAGCTTTTTACTCATCATTGTGAATTTTGACTATGCTTATCAACCTTTTCTCATAGCAATCACGGATGAAGTGATGACGTATTTCAATATGTTACGTTTTAGAGTGATTTACTGGATTCTTGGTTATTGAAATAGCTGCTTCGTTATCTACATGTGTGGAGGTTGCAAGAAATTGCAAACTGTGATCTCTCATTTGCTGTTGGATCCAGAGCACTTAAAAACAAGAATTTGATGACGCAGTGTACTCCACTTCGCATGTTGAGGGAAAAACAGTTGTTTGTTTCTTACTCTGCCACATCGCAAGACGTTTTCCAAAGAATTAGCAACCCGTAATGGTAGATTTTGTGTTCAGCTTGCTACTTCCATAATCCGAAACCGAGAAGGTTGTTAAAATGAACTCATCATCCTTAGGATACTAGAGACCTGTGCCCGGACATCCTTTCAGATATCTGAAAATTCTTTTAGCTGCCATAAAGTGTGAGACACACGGATTTGATTGCTATCTGGCACATAAACATGTCGGATACATAATATCTGGTCATGATGCTACCAAGTACATCAGAGAGCCATTAATCGAGTGATAAATCGTAGGATCCACCGTCGGACTTGAAATGTCTGGGATGATACTATGATTTTGATGGAAAGGAAAGCTGGCTACTTTGCAACCCGATAACTTGAATTTGTTCAGGATGTCGTTTACATATTTCGTTTTCCGGATGAAGATACATGTTGGTAATTGATCCACTTGTAACCCTAAGAAGAACTTCATCTTCCCCGTTGAGCATATCTCAAACTTACTTTGCATCACTGATTCAATTCTTTATAGAGATTCTCATCGGTGGACCTGAAAATGATATCATCCACACATATTTGCACTCTCGGAATATACCCTTTTGTTTTTCTTATGAAGAGAGTGCATACCATAGTTCATCTAATGAACTTGTTATCAAGTAGCTATTGTGATAACATTTCATACCATGCTCAGGGTGCTTGGTGTAAATCGTACAATTCCTTGTCTACCAGGTAGAATTTATCCATGTTCTGTGGATGCACAAGCCTAAAGGTTGTCTCACATTGACCTTTTCTTTAACCTTTCTGTAAAGAAACACAAATTTCACATCTAGTTGATAGACTTTGAAACCTTTCTAGCCTTGCAATGGGTGCGCAAACTTCTGTAAAATCACTTCCATCTTGTTGATTGAAACTCTAGCACAACCAGTATCGCTTTGTGCGAACAATAACCCCTCTATCATCCTTCTTACACTTAAAGACCTACTTTGTATGGGTCTCTTTGTGATTATTCGGACGATACACAAGCTTCCAAACTCCTAACTTCTCAAACTGTTGTAACTCCTCCTACATCAAAAGTAAATAGGGTTTCTTCTATCAAAGATTCTTTATGCATCTTTGGTTCTATCTGAGAAATACAACATTTGAACACAAACTTATTTTGCATCTCTGTAACTTTAAAATAAAAACAACTTAATGATTGTTGAATTTGGCTTCGTGTTTATACACCGCTCTGTAGATTTCCATATTTTTTATGAATGATAAGATAGATTCCGGGGAACAACTCATGTCACTGTTGGTTCTAAATTATTGACATTTTGCTCAGCAACACTTTCAGTAACGTTGGGTGCATTTGGTTGATTCACAGGATTAGATGTTTGAGCCTCCTGATCAAACTCTATTTGTGGTTCGTCATCGGATGTTGACACATTTTCATCATTGGTATCTTCAAAAGTAAATCATCTAACACATATTCATCTAGAGTAGGGCCTTAGACATTATGATTAATCTGAGAATTGCTACCTTCACTTGCAGGATTTGAACCAGATTGTGTTGGAGTGACAACATCGGTCTTGGACTTTGAGATTGAGCTATACTTTGTTGTTGCAAATATAAAATAGCCAATTCACTTTATATTGGTTAGAAAGGTATGTTGAATGATTTCAAGTGACTCTCATAGTCGAACATCCATGAATCACCCGTTTTCTTTGTAGGAGTGGCAATTGATACTTGGTTGATATACTCTTCTGAGAGGACTTGCATACCCCACAAAATACCATTCGATAGCTTTTGTACTAAATTTTCCGGTCCGTATCTATCACTGTACACAGATACCCAAATGGTTCTAACCATTGCACATCGGGTTTCCTCTGATTTAAAAGTTAAAACAAATTGTGAACGGGGGATTGGCTCCTCCGATGAGCAACTGGTCTGATCTAACTCAGCTAGCAGAGGCGGAATTCATTGCTAGAGAGGATGACAAACGAACAAGTGAGATCTACTGTTTAACTGCTCTAAATGTATCGTTTAACGTGCAAAGTACAAGGCAAGTAAACAAATCAGCAGTGCTTCACCGTACCAACTGAACTAACACTACTAACTCTGACACAACACTCCTCTATTTATAGGTTGACATGGCTCGCATTGGAGTGTGTGAAACAGAGACTGTGACTCGTGCGAGTGGTAGCCTCGTACGAGTGAAAGAGTGTCACTCGTACGAGTCAAGTAACTCACTCGTACAAGTCTCTTACAAAACATATAAAATAAACAATAACATATATACATTCGACGTTTAAGCCCGATATACAATAACAACATATCCTAGACGTAGGTAATAGACATTATGCACTAACAAACTCCCGTGGATGTTGCCCAGTCTTGATAGTCTTCAAAAATCTTCATATGATTTGACATTTAACGGCCAAAAAACCTCTTTGGTGGCTTGCGACGCTCCTGAAAAGCAATTAGCTTTGATCTGTTGGAGAAGGTCGGTTCACTGTATTGGCCAAACCGAAAACTTCTTAGCGATGCTATGCAAGCTCACTCAGCAATCCTAGCTTCCTTCTTCTTTTGCTCGGTTTCCTCTAGCTTCCTCCAAGAAGTGTTCCATGTCGATCCAGAATGTATATCGTTTGCGAAACAGACATTAACAATCTTCTGAAACTGGAGTGCTTGCTCTTTATCTTTCTCTTCGTAGTTGATCTTGCTGTAGAACAAGCAATCTATAACTTCCTTTGTACAATTTACTAGCCACATCGGGTGTAGTACTCGAATGCCACGCCACAACCCATATATTCGTTTGTGAGCTATGACGACTTCGGTTAGCTCCTCAGTTATCTTCCATGAGTCATCATCAGGGTGCATGCAAATTACAACTTCTCCTGTATTAGAGTCATAGTGCAACCACTTGAAGATTTTATGGAAATCCTGCTCCATCTGTATCATAGGCATATTCTTCATTACTTTCGACCTCTTTACGATGAGCGTAACATCCTTCTCTTTAGTCATTGGATCTATCTTCGTAATACCTCTCGGAAAGTGAGGTTTCCAGTGTATAAATCTATGTGCAGCTTCAAGCTTAATCAACTTCCATAGCCTTTGTTCGTGAAATTTCATCTTCAGATTTATCGTCTTTGTTTGCACCAGCTCTTTGATGTCCCAATAAGGCAAGGATTTGATGTCGCTCAAATATCTAAAGTACTGGATTCCAAACTCTCTTTTGATCGCGTAAACGTTAAGTTCTTCAGTGCAACCCCAGCTTATAATGTCCCCCAGAGAAATATCTGCGTCACGTGTAAAGAACACTAGAGGACGTTTGAACTTCCGCTCGGCTGGTGAACTCTTGAAACACTTCTTCCTCATTTCAACAATTTCAGCTCTACTCAATTGTTGAGGAATTGTTCCCTGCTTAGAAGCTTCTTCAACTTTTTCTTTCACCACATCGGCATTCTCTGCTGCAAACAGTTCAGTGAAAGTTGGGGAGTCATCTGTACCCTGATCGGCTAGATTAGAAACATCATCATCAAAATCATCCTCTACGACAAGTCAATCATAATCGTTAGCTTCTTCAACGTGTTCAAATACATAATCGTTTGGCTCGAAAGCGCTAATATCGTTCAGTTATCTTAGAAATCAAACTCAAATTTTCTTCATCTTCGCCTAACATTTCGGCAATCTCTTCCTTAGAATAGCTATGGATAAATTCTCCCTCCTCAACATCATGCTCAAGATAAAAGATCTTTGGTTTCGGCACAACAGGAACGGTAGATGAATCAATTACCGAGAAGATTCCTGCCTGCTGAGCATCAGAAGGACCTTCAGTTCTGTCCTTATCACCTTCCTCGGTCGTTTGATTTGCAGAGTCGTCTAGATGCACAGAATAATCAATCTCTTCATTTACATGAGACTCGTTACAAAAATACCCGCACCACCTACATTATCATCATCGTCACCGCTATCAGAATCAGAATCACCAGATATCACATCATCTAAATCTTCATCTTCTTTCTCAGCATCTTCCTCAAATTCTTCAACTGCTGCCTCAATCTCTTTTTCTAACTTTTTCTTTAGTAACCATTTGCTGTGTCTCACAGAAAGATCTGACATGTCAATATCCACATCCCTAGGTTTCCCTATCAGCACAAACTTATTTGACCCTGTATACAACACGATATCTGTGATAACTGGCGCAGATTCAGCTTCTGGCGCAGTTTCGACATTCACGGGATCCTCTACCACTTTCTCTTTACCTTTGCCTTGCACGTCTGATAGTTCTTTAGCAAGACATTCTCTTTCAGCAACACGTTCTCTGGCCTCTGCACATTTAATTTCATCTATCTCTTCAGTTATAATGACTCCCAGCTTTTTCGTCAGAATTTTCTCAAACAAATTCATTCTTCTATTATTTCTGAGTTTTTCCTCTTCGTATTCAGCCATTCGAGTCGTAAACGTTCATTCTTTGAAACAATGCTGGCGAGCATGGCTTCTAGTTGCTGTTTATCTTCATTAAGCACATTAAGCTGCTCCTGCAACTCCGCAATTTTGACAGAGTTTAACAAGACTTGTTTCTGTAGTTCTTCAATGCACAGGTCGTTAAACATGTCTGTAGTAAAGTCTTCACCCTCGGAAAGTCTCCAAAATCAAAGTCGAAATCAAAATGAGATTAGGGTTGCGAAGTATGCGGTGGTGGCTGCGGTGTAGACTGTCGTGGTGTTGGTTGTGGTGGCGGCTGAGGAGTAGCCTGTCTAGGTGGTGATTGTGGTTCAGATTGTCTTGGTGGAGATGGTGGAATTTGCGGAGTCGGTTCAACAACAACCTCTTCTTCGACCGTCTGCTCTTGCACTGTCTCTTTAGATCTCACAGTAGGAGACTCAGAGCTTCTAGCTACTTGACGTTTGAAACATCATGTCTTTTTCTTTGCTGGTGTGCGTATAGGAGTGTCATAGTCTGAACCCGAAGGTATATACGTAGTATCATCCTAACCTGCCGCTTTGCGCTTTTTCTCTTTAGCTTTCCTCTTTTTCTCTGCCAGACGCTCTACTTCTATCCTTTTGGCTATATTTCTTTCACATGCACTTCTATCTTCTGAATTAGTGCTAGAACACGATGCGTCTTCAGCCATTTTATCTCCACCAAATGCTTCCCTCTCAATGTCTGCAGCAATATCTTCAATATTTTCTTCAATTTCTAGTTCATCTCTTAACCGAGAACTTTCAGCTGCTTGCTTTTCTTTTGAGGTGCAGAAGTAGAAGATGAAGCTTTCGCCTTTCTCTTTGTACCCTTTTCTCCGTCTTTCACAAACCAAGAACTACGCTTAGCACAAAACCGTCTAGCGCATTCAACTCCTCACTCTCATCTCCACTCTCTTCCTTCCTCCATTTCCCCGGAGTCGGAGCAATGTAATCTTTATCAATAATAGCACTAAAAACTGGCCTGGTATTTGGGAATGTCTTTAAATGAAAATTCATCTTCTTGAGAGTCGAGACATCCATGTGTTCAAGCTTTAACACGTCATCCTTTTTCTTATTCAAATTCGGGTGCAGGTGATCTAGTAGCATCTGTATAAATCATGGATACTGCAGGAACTTTTCCCTCTGTATATTTTGCACCAACTGTGTAAATATAACCTTTGAAAAGTTATATGGCAGATTTAAAACAAATGCAGTAATCATACACATTTGGTAGTCGACCAAATCATCAAACCCTCCTTTTCGATGACTCAACACATGAATAACAACGTGAGATACATTACGAAATGGCGCACTGAGGTTTCCCTTCTTGAAAGGCGTGGCGTTTACAAATCCAGCATAACCCATTCGGCAAAAACAACCTTTCACCATATACTCAGAAAATCCTGTAGGATCGTCTTCATTATCCTTAAAATCCAAACCTTCCTGATCAAATCTTCCATAATCTTAACCTGTATATCCTCGTCGTCTATCTTCACAGCTGAAACTATCGCATTCTCTTCAGCATCAAACTTTGCCGCGTTCCAAAAATATTCGACATGAGATCTATATGCTGTATGACGATCAGTGAGCGCTTTGGTAATCGGGATTCTGCTAAAAAAATCTAACACATCTTGATAAGCAGCAATCTCCGGAATAGAATCATCAAGCAGACAACAGATGTTGTGGAACAGAGAGAAAGACGTTTTCTTGACCTATACACAAAGAGAATTCAAAACTTTAGAAAAAATTTCAAAACTTTCAACTTACAAGATCATGCATACGAACCATACATTCGTAAGAGTCAATACTTAGAAAATTTTTCAAGATTGGTCAAATCATCACTTGTACGAGTCACTACTTTGTACGTGTGACAAAAGACTTAGACATTTTTCAAGAGATTTTACCAAACTTTCTTTGTAGGAACAATGCTTCGTACGAGTCAAATACTTAACAAATTTTAAAACTCAGTTTGTACGAGTGGTCCTTCGTATGAATCATAAACCGTACCAAATAACACAAAGTTTAAATCGAACTTAAAACGTGTTGTTTTTAACAAATTGATGGTTGATTTACAGGCTATTAGGGGCTTTTATACTAGTTGGCTCGTGCGAATAAGAAGGTCTTTTATACTAGTTTTGTCATTCGTACAAACTAGAAGCTTGTGCGAATGAACACCAAAAGTTATTCGTACGAGTTAGTGATACTCGTATGAATCAGTTTTGAAACTTTTTAAAGTTTTTGATTTTTATGCAATTTTATCTGTTTAAAACCCACTCAGTTAACCAAGTCCAAGTTAATGACCCTGGTTACTTGATTTGCCTACCAAGTCCAAGTTAATGACCTTTGTTGACCATGTTTGACAAAAACAGGTTTTATTTAAACATGTAAAGTTTCAAATTAATGAACTTTGTTGACGTTCAGGTAATTTTTCGTTTTAAGATTAGCTCTCAACCCGTGGTTTTGAGATTCCCTTCAGCAAGATATCGCCATGACTTCAACTATCAGTGTTTTCATCATCAGTACACTAAAACAAAACTAAAAACTAAGGAAACTGAAAATCTTTTTGGGTTTTGGAAATTTTTTTATCAAGAAATAACACGTAAAGATGCATATTTTTTGTGAGTTTTGTGTTAAGAGGATCATATCAAGTATATAAACAAATCACTGGTACAGTTGATCTTGGTATACTCATTAAGCTTTTAACCAGATTTACCTAGATTGCCAGTAAATTGTTTCAAGATATGTTAAGTAATATTAGGAACATAAAATAACTGTGTGTCATATCTCAGAAAATACTCCCGCATCGAGATTCCCAGAATTTCATTTCACATGTGAATATATCCAATTGATATCTGTAAATTGGTGAATTACGAGACCTTGAGAGCTCAGGTTAGTACTACCGTACAAACAAAGAGATGAAGGCTCATCTTTAGGTGGTGTTCCTTAAAGGAATCTTTTGAACTGCAAATATCACAAAGTTTATGACATAATCATTTTTTGTGCAGCTTTTGTAGGCGAATAATGCGTAAAGTATGACACAAGTTCTAGGCCATTGCTGACGCAAAATCAGAAGAACTCGGATAATACCCCAGATATCGATTAAATATAAAGACCTAGTATAGCAGAATCTAGCATTCTCTCAAACGAAATTTCGGAGTACTAAGTCCATATATCCGAGAGATGTTAACCCATTTTTTTCTTCAGTTTTTCATTTAGGTTTAGATCTTGAAAACAATTTACTGAACGAGTGAAGCCTATTGGCATATCCTCAGTAAGACCTGTTTAATTACTTGTTTAATCATTCCATATCTTTAGCATACTATGACTGTCATATTGATATACTATGATCTCCCTTTTTCACAAAAACTCTTTTTGATTTTTATAATGTTGTTGTATTTTCCCAAAATTTCTCTCCCTAAAATCAAAAACATATTTTTGGATTTTTAGAGTTTTTAAGAAAGAATATATAGAAAATTCGTCAAACCAATGAGAATTACGTCAAGTCGTCGTCATCCTCAAACTATACCTCATGTATATCCCCTGATGTCAGATTTCGTACACCATTTAATTTTAAAATATTTTAAATCTTGTACGATCAAAGGCTTTGGTTTAAAAATCTGCTTTTTGGTCATCAGTGTGGATTTTTTCAATTCTAACCAACTTTTTCTCGTAGCAATCACTGATAAAGTGGTGTCTAATCTCAATATGTTTAGTTCGAGAGTGTTGACATGAGTTTTTAGTGATATCGATCGCAGCCTGGTTATCTACATATATAGGCGTATCAAGAAATTGCAGTCCAAAGTCTCTCATCTACTATTGAATCCAGAGAATCTGGGAATAACAGCTGGATGCTGAAACATATTCAGCTTCACAGATATAGTGAGCGAACGCGGTCTATTTCTTGCATTGCCACGTTACCAAACGAGTTCCGAAGAACTGGCAACCAACCATCGTAGATTTGGTGTTAAGTTTGCAGCAACAGAAATCAGAATCCGAGTAACCCACAAGATTTAGGTCGTCGTGTCTAGGGTACCACAAGCCGTTGCTTGGAAATCCCTTCAAATATCTCATGATACGTTTGATGTCAAGCAAGTGCGAATCTCTTGGATTAGACTGATAAGGTAACATTCGTCGAAAAACGGGTTTTCAAAACCCGCTTCGTTTATTAATCAAATATTCAGTTAATTTTTCGTTGCGTATTTATTGCTTAAATAAATTTTAAACAATACATAATTAATAAATATATTGGAATTTAAAAACCATAATTTATAATTAATAATAAAAAGTGAATAAAAAATAAATTAGAGACGCCGGGTTTCGAACCCGGGTCACCCACAAACCCAAACACACAACACACCGCTCCGCCACACACTTCACTTGTGATGAACAAGGAAACAAATAACACTAAGGTAAAACCAGAAAATCAAAACCGGACATCAGCGCGCTCAGAACGCGGAATCGCCAGAGTAAGACCAAACTCCGCAAATGTGGCCTTTCCTTTTGACTAAAACTCGATAACCGACTACGGCATCAATTATAACCGATGTTTAACCGTCAAATTCGGTCATAACCGCCAGAAAATCTTCAATCGCGAATCAAGACTCAAAAGCGGACACAATTCATCCAGTTGTTCACTATAAATACCCACTCAATCTTCTGGAAATCCTTTCGCTCAGAACCGTGCACTTTTTCGAAGCTTTAGCTCATCGCCGGAGAATTTCAATTTCGCGGAACTTCGCCGGAATCGATCGTCAGAAAACCGTATTCATTCATCAGTCGGTATAACTGTCTAAACTTCTCTACTATCTCTTAATTTATACTTTAATCGTTCAAATCAATAATCAAAATTGTTAAAACAGTTCATACCGCCGGAAATCGCACAATCAGAGCCGACCCTTGCCGGAAATTGAAGAAACCACTCTGAGTTGGTACATCATAATCCTTATCCTTCTTTTTCTATTCCAATTCAATCAAATTATAAGTGTTGTTGGTCAATAAAACAAACAATCGGCTTCACAGTTTCTGTGTTCTTATAAATGAAGAAGACGAAGTTGACTTGTGTATTAATATAATTAAAAACAGAAAACTAAACGGGTTAGACACACAGTCCAGCGGTGGACTGTGTGCAATTATAACATTCAAGTCCCGAGTTCGATTCGTGTAGGTATCCGGTTCCCGCAATAACAAAACAATTTTTCTTTTAAGTTTAACAGAACACCCCTCAGATAGTACTGAAGTTTAATATAAATCTTAATTTAAATGGGTTAGACACCCAGCCCAGTTGGTTGGGCTGGGTGCAAATCAAAGCAATGGTCAAGGGTTCGATGCGGGTTCTACGCACCGGGTCTGCAGATTTTAAAACCTTTTTAAAATAACTAATTTCTGAAATCTTCTAGTTAGTATATAAATATATTAAATCTGAGTTTATTTCGGGTTAGACACGTAGCTCAGTTGGTAGAGCTGTGTGCACGTATACGAGAGGTCCCGAGTTCGAACCTCACTCAGCGCATATAAAAACACAGTCTGACCGGTCAACGGTCAACGGTCAAAAGTCAACTTTTTTTTTATTATTTTGTTTATTTCTTTTTAGTTATTTATTTAATAGAAAAATCATTTAAAAATACTTAAAAGTAAGATTTTTAAAGTTAGAGAATTTCCTTAAACTCACAAAAATAAATCTAAAATTCCCATTAAGAGCACTAATTAAAAATATTAATCGCAAATAAAATTTATTTATTTACCGAATCATTTCGTTATTATTTTAGGTTAGTTTTTCCCTCGTCGATCAAATCCTAAAATTCGTGCGCATCTAACGTCATCAAAGAACGCACCCAATGTGAGTGAATCTCTATCAATTCCCCGTTTTAATCATGTTTTGGGGTGTATCATGTGTCGTATAATTCTTTTATTATATATATAAACACTTGTGCATTCATCATATCCGTGATCAAATGTGTATCAATTGTTGTGTGGATTATATGTAGATTGGATTTATCATTTTCAGTGCACGCATTTCATTAGGCCCATCAGTTCCCGTGGGAGACGGGTTGAGCATCAGGTGCCTCATAAGATCGGCTCCGTTTGATTGAGCCTTGATCTCACATTCATCATCATTCATATCATATACTCATTCAAAGTGGTTTGTGTTTGTTTATTTATATATGTTTGCTCACATGTGATATTTGCACAAATTTTCCTTATTAAATAAAACAAGAAATTAGTAATAATGTTTTATCAAGTTCACTCGCCAACTTTTGTTGACCCAAAATATCCCCCGTTTTACACATGATACAGGTGATCCAGCTGAGACAAGAAACACATAGGAAGGCCTAGAAGAATAAACAAAAAGTCTTGGAATAATTATGTAGTATCATTTCCTTGTAATTGTATGAATTTTGTTTTGAATATTTAAGTTGTAATTTGAATATAATAAATATGAAACATTTTAGTAAACATCATGAGCTTTGGTGATAACCCAATTACGCCCCGACTTTTATTCCGCTGCGGGTCGGGGTGTGACAGATTGGTATCAGAGCCATGACTATAGGGATATAGGATAGGTTATTAGACCCTTAGAGCCTATACTATAGTTGATTAAAATTTTAAATTGTTTATGCGTTACATACAAAATTCATGATGTTTATATACTTTATGTTTATTTTTACACTCAATGTTATGCAAGCATGCTCACAAATACATGTTATTATACAATGCACATCATGAATCATATCCTCATAACATATCATATCCATGAGAGCACACACCTCACGATTACCATGATTTTTGCAATGATTTTTGTATTTTCAAATCACATCAAAGTGAGTTCTCATGACGGGCATATAGTAACTGGAAGGGTACGAGTACCGGTAGTCGGAACGTCCTATCTAGGCTTGGCATTCGTATAAATCCAAAATAAAGGACCAGTTTGCCTACCTGGGGACTAACGATGAGAGTACGAAGGACCTATTAGGCCAAAGCATGCTATACCAAACGTCGTGTGAGCTAACCCCACTTTGAGTTGTCATTGTCTCTACACCTGGACACCCTCCTACCATACATCTCGCAATTATATTTTCCAATTTTCATTCAGGTGGTGCGAGTGTTAATCCGGCAACACCAATGTGAATGCTACCAAGCCCAATAGTCATGGGGGCCCACATGACTATACAGGCGATGGTATGGGTGACATTGGAGGCCCAAACATGAGCAAAGCCAAGACATCCTATGGATGTAGTTGCATTATTGTCAGTTATGTTATTTTTCATTCTTTTAACGACACATGACACCTAAAAACTTCTTAAACTCACAATCTTCCTATGTATGTTTCCTGTAGATGTCGGCTAGGCAACTACGTGGAGGTAGAAAGTCTGGAAGATCAAATGAACGCTTGGCCACACAAATTGCTAAACAAATGGCCGCAGTGCTTCCTGACATCGTAATTCAAGTTCAACAAGCTCTCACCGCAAATCCCATCAACCCTCCCAATCAAGAAGACCAGAGCGTCGCCAACCCTCCCTCCAAAAAGTGCTCCTACAAACACTTCAAATCTTGCGATCCCCCAAAGTATGAAGGGATCGAAGGTGTTACTGCTCTCCTTCACTGGTTTGAAGAAATGGAGAACACTTTCCTCAATTGCGATTGTCCCGAGGATCGCAAGGTACGTTATGCAAGTGGAAGTCTGTTTGGGGTAGCCCTTACCTGGTGGAACACGGAAAAGGGTAAACGAGGAGTTGAAGATGCCATGGCCTTAACATGGGAAGAGTTAAGGGAACTGATGACAAGACACTTCTGTCCAAGAAACGAAATCAAAAAGTTGGAAGATGAATTCCACGCGCAAAAACAAAAGGAAGGAGATCACACTTCCTATAATAAAAGATTTCTTGAGCTAAATCAGATGATCCCAAATTTGTTCACCCCCGTGTACCGTTTGGTTGAACATTACATTCGAGGTCTTCCCTCGAAAATTCAAGACTCGGTTTTAAGCATTTCGCCTGCAACACTTGAAGCTGCGAGGAGTTAGCTACAGAACTCACTGAAAATCGCATTCGAAAAGGCAAGTTCAAAGATGAAAAGAAGAAAGCACCCATAGAGACCTCAACTACAACCCACTCAGTCTCATCTTCAAAGTTTGCTGGTAAGAGGAAACGAAACAGCAAGAATTTCGCTGTCACTCAAACCAACCCTCCTATCACTGCTGCACCGATCACCCAAATTGCTCCTTCCGCTGCACCATTCAAAAAGCCATACACCGGCCCACACCCAAAATGCATCCGTTGTCAGTACCATCACCCTCCCGAAACTCCTTGCCATCATTGCACCAGCTGTGGCCGTGCGGGTCACACCATTCAAACTTGTCGCACACTTCAACGAATGAACCGCAATCAACCCCCAACCCAAACCCACCATCAGATAGTGGTCAAGCCCAACAACCCTTACTTCTACCATCTGCACAACACATAGCCCAATCCTACTACCAACCCAACTACCCCATGATGCAACCCATGCGAGCTTGTTACAACTGTGGGGACCCAAAACACTTCAGGAACACTTGTCCACGCTTGGTGAACATCATCCATGCCCAAGCTCAAGCGAACCCAGTAAACCAAGCTAACCAAGCTCCTCCACCTGCCAGAGGAAGAGCTTTCAACATCAATGCCAACCAAGCTAGGGCTGACAACAACGTGGTTAACGGTACGTTTCTCATCAATGGTAGTTATGCATCCATGTTATTCGATACTGGCACGGATAAGAGTATTGTGTCCTTAGAATTCGAACCTATCCTCAACCAAATCGTGATAATCTCATGGAATCTCTAACGGTGGAAGTTGCTGACGGAAAGCCCGTTTCACTAAATTCTACTATACGAAATTGTACCCTCACTCTTAACGATCACGATTTTCCAGTTGACCTCATTCTGATGAAGTTGGGAAGTTTCGATGTTATAATCGGTATGGACTGCTCAGCCAGCATCACGCTGAAGTGGTGTGCCGCGAAAAGTTCATTCGCATTCCTCTTGCAGACGGTCAGACCCTACGTATTTTTGGAGAAACCCCTTCAAAAGGACTCAAATTAATGTCCTGCCTTCAAGCCCGAAGATATCTCCGCAAGAACTATGTCGTATTCCTAACTCACGTTGTCAAAAAGGGAAACAAGGAGAAGAAACTCGAAGATATCCCAGTTGTGAAAGAATTCCCACAAGTCTTTCCCGTCAACATTTCAGGACTTCCTCCTGTGAGAGAAGTTGAATTCCGCATCGATCTTGAACCTGGCGCTACACCAGTCGCAAAATCTCCTTACAGGTTAGCCCCATCCGAAATGCAAGAGCTGGCCAGTCAACTGCTGGAACTGACTGACAAAGGATTCAAACGTCCTAGCTCCTCGCCTTGGGGTGCACCTGTTCTTTTTGTGAAGAAGAAAGATGGAACGTTTCGCATGTGTATCGACTAAGAGAACTCAACAAGTTAACGGTTAAGAATCGGTACCCACTACCTCGCATTGATGACCTCTTAGACCAACTTCAAGGTGCCACCTGTTTCTCAAAAATCGATCTTCGTTCTGGTTATCATCAGCTCAGAGTACATGAAGAAGACATCCCAAAGACCGCCTTCCGGACTCGTTATGGTCATTACGAATTCATGGTCATGCCATTCGGTTTAACCAATGCCCCCGCTGTATTCATGGATCTAATGAATAGGGTATGCAAACCCTACCTCGACCGTTTCATCATAGTCTTCATCGACGATATCCTTATCTACTCCAAGTCTAAATCCGATCATGAACGACACCTTCGACTCATCCTTACACTCTTAAGGACTGAAAAGCTCTACGCTAAGTTCTCAAAATGCGAATTCTGGTTAGGAGAAGTACAATTCCTTGGACATGTCGTCAATGACAAGGGAATACATGTCGATCCTTCAAAAATCAAGGCAGTGCAAGAATGGCAAGCGCCACGTACCCCTACCGAAGTAAGGTCATTTCTCGGTTTGGCTGGTTACTATCGACGCTTCATTGCCAATTTTTCCCGTATTGCTGTACCACTCACGGCTTTGACTCATAAAGGAAAACCCTTCATATGGGGACCTAAACAAGAAGAAGCCTTCCAAACTCTAAAGCACAAACTTTGTGACGCACCTATCCTCACACTCCCTGAAGGTTGCGATGACTTTGTAGTATATTGCGACGCATCAGGGCAAGGGCTAGGCTGTGTATTAATGCAAAGAGGAAAAGTGATAGCCTATGCTTCTAGGCAACTCAAAGTTCATGAGAAGAATTACACCACCCATGACCTGGAACTTGGAGCCGTTGTGTTCGCTCTCAAGATATGAAGACATTACCTCTATGGTACCAAGTGTGAAATATACACTGACCACAAAAGTCTCCAACATATCTTCAACCAAAAGGAGTTGAATATGAGGCAACGAAGATGGGTCGAACTTTTAACGACTACGACTGTGAAATTCGGTATCATCCTAGCAAGGCAAACGTAGTGGCCGATGCGCTCAGTCGAAAAGGTTATGCGAACTCCATTCGTCTTCTCTTTTCGCAAATCATAACCGACATCAAAGACGATCGGCAGCTCAACATGTTTCTGTAAGAAATGGCGTCCGATGAGTGATTGAGCTGAACTCAAAATCGAAACCAAATCCGACGGTATTCTATACTATTTAAATCGCATATGGATTCCCGATCGCGATAACCTTCGTGATTTCCTCATGAATGAGGCGCACAAAACACGATACTCTGTACACCCAGGAGCCGACAAGATGTATCAAGACCTACGATACACCTACTGGTGGCCGGGCATGAAAAAGGATATCGCTGTTTTTGTTTCCAAGTGCCTTACCTGTTCCAAAGTAAAAGCTGAACATCAAAGACCTTCAGGACTTCTAGTCCAACCTGAAATACCTGTATGGAAGTGGGAAAACATAACCATGGACTTCATTACCGGGTTACCTCGCACCTCCAGTGGGTATGACACCATATGGGTAATCATTGATCGTCTTACAAAATCAGCTCACTTCATACCGATTCGCGAGGACTTCAAAAACGAGAAGTTAGCTCGTATCTACATTAGCGAGATCGTAAGCCGTCATGGTGTACCTTTAAGCATCATTTCAGACCGTGATGGTCGTTTCACTTCAAGAACATGGCAAGCCGTACAAACCGCCTTGGGTACACGATTAGACCTCAGTACCGCTTTTCATCCTCAAACTGATGGACAATCTGAACGCACCATCCAAACTCTTGAAGACATGCTTCGAGCATGTGTCATAGACTTCAAAGGGAATTGGGACGCTCATCTACCATTAGTTGAATTTTCGTACAACAATAGCTATCATTCAAGTATCGGCATGGCTCCTTTCGAAGCTTTATATGGTCGTAAGTGCCGATCTCCAGTATGTTGGCACGAAATTGGGGAATCACAAATCACCGGTCCAGAGTTAATTCAAGAAACAACCGACAAGGTCATTCAAATTCGAAACAATCTTCTAGCGGCTCAAAGTCGTCAAAAGAGTTATGCAGACAAACGACGAAAGCCCTTGGAGTTTGACATTGGGGATCAAGTACTTTTAAAAGTACCACCGTGGAAGGGAGTGGTTCGTTTTGGCCAGAAGGGCAAGCTAGCACCATGCTACGTAGGACCTTTCAAGATACTCGAAAGAATAGGTCCTGTAGCAAACAAGCTTGACCTACCAGAAGAGCTCAACAGAATTCATCCCACATTCCACGTATCAAACTTGAAGAAGTGCCTCGCCGATGAAAACCTCCATATTCCTCTAGAAGACATTCAGATCGATGAATCTATGCACTTCATTGAAAGACCAGTAGAAATCATGGGCTTCGGAGAGAAGCGTTTAAGACGATGTCGTATTCCAATTTTCAGGGTGCGTTGGTAGTCAAAACGAGGACCTGAGTTTACTTGGGAACGTGAAGACTCAATGCGCGAGAAATACCCGCATCTTTTTCCTGTTACCACTACTACTTAAATTTCAGGACGAAATTTCTAAAAGTAGGGGATACTGTAACATTCGTCGAAAAACAGGTTTTCAAAACCCCGGTTCGTTTATTAATCAAATATTCAGTTATAATTTTTCGTTGTGTATTTATTTCTAAAATAAATTTTAAACAATACATAATTAATAAATATATTAGAATTTAAAAACCATAATTTATAATTAATAATAAAAAGTGAATAAAAAATAAGTTGGAGACACCGGGTTTCGAACCCGGGTACCCACAAACCCAAACACACAACACACCGCTCCGCCACACACTTCACTTGTGATGAACAAGGAAACAAATCACACTTAAGGTAAAACCAGAAAATCAAAACCAGACATCAGCGCGCTCAGAACGCGGAATCGCCGGAGTAAGACCAAAACTCCGCAAATGTGGCCTTTCCTTTCGACTAAAACGCGATAACCGACTACGGCATCAATTATAACCGATGTTTAACCGTCAAATTCGGTCATAACCGCCGGAAAATCTTCAATCGCGAATCAAGACTCAAAAGCGGACACAATTCATCCAGTTGTTTACTATAAATACCCACTCAATCTTCTGGAAATCCTTTCGCTCAGAACCGTGCACTTTTTCGAAGCTTTAGCTCGTCGCCGGAGAATTTCAATTTCGCCGGACTTTCGCCGGAATCGATCGTCAGAAAACCGTATTCATTCATCAGTCGGTATAACTGTCTAAACTTCTCTGCTATCTCTTAATTTATACTTTAATCGTTCAAATCAATAATCAAAACTGTTAAAACAGTTCATACCGCCGGAAATCGCAAAATCAGAGCCGACTCTTGCCGGAAATTGAAGAAACCATTCTGAGTTGGTACATCATAATCCTTATCCTTGTTTTTCTATTCCAATTCAATCAAATTATAAGTGTTGGTGGTCAATTAAACAAACAATCGGCTTCACAGTTTTGTGTTCTTATAAATGAAGAAGACGAAGTTGACTTATGTATTAATATAATTAAAACCAGAAAACTAAACGGGTTAGACACACAGTCCAGCGGTGGACTGTGTGCAACTATAACATTCAAGTCCCGAGTTCGATTCGTGTACGTATCCGGTTCCCGCAATAACAAAACATTTTTTCTTTTAAGTTTAACAGAACCTCAGATAGTACTTAAGTTTAATATAAATCTTAATTTAAATGGGTTACACACCCAGCCCAGTTGGTTGGGCTGGGTGCAAATCAAAGCAATGGTCACGGGTTCGATGTGGGTTATACGCACCGGTTATGCAGATTTTAAAACCTTTTTAAAAATAACTAATTTCTGAAATATTCTAGTTAGTATATAAATATAATTAACTTTTTTTTTCGGGTTAGACACGTAGCTCAGTGGGTAGAGCTGCGTGCACGTATACGAGAGGTCCCGAGTTCGAACCTCACTCAGCGCATATAAAAACACAGTCTGACCGGTCAACGGTCAAAAGTCAACTTTTTTTATTATTTTGTTTATTTCTTTTTAGTTATTTATTTAATAGAAAAATCATTTAAAAATACTTAAAAGTAAGATTTTTAAAGTTAGAGAACTTCCTTAAACTCACAAAAATAAATCTAAAAATCTCATTAAGAGCACTAATTAAAAATATTAATCGTAAATAAAATTTATTTATTTACCGAATCATTTCGTTATTATTTTAGGTTAGTTTTTCCCTCGTCGATCAAATCCTAAAATTCGTGCGCGTCCAACGTCATCAAAGAACGCACCCAATGTGAGTGAATCTCTATCAATTCCCCGTTTTAATCATGTTTTGGGGTGTATCATGTGTCGTATAATTCTTTTATTATATATATATAAACACTTATGCATTCATCATATCCGTGATCAAATGTGTATCAATTGTTGTGTGGATTATATGTAGATTGTATTTATCATTTTCAGTGCACGTATTTCGTTAGGCCATCAGTTCCCTGTGGGAGACGGGTTGAGCAACAGGTGCCTCATAAGATCGGCTCCGTTTGATTGAGCCTTGATCTCACATTCATCATCATTCATATCATATACTCATTCAAAGTGTTTGTGTTTGTTTATTTATATATGTTTGATCACATGTGATATTTGCATAAATTTTCCTTATTAAATAAAACAAGAAATTAGTAATAATGTTTTATCAAGGTTCACTCGCCAACTTTTGTTGACCCAAAATATCCCCCGTTTTACACATGTACAGGTGATCCAGCTGAGACAAGAAACACATAGAAAGGCCTAGAAGAATAAACAAGTTTAAGTCTTGGAATAATTATGTAGTATCATTTCCTTGTAATTGTATGAATTTTGTTTTGAATATTTAAGTTGTAATTTGAATATAATAAATATGAAACATTTAGTAAACATTATGAGCTTTGGTGATAACCCAATTACGCCCCGACTTTTATTCCGCTGCGTGTCGGGGTGTGACAGATAACGGGCGCACAAGCACGTTGGATACATGATATCTGGTTGAGAAGCAGTAAGGTACATCAAGGATCCGATCATGGAGCGGTATAATGTCTCGTCAACTTTGACTCCATTAAGATCTGGACAAATACCGTGATTTGGAGCTAATGGGGTTGATGCTGGTTTAGCTCCTGCCATATCGAATTTCTCCAATATGTCATGAACATACTTCGTCTGATGGATGAAGATACTATCAGGCAACTGATCGACCTGAAGTCCTAAAAAGAACTTCATCTCCTCCATCGCGCTCATTTTTAAATTTGTGCTTCATGACTTCTTCAAAGTCTTTACACAGCTTATCATTTGTTGATCCAAAGATAATATCATCCACATATATCTGTACAATAATCAAATGAACATCCACTTCCTTTGTAAAGAGGGTAGAATCTACAGTCTGATAAAGTCGTTGCCTGGTAGATCTCGTCACAATGTTTCATACCAAGCTCTCGGTGCTTGGTGTAGACCATATAAGGCTTTGTTCAGAAGGTAGACTTTGTCTTTGTGCATTGGATTGATGAACCCCGGTGGTTGGCCGACATATACATCCTCTTTCACTTTTCCGTATAAGAAAGTAGATTTGACATCCGATTGGTACACCTTGAAACCTTTCCAAGAAGCAAAGGCCAAGAATATGCGGATTGCTTCAAGACGGGCGACCGGGGCATAGACTTATGTGTAATCTATCCCTTCTTGCTGAAGAAAACCTTGTACCACAAGTCAAGCTTTGTTGCACACTACAATCCCTCTATCATCATGCTTGCACTTGAAGACCCATCAAGTGTTTATCTTTTTGTGATGATCTGGTAGGTCAACAAGCTTCCAGACTCCCAGTTTCTGGAATTGAAGCAATTCTTCTTGCATTGCGTCCACCCAACTTTCTTCTTTCAACGCGTCTTTCTATTTCCCCGGTTCTACCTGAGAAACAAAACCAACTATTAAAAAGTCTGGCTTGTAATAAAGCAATACGAGTATAAAAACAACTTAGATCCTTGTTGATCTGATTGCGAGTTTGCACTCCCGCTTGTAAGCTGCTAATAATATTCTCCGAAGGATGATATGAAAGCGTCCTCGGCATCACTTCACTTGGAACATCTACTTGTGTTTGCAAATTTGTGATGACTTCATCCATAACTGGTTCTGACGATGAAGCTTCATTCCTGACATTTGATTGATCAGCATGAGTATTCAGGAAGCTTTCAATCTGCTCAGATCCTTCATCGGAACTGGATCCTCAATCATCGAAAGTCGGTTACTGATCAGAGTCGGCATTTGACTGTTGCTGGGCAGATGATTCGGCAGTGTAGACAATTGGTACAGGTACAGATTCTTGACGAGTAGAGCTCGACCGACATCAGACGTGTTAGACACAGGAAGTGATGGGGAAATCACTAACGGTCTGGTAACTTGTTCTTGATTCGATATTTGATGCTGTTGAAAGAGCATAACAAGTTCTTCTTCTGATGGCATATCTGGTAGGTCAAAAGAATTCCACAAACCATCGTAGTTAAACATCTCTGGATCCCCAGTTTTCTGCGTTGGCGTAGTATAAAATTGAAAATCAATGTGTTGCGCAAGAATAACCTGGTTCAGACTCGGCAAGAAGACACGTTTTTTAGGAGTAGCATAACCTACGAAGAATCCTTCCAAGGATTTGGCACCAAAAGGTGATCCAAAAGGTTCTAGAAATGCAAGGTTGGGCTTCTACTAATTTAGTAACTCGAAACACGTCTTGTTGTGGGGCTTAATTGTTAACATGCGATTCAAGGTGTAACATGCTGATGCGACTACTTCACTCCAGAAACTTATTGACAATTTCGAATTGGCTAGCATGGTTCAGGCAGTTTCAATCAGTGTGCGATTCTTACATTCAGCCATTCCGTTTTGCTGTGGAGTATATGGAGCGCTGAATTCTCTTGATTGGCAAGTGATATAAGTTTTCAAGTTTTCTGAAGAGAATCATTAGAGTTTCAAATGTATCATCTTTGCTCTCTAGAAAGAAAACCCATGAGAATCTTGAATAATCATCTGTAACGACAAGGCAATATAGATCAACAGAAATGCTCTTGACGTTTACTGGCCCGAAAAGATCCACATGTAGCCTCTCTAGTGGTAGCTTGATAGAATTCAACAGCTTTCATGGGTGTGATTTCTTATGCTGCTTACCCTTTTTACAACTTAGACAATCATCGGATAATTGAAAATTCTTCAAATTAACACCCTCCACTAGGTCGTTATGCATAAGATAATTCATCTTTCACAGATGAATGTGCCCCATCTTTCTATGCCATAGTATAGCCTCTTTTTCGTTAGCTTTGGAAACAAAGCATTGAACTTTCTTCGATGTTGTAGAAGCGACACTCATATCAAGAACATACAAATCATTTTCTCTCAGAGCTGGGATGAGAATCCATTCCTCTGGAATCTTGAAACCCAGCTTTAAGATCAAGCATTCTTTATCATTGTAGTGCATTGTGAATTTCTTGTCACAAATCTGTGAAATACTGAGTAGATTGTTCTCAAGTTCTACAATGTAGTTCACTTTATCAATTGATACAACTCCATTCGTGAGAATTCCTTCACCGACAATCCTTCCTCCTTGTGTTCCGATAAAACCTACGTACCCTCCGCGGATAGCTTTAACGTCGTGTAACAATGCAAGCATTCCTGTTATGTGCCTGGAAGCTCCACTATCCATTATCCATTTAGACATTATCGATCACGGGAGTCCCTGCACACATGCAGAAGAAACTATTTAAACAAAGAAACCCAAGCCTGCTTGGTCTTAGGTGGGTTCGGAATGTCACAATTCGAACCTACTTTGTTTTTGACGTTCTTTTTAGGCTCGGTTTTGTTTGGAATAGAGGGTGTCAGTTCTACCTTGGACGGTTTTACTTTTGCCACCCATTTTTGCGTTTTTAGATTTGCCTTTTTAGCAAAAAATTTAACATAAATTTGATGATATTTAGTTGATGTTTCACCAATTTCAAATTTAGAATGACGTTGAATAATTGGTTTAACATTTTTGTAGGATTCATGTGTTCTTTTCAAAATTTACTTTAGCGCAATCATAGGGGCCTTCTGTTCCTCGTCCTTGGTGAACTGTTTAGAATGAGAAACAGGTTTTGGAGATTCTTATGAGCAATATCTTGCAATGTGCCCAACATTTTGACATTTGTAACATGTCCTACTGTCCTTTCAAACAGAAGATTCGAAAAATTGTTTCCTATTCTCTTTCTCTTTCTTGAAATCATCATCCGATTGTGTTCCGATGATTTATTTCTCCTTTTCTGTTGTTGTTCCAAAGACAAAATTGATTTTCTTTGTAAAGTTTAGTTTTTGGAACTTATTGTTCATTCTTCGCTTTTGGAAACCCAACCCTGCCATCTTATTCTCAGGATAATCTCTATTTTTATGATAGTAGGGTCGGTTGTCACATTTTGATTTAGAGTAGAATGATACATCGTGTTTATCTAAATCAGCATGACTTACTTCCACAAGCTTGAACAATTTATCAATACGATCCAGATTCACATTCTGGATGGGAATGTCTTCATCAGAAAATAGTTTATCAGATCCAGGCATTTTATAAACTATGACGTTTGGATCATTGTTTAAACTATCTTTAGATGTTTCAACATCAGATTCAGACTTGTCAGATTCACTTTTTAAAACATTTTTTACCACTGTTCTAACCACCTAAGAGTCACATTCGGTTTCAGATGTTGTGTAAGTTACGTCGATGTTTGTAGGCAGCTCGGGTTGATTGTTCAGTTTTCAGTTTTAGATTGAGCGCCTTTTCCACCCTGATGGCTTTTTACAAGCATAACTATTCCACATAGGGGTGGAACACGATCGTAACTCACACTCTTGTTTCAACCTTTTCTGATTCTTCTTTATTTTCAATATTCGGTAAAATGTGATCAATGACGTAGGAGCTTGTTGAATAACTGATTAACAACTTGTTAACCCGTTCAGTTTTGAATCTTACCTTCTCAAGCTCACTCTTTAGCTTAGGGATAGTATTTAAGTGAATATTAATGGCCATTTGCTTGTCCATTACTGTCACTTTGAGCATATAAAGAGTCCCGTCATTTTCTCTGAGTGCTTTTTAATATTGTTTAACAGTTCTGCTCAATTTGTCGTATGCTTCTTTAGTTGATTTATAATCACTCAACAAATTATCTATTAAACTTTCGAGCTCAGTATATCGTGTGTCTTTTACAACACATTCATTGCATGGCTCAGCACATTTTAAACATGGTTTTTCTACTACAGACTCGAATATGGACTCATTTACCTTGTTAATGTTTGCCATGCATGCTTTGACTGTTTCATCAGCCAATTTCTCCATCTTTTCATCAACTTTCTGTTCAACATCAGGCGTCTTCTGTTCTTCGCAAGATGATCGTTGACTTGGTCCAAAGTAACCTGCAAAAGTTTTCAACAGGTCGTTAGACAGGAGGTTTTTAAATGCACTGTTTAAAAGTTCCTCCTCTTCTGATGATGTGTGACAATAATAATCATCTTCTGGCGCCTCATCAAAAGATGCCTCCGATTCTTCTTCAGGTTCTTCAATTATTTCAGCAACCAAAGCCAAACTTTCATTCTTGGAAATGTATTTGTTCTAGTTAAAGCCCTCATCTTCTTGAGTTACCACTAGCGCTTTGTCTTTGGTCTCTGGTTGCCTATCTTCGATCTGCACCATTCGAGTTCTTGGTTGGGGATGGTGGTAGATAGCCTTCTTATAGTAGTCATCGGCAAATGGGTTCTGATTACCCGGAGCATCTCTATTTGGGCATTCACGTTTAAAATGTCCCTTTTCCCGACACTTAAAACAAGTAACTTTGGACTTGTCGAATCCAAGTTTTCCATCCAAACCTCCCAAGTTCTCTTTCCTAGTAATTTCCATGAAGCGTTGTGCGCGTCGAACAATAGATGCCATACACCACTTTATGTCGATCAATTCCATCTCTACTGGATCAATCTGATCATAGTCCTCTCTGGTCATTTCAGAATTTCCAATTCTTCCTGCTACCAGACTGCCATAAGATTCGAGAACCGATGCTAATAGTGACATATGCTGCTTAGCGGTTTTCTCATCAAAGTTTCGTGCATTCTGGAAATCAACTGCTATATTGCACTGTAGTACCCTTTGAGTAGGATTAGATTGACTACTCTGAATGAGTTGGGGATTACTTGATCCATATGATGACTGTGGGCTTTTTATTAGACGTGTTTGGATTGACCGTTGCAAATGATTGAAAACTACTGTTTTGATTTGACGATGGACTTGATGTGCTGTAAGCGTTAAAGGCAGTCTGGATCTTCGGAGATTGTATTTGAGCGGTAGAACTATTCTTGAAGTAAAGATTAACATCTTGTTGCACTTGAACATTCTTGTTCTTCGCCATCTTTTGCATTTCAAGCTCATGTCCCTCCAATCTCTCAATGAAACATGGTAATGAGAGATTACCATATTCAGATCCATTCTTCAAAATGGTCAAATAGGTAGACCATTCGCCTTGTTGCAAGGAATTAGCGAGTTTATCAACAAGTTCTTCGTTCGTCTTGACGATTCCCATTGGCTTCATTTGCACAACAAGATGACGACATCTTTCAATCAGCTGTTTAACTGTCTCTCCTTTGATCAACGTAAAGATGTCAAATTCTTTACTCAACAGCGATCTCTTCCCATTACGCAATTGGGTACTTCCCTGGAACTTCAGTCCAAGAGCATTCCACAATGATTGTGCGTCATCATCCTATTGTAATAACGCTAGTATGTCCTCTTTGATGGATTGTTGGAGAATATTCATCATTTTCTTCTCACTGATAAAATGTTCCCTTTCATACTCTGAACGTTGAGCCAATGTATTCTCGAGACCGTTCTCTCCAACAGGTGATTGGTACTTTTCTTTGATAGCAAACGAACAGGTAAAACGATTTTCCTAAACCCAGTTCATGAAACGTTCGCTCCAACTATCGAATTCTTCGAGGTTCATTAACTTTGGCGGTTTTGTCATAGTACCCATTTCGTTCTCGAGGTTCATGTTTTGTGCTGCAGTAGTCATCGCTGCTGAGGTAGCAAATGCGTTATAAAATTCGTCTGTCATTTTTCTTCAAAAAGTTTAGACACACTATCGAAAAACTGATATGAACAGTAAAACTCTCTTCGTGCGAATGACAAAAACAGTTCGTGCGACCAAGATCTATCCGTACGACTTGGATACTCATGCGGACAAGATGATTCAAATAGGCTACTCATTCAAACAAGAAAGTAACTCGTACGAATGAGCCGTTCGTATGAATGTGTAACTTGTGCGAATCACAATTTTAAATTTTAACTTGCAAATTTTAAGAATTTTTTATTTCTCGTTTGTACGAATGAATTAACTTGTTCAGACAGTCGTTCGTGCGAGTGGTCTCTCTACCCGTACGAAACAACTTAGGTCACAAAACGGATGAATTTTACCAATTTTGACATGATTAAGCTCATTTTTAGATCTGAAATTGTTAAGGATTGTTTAGAATTGAATTTAACGTGATATCCTAGAATCCTAGTCCAATTTGTCCATAATTTCGTTCAAATCCGAGATCAGTTTGGGAAATTGCAACAGTGAATCTGAATCTGAAACAGTTGATAGCCTACAGAAACTTGACGTTTGTCAGCAGATCAGGCCTTAAGGTTCTGATACCATTTGTGAACGGGGGATCGGCTCCTCCGATGAGCAACGGGTCTGATCTAACTCAGCTAGCAGAGGCGGAATTCATTGCTATAGAGGATGATAAACGAACAAGTGAGATCTACTGTTTAACTGCTCTTGATGTATTGATTGACGTGCAAAGTACAAGGCAAGTAAACAAATCAGCAGGGCTTCGTCGTACCAACTGAAGTAACACTTCTAGCTCTGACACAACACTCCTCTATTTATAGGTCGACATGACTCGCACTGGAGTGTGTGAAACAGAGACTGTGACTCGTGCGAGTGGTTGCCTCGTACGAGTGACAGAGTGTCACTCGTACGAGTCAAGTAACTCACTCGTACGAGTCTCTTACAAAACATATAAAATAAACAATAACATATATACATTCAACATTTAAGCCCTATATACAATAACAACATATCCTAGACCTAGGCAATAGACATTATGCACTAACACAATTTTTCCCGAATCATTTGAGGGTGAGAACTTTATTCAATGAGTAACATGCCGAGGGGACTACTTATTCCAAAATCTCACTGGTAGTTTTGAGTCTGCTAACATCGTGTAGGCTGTTTCAGTCAAGGTACTATTCTTTCGTCCAACAACACCGTTTTGTTGTGGCGTATACGATGCACGGAACTCATGAAGAATTCCCTTTTCATTGCAAAAATCAAACATCTTATTGTTTTTGAACTTTGTAACATTATTACTTCGAATTCTTCTTATAGGTAAATGATACAAATTCTCAATCTTCAGAATCAACGTCTTTAAATACTCGAAAGTCTCATCATTTACAAGCTCATATTGTCACACCCGGATAAAATCCATCAGAGTTGGGCGTGATCTGATTGGTATCTTCATTGTACAACGGAAGTGTTTGAAATGCTAAGACTTCTAAAAAGTGAACGCCAGCTAAGTACTTGAATCCCCATGGGTTCTCCTATTCCAACCGTGCCATAGTTTGAAAATATAACCTGAGAAAGAAACATGCGAAAAATAAACATAAAGTTGGCGAGTTCATAGTTTGTTTGAAAAGATTTTAAATTAATCTTTTTTGGTAATCGGTTTAAATATTGTTGAGAAAACGTAATAAAACCATTTTTCCCGGCATGTCAATTGAAGACCTTGTTTTTGTACGACAAAGACAACATGCCGCGTGAGCCTATAACCAACCTCAAGCTAGGAAGTGTCTCGCCAAACCGTTTACTCAAGACGGTAGACTAGCAGGCGGTTATAGTTCCGATAGTAGCGAGGACTTCACTGTACACTTTTAAGCGACCCTACGACCTTAGTGTTGAGTAGTGGACAATCCAATCCTTATGTTTATAAGCAGGAACAACCCGTCCCCTTATATGTATGTAGGACAAACCAGTCCTTGAGTCTGTAGCAGGACCAACCAGTCCCCTTATTCGTAAGTAGACAAACCAGTCCTTGTGTCTGTAGCCAGGACCAACCAGTCCCCTTACTTGTATGCAGGACAAACCAGTCCCGTAGTAACTAGGACCTTCCCGTCACTAGTCATGAAACTCATGCACGTTTCGAAAATACACGAGTGTTTTGTAAAACCGGTATGTTTAGCATAAACCTTTCGTAAACCATTTGAGTTTATTGAAATTCGTTTGCAACATGGTTTAGAAATCTATTGTTTTCGTTCATCGAAATATTGTGTACTTTTGCAAAACTTGCATGTCTTTCCACACCCAAAACATTTATAAGAATGTAAAACCGTAAAAAGTGGGGGTTATGAACTCACATTGATATCCTTGTGCAAAGCTAGCTTAATGTGATTCCATAATGTCATTTCCACAACGTGACTTGGCGTGCAATCTAAGACATTCCTAAAATGGAATAACTTATAAGTTTCTAATTATAACGTAGCTAAACTACGTGTCACCGAGCTTTACCGAATAGTTAACCAATGATTCGATGAGAATATGTTGACTTAATAGAAACAATATTATTATACTCGTTTAGTCCCGTTTATTACCGATGATAAATACTATGTATTGGGAACATTTAGTTTCCAAAAGGTTTAGATTAAATACATATTTATATAAAATACAAATATATTTATAGAATCGTGTAGTCATCCCGAATAGAAGTTCGTAGATGAATAATGGTAAGACTTGTTGTAACTTCCGATAGATGTCATTATATACATATACACGTTCTATATACAGGTAAAACGTTGCGCATCCGAAATAATAATCTTGCATCTCGTTTATATTTAATAAAACAGTTATATAATTGTACGCTTGAAAGACTCGACTTTCGTTTGTTCGTTACCGTAGTACTCGGATAATATCGTTCGTTATAATCTTATGGTGATGTATCGTACCCCCATTAGATGTTTGAAATAATTATTTTCATATAAGTATTTGAAATCTCGACGTTTGAGATAAATATAACCATCTATATTTATTTTATAAAAATATTCGGATTCTCAATGTTTGAAATAAATATAAACAATTATACTTATTTTATAATGGTATTCGAAATTATTAGAATTATCGACGTTTGAGACGAGTACAAACCATTATATTTACTTTATAAAACTATTAAAAATCTCGATGTTTGAATATAAATAATTATATTCATGTTATGTGATTTTCGAATGCTACGTTTGAAATATAATTTTCGAGTTCCGAAGTTTGTAGTAAATATAATTAATTATATTTATTTTATAAAAATACTTCGAATCTAGATAGATTTCATTTTGATAATATAACGCGTTTCGTATTACGGATTTTTACAAAAAACGGATAGAGTTTTTGGACGATCCCGACACTACATCTTGTCGATTTATTTGTCAAAACGCAACAATTTATGTAACACAATATATATAGCCTTTGGTCGTGTTTCAAATATAAACATTTGTCAAATATAAGTCCAATTTTTATATAATATATATATATATATTGTAACGTCGCGTCGATTCGGATTTTGTCGAATATAATTATTTGTATATGTATGAAAATTGCATAACAAAAATACGTATAAGTTCACGAATTTTATTTTTCTTGCGATTTTGTTAGTTGGTCGGGTCGAGCTCGGTTTCGTGTTTAAATGATGTATATAAAAGAAATATTATAAATTTCGCATCGTAATTAATTTTACCAAGTCCTTCGTTGACTTGTTGACCTGTAGACTTGTGTTGACCGCAGTTGACCAAGGTTTGACTGAGTTGACCGGGTTTGACCCGAACAACAAATCTGACCAAGTTGACCCGAAACACCAGATCTTAACCGAAGCTATCTGTTGACTATTTGACCATCTTTGACCCGAGTTAACTCGGGTTTGACTGAGTTAACCCTTGTTGACCGAGTCGACCCAGGGGTTGACCGAGTTTGACCGTACTCGAACCGAACACACTAGCTTCTTGGTAACCCGAACCTGAACCGAATCTAAGTCAAATACAGCCACCACCTTTGTCGCCGCTGGCCAGTCTTTGCCGCCGGCCGTGATTCGTTCCTTGAAACCCTAACTCGAACCAAGATATGCATCTTGAACCTGAAACAACCCGAACATTGCTACCACCATCACTGCCGCCGCCGCCGTCACCAACCCAACCCAACCCGAAACAAACCCAAACTGTCTACCGCTGCTGGCTGCGGCGTGTTCACTTCCAGTAACACCCAACCTGACCTAGATCTGACCGAACCAAAAACAACCACCACTATCGTCGCCGCTTTCTCTCTCTCTCTCTGTCGTCTCTCTATCTCTCTGATATGTCCCTCTTGCGCTTGTGACCATCGCCCGACACCACCCACCATAGCGTCGCCGCCTGTGGTGGTGGTTTCCCTCGAACCTCTGGTGTGCAGGTGGCTCTGCCGCCATCACCGTGTGTGCGGCAGAGAGGGGCTGGCTCCCCCCTTTCTCTCACCGTTCTCTTTCTCTCTCCTGTCGCTCTCCCTCTCTCTTCCTAACTTTAGATGTGTGTGTGTGTATGAGGGTACAAAAGAGGGGTGTCAAGCGGGTGTGTGTGTTTGCGGGAAAACAACCGGAACCAGCCGGAAATATTCGCCGGTGTCCGGCGACTGGACTAGAGGGATAGAAGGTAGAGGGTGGTCTTGGGGGGCTAGGGTTTGAAATGAGGGAGAAGAAAGGAAAGTGTGATTTTATAGTTAGGGTTTTAAGTGGGTTGGGCCCCAAGCCCATAATCGTGCGTTCATTCTCTCGTGCGGCCCACTAGCATTTCCAAGGCCCATTATTGTTGTAATATGTTTATTTAGAGTCGAAAGTGCTTAAAATTGTATCGGGGGTCGGTGTTTGATGTGTTCGTTTGTCGGTTGAGTGAGAATTGCCTAAGAAGGCTTCGTTTGTCGTTTCTTATCCGTTTTTCAATCCAGTTTTGACTGTGAGCATCAGAATTCAAAAGCGAAGCTAAATATACCGTAATATATTAATATCTAGATGTAACTCGAGTCTGGTGCTTCCGTTTCATGATTGATTGTTGATGCGTTCTTGTTTTTGCGTAACTTCCGCGTTTGTGCTCTGTGATGTTCAGCAATCCGAATAATTGCATAATTATAATATATGATAAATATAATCGCAAAATTTGTATTTTTTAGCGTTGTCGGTATTTTGTTCGACATAAGCACGCTTAAAGTTCAATTGTTGGCTATGGTTCTCGAATATTGCCAAATCGCGTAAGGTGAATCAAATAGACACTCCTAGGCTTTCCCAAGGCCAAATTAAGTTAATATATGTCAAATTACACTATGTATTATTTTCTTAATGTTTGTTATGCGAGTAATTACGATCGAAAAGTACCGGTTATCTTCCGCAGGTGAATGTTCACACCATTTACAAGTTGATTCTTGAGTAGACAATTTATCTTCCTCAGGTGTAATGTGCTCCATTCTTTTGTGCCATAAGATTGATTCCTTTTCTCTAGCCTTGGTGACAAAACACTGTGCAATCTATGAAGTAGTGGATACAGTACTCATATTGAGAACATAAAGATCATTCTCTCTAGGAGCCCGCATGAGAATCACACCTCAGGAATTTTGAATCCTAATTTTAGAATCATACACCCTTTGTCAGTAAAATGTGTTGAAAGCTTCTTGCCACAAAATTGCGAAACACTTGCATATTGTTTTCTAGCTCGGCGATGTAATTAACTTTGTCGAACGAAATCTTTCCATTTGTTGACATTTTGAATGTGTTTTTGGATGTAGTTTTCCTGATATGTTTAACAAAAATGAAAAAAGAAAGCTTCTGAGAATAAAATTTGAACTTTTTGACCATGAAAATGCTTCAATTTGCAAACGAATGAAGATTTGATGCTGAATTCTTCACTCCAAAGCACAAGCACCATTAGATATCACTTCCATCGCTCTAATACCACATGAAAGTTCAAGAATTTGCACTAGACGTGGTTAAACATATAAAACGGTGCAAACGGAATCTACGACAACAATACACGTGCGGAATCCATATATTATTGATGTGATATGCTCAGAATTCTAAACATAACGTTTTGTATAAAATCAGGTGGTACTTCGGTACACGTTCACTCCTTTACAAAGCTCCCAAATGTGACAACTACTAAACCAAGCGCATAACCTACATATTTATAAGCGCATGACCACCAAGCTCATGACTCTTGCACACGTTTGACCCATACGCTATGTAGGACTCCTGTGTGCGTATCAGTTAATTACATTACAAATCAAAATGTAAAGTAAGTTAACGACCGTACTGCCTTATAAAACAAAATGAGAATTAGAAAAGACGCAAACATTAGACATTATTATACTATCACACACATACACACCCACACGTATATATAGGGTGTGGTTCTAGAATGAAAATTAGTGTATTTGTGAACTGAGTGAACAAATCCTGGCAATTGATTTACATCATAAAATTGTAAAATACACTAGGTATTTTCATCACCAAATCCTGGCCGATAAATCAAGGGCTAGGATTAGTTCACACAGTTCACCATCCAAGGGATTGTTCACAAATGAACATATATATATATATATTATATTTATATATTTATAAAAGGTTAGGTTCATTAGTGAACAACCCCCTTGATTGTGAACACTAGTGAACTAATTCTAGCCCTTGATTATCAATACACAAGTGTATACACAAATGTAATCAATGGTTAGGATTTGTCCCCTCAGTTTACATATAAACTAGTATTCACTCTAGAACCTCACCCTATATAAGATTAAATGAGAACTCTAATATTGCGAGAACCGTGATAACGAATGAAAAAACCATGAGAAATTGGTCAAAAACAATTCAAATTCAAATTTTTTTTACATTTATTATTTTTATACGAATACAATGTTAGAATTAAATGTGAATTCGTAAATAAAGAAAATTTACGCATGTGTAAGTTTGCCATTACACATGTGTAAAAAAATCTAATAAGAGTGATTTTGAAAGGGAAATGAACTATTTGATGCTGTAAATTGTTTTTCTTTTTTGATGTTATATTTTATTTACAATGAGGTTTGTATTAAAAAAATTGTTTTGATTGATTTATTTCATTCGTTCTCACGGTTCTCGTAATATTTAGCATTCTCAAGATAACACTCTCATATATATATATATACACACACACATAATGGAGAGTTTAAATGAGAAGAATTTTTTTGTAAATAAAAAAAACGAAATTTCAAATAATGGAAATACTTCATTTTGATTCATTTAATTTTTGTATTTAATGTCATTTTAAGGGTACATTGATAAACTTGTATAAATTATTAAATTGTAGTCTTATTTTTAATACTAACTAAATTAAATTTGTAACTTATTTTTAATATATATATTTTTTAAAAAAATAATTAGACTATAGGATAAATTACGAGCTATGTAAAATAAATTACAGTTGTGTAAGATAAATTTCAGAATGTATAGGATAACTTTTGATGTGTCTAGGCAAAAAATTTTAGTGTGAATGATGATAATGTTTATAACTAATTAGTTAGTTAAATAAACAATAAATAAGATTAAAGAAAACTATTTAATATTTTACATTTATATCCATCATTTTTTTTATCAATTAATTTTTTTTAATTAACATCCCCTTTATATATATCGCTAGTTGTTTAACATAAATAAACTATTATAATAGAGTTGGAATTTTTGTATTGCATTGATTGTTATAATAACAAATATAAAATTATGCCAATATGACGTCAATCGAATATAGCCATCCACAAAGTTTCAAAATTTTAAATTGAAATAATAAAGAAAATATAGGAATTAGCAAATAAGTTACTTACGTATGTACTGTGTATCATTTAAACGCATTGTCTAATCTAAAAACTGTTTGTCAACTTAAAAATATATTTAATGTAAAAATAAATATATCGGTAAGGATTTTAAAATAAACAATATTATGATTCTATGATATTAACCTTAAAAATAATAAAAAACGAATTTTAATTAAAATTGAGGATAATATGATATTAACAGATGTTTATCAAACTTTGACCACATCATTTTTCTTTTGTACATTTTGACCTCCTAAACTTCAAAAAGCTACTATAAGATCCCTAAACTTTATTAAAATTGTTTTTCTTATTTTTAACATAGTCAAGTTTGTATTTGTAAACAGTTTTTCACAATTTTTTTCAACATAAAGTTTAGCCACAAAGGTTTTCTGCATAAACTCCCAACATTTTGCTATTTTTTAATTACATTTCAGAATATACTTTTAAGATGGGTCTTTTGACGAGTTAATAATACGTAACACGTGTGTATGATCTAACGTTTTTACGTCTTTATAAACTCCTAAATTTTGCTAAAAACTCGTATATACAATTTGAAGTGCTAATGAACAGTGGCATGGTACTATTTTCTCAATTTTATTTTTATTATTTAGTTATGATAGGACATTTTTTTATTATTATTACTTTTAAACGGATTTTATTTTTCACTTGTAGCTTTTTAGATACAACGTTTTATAAACTTTAGAGTATTCCATTACAACACCCCTTTTTATATATACATGTAATTATAATTTTACTTAAAATTGAGTTATCAATAGTGTTCGAGGAATAGACTTTTTTAACTAACTCGTTAGATTTAATGAAAAAAATTGCGTACACAACTGTGTTTAAAATTTTTAGTCAAGAAGGTGTAAATTTTCAATTAATACCTAAACTAAATAAAAATAAAGGCATCACAATGGCATACTCTGAATTTTATCAGGTAGTACCGGGATCCAGTGTTTAGATGAAAGTTTGGATAGAGACAATATTCGGTAGAAATTTTGCCAGCAAAACGTTAGTCAACCAGATTTTATTAGCTTCCAAATCATATAAAAGGAGCATACATCATCTAAGCTCCGGGAGAGAACACTCCATTCAGTCTCCTCTCAATCATGAAACTACCAAACTTATGAACCTAAGCGCATCACACTACTATATATAGGACATGCTCCAACGCATCACTACGCGCGTAGGACTCCTATGTGCGTAGGACTCCTGCACAGGTTCATGTCATGCGCTCTTAAACTCACTAAATCACATTCCCAACTATACAATATTCAGCACACGCTCTATCTAGCCTATTCACACAGTAATAGACATACAATATGCATTAACAGATTCCCCCTTGTACATTGCTGACGAATCTTGATCTTCAAATATAAGAGTCATGTTTGAATATTCTACAACTTCAATCTAGTATTTGTTGATGTCGTAGGCTACGCATCAACAAATTCCGTGTTATTGACACTCAAGCTTGCATTTGTACCAACAAATTTCCTCTGAATTGATGTTTCAGGTCTTTATCTACATGGTTCCTAACACAATCCTCTGATTTGCTAAAGTGCAATCTTCATGAGTGTGTCAATCTCCCCTACTTTTGGAAATTTCGTCCTGAATTTTAATTATAAGAAACTCTGTGAAAATAGATGTGGATATTTTGCTTTCATCTGATCCTCTCGTTCCCAAGTAAATTCTTGGCCACATTTGGATTCCTAGCGAACTTTAACTATCGATATACATCTACGCTTGAGTTTCTTGACTTCACGGTCCAATATCTCCACAAGTTTCTCGACAAAGTGCATAGTGTCATCAACGTGAATTTAGTCGAGGGGAATGTGGAAGTTTGTATTGGCTAATCACTTTTTCAAATTAGACATGTGGAATGTTGGGTGAATATTCCCAAGTTCAGGCGGTAGCTCAAGTCGGTAGGCCACCTGTCTGATTCTCTCAACGATCTTGAATGGTCCAATATATTGTGGTGCAAGTTTTCCTTTCTTTCCAAATCTAATCACACCTTTCCAAGGGGATACCTTGACAAGGACGTGATCCAAGGGCTTGCGTCGTTTTTCCGTATAACTCTTTTGACGGCTTCTAGCTGTTAGAAGGTTATTGCGAATTTTCTTGACTTTGTCTGTTGTGTCGTGTATGAGTTCAGGTCCAGTGAGTTGAGCTTCACCGACCTCATTCCAGCAGACAAGTGAACGACATTTTCGACCATATAGAGCTTCAAAAGGTGCCATATTGATGCTGGCGTGATAGCTATTGTTGTAGGATAATTCGACCAATGGTAGATGAGAATCCCAACTACCACCAAATTCGATCACACATGCTCTAAGCATATCCTCCAGTGTTTGAATTGTCCTTTCAGATTATCCATCCATTTGAGGATGATAAGCAGTGCTCAGATTGAGTTTGGTTCCCATGGCAGATTGCATGTTCTTCCAAAAGTGAGATGAGAATCGAGCATCTCGATCGAGTATGATGTTCAAAGGAACACCATGACAAGATACAATCTTATCAACGTAGATCTTGGCGAGTTTGTCAGCAAATAGATCCTCACGAATTGCAAAAAAGTCTGCTGACTTTGTTAGACGATCGATGATTACCCAAATGGCATCATGACCTTTAGGTGTGCGCGGTAGTTTAGTGATGAGATCCATTGCAATGTTCTCCCACTTCCATACCGGTATTTTTGGTTGCTCTAGTAAACTAGATGGGCACTGATGTTCTGCCTTAACTTTAAGACAATTAGGCATTTAGACATACACAAGGCAATGTCCTTCTTCATACCTGGCCACCAATATTGGGTACGGAGATCCTTACACTTTGTCTGCACCATGATGGATTGAATAACGAGACTTATGAGCTTTTTCCATCAATAAGGTGTGGGGATTGTGTTGACTAGGAATCCACAAACGGTTCTTGTAGTAGAGTAATTCGTTGTCTTTTGTTTCTAGTTGAAGTTCAAGATTTTGTGGCAGCTCATTTTTCACAATTTTGGTACACATGTATGTTTTGCTTGAAGGATACGTGTTTGGATATCGGATTGAAGTCAAACACAATGAAGTTTGACACGTTCCTTACGACTAAGCGCATCAGCCACAACATTCGCCTTACCAGGATGGTAGCGAATCTCGCAGTCGTAGTCATTCAGAAGTTCGACCCCGCGTCGTTGTCTCATGTTTAGCTCCTTTTGATTGTATGTGTTGGAGTCTTTTGTGGTCAGTTAAAACCACACATTTTGTACGTAATGGTAGTGTCTCTAAACTTTGAGAGCAAAAACTACGGTTCCTAACTCAAGATCATGAGTTGTGTAGTTCTTCTCGTGGATTTTCAATTGTCTTTACGCCTAGACTATGACTTTGTCTCTTTGCATGAGAACACAACCAAGGCCTAGATTTGATGCGTCACAATAGACAACGAAATCGTCGTTGTCGTCGGGTAAAGATAAAACAGGAGCATCACAGAGTTTTGTTTCAGTGTTTGAAAGGCTTCCTCTTGTTTGGGTCCCCACTCGAAAGGTTTATTCTTCTGAGTCAAAGTGGTGAGGGGAACCGCGATCTTTGAAAAGTTCGCGATGAATCGTTGATAGTATCCAGCAAGACCAAGAAATGAACGAACTTCGGTAGGAGTAGTAGGAGTATTCCAATCCCTAATCTCACTGATTTTGGCGGGATCTACATGTATACCTTGTTCGTTAGCAATGTGTCCCAAAATTGAACTTTTTAGCCAAAATTCACACTTGGAGAATTTGGTGTAAAGTTGTTCTTTCTTCTGGAGTTCCATCGTTAGACGGAGATGTTGTTCGTGACCGGCTTGAGACTTAGAATAATGAGGATGTCGTCGATGAAAACATTGATGAACTTATATAAATAAGGTTTACAAACCCTATTCATTAAGTCCATGAAGACGGCAGGAGTATTCGTCAAACCAAAAGGCATTACAGTGAACTCGTGATGGCCGTATTGAGTGCGAAAAGCAGTCTTGGGAATATCTTCTTCAAGTACACAAAGTTTATGATACCCAGAATGCAGATTAATATTTGAAAAGCAGGTCGCACCTTGTAGCTGATTAAAGAGATGATCAATGCAAGGTAGGGGATATCGATTTTTGATTGTGAGTTTGTTGAGCTCACGATTATCGATACACATAATGAAGGATTGATCCTTCTTTTTCACGAATAGGACAGGAGCCCCCAAGGTGTAAAGCTCAGACGAATGAATCCCTTGTCTAAAGTTCTTGGAGTTGCTTTGAATACTCTTGCATTTCAGACGGTGTAAGACGGTAAGGAGATTTTGCAATCGGGTTGGCACCAGGTACAAGGTCAATACGAATCTCAACTTGACGAATTGGGGGTAAACCAGGTAGCTCTTCAGGAAACACCTCAGCATATTCCCGAACAATGGGGATGTCCTGAACAATTTTGCCCTTGCCTTTTTCCTCTACGATATGTGCCAAGAAGGCTACATAATTCTTTCATAGGTATTTTTGGGCCTAGGTATAGGTCATGCGTTTTAGGCTACTAGAGGTTTCTCTCCGTGAACTTCTAAGGTTTCGCTAGACAAAAGAGGTATACGAACAACCTTGTCGAAACAAATCACCTCAGCATGGTGTTTGGTTAACCAATCCATTCCTATGATGATGTCAAAACTCCCGAGTTACATTGGTGTGAGGTCAATGGGAAAAAAAGGTGGTTATCCAGGTTCAATTGGCAACTACGAATGACATAGTCGAGCACAAGGGGTTCACCACTAGCTATTTCCATCGTTAAGGGTTTTCCTGGTTTAGTTCTAGGCATCGAAAGCAAAGGTTCAAAGGCTAGTGATACAAAGCTTCTATCGGCACCCGAATCGAAAAGAATGGAACCAGGATGATTGTTATCAAGGAACGTACCGTTAATGACTTCGTTATCAGCACGAGCCTCGTTGGCATTGATGTTGAATGCGCATCCATGGGCTGGATTTTCATTCATGTTCACCAAATTTGGGGAGTTGTTTCTAAAGTGACCCATCTCGCCACAGTTGTAGCAAGAACCAGGTGGGAACGTGGTCTATTAGGGTTGGCTTGGGGTTGAACAGGGTTTTGAACAACTTGTTTTGGGGCCGAAGGACAAACATTGACTATGTGACCGAATCTTCCACACGAGGTGCATTGGCAACACTATGGTGAGCTTGATGGTGACCATTGCACCGTGCACAACGGTGCAGTACCAGCATAGTGTTTCCTTGTAGGAGGTTGTGCGGGCTGGTTTTCAATGTTCTGGTTGGGTTGTGCAACAACTACAAAGTTTTGTGAAGCCTTACGCTTCCTCTACTTCTTGGAAGACTCAGCTTTGTTCTCCTTTGTTTTCTATTGAGTGGTCTTAGCTGCCTGGTTCTTGTCGCCCCTCGAAACAGTTTCCCCTTCTTAACCTGAGACTTCATTAGGGTAGCAGCTAATTCGATAGCCTGTCGAACAGTGGTAGGGTTACTACCAGTAACAATGTCCTGAACGGGGTTTAGGCAGGCCATCGATGTACCTCTCGATTGCTTTATCCAACGGGGTGACCATGGCCGGACACAACAAGCTCAATTCTTCGTAACAATCAGTGTAGGCAAGATGCTCTCTACTATCTTGTTTAAAATTGTGGAAATTCATCTTCCAGTGCCCGTTGTTCATGACATGGGCAGAATTCCCTCATCATTAGAGCTCGAAGCTCTTCCCACGTTTGTGCTATTGCCACATCGGCACCCTATCTCTCATCATACCATTCCACCATGTAAGTGCTCTTTTCTGGAATACACTCGATGCAAACTCGACTTTTTGTGTAACATTTGTACAAATCAGGTTTCGAAAGCCCGGACCCAAATTATCAATCAAAGTGCAATTATTCTGGTCATTCGGTTATTTTCATTATTGCTTAAGAATTTCTTATATAAAATAATTAATAAGCTAAATAAAATAATATAATAAATAATCAATTATAAATATTGAATTCTTAATAGGCAATTAAAAAGTGTAAAAAAATAGGTGAACTGGGAATCGAACCCGGGTCGCCCAGTTGCCCACACACCGCCAACACCACTAGACCACACACACCCATTGTAAAATCTCGCGCACCATCACTTATATTCACGTATACAAATGAGCGGGAAAGACTGCAAATCATCGCCAAATCACCACGCGCCTTCCTTTTTGAATTGAATCCTCCGACAGCTTGCTCGGAATCTGTTTTGGCAACCCCAAATCAGTTTGCCTGTCATCATCAATCGCCGTAACTGCTTCCAAATCGCCAAAATCAAACCTCCCTGTTTTCATCTATAAATACTAGTCATTACCACACAATCAAACTCGCTCACCTCCTCTCGAAACCTATTCTACTCTTTGATCAAGTGACGCAGCCCGTCGCCGGAGTTCTGTCGATCGCGGAAGCCTTGTTCGCCGGATTTCAGCAGGAGCCGAAATCAGTCACCGCCGATTAAATCAATTCGGTAAAAGTTCTTGATACTTTGATATAATATTATCTTAATTATCTTATATAAATCATTTAAGGAAATTTGGAGACTGTTGTTCTTAGGCGGGTGGATGTTCTGGGTAAAAAGAATTTGAATGAAGGAGAAGAAGTGGGTTACGGTTTATATGTAATTAAAATTCAAGATTTAAACGGGTTAGACACACAGTCCGGCGGTGGACTGTGTGCAAAACACAGCTTTCACATCTCTGGTTCGAATCCGGCTCATGATCGCATTAATGCACATAACCGTTTTTATTTTAATGAAATATAGCAGTGGCAGTATGTATACAAATATATTTAAAATCCAAGATTTAACCGGTTTAGACACACAGTCCAGCGTGGACTGTGTGCAAAACACACCAAGGTCCCGGGTTCAAAACCCTTGATGCGCGCCCGGTTCGATCCAGTATAACTTTTTTTAAAACCTTGACTTAATTTGAATGAACCCAAGATGTATATAAGAATAATTAAAATCCGAAATCTTACGGGTTAGACACGTAGCTCAGTTGGAAGAGCTGCGTGCACACGAACTAGAGGTCGCGGGTTCGAGTCTCTCCCCCAGCATACAAGCCGCTGCTCGGCCGGTCTGACAGACCTTGTCAGACTGACAGTTTATATTTTTTTTCTTTTCTCTTTTTCTTTTTATTTATCCATTTATTATTTATTTACTATTTCATAGTTAGATTAAAAGAGAAGTTATTTAAAAATACCTAAAATACAAAGGCATAAATATTAATAAAAATCACAAAAATAAACTCAAAAATCTAAACAAAGGTTTTTAATCAAAAAGTTAGTTTATTTATTTATCAAGTTATCGCGTTGTATTTTAGGTTAATATTCTTACGTCGGTTCAATTTCTCAACTCGTGCGCACCCGTCATCAATCAAGACTACGCACCCACTGTGAGTGAATCTCTACAAATTCCCTGTTTTAATCACGTTTTGGGGTGTATCATGTGTCATACCATTCCTTTATTTAATTTAAACACTTGTGCTTATATCATTTTGTGATCAATGTAAATTGCTTGTTGTGTGGTTTATAGTGGATTTAATTTATCATTTCAGTGCACTCATTTTATTAGGCCCATCAGTTCCTCGTGGGATACGGGTTGAGCGTCAGGTGCCTCATTAGATCGGCTCCGTTTGATTGAGCTTTGATCTCAAATACATCATCATTCATGTCATATATTCATTCAGTATGGTTTGTGATTGTTTAAATATATATATTTGCTCACATGTGATTTATGCACGAATTTTCTTTAATAAATAAAACAAGCAATTATTTAAAATGTTTTATCAAGGTTCACTCGCCAACTTTTGTTGACCCAAAATCTCCCCTGTTTTACACATGATACAGGTGATCCAGTTGAGGAAAGAAACACTTAGGATGGCCTAGAAGAATAAACAAGTTATTGCGTTGGAATAAACATTTAGGTTTGTTTTATTGTATTTGTATGAATTTTGTTTGTTGGATATTCAAAGTTGTAACTTGAATTTAATAAATATGAAACTTCTTAGTAAATATCATGAGCTTTGGTGATAACCCAACCATGCCCCGACTTTTATTCCGCTGCGGGTCGGGTGTGACATTTCGCTCATTCGGGCATTGAACATGAAAAAATGTGCTTTTGAGACTCTCAAACCACTGTAGGAGGCCAATAGCTCCTTCGGACCCAGTAAACTTGAGTAGTAAGCCAAGTTAAATTGTTTGTAGTTGCACGGTGCAGGTGCATTATTGTTGTTATTGTTTGCTTGGTTTATATAGGTCACTAGGTTTGAAAGTACAACAACAATTTGCTGAGCGATCATAGCTGCCATTCGGCATCTTGATTTGTATTATGTCGAGGAGGCATAGAAGAAAACATGAGGGAAAATATGTGGCATTAACATTGGATAATCAAGAGAGATGTTGAAAATATCGATGATGGTGGTCATTCGTTCGTTACTTAAAAACAAACAAACGACACACGGTGACTAATCAAAGTAAATGGGTCTTTATAATGTATCACGAAGACATGCTTTAGCCTATAAGTGGACACTCACCCCAAGAGTTCCTAGCTAAGAGTGACTGGTTCGATAATGCGGATTTGTACGAACACTCTAGCCTTAGACAGAATACTCAGGGTACAAGCATCCACCCTTCCAGATTGCATGTGTTCACATTAGTAAACCCAAACTTTGACGGGATTTTGAAAACTTACAAGGCTTTAAGCCAAAACAAATCATCTAAGAATAAATGATTGATTTTCAATTCGAATTTGTAACTTGTGTATTTGTTTTGGTAGTCACCTAAGGATAGATGATGGTATTGTTTTAAGAATTTAAATGCAAAATAACTCGCGTTAGGGTCCTAGGAAGGTTATAGTCTAGGTTAAAGCATTACTATTAACCTAATTGCCTATAACCATAAGCTCTGATACCAATCTTTCTGTAACACTCCGACCGCGTAAAACAACAAACTGCGGTGGAAACGTTGGGGAGTGATGTCACAGAACTATTGTTTCACAACTCATGGAATTTAAATTTTTTTTTCATTAAGTTAAATGTTTACATTGTCTTGGGATAAACAGAAACAACACATAAATAAATTGCCTTTCATGTTTTAAGTCATTAAGGCCCGCGTCCATTCCTCGCCCAACTACAAGAGTCATTAAGTGAAAACCTCGTATCAAAAGTGTTTGATATTTCAATACAATCAACAAACTAAAACAAGTTGTGTAGGTACCCTAATCCGTATGGATCTTCACAGAATCATCTATCCAATCTAGAGTGCGGAATCCTCGAGATCAGATTCTCACAGAAATACGAGTAGGAACAGCAATCACAATAAACCCGGTCTTTATTGATTATCTATCACAACAATTACAATCAATCTAGATCACACGAATTCGTTCAAGCTAACCCCTCTACGAATTCTCTTTATACTCTCTCTGAAGTGACTAACTGAGCAAACTTAACCCTAATGCAAAACTCTCTTTATATAGAGACAGGTTTGCAACTGGGCTAGGGTTTAACCACATGGGCTGCAAATTGGTCTAGGCCCAATTCTCCTACCACTCCCAATAATGTGGGTCTAGTTTAGCCCAATCACTATAACTAACTATTACAAAACTAAACCCGCTAACTGTTTATTGTTTTACTAATTACAATATATCCAAAGACCAAATCTAAGCTGTTGTCACAAATATGCACCAACAAACTCCCCCTTGACAATAGCTTCTTAAAACAACTTTGTCTTAAGTCATCTTGCAATCTTCATCGTCTTTGGTCTTTGGATAGCTTCAGCTTTAATGGCTGTTGTCAGCAACAGACTCCCCCTAAACTGATGCATCCAATCACCAAATCTTCTAAATCATTAGCATTTGAGTAAACTCCAGTTTAGCACTTGCATAGAAATCTTAAAACACTTCAACTTATCTTCAATGTCGAAAGTGTGACAACTGGCAAATAACTGGTAATTTCGTACAATGTAATCACTAATTTCATATTTATAATCTCATGCATGATTATCGTAATTTAAATTCAAAACTGAGTCGTACGTTATGAGGGCAAGTAAATCTGATCATAACATATACTAGTTTCCGTTACGATGAGAAACGAACCAAAACAATGCCCTAAAAGTGTTGGTAGAAAGTGCTGGACGCACTAATTGCGGTGACACTAACTGTATCGGAAAACCCGCTAAAACGAATCAAGACACGAAATAACGGCATGATAATGCCATGTCTGAGTCCATATACAAATGAAAACGCATATTTGAGAACAACCATTTCAAAAATACATAACTTTCCGGTATAACGCCTAAATTGCAAAACTCGTCCGTTTCGACCAAAAATGCGACAAATGGCGATTTGTCTGCAAGACTAATTCGGGGGATTCCGGATGTCAAGATAAGAATAAAATAGTGCTAAACATCCTAAAATAATATGAGAATAGAAAAAATGCACAAAAGGCATCGTTTCCGGTCATTCATCACTGCACGATTCGACCGGTAAGCAGCCGATCGTCGAAACGACGAATACTTTAGTGGCCGGCGGTCGTCTAGTGAACTAGTTAAGCGTTATTTGGAACTCGGAATCCATTCAACTAACAGGACGTCACGGGAATCACAATTTTCGGTAAAGTTCGACGACGGATCATAAAAGTACCGATATCGATCAAACGGTCGAACGGAAGACATATCGGCAACCCTAATTCATCGTGTATTCGTCTAGCGAACTAATCATGAATATTTTTGGATCAGAAATACACTAATTTTACACCATATTAGTTGCGGTAGTCGAAAACAAACGCTTCCGGTATTAAATATATAGTTCCGTTTATTCGCGAATACTTCGACGATGAGCGATCTAGCAATATATCCGTCATCCGAAACTTATTTTGGAAGATCATATGGATTAAATGCCATGTAATTACACCCTAAACACAAATCCTTATGCTTAAGATGCTAGATCATTAACCCTAATCACTATATTTAACATAGTTACCTAAATATCTTTATTTATAACATGTGGTAACAATAAACTTACACTTCACCCCCCTCCATTTTACGGCCACAAGGTGGGTCGACCCCCTTGATTTTGTTGAAAAATTGAAGATCTTAGGCATGGTCTTAATAAGTGTTGATGTTGAATGAAAGGTTAGATAAATATTATCATTTGCAACAAGTATTCATCATTTACACTTTCACAAAAGTTGCAACATTTTCCTTTCTTTCATCCCCTATACTCACGGTAACAACACCACCACCCTAAGCCACCATTGTGCCACCCAAGAACACCACATTCCATACACTTTGAAGCTTAATCAAGTCTATTAAAGAAGCATTCAAGGATGGAGATCATTAGGGGTTCTTAAGGAGCTTATTTTCTTCTAAATCTTCCAGGAACTTGTGCACCCATTGTGAGCTAATCTCCTCCATAATCTAACTTATTTTTATGCTTAGATTATTAGTGTACAAGTTGATCATCTTGAAAATCAAGAAAAGATAAGTTAAAAACCCTAAAACACAACATAAGAATAACACTAAATATTGTTTATTTTATGATAATTATATGCTTATATGATTGTTAGATTGTATATTGAAGTTGTTTATGTTGATATTATGATATAAAAGTGAGATGATCTTGTGTGATTTGGTATAAAAATAAGGATTTAAACATGATAAGCTTCAAATCTAAACAAGATCATCACCTACATCATCCATGTCAAATATTACAACTTAAAGATAATTTTTATACATATGAATGATTTCATAAGATGTAAACATATGTATTTAAGTTATAATCACCATATAAATGTGTAGTAATCAAGGGGTTAAGTGCTTGAACTTGTTTAAACAACATGATAAAATATTGTTTTGAAAAGGATAATAAACATTAAAAATCCTCTTGATTTACTAGAATTTTTAAACAACAAAAGTCATGGATGATGATATGTAGATTATGTTAAATAAATTTTTGATGGTTTGTTGATGATGATTATAAGTTTAAACAGGTTTTAAATACGTTTTAAAAACGTGGAAAACGCCATAGTTTAGGGGAACTATGGCAAAATTTTCTAAAAATCTAATCGCGATTAAAGCATGATTAGTGGGGTGATTAGTGGGACTAAACGCAATTAGTAACCTAAATAGTCATTAATTGGACTCTAATGACAAGGGTTATCCCTAAATAACCAAGTGTTTAAACAAAGTTGTAAATATATATTTATGAGTATAAATAAATACTTTTACAAATATATATATTCTTATATGGAAAATAATACAAGTAATTGTATGAATATTTGCTACTAATAAATGGTATGTATACATGTGTGTATTGTATATGTATGTATTAGAAACTTAGGGTATTCACAATAAAATACCCAATATTATACAAAATACAAACACTTAAACAATATACCAAGTATTGGTGACATAATAAATATATTTTCACAATGCGTCGAAACAATAAGTCGGACAATTAAAGCAATGCGAACAATAGGCGGACATTCAAGATTTCACCGTTGCGTCGACGACCAATGGGTGAATCACCGACACGAAAGTCGTTGGACAACGGGCGATCCTCGACGAAAATGAATATATAACGAACGACGCCGACGACAAGTCAAAATATATATTTAGGCATTCAACATATATATATATATGTTATCGAAATGAAAAATCCGGAAAGTTAAGTGTATTAAATGTTAGAAAAATTATAAGAAAACACTTATAATGAAAATGAGCTTACATACATATACATTTGCGCTAGGCCCAAATTGTGAAAATCATATATTAGGCCCAAATTCCATAATAGTTGTGGATGAGGCCCAAAACTAATAAAGGCCTAAAAACAATATAAAAATACATGGGCTAGGTCTAAAGACATAAAATACATGGGCTAGGCCCAATGACATAAAAACATGGGCTAGGCCCAAAGACATAAATTACATGGGCTAGGCCCATAGTGGAATGAAGAAAACATGGGCTAGGCCCAGTGACAAGAAACATGGGCTAGACCCTATGACAAGAAAACATGGGCTAGGCCCAATGGCATAGATGACATGGGCTAGGACCAATGACAAGAAAACATGGGCTAAGCCCAAAGACGTGTGAAGGCCAAGTCATAGTTCACACATTGTTTGAAAACAATAATATGTATATATTATATATATATATATATATATATATATATATATTTTTAAGAAATATATATAACAATATTCATCGAACAAACAAACTACCAACACTATAATAGCATTCTAAGTTGTTCAATCATAACAAAGAAACATGTAACAAGAATTCAAGATGAACAACGTGTACAAGGTCCATTAAGACCTAGGTGTCTAATGAAACCAATACGCATGTTGGTTACATACGTTGCGGACACCGAAAGTTAAACAGTATGACTTAAAAGGAACGCAAAAACTGTTAGTTAATGTCCCTCCTTTCACTTATTTCAAGTTTTGTTTTAAACTATCGAGGGGAAATACATGTCATGTCAAAACAGTATGTTAGCTATGGGTTAGCAGATAACAGATCACTGTGCGTAAGTAGGATGATAACAATAATAACCATTAATCACTTAGTGACCAAGGTGCAAAAGAAGTAGATCTATTGAGTTTGAGACCCGCTCCACTCCTGGTTGGTTTACCCTTCGGAGTGCTTTTGTGATCCTAATGATGTCAAAGTAGTCTCGGTTTGGTTACTTACTTAAGGCACAAGTATGTTAGGGTGCTCGCGACACACTGATAGATCCTTAATTAACTCGTTGATGCTAACATCATACTAGGATTTCAATACAGGTTTTCAAGGATGACATTTTGATACGAAAACATTAAACTACATGAACTCGTCAACTTTATGTTGACTTTTTAAAAATTACTTGTGTTTCAGGACGCAAGACTTGAGCTGGTGATGGGATCCAGGTATGGGATTTTCAAGACAACGATGTATTACTTTTGGAGGGTTTGCCCTTTAAATCCCAACCTCGTTTGGTATATAGAGGTCAAAGCCTCAACATGAAATTGTGATGAAAACACTATCCTATTTTGGAACAATGTCTTTTAAACTATGTTTTTAATGGTAATCTGAAACTGAGAACAATGTGATTTCACCTTTAGATGGTTTTAATATCGGAATGAAACTTATGAATGGCATGCATCGTTGTTAATTTATAATGTTTACTATATTGGATGCAATGGTTACCTAATAGTCACACACTTGCGCTTCTGCTACGACCAGGGTGTGACATGTTGGTATCAGAGCTCCGATTGTAGTGAACCGGGGAAAAACTTTTTACTAGAAGTTTGGTCTACAATCACCAGGGGCTCACACATGAAAACAAAGTTTAAAAAAAACATGATAGAAATGTTTTGGAATTAAAAAAAAATAACAAAAAGGTTTTCATTGTGTCACTATAACACAAGGATCTATCACACGAGCTCAACTAAAAGTAATGAGCAGAGTCAATACATAATTAGTCAATGATGGATAAACACAAAACAGTAAGATTGCATGGAATACAAAAGAGAACAAGCCTTGCATGAGAAATGGTGATTAATTTAAAATATATCATAAATTACTAACATGTATATATATGCATTATACGGATTATTTGCCAGGACTATGTCTTCAGCATCGAGTTATGAGGAAGACCCAGAGGAGTACATATCCGATGATGGGATATGATCCTGCTGCTGAGGCCTAACCTTTGGGGATGGGGCCGAAAACGGAGACGATGGGGACTTTCAACCACTGGCACTAATCGATCCTATGGAGGTAGATGCACCCCCAACAGACGACGTATTGGCCGTCCCTCAGCCCCCTCATGACATCATAGTGTATGGTCACCTAGAGGGTGAACACGCTATTGTACATTTGGCCGTGCCCCTTGCTGTAGTCCATCCCGTGATTGATTTAGACGATGATGACGACGAGATACCAGTGTTCCATGTTGAGCATATGGAGGACGACCTGGGCGATGGTGAAGTCTTTGACAATATCGTATACTCGAGATTCCACCCCCAGATATCCCAGTCGTGGACATCTCGTCATCCACCGATGCTGCTCAGAGTGAGCATGAGGCAGACGATGCTTCATCCGCCGCCCCAGGTCACCCCTGCATCTATGTATTCACCCCTTGCGGCCTCACCGGCTTGCGTCAGTTCGTTCCCTGTCAGAGTCCCGACTCCTGGACCCACTCATTATACAGGACCTACCGTTACTACTCTCTGAGCGGCACTCCACGTACCCCTGAGCATCCACCACCATACTTCTCTGAGAGATCCACGTACCACCCTGTTTTCAACCCATCTGCAGCTGGACCTTCTTATATTCCAGGACCTTCTTTCTTTGATAGAGTAACCCCCATGTATGACCCACATCCCACACTTTACTCCGACAGCTCCACCGGGCATGAGCCCTTCAGACCCTTATCATCCCTCACACTTTCCTTCAATCCCTGTGGAGGAAAGGGTGACTTCTCATGACCTACAGCTCTCTCTGATCTTTCATAGGATTTGGGAGATAGAGTCGCAGCGTACTTCTCACGCCACTACTAGAGTGACACCTCCACCACTGTCATCACCGATACCACCCCCACCATCATACCCACCTCCATCACCACCCCCACTACCCCTGTCACCACCACCGACTCCACCTTTCTACTGCCCATTCCACCACTCGTCATGCCCATCCGAGGCACGAGTGCAAGAGCTAGAGCAGTTTCAGACGGATGCTACTAGGCTCATTTCTAGCCTCGAGGAGGAGATGGCCTACTATCATAGCATGTTCCCACGATCACCATTTCCACCTCCCCCTCCACCCCAGTTGCAGGTTTGTAGATATCTTTTGGGGATCAGCTGTACTTTTGTTGTTTTGCTCATGAAGACCCAGCCTTGAAGATCCCAGCTTTTGGAAGATAACTTATTGACGTGAAGAAGCAATGTAGTAGAAAATGATACTTTTGTAATGTAAAAACTTATATTGACTAGGGTTGTTTACCCCTAAGTCCTTTTTGGCTCTTCGCGAACAAATTGTAACAAGTTGTCATTGTATAAAAGTGTATTTTCTTTATGTTACATTGTATTTCTTATATGTTATGGTTGATTATGTCATGATGTGGTGATTTTATGATTGATGCATTACACCGTGGTGATATTATGATTTATACTTTATGATGTGGCGAGCTATGTGTATGATGACCATGGGTGTGCGTATGGCGTTTGCATATTCATTTATTTATTTATCATGTACCGATGTGCTGTTACATATAAAAAAATAAAAAAATAATAAATAAATATATAATTTTTAAATAAAATAAATAAATAAACTGTAATATTAACATGAAAGTATTATTCGACTAATTGTGAGCGGCATATGTGTTAGAAGACAACGCCGCCCCGCAGAAAAGGTTCAAACAATAACACCCTACCTACCACACAAGAGGAGCTAAATGAACGTATCTCCCAAGCCATTGCACAGTACGAGGCAAACCACTCTGAGCATAGCGGCAGTATAGGAGGTTCAACAGGAGTAAATCCTCCCACTGGTAATACACGGTTTCTCATAAAACCTCGATACACTCTCATCCATATTATTCGTGCTACTTACTCATGCTTAAATGGTGTATCAAATGATTTCAGGTTGCACATATAAGAAGTTTCTTGACTGTAAACCACTGAATTTTGATGGTACCGGAGGCGCTGTAGCCTTTGTACGCTGGACTTAGAAGACAGACCCAGTCATCCGAATGAGTAAGTGCCCGGCTGAATTAAGAGTCACCTATGTTACCAGACTCTTTGTGGTGGAGCTCTATCATGGTGGAACCTTCGGGTCCAAACCAAGGGCGATGATGCTGCATATGCCCTGACCTGGGAGAACTAAAGGAGATGATGAAGAAGAAGTATTGTTCAAGATCAGAAATTCAAAAGTTGGGGACATAATTTTGGAATCTGAAAATGGTCAGTTCAGACATTTCAAGGTATACACAGCGATTCCATGATTTATCCCGAGTAGTGCCATATCTAGTGGAACCAGAATTTAAATGTATTGAGAGGTACATTGGGGACTTGCCCCCGAGATCCTGAGTCTGGTGACCTCTTCAAAACCCACAGAGATTGTTGAAGCTATTGAGCTAGCTGTCAGCCTAACCAAAGAGGTTGTACGTCAGGGAAAGTTTCCTAAGTATGGTGGAAGCAAGAAAGAATCTACTGAGGAGGCCACTGATTCCAACAAATGATAATTTTCTCATTTCAAGAAAGGTTCTCGTGGTAACAACAATAGTAATAAGAAACAAGCCACGAGAGAGGTCAAAGAAGCTAAGGCATATGTTACCACATCCACGAGCACTGCGGTTAAGAAGTCTTACACTGGGAAGCACCAAAATGCCCCAAGTGTCCTTTCCACCATCACGGGGAATGTCGTGGCCCCAAGTGTGGAAAATGTGGCAAATTTGGTCATCCACCGAAGCGTGCGGGGGAACCAATACTGGAGATCAAGGTTGTTTCGGATGCGAGAAAAAGGGCATTTCAAGAAAGATTGCCCTAAAGAAAATCAAGTGCGTGGGAGAGCGTCTATAATTGGAGCTAAGGATACTCGTTATGATCCAAACGTGGTCACCGGTACGTTCCCTTTCAATGATCACTTTGCATCCATTCTTTTTGATACCGGGACAGATTTCATTTTTATTTCTAAAGAGTTTAGGATATACTTGGGGTAAAGTCGAGTAAACTAGATGTTCCCTACTCGATTTGGCTAGCTAACCGAATATTAGAAGAGTCAAAAGAAATAATAAAGAAATGTACGTTAGAGTTGGGTGAATGAAAGTTTGATATAGATCTATTACCAGTTCAACTGGGTAGTTTTGATGTTGTTATCGGGATAGATTGGCTATCCAATAATCGAGCCGAGGTTATATGTCATGAGAAAATCATTCGCATCCCCTTACACGACGGAAAACACTTGATAATTCACGGTGAGAAGCGTGACACGCCTCTACGTATCATAAACTGCATGAAGGCGCATGAATGTTTAAGGAAAGGATGTATCGCTTTTCTTGCCCACGTGGTGGATAAGAAGGCCGATGAGCGCATGATTGAAGACATACCGGTAGTAAGGGAATACTCCAAGGTCTTTCCAGAAGACTTCCCAGGACTACCTCCTCAGAGACAAGTCGATTTTCGTATTAATTTAGTGCCAGGAGCTGCACCTGTGGCAAAAGCTCCATACCGTCTAGCGCCCTTGAAAATGCAAGAAATATCTACGCAGTTGCAAGAGCTGCTCGACAAAGGTTTCATAAGGCCGAGTTTCTCGCCTTGGGGAGCTCCGGTGCTATTAGTGAAGAAAAAGGACGGAACATTTCGCATGTGCATCGATTACAGAGAGTTAAATAAGTTAACTATCAAGAACCGGTACCCATTACCAAGAATCGATGATCTATTCGACCAGTTGCAAGGGTCAATTTTTTACTCGAAGATCGATTTAAGATCCGGTTATCATCAATTGAGAATCCAAGAGGAAAGCATTCCTAAGACAGCGTTTCGAACTCGTTATGGCCATTATGAGTTCCTTGTTATGCCCTTTGCCTAAGGAACGCCTCTGCCATATTCATGGATTTGATGAACCGAGTATGTAAACCATACATTGACAAATTCGTGATCGTATTCATAGATGATATACTGATATACTCACGCACCGAGAAAGAGCACGAACAACACCTGAGAACCATTTGGAATTGATGAAGAAAGAACAGTTATACGCCAAGTTCTCAAAATGCAAATTTTGGATTCGCGAGGTACAATTTCTTGGCCATGTGGTAAACGAGAACGGAATACATGTTGACCCTTCGAAGATCGAGGCAATAAAGAATTGGACCATGCCAAGAACTCCCACAGAAATACGACAATTCCTAGGATTAGTGGGATATTACATGAGATTTATTGAAAACTTCTCCAAGGTTGCACAACTGCTAACCTCGCTAACCCAGAAGGATAGAAAGTTTGATTGGGGAGAGAAGCAGGAATCGGCGTTCCAAGTATTGAAGGAGAAGCTATGCAAAGCACCAATACTATCCCTCCCGGAAGGTACTATTGACTTTTTGGTGTACGTGATGCATCACATCAAGGTTTAGGTTGCGTGTTAATGCAACAACAAAAAGTCATCACGTACGCGTCACGACAGTTGAAGGTTCATGAAAGGAATTATACCACGCATGACCTGGAGCTAGGTGCCGTGGTATTTTCCTTGAAGATCTGGCGTCATTATCTATATGGCACTAAGTGTACCATATTCACAGACCATAAAAGTCTTCAACATATATTCAATCAGAAGAACTGAATATGCGCCAACGACGTTGGGTGGAACTGTTGAATGATTATGACTGTGAGATTAAGTATCACCCAGGCAAAGCAAATGTTCTAGCAGATGCTCTGAGTAGAAAGGAACGAGTCAAAACATTACGGGTGTGAGCTTTGGAGATGACAATCCAGACGAACTTCACAACTCGAGTGCGTGAAGCACAACAAGAAGCATTGAAACCAGAAAACATTCCAGCTGAATCATTAAAGGTGATGGAAAAGCAATTGGAACCAAACAAGGATGGAACCTTATATTTCATGGGAAGGATTTGGATTCCCTATTATGGTGAGTTGTGAGACTTGGTGCTGGATGAAACACACAAGTCCAAGTATTCGATACACCCAAGATCGGACAAAATGTACCAGGATCGGAGAGAATATTACGGGTGGCCTAATCTCAAGGGAGATATTGCGACCTATGTTGGGAAATGCCTAACTTGTGCAAAGGTCAAGGCTGAATACCAGAAGCCATCCGGATTATTACAACAACCGGAGATCCGATTTTGGTAGTGGGAACAGATATCAATGGATTTCATTACAAAGTTACCATGGACCTCTCGACGTCATGACATGATCCGGGTTATCATCGACCGGCTAACGAAATCAGCTCACTTCCTACCCATCCGCGAGAAAGACAGTACGGAGAAACTAGGGAACTGTACCGGAAGGAGATTATGGCACGTCATGGTGTGCCAATCTCGATAATCTCTGACAGAGATGGTCGGTTTGTGTCATGTATCTGGCAATCATTTCAAAATTCATTTGGTTCCCGCTTGGATTTAAGCACAGCCTTTCACCCGCAGACCGATGGTCAGAGCGACCAACTATTCAAACATTAGAAGACATGCTTCGGGCCTGTGTGATGGATTTAGGCGGAAACTGGGATACTCATTTACCGTTGGTAGAGTTTTCCTACAATAACCATTATCACACCAGTATCAAGGCTGCGCCATTCGAAGCACTATATGGACAAAAGTGCCGATCGCCATTATGTTGGGCGGAAGTCGGTGACAAACAACTCATTGGTCCCGAACTCGTACAAGAGACCACAGACAAGATATTCAAGATACGTGAGCGTATTAAAGCAGCCTGAGATAGACAAAAGAGCTACGCGGATCGAAGACGCAAACCATTATCGCTCGAGGTGGGAGACAAAGTATTGTTAAAGGTCTCACCTTGGATAGGCGTAGCTAGATTCGGGAAGCGCGAAAAGCTCAACCCGAGGTATATCGGACCTTTCGAGGCAAAGATTGGTATTGTGGCTTACAAGTTAAAACTGCCAGACGAACTCAATAATGTATGTGTCCAATCTGAAGAAAAGTCCAACAAATGACACCGTTATCATTCCAGCAGATGAAATTCATGTTGATGACAAATTACAATTCACCGAAGAACCAGTTGAAGTCATGGACTGGAAGGTGCAAAAGACAAGAAGAAGCCAAATCAAACTGGCGAAGGTAGGCTGGAACTCGCGTCACGGTCCCGAGCATACGTGGGAGCGTGAAGATCAAATCAAGTCAAAATACCCCCACCTGTTCGAGAAGACTCCTTCAGTGGATGCCTCAAGCTGAATTTCGGGACGAAATTCTTTTTAATAGGGGGAGTATGTGACAACTAGAAAATAACTGTTAATTCCGTACAATGTAATCACTAATTTCATATTATAATCTCATGCATGATTATCGTAATTTAAATTCAAAACTGAGTCGTACGTTATTAGGGCAAGTAAATCTGATAATAACATATACTAGTTTCTGTTACGATGAGAAACGGACCAAAACAATGCCCTAGTGAAAAGTGTTGGACGCACTAATTGCGGTGACACTAACTGTGTCGGAAAAATTGCTGAAACGAATCAAGACACGAAATAACGGCATGATAATGCCATACATGAGTCCATATACAAATGAAAACGCATATTTGAGAACAACCATTTCAAAAAATATAACTTTCCGTATAACGCCTAAATTGCAAAACTGTCCGTTTCGACCAAAAAGCGACAAATGGCGATTTATCCGCAAGACTAATTCGGGGGATTCCGGATGTCAAGATAAGAATAAAACAGTGCTAAACATCCTAAAATAACGTGAGAATAGCAAAAATTCACAAAAGGTATCCTTTCCGGATTCGTCAAACACTGCACAATTCGATCGGAAAGCGGCCGATCGTCGAAACACGAATATTTTAGTGGCCGATAGCCTCATCCGGGCGTCTAGTGAACTAGTTAAGCGTTATTGGAACTCGGAATCCATTCAACTAACATGAGGTCACGGAATCACAATTTTCGAAAAAAGTTCGACGGCGGATCATAAAAGTAACGATATCGATCGAACGGTCGAACGGAAGACATATCAGCAACCCTAATTCATCGTGTATTCGTCTAGCGAACGAGTCATGAATATTTTTGGATCGGAAATGCACTATTTTTACACCATATTAGTTGCAGTAATGGAAAACAAACGCTTCCGGTAATAAATATATAGTTCCGTTTATTAGCGAATACTTCGACGATGAGCGATCTAGCGATATATCCGTCACCGAAACTTATTTTTGGAAGATCATATAGATTAAATGCCATGTAATTATACCCTAAACACAAATCTTATGCTTAAGATGCTAGATCATTAACCCTAATCACTATATTTAACATAATTACCTAAATATCTTTATTTATAACATGTGGTAAAATAAAACTTAAACTTCACCCCCTCCATTGACGGTCACAAGGTGGGTCCCACCCCCTTGATTTTTGTTGAAAAATTGAAGATCTTAGGCATGGACTTGATAAGTGTTGATGTTTATTGAAAGGTTAGATAAATATCATCATTTGCAACAAGTATTCATCATTTTCCACCTTCACAAAAGCTACAACATTTTCCTTTCTTTCTTCCCCTATACTCACGGCAACAACACCACCACCTTAAGCCACCATTGTGCCACCCAAGAACACCACATTCCATACACTTCGAAGCTTAATCAAGTCTATGAAAGAAGCATTCAAGGATGGAGATCATTAGGGGTTCTTAAGGAGCTTATTTTCTTCTAAATCTTCAAGGAACTTGTGCACCCATTGTGAGCTAATCCCTCCATAATCTAACTTACATTTATGCTTAGATTATAGTGTACAAGTTGATCATCTTGAAAATCAAGAAAAGATAAGTTAAAAACCCTAAAACACAACATAAGAATAACACTAAATATTGTTTATTTTGTGATGATTATATGATTGTTAGATTGTATATTGAAGTTGTTTATGTTGATATTATGATATAAAAGTGAGATGATCTTGTGTGATTAGTATAAAAATAAGTATTTAAACATGATAAGGTTCAAATCTAAACAAGATCAGCACCTACATCATCCATGTCAAATATTACAACTTAAAGATAATTTTTATACCTATGAATGATTTCATAAGATGTAAACATATGTATTTAAGTTATAATCACCATATAAATGTGTAGTAATCAAGGGGTTAAGTGCTTGAACTTGTTTAAACAACATGATAAAATATTGTTTTGAAAAGGATAATAAACATTAAAAATCCTCTTGATTTACTAGAATTTTTAAACAACAAAAGTCATGGATGATGATATGTAGATTATGTTAAATAAATATTTGATGGTTTGTTGATGATGATTATAAGTTTAAACAGGTTTTAAAATATATTTTTAAAACGTGGAAAACGCCATAGTTTAGGGGAACTATGGGAAAGTTTTCTAAAAATCTAATCGCGATTAAAGCATGATTAGTGGGGTGATTAGTGGGACTAAACGCAATTAGTAACCTAAATAGTCATTAAATGGACTCTAATGACAAGGATTATCCCTAAATAACCAAGTGTTTAAACAAAGTTGTAAATATATATTTATGAGTATAAATAAATACTTTTACAAATATATATATTCTTATATGGAAAATAATACAAGTAATTGTATGAATATTTGCTACTAATAAATGGTATGTATACATGTGTGTATTGTATATGTATGTATTAGAAACTTCGGGTATTCACAATAAAATACCCAATCTTATACAAAATACAAACACTTAAACAATATACCAAGTATTGGTGACATAATAAATATATTTTCACAATGCGTCGAAACAATAAGTCAGACAATTAAAGAATGCGAACAATAGACGGACATTCAAGATTTCACCGTCGCGTCGACGACCAACATGTGAATCACCGACACGAAAGGTCGTTGCGACAACGGGCGATCCTCGACGAAAATGAGTATATAACGAACGACGCCGACGACAAGTCTAAATATATATTTAGACATTCAACATATATATATATGTTATCGAAATGAAAAATCCGGAAAGTTAAGTGTATTAAAAGTAAGAAAAAATATAAGTAAACACTTATAAGGAAAATGAGCTTACATACATATACATTTGCGCTAGGCCCAAATTGTGAAAATCATATATTAGGCCCAAATTCCATAATAGTTGTGGATGAGGCCCAAAACTAATAAAGGCCCAAAAACATATAAAAATACATGGGCTAGGCCAAAAGACATAAATACATGGGCCAGGCCCAATGACACAAAAACATGGGCTAGGCCCAAAGACATAAAATACATGGGCTAGGCCCAATGACAAGAAAACATGGGCTAGGCCCAATGACAAGAAAACATAGGCTAGGCCCAAAGGCATAGATGACATGGGCTAGGCCTGATGACAAGAAAACATGGGCTAGACCCAATGACATGTGAAGGGCAAGGCCCAGTTCACACATTGTTTGAAAATAATAATATATATATATATATATATATTATATATATATATAGATAGATAGATATATATATATATATATTAAGAAATATATATAACAATATTCATGGAACAAACAAACCACCAACACTATAATAACATTCTAAGTTGTGCAATCATAACAAAGAAACATAAAAAAAGAATTCAAGATGAACAACGTGTACAAGGTCCATTAAGACCTAGGTGTCTAATGAAACCAATACGCATGTAGGTTACATACGTTGCGGACACCGAAAGTTAAACATTACGACTTAAAAGCAACGCAAAAATTGTGAGTTCATGTCCCTCCTTTAACTTATTTCAAGTTTTGTTTTAAACTATCAAGGGGAAATACATGTCAGGTCAAAACAGTATGTTAGCTATGGGTTAGCAGATAACAGATCATTGTGCGTAAGTAGGATGATAACAATAGTAACCATTAATCACTTAGTGACCAAGGTGCAAAAGAAGTAGATCTATTGAGTTTGAGACCCGCTCCACTCCTAGGTTGGTATACCCTTCGGAGTGCTTTTGTGAACCCAATGATGTCAAAGTAGTCTCGGTTTGGTTACTTACTTATGGCACAAGTATGTAAGGGTGCTCGCAACACACTGCTAGATCCTTAATTAACTCATTGATGCTAATATCATACTTGGATTTCAATACAGGTTTTCAAGGATGACATTTTGATACGAAAACATTAAACTACATGAACTCGCCAAATTTATGTTGACTTTTTAAAATTACATGTGTTTCAGGACGCAGGACTTGAGCTGGTGATGGGATCCGGGTATGGGATTTTCAAGACAACGATGTATTACTTTTGGAGGGTTTGCCCTTTATATCCCAACCTTGTTTGGTTATATAGAGGTCAAAGCCTCAACTTGAAATTGTGATGAAAACACTATCCTATTTTGGAACAATATCTTTTAAACTATGTTTGTAATGGTAATCTGAAACAGATAACAATGTGATTTCACCTTTTGATGGTTGTAATATCGGAACGAAACTTATGAATGGCATGCGTCGTTGTTAATTTATAATGTTTACTATATTAGATGCAATGATTACCTAATAGTCACACACTTGCGCTTCCGCTACGACCAAGGTGTGACAGAAAGGAGGTTCTACCAAGCATCAAAGCAAACTCCTCTTCACTAAACTTCTTAGCAACACACTGCTACAATCTGTACACTATAAAACAAACATCTCGAGAAACCATAAGAACTTATCAACACTAGTTAACAAATTTGTATTATTCAAGAGATGGTAAAACTGTATCACAGATTAAGCAATGTCCAACTCAAACTACACACTCAAAATTTTAAGCACACTGAACCTGCAAGATTTTAAAATTTTGAACTCATCTACTTACACTGTCTCCCCCTATCGGTAACAACTCCTCCAAGAACAACCATTTTCCGTACATTAAGAATTTTCAAGAAAAAGAAAATCTTTTTGGATTTTTATATTTTCCGAAAGCAAATAAATAACAAAATAATAAACACTCTGTTTTTGTGAGAATCACTAGGAAGAAGATCATATCAGCAATATTAACTGTTATCACACTATTAGATAATTCTATATGTAATTTTCATGAAAAACAGTACAAGTTGGTTGTCAGTATTGTTTATCCATTTAAACAAAAAGACATGAACATCTCAGGTACCATTACCTAGTGATATGTTAAGGTAATTTTATACTGACATACTGGTGTGTCCCACTCCAAGGCATACCCTCACGATCAAGGTATGCACAAAGATTCCTTGTAATAGGTGAGTATACCGAAATTCATCCTTTTTGATTTACAACATTAGATAATTGGTGAACAGGTTAGTACTTCCGTACAGCAAAGAGACCAATATCCAACAAGGGTCAGGGCAAATACCAAATTTTGGAACGATTTATGCATTTTACACATTTGAATGTCTCTATAGGAGAGCTTCTTCAATTTCTGGGATTTGACATTTTAGCTTATTTAAGATATCCTGGTTGTGCCTAGGTCGGGATGTATCTAGATACAGCAGAAGGATAACCCTGCTAACCCGAAAGAAATAATGATATAAAGACCTAAAACCTCAGATTTTGGAAATCTATAACGTAATATTTAAGGTTATAAAACCATACGCCACTGATATGTTACCCACTCATACACAATTCGTTATGTTTACATCACCAAGGTAAGTTGATTATTTCATGCTTTTTGTCTGCTTGTACATCATATGATGAAGCTGCTATCACACTTAAGCAATTTAATTTTACTTTCAGTGTGAGAATCTAACTTGCTGATGTAGTGTCATTTCTTCTTTTCCACACAGTGAAAACTCACTTTTGATTTTATATTTTTTTTATGTTTTGCATTTTTGAAAAACAGTAAATTATTTACAAAATTCTTATGGAAAACTGGTTATTTAGGATTCCTCATCCCGTTGAGTTCAACAAAAAGTTCAAAACGAGCCCTGTCAAATGCTTTTGTGTAAAGATCTGCTAGGTTATCTAGTGTGTCGACTCTATGCAGTTAAATCAATTTCTTTTCAGCACAATCCCGTATAAAATGATGATGAATGTCAATATGTTATGTGCGACTGTGTTTTACGAGATTGTTTGTGATTGAAATAGTGGCATTATTGTCTATCATAATAGTAGTACGAGTGAAATTCAAACCGTAATCGCGCATCTGGTGTTGTATCCAGAGAACCTGAGAGCAACAGCTACCCACAACAATATATTCAGCTTCACACGTAGAGGTAGACATGCAAAACTGCTTCTTGCATTGCCATGTCACGATCCTCCCTCCTAAGAACTGACAACCACCTGTGGTATACTTTCTGGTTGATTTGCATCCTCCAAAGTCCGAATCTGTGAAAGCAACAAACTTCAAATCACTAGCAGCCGAATACCATAACCCAAGTTTAGGTTTCCCCTTCAAGTAATGAAGAATCCGCTTCACGACTTTTATATGTGACTCTTTTGGATTCGCTTGATATCTGGCACAAAGACACACTGCGAACATAATGTTTGGTCTTGAAGAAGTCAAGTACACTAGAGAACCAATCATTGCCCTGTATTGAGTTGGATCAACATCCTCAACACTCTCATGATCTGGACGAAGATTGTGATTCTCGCAAATAGGTGTGTTGAAAGTAGCTCAATCCTCCATTTTGAAACGAGAGAAAATGTCATACATATATTTCGTCTGATGTATAAACATCCCATCCTTCTTCTGTTCAACTTGCAAACCCAGAAAGTAAGACAGTTCACCCATTGCAGTCATTTCGAACTTGCTCTTCATTACATCCTCGAATTCATGACACATGTTCTCATCAGATGACCCAAAAATAATATTATATATGTATACTTGTACCAGTAGAAAGTCTTCCTTCTTTCTTTTAATGAAAAGTGTACTGTCAATCTGACCTCTTTCAAAAACATTTTGTAACAAATATGCTGACAGTGTCTCATACCACACCCTAGGTGCCTGATGCAATCCATACAATGCCTTATCAAGTCGATAGACTCGATCTGGATAATCTGGATCAGTAAACCCATCTGGTTGTGATACATACACCACTTCTTGGACTTTCCCATAAAGAAACGCACTCTTCACGTGAGTTGGCAAACTTTGAAGCCCTTGAATGAAGCAAAAGCTTCAACTTCTCTCCTTCAGGTAAGTTAACTTGCTCCCAAACCTTCAACTTCTTAAACTGAGCTAGTTCCTATTGCATAGCTTCAACCCATGAGTTATCTTTTAGAGCCATGTGAACATTCTTCGGCTCCTCTTGGACAATAAAGCAGCTATACAAACACTCATTTATCATCCCAGTCTTCTGAATCGAAGTAAATAAACAAAAACCTTCGATCACACCTCTTCTTGTCTGAACACCTGCAGCAACATCACCTATGATGTTCTCAACTGGATGATCTTTGTTTGCGCGTGTAGTAGCAATTGTGTCAACAACTAAATTATCTCCCAGATTAGATCTAATCTCCTTTGAATGTTCTTATTAGCAAACGGATTAGTAAAATCCTCCCACTAAATAGGTTCAGACTCACTATTACTTAAATCCTGTTGAACTACACGGTGGAATTTTCTGGAGCATCTTCTCAACTGGAGGAAGTTTCGGTGTTCCAGGCATATAACCTAAAAAGTATCCCTCATCAGCTACGTCACCCAATTTTTGCTTATCTTTATTTCGCACAATGGTGTAGGGTAATCCAAATGGTTCAAAGCCTTTCAAGTTTGGTTTCCGGATAAACAATAGTTCGTGACATGTTTTGTTAAACCGTTTAACCGTCAAAACTTTGTTTAGGACATAACAAGTTGTGTTCACAGCTTCTCCCCAGAAAAGAACTAGAAGCTTTGAATCAGAAAGCATAGTCCCAGCGGCTTCAATCAATGTCCTGTTTTCCTCTCAGCGACTCCATTCTGTTGAGGTGTATAAGGAGCAGAATATTGATGTTCAATTCCCCTGCGAAGACAATAGAGATCCAGAATCTGATTCGTGCCATTATCACTCCTTATCCTCTTGATCCGTGCAGCATGGACATTTTCCAATTTTGTAAAAAGATCTATCAGCATCTCTGTTGTCTCATCTTTTGTACCTAAAAGAAAACCCATGAATACCATGAGTAATCATCTGTGACCACTAAACAATAGTACTTTCCACCTATGCTCTTTAAGTTCACTAGACCGAATAGATCCATATGAAGTAATTCATAAAGGGCATCTATGGAATTTACTGTTTTGGACTTGTGAGGTTTCTTATGTTGTTTTCCCTTTTGACATGGAAGACTTTTATCTTCCACATGAAACCTTCTACTCACCATCACCAATTTTTCTAGTGATTTTTCTCTCTTTCTCTCAGTCACTTGGGCTTCATTCTTTTTGTTTGGACAACAGCTAGCTACATTGTTGGTGCATAATGTCTATTGCCTACGTCTAGGATATGTTGTCTATGTATATAGGGCTTAGAAACTCAGATTTTGTATGTTAATATAAGTTTTATTGTTGTTGACTCGTACGAGTGACACTCTGTCACTCGTACGAGTCACACTAAGACACACACTCACCCGTGCGAGTCATGTTAACCTATAAATAGAGGAGCCTAAGTGTTGTGTTAGTAGATCTGTTGGTTGATGTACGGTGAATCCCTGTCAAACTGTTTACTTGCTGTGTACTTGTTCACGTCTATCAATACAATTCAAGGCGTTTAAGCAGTATATCTTACTTGTTTGTTTGTCAAACTCACTAACAATGAATTTTGTCTCTGTTAGCTGAGTCTGATCGGTCCGATGCTCATTGGAGGAGAGACGAACCCCTCTTACAAGTGGTATCAGAGCCTTGAGGCATGATCTAAGGACAAACATCAAGTTTCTGCATACTAGCAACAGTTTCAGATTCAGATTCAACCTACTTCTACACTTTCTCACACAGAACTCGGAATTGGACGAATTCATGGACAAATTGGACTAGGATTTTAGTATATCACGTTAAAATCAATTCTAATCAATCCTTAACAGTTTCAGATCTAAAATCGAACTTAATCATGTCAAAATTGGTAAAATTCATCCGTTTGGTGACCTGAGTTGTTTCGTATGAGTATAGAGAAAACTCATACGAACGGCTATTCGTATGAACGAACAAACAAGTTTTCCTAAAAAATTACAAGTTTAAAAATTATCGTTCGCACGAATAAGTCATTCGCACGAGTAACCTTTCACTCGCATGAACATCTCATTCATACAAATCTCTGAATCGCACAAGTAAATCACTCGCACGACTATCTCAGTCACATGAGCAGTTCATCTGCACGGAGAACATTTTGTCATATTTTTGTCATTCTAATCAGTTTTTCGAAAGTGTGTTTCTAAAAATTTTGTAGAAAAATGGAAGAAGAGTTTTATAATGCATTTGCTGCCTCAGCGGTCACAACTACTGCAACTCAAAATATGAACCTCGAGAATGAGATGGGTACGATGACAAAGCCACCAAAGTTGATGAACCTTGAAGACTTTGACAGTTGGAGTGAAAGTTTTATGAATTGGGTTCAAGCAAATCATTTTACCTGCTGGTTTGCCATAGAAGAAAAATATCAAGCTCCGATTGGAGAAAACGGTCTGGAAAAAACGTTAGCTCACCTTTCGGATTTTGAAAGAGAGAAGTTCATAAACGAGAAAAAGATGATGAACATCTTACAACAAGCTATCAAGGAAGACATATTGGCGCTGTTACAAAATGATGATGACGCACAATCGTTATGGAATGCTCCTCGATTGAAATTCCAAGGAAGCGCATAGTTGCGAAAAGGGAAGCGAGCATTGTTAAGTAAAGAATTTGATATCTTTACTTTAGTCAAGGGACAGACTATGAAACAACTGATTAAAAGATACTGTCACTTGGTTGTGCAAATGAAGCGTATGGGAATCGTAAAGACGAATTAAGAATTAGTCGATAAACTGGTGGATCCTTACCACAAGGAGAATGGTCTACCTACTTGACTATTCTGAAGAATGGCACTGAATAGGTAATTTCTCATTATCAAGATTCATTGAGAGATTGGAGGGACACGAACTCGAAAATGCAGAAAAAGGCGAAAAACAAAGGCGCCCAAATGCAACAAGACGTAAACTTGTATTACAAGGGTAGTTCTGCCGCTCAGATATCGTCTCCAAAAATCTAAACTGCCTTCAGTGCTTACAACACACCGAGCCACCGTCAAATCAACACAGTGGTTTTCAATCCTTTGCTTCGGTCAACCCAAACACGTCTCCAAGCCCACATTCATCACATGGTTCGAGCAATCCCCAGATCAACCAGAACAATCAGTCTCATCCTAATCAAAGGGTTTTAAAGTGTAATATCGCTATTGATTTCCAAAATGCTCAAAACTTTGATGAGAAGACTGTAAAGCAACATATGTCATTATTAGCTTCGATACTCGAATCATATGACAGTTTGGTAGCAGGGAAGATTGGGAATTCAGAGATGACTATCGAGGATTATGATCAGATTGATCCGGTCGAGATGGAGTTGATCGACATCAAATGGTTTATGGCGTCTATCGTCAGACGAGCGCAACGCTTCATGGAAATCACCGGGAAAGAGAATTTGGGAGGATTAGATGGAAAACTTGGCTTCAACAAGTCAAAAGTCACATGTTTCATGTGTCAGGAAGAGGGACATTTTAAACAAGAATGTCCGAATAGAGAAGTTCAGGGCAATCAGAACCCGTTTGCTGACGACTACTACAAGAAAGCCATGTATCATCATCCTCAACCAAAAACAAGAATGGTGCAAACCAAAGATAGACAGTCAGATACCAAAGACAAAGCTCTTGTTGTGACCCAGGAAGACGAAGGCTTCAACTGGAACAAGTACATCTCCAAGAATGAGAGTTTGGCTCTAGTCGCAGAAATCATTGAAGAACCTGAAGAATATGCAGAGGCATCTTTTGACGAATCTCCCGAAGTTATTATCACACATCGTCAGAAGAAGAGGATTAGTTAAACAATGCTTTTAAACATCTATTGCCTAATGATATTCTTAAAACTTTTGCAGGTATTTTTGAGCCAAGCCATCGATCGTCCTGTGAAAAAAAGAAGAAGCCGGAAGTTGAAGAAAAGAGATTTGGTGAGGTGTTGGAAAAACAGACTGACAAGACCAACAAAGCTTGTATGGCAAATGTGAACGAGGTAAACGTGTCGGAAAGTGAGTCTGTGATAGAAAAACCGTGTTAAAAATGCAAGGAGCCATATATTGAATGTGCTGCAAAAGAAACATGATACAATTAGCTCAAATGTCTAACAGATAATTTGTCAAGTGACTATAAATCAACAAAAGAAGCTTACAAAAAATTAAGCAAATCTGTTAAACAATATGAAAAAGTGCTCAGAGAAAATGACTGAACACTTTCAATGCTTAAAGCGACTATCATGGACAAACAAATGGCCATTAATATTCATTTAAACACAATCGTTGAGCTAAAAAGTGAAATTGAGAAAATGAAAACAGAAACAGAACGGGTTAACAAATTGTTAATTAGTTATTCTACAAGTTCATACGTCATTGATCACATTCTTCCAAAGATCGAAAGCAAAGAAGAAGCTAAAAATGATGAAAACAAAGGTGCAAGTTATGATCGTGTTCCACCACCATGTGGAATGGTTATGCTAAAAAACCAACGGGGGTAGAAAAGGCGCTCAATTTAAAATTGAAAACTGAAAAGTTAAACGAGCTGCCTACGAACATTGATGTAACTTACACAAAATCTAAAAATGAATGTGATTCTCATGTGGTTAAAACCATGGTTGAAAGTGTTTTGAAATGTGAGTCTGAGAAATCTGTATCTGATATTGAAACATCAGAAAATAGTTTAACCACTGATCCAAATGTCATCATCTACAAAAGGCATGGATCTGATAAACTATATTATGATAAAGATTTCCCAATCAAGAATGTCAATCTGGATCGTGTTGAAAAGTTGTTTAAGCTTGTTGAGGTGCGCCATTCTGATTTAGAAAAACACGATGCATCATTTTACTCTAGATCAAAATGTGTTAACAAACCCTACCACCAAAGGAACAGAGACTATCCTGAAAACAGGAGGGCTGGTTGGGTTTTCAAAAGCAAAGAACGAACAACAAGTCCCAAAAACGAAACTTTACAAAGAAAATCAATTTTATTTTTGGAACAACTACCGAACGGGAAAAAGAGATCATTGGTACACAATCCAATGATGAGTTCAAAAAAGAAAAAGAGAGTAAAAAAACAATTTTTGGATTCTGCTGTCCAAAAAGACACAGAACATGCTACAAGTGTAAAAATGTTGGACATATTGCACGTCCTTATTCACAAAAATATCCAAAACCTGATTCTAACTCCAACAGATCTACCAAAGATGTGAAACAGAAGGCACCCATGGTTGTACCAAAATTTTTTTTTAAAAGAAACAATGAATCCAACAAAAATGTTAAATCAATGATTCATCTAAATTCTTAATTTGAAATTGGTGAAACTTCCACCAAAAATCATCAAAGTCAAAGGGATTCAAAGTTTTATTTAAAAAGGGCCAGTTCAAAAACACAAACTTGGGTTGCAAAAGTCAAACCATCTAAAATACATCTGAAACTACCTGTTCCAACCAAAATAGAGCCTAAACAGAATGTCAAAAACAAAGTTGGTCCGAAATTTGATATTCTGAACCCACCCAAGACCAAACAGGCTTGGGTTTCTTTGTTTAAATAGTTTCTTCCTCATGTGTGCATGGACTCCCCAGATCGATCATGTCAAAATAGATTATGGATAGTGGAGCTTCCCAACACATGACTAGGATACTTGCGTTGTTGCATGACATCAAAGCTATCCAAGGAGGTTACGTAGGTCTTGATGGAACTCAAGGTGGAAGAATCGTCAGAGAGGTATTCTTATGAATGGAGTGGTTTTGTTTGACAAAGTTAACTACATTGCAGAGCTATAGAACAATCCTTTGAGTATCTTGCAAATTTGTGACAAAAAGTTTACAATACACTTCAACGACTCAGAATGCTTGATTTTAAAGCCGGGATTTAAGATTCCTGAGAAATGGATTCTTATGCGTGCTCCAAGAGAGAACTGAGAAGGAGTCTATCTTATGGAATAGGAAGATGGGGCACATTCACTTGAGAAAGATGAATTATTTGTTGCACAACGACCTAGTGGAGGGTGTTAATCTGAAGAATTTTCATTTATCTGATGATTGTCTGAGCTGTAAGAAGGGGAAACAGCATAATAAATCACACCCAAGAAAGCTTCTGAATTCTATCAAGCTACCACTAGAGAGGCTTCATATGGATCTTTTCGGGCCAGTAAACCTCAAAAGCATTTCTGGAGATCTATATTGCCTGGTCGTTACAGATGATTTCTCAAGATTCTCATGGGTTTTCTTTCTAGAGAGCAAAGATGAACTGTTTGAAAGTCTAATGATTCTCTTCAGGAAGCTTGAAAACTTGTATCACTTGCCAATCAAGAGAATGCGCTGTGACAATGGTACCAAGTTCAAGAACAAAAGGATGCTTGAATTCTGCAACGAAAAATGGATTCTTCACGAATTCAACGCCCCCTATACTCCTCAACAAAATGGAGTTGCTGAATGTAAGAATCGCACACTGATCGAGACTGCCAGAACCATGCTCGCTGATTCAAAACTTCCAATTAGTTTCTAGAGCGAAGCAATCGCATCGGCGTGTTACACCCTCAATCGTGTGTTAACAGTCAAGCCTCACAACAAGACTTGTTTTGAAATGCTAAACCATCGGAAGCCTAACCTTGCGTTTCTGGAGCCTTTTGGATCGCCGTGTATAGTATTGGACCCCCAGATGGTAAATTTGGAGCCAAATCCTTGGAAGGATTTTTCGTCGGTTACGCTAGTCCACAAAAGCGTGTCTTCTTGCCAGTCTGAACCAGGTTATTCTTGCATAGCACGTTGATTGTCAACGGTATACTACGCCAACACAGAAACCTGGGGATCCATGGTTGTTTAATTACGAAGGTTTGTGGAATTCATTTGACCACCAAACGTGCCATCTGAAGAAGAACTTGTTATGCTCTTTCTACAACATCAAATTTCTAATCAAGAGCAAGTTTCTAGACCATTGGTGATTTCCCTGTCACTTCCTGTCAACACTTCTGATGTAGGTCCGAGAAGTACTCGTCAAGAATCTGTAAATGTACCTATCTTGAACACCACTGAATCATCTGCCCAACAACTTCCTAATGCCGACTCTGATCGTGAACCGACTTTAGATGCTGGGGGATCTAGTTCCAATGAAGGATATGAACATATTGAAAGCTTCTTGAATGCTCAAGCTGATCAATTAAATGTCAGAAATGAAGCTACATCTTCTGCACCGGTTTTTGATGAAGTGCTCATGAATTTGCAAACTCAAGTGGATGTTCGGAGTGAAATGCCAAGGACATTATCTTACCATCCATCGGAGAATATCATCAGCAGCTTACAAACTGGAGTGCAAACTCGCAATTAGATCAACAAGGATCTAAGCTGTTTTCATACAAGTATTTCTCCATTACAAACCAGACTTTCTTATAGTTGTTTTGTTTTGAAGACAGAACCCGGAAACTAGAGAGACGCGTTAAAAGAAGAAAGCCGGGTGGAGGCAATGCAGGAAGAATTGCTTCAGTTCTAGAAACTCGGAGTATGGAAGCTTGTTGACCTACCAGATCATCATAAAAAGATCAATACACGTTGGGTCTTCAAGTGCAAACGAGATGACAGAGGTATAGTGGTCAGAAACAAAGCTTGGCTCGTGGTCCAGGGCTTTCACTTGCAAGAAAGATAGACTACACTAAAGTCTACGCCCCAGTCGCTTGTCTCGAAGCTATTCGCATATGTTGGCCTTTGCCTCTTGGAAAGGGTTCAAGGTGTACCAGTTGGATGTCAAATCTGCTTTCCTTTACGGTAAAGTCAAAGAGGAGGTGTATATCGGCCAACCACCAGGGTTTGTCGATCCTATACACAAGGATAAAGTCTACCTTCTAAACAAAGCTTTATATGGTCTTCACCAAGCCCCGAGATCTTGGTATGAAACGCTTTCAAGACATCTTCTTGACAACGGCTTTCTCAGATGAACTGTAGATTCTACCCTCTTCATAAAGGAAGTAGATGGTCATCTGATTTTAGTGCAAATACATGTGGATGATATCATCTTTGGATCGACAAATGATAAGCTGTGCAAAGACTTCGAAGAAGTTATGAAGAAGAAATTCAAAATGAGTGCTATGGGGGAGATGAAGTTTTTTACGGACTTCAGGTTGAACAATTGCCTGATGGTATCTTCATCCATCAGACGAAGTATGTTCATGACGTATTAGAGAAATTTGATATGTCAGGAACTAAAACAGCATCAACTCCATTAGTTCCAAATCACGACATTTGTCCAGATGCTCATGGTGTAAAAGTCGATGAAACATTATATCACTCATTGATAAGATCCTTGATGTATCTTACAGCATCGCGACCAGATATCATGTACTCTACATGCCTATGCGCCCGTTTTCAGTCCAATCCAAGAGATTCGCACATGTTAGCCGTCAAACGTATCATGCGATATTTAAAACGATGTCCAAGCACCGGCTTGTGGTGTCCTCGTCACGACGACTTCAATCTTGCAAGTTACTCGGATTCTAATTTCGGCTGCTGCAAGCTTAATGCCATATCTACTACGGCTGGTTACCAGTTCTTCGGAACTCGTATGGTAATGTGGCAATGCAAGAAACAAACCGCGGTCACTCTCTCTACATGTAAAGCTGATAGACGTGAACTAGTACAGAGCAAGTAAACAGTTTGACAGCGCTTCGCCGTACATCAACCAACAGATCTACTAACACAACACTTAGGCTCCTCTATTTATAGGACGACATGACTCACACATGAGAGTGTGTGTCTGAGTGCGACTCGTGCGAGTGGTGCCTCGTACGAGTGACAAAGTGTCACTCGTACGAGTCACAAGACTCACTCATACGAGTCAACAACAAAACAAATAAAACTTATATTAACATAAAAAATCTTACGTTCTAAGCCCTATATACATAGACAACATATCCTAGACGTAGGCAATAGACATTATGCACCAACAAAAATATGTTTTTGATTTTAGGGGGAGAAAGTTTGGGAAAATACAAAAACATTATAAAAGTAAAAAAGAGTTTTTGTGAAAAGGAAGATCATATTACATCAATATGACTATCACAGTATGCTAAAGATATGGAATGTTTATACAAGTAATTAAACAGGTCTTACTAAGGATGTATCAATAGACTTCACTCGTTCAGTAAATTGTTTTTCAAGATATAAACTTAAAAGAAAAACTGAGTAACTTATGGGTCAACATCTCTCGGATATATGGACTTAGTACTCTGAAATTTCGTTTGAGCGAATGCCAGGTTTTCCGATACTAGGTCTTTATATTTAAACGATATCTGGGGTATTCTACGAGTTCTTCTGATTTTGCTTCAGTAATGGCCTAGAACTTGTATAATACTTTATGCATTATTCGCCTATAAAAGCTGCAAAAAAAATGAGTATGTCATAAACATTTGTGACATCTGCAGTTCAGAAGATTCCTTTATGGAACATCACCTTAAAGACGAGCCTTCATCTCTTTGTCTGCATGGAAATACTAACCTTAGCTCTCAAGGTCTCGCATTTCACCCAATTTACAGATATCAGTTAGATATATTGACCTGTGAAATGATATATTGGGAATCTCGATACAGGAGTATATTCTGAGATGGGAAACACAGTTACTTCATGTTCCTTAATATTACCTAATATATCTTGAGATAATTGAGAAATGAATAGAGGTTTAAGTGGATAAGTACTGGTGATTTGTTTAAATACTTGATATGATCCTTCTAACACAAAACTCACAAAAATATGTATGTAAATACATCTTTACTTGTTATTTCTTTTCAAAAATCCCAAAATGATTTTCAGCTTTAGCAATTTATCCTAGGTTTTAGTTTAACGATGATGAAAATACCGATAGTCCAAATCAAAGCGACGCTTGCTGGGGGAAAGCTGAAGTTCATGGGTTAATCATGAAAAGAAGAAAATATTTCCTGAACGTCAATAGTTCATTAATTTGAAAATTTACATTTTAAAATAAATCTGTTTTGGTTAAAATGGTCAACCAAGGTCCTTAACTTGGACTTGGTAGGCAAATCGGATAACAGGGTCATTAACTTGGACTTGGTTGACTGAGTGATTATAAAACAGATAAATTCATAAAAATCAATCAAAAGTTTAACAAAGTGTGAGAACTAACTCGTACGAGTGACACTGACTCGTACGAGTGACAAAAGTCTTCATTCGCATGAGCCATCGCTCGTAAGTGAATACTAAATGAGTATAAAAGGATGACTCATTCGCACGAGTCAGACTATTGACTCTGTGTGGTTGAGAGCAAACTTTGTGCGAACTAGTTCTTTTCACTTCATTTTCTTGATCTATTGCTTGTATCTAGACTTCGGGGAGGTTGATTCGCACACCTCTTTCGATGGGAAATGTACTAATGCTCGTTTTAAGCCGTTATAATGCCAAAATTGGACCAGAAGGACATAAAACATAGATTTAGGGAAATTGGACCGGTATAAAATTGAACTTATAAAAGTTAAAATCGGCTGTAATAGCCTATAAAACAACATTCAATTTGTTATAATCTACACGTTTAAGTCCGGTTTGACTAGTTGTTATTTGGTACGATTTACAACTCGTATGAATCTTCACTCGTACGAGCAAGTTTTTCAAATGTCAGTGTATCATATTCACTCGTACGGAGGGTGTTCGTACGAGTAGCTTCCTTAAATTTTTAAATCTTGATGACTCGTACGAGGCATCATTCGTACGAGGAAGTTCTGTTCAAAACCTTGAAAATTTGTTAAGTATATTGTTCATTCGTACGAAGTAGTGGCTCGTACGAGTGACGTTTTGACTCAGACTTAGTTTTTGTCATAATCTTGCCTCGTACGAATGGTTAGTTCGTACGAGTGACTAAAAAGTTGAAATTTCTTGAAAGATTTTCTAAGTATTTGAAATGTCTATGCTTGCAGGTCAAGAAATCTTTGTTTTCGCTGTTTCCTAATATTTGCTATCTTCTGGATGATACTATCCAAGAAATTGCTGCTTATAGAGAAGTTCTGGATTTTCTGAGCAAACTTCCCATCACGAAAGCTCTCACTGATCGTCATATAGCATACCGCTCTCATATTGAATATTTCTGGAATGCTGTAGAGTTTGATGAGGAGGAAAACGCAATTATGTCTGCAGTAAAGATTAATGATGAGGATATTCAAGTTAAAATTAATGAAGGGTCGACCAAGACTGTGCTAGAGTTCAATGATCATGAAGACGACCCTACAAGTTTTCCCGAGCATATGGTGAAAGGGTGTTTTTATAGAATGGGTTATGTCGGTTACGTTAATGTTGCTCTATTCAAGAAGGCTAACCTGAGTGGGCATTCAGATATATTGCACATTGTGTTATTCATGCACTTAGCCACCGAAAGGGCGGATTTGATGATTTTGTTGATTATCAGATGTGCATGATCACTTCACTCGTTCTGAACTTGCCACATAACTTCTCAAAAGTGATTTTCTCCTGAATGGTCCAAAACATTCAGCGTGAGAAGTTCTTGTAGTACCCACGTTTTATCCAAATGCTGCTTGACCATTTACATCCGAATCTGAAGAAGAAAAAAGATGATATTCTAAAGCTGGAGCATATGGATGTATCAACATTGAAAAAGATGAATCTTCATCTTAAAGCTTTCCCCAATGCAAAGCCAGTTTTCAAGCTATCATAGATAAAGATAATGTGGCACCAACGAAAGGGAAATGGAGGAAAGATGATAGTGGTGATGAAGATGAAGAGCTGGAAGCGCTAGATGGTTTCATTACTAAGAGAAGTGCGTGGTTTGTGAAAGAAGAGAAAAAGGGAACTAAAAGAAAACAAGCATCCACATCTTCCTCAAAAGCCCTCAAAAGAAGCAGAAAGCATCTGAAAGCTCAAGATTGGTTGATGAATCTGAGCCTGAAGAGAACATTGAATCTTTGGCTGTTGAGATCGAAAAGGAAGCATTTGGAATGAGAGAAGGAGTTGTTGAAGAAGCATCATCTTCAAGTACTAATACTGAAGATAGGATTGCAAGGGAGAAAGAAAGATTAAAAGAACGTGAACTTGAACGTCAGGCTGAGCATAAACGTAAAGCCGAAGAGAAGAAAAGAAAAGCGTCATGAGAGGATGATACGACATATGTACCCTCGGGTTCTGATAGCGATACTCATGTTCGCAAAACTCCAAAGAAATCTTCTAGGTGTCTTAAAAGGCCATCAATTAGAAGCTCGGATTCTCCGATAGACAAATTCAAGAGAAAAGTACAGCAAAAGGTAGTTGAAGAAGAGTTTGTTGAGCCGACTCCACAGCAACCACCATCTCCACCACAACAGCCAACACCACAACCACCACCATAACCAACACTGCAGCCAACACCACAACCCTCACAATCTTAACCCTAGTTTGATTTTGATTTTAATTTCGATGACATACCAGGGGGGAGGATTCCTCTGCAAACATGTTTAACGATGCGCGTGTTGAAGAATTAGAGAAACAAGTTATGTTAAACAGTGTCAAAATTGTTGAACTTCAAGAGCAACTCAACGGGCTGAATGCAGAAAAACAGCAACTTCAGGAGCAACTCAATGAGCTGAATGCAGAAAAACAACAGCTTGAAGCTATTACCGCGAGTATACGTTCACTTGACTCTTGAAGCTATTATCGCGGGTATAGATTCCTTCCTGCTGATCATCCGAAGAAAGATGAGCCTATTCTAGAAGATACTCACAAAGAAGCTCGGAATAAATATAGCTGCTGAAATTGATGAAATTGAGAGAGAAGAAGCCAGAGAAAGGGTTGCCGAGCGTGAACGTATTGCCAGAAAACTATCTGATGCTCAAGGCAAGGGTAAGGAAAAGGTGGGTGAGGATCATGTGACTGTTACAACCGAGCCAGAAGCTGAATCTGTGCCAGTAACTACTGATATAGTGGTGTATTCGGTTTCGAAGAAGTTTGTGTTGGTGGATAAGCCTAAAGGTGTTGATATTGACACGTCGAATCTTTCAGCTAGACATCGCGAATGGCTGAACAAGAGAAAGATGGAGAGAGAGATTGACGTTGAGATAGATGAGTTTGATGAGAATGCTAAAAAAGAAAAGGAAGACTAGATGATTTCGATGATCTATTTTCTGATAAGTCTGATGATGACAATGATGGTGGTGATGATGACATTGGTGGATCGGGTGTCCTTGTAACAGAGTCTGATTTGAATGATGATATTGATTATTCTGTGTACTTGGATGACTCAGTGAATCAAGTTGACGAAGATAGAGATCAGGGAAAGACTGATAACTCTAAGGATGCTCAGCAGGCATGAATCTTCACGGTGACCGAAATGTCTACCATTCCTGTCATGCCAAAACCGAAGATATTATACTTAGAGCATGATGTAAAGGAAGGGGATTTGTCCACAGCTACACTAAAGAAGAAATAGCTGATATGCTGGGAGTGGATGAACAAAACTTTGAGTTTGATTTAGAAGAAGAGCTGAACGACATCAGTGCTTTCGAGCCTGTAGATTATGTCTTCAAACATGTGTCTGATTCACATGACTATGATAAAGTTGTTGTGGAGGATGATTCTGATGAAGCTGATACAGCTATTGCCGATAAGGGTACATATGACTTCCCAACTTTTAGCGAATTGTTTGCAGTTGAAAGTGATGATCTTTTGAAATGTAAAGTTGAAGAAGCTGTTAAACAAGGAACTGTACCGCAACAACTATCTACTGAAGAAATTGCTGAGATGAGGAAGCGGTGGTTCAAAGTAGCACCAGCGAGCGAAAGTTCAAACGTCCCTTAGCATTCTTTACGCGTGATACGGATGTTTCTCTAGGGGACATTATTAGCTGGGGATGGATCGAGGAGCTAAACGTTTATGCTATTAAAAGGAAGTATGGGATTCAGTATTTTAGATACTTGAGCGATATCAAGATCCTGCAGTACTAGGATATTAAAGAGCTTGTGCAAACAAAGATGATAAATCTCAAGATGAGATTCCACGACCAGCGGCTGTGGAAACTGATAAGCTTGAGGCTACACATGTTTTTACACATTGGAAGCCTCATTTCCCTAAGCGAGTTACGAAGATCGTCCAGTAACACAAGAAAAAGATGTGACGCTAATCGTAAAGAGGCCGAAAGTGATGAAGAATATGCCTCTTATTAAGATGGAACAAGATTTCTACAAGATCTTCAGATGGTGGCACTACGATTCGAGTATAGGAGAAGCTGTTATATATGTGCATCCAGATGATGATTCTTGGAAGATCATAGAAGAACTAACTGAAGTCGTCATAGCACACAAACGTATATACGGTCTATGGCGTGGTATTCGAGTACTAGACCCGATGTGGCTAGTCAATCGTTCAAAAAAAGATAATGAATGCTTGTTCTACAGCAAGATTAGTTTTGAAGAGAAATATAAAGAACAAGCGCTCCAGTTCCAGAAGATAGTTAATGTCTATTTTGCTAACGATGTACATTCTGGAACAGCATGGAACACTTCTTGCAGAAAGCTGGAGGAGATCAAGCAGAGAAAGAAAGATAAGAAAGAAGAAAGAATAGCTGAGCGAGCAAAAATTGTGTCACTAAGGAACTTCCGGTTTGGCAATACAGTTAACTGGCATCCTCCTACAGATCAGACACCGATATCTTTTGAAGAGTGTCGCAAGCCGCCGAAACGTTTCTTTGGTCGTTAATTTTCAGATCTTTTGAAGATTTTTTTTTTAAGACTATCCAAGACTACGACAACATCCAAGGGGGTTTTGTTGGTGCACAATGTCTATTGCCTACGTCTAGGATATGTTGTCTATGTATATAGGGCTTAGAATGTCAGATTTTGTATGTTAATATAAGTTTTATTTGTTTCGTTGTTGACTCGTACGAGTGAGTCTTGTGATCCGTACGAGTCACACTCAGACACACACTCTCCTGTGCGAGTCATGTCGACCTATAAATAGAGGAGCCAAGTAGATCTGTTGGTTGTTGTACGGCGAAGCCCTGTCAAACTGTTTACTTGCTCTGTACATGTTCACATCTATCAATACAATTCAAGGCATTTAAGCAATATATCTTACTTGTTTGTTTGTCAAACTCACTAACAATGAATTCCGCCTCTGATAGCTGAGTCAGATTGGTTCAGTGCTCATTGGAGGAGAGACGATCCCCTCTCACATACATGTCCCTTGTTGTGACATTTGACGCATGATCTTCTTGCCGAAGACTTCTTAATTGAAGTCTCTGGTTTAGTTTCATCAGGTGACGATGATGATGATGATGCCCTTGAAGGATCTTGTTTTGTTTGCTCATTTTCTGATTTTTCTGTGTTTTTATTTTTAGCAAACTGCACATTTGACTCTCTTTCAATAACAGTGGTCTCTTCTTTCATATCACTCCCTTTAACAAAATCAACTTTTTTAACAAAATATTGCTTTTTATTATGTGGGTGTGTATTCTTTATTCAAAACCGCTTCCCTTTTATTATCCTTTTTGGCATGTTCAGACACATCACATTCCTTGATGTGGAACTACTAGGTGTAGTTAACACAAAGTCTGTTAGCTCTTCTTTGTCTGGCAAGAAAGAATAGTCATGACCAAGAGGTGGTGGAACTTCATTGAAACCTTTAAAGCCCTGATGCATGGTTGAAAATCGATGTTCTTATTAAGCTTAAGTTCATGATTTACATAACTTTTAGTTTCAAATAGCCAACTATTGATTGTATTTGTGTTTTACAGGTTTAAGGGAGCTATTCGGAAGCTTTTTGGAGCATCGGAGTGGAAAACGGGTCAACTGGGATTGCAAAACGGAAAAACATGAAACCAGGATTTAGAGAGGCCGTTAGCCGTGTCACATCCCTTGTGCGTTTTAAATAGCTCTATTCTTACACATTGAGGACAATGTTGACCTCAAGTGTGGGGATGGGGAGAAAAAGTTTTTCAATTTTGACATGTTTATTTAAACACTACACATTAAGGACAATGTTGACCTCCAGTGTGGAGACGGGCGAAATTGCAAAAAAAAAATTCAAAATGTCTTTGTTGAAGCAATCTAAAAAGCACAAGTAACTAAGTTAATGAGGGATGGCACAACTTCTGTGGTCTTTTGTCATGGTCAAGTTCAAATTAATAACATGACGGGTATTTAGCGGGTGGTTATTCGGGAATAATCCGCCTAAGAAACTTGCATTTTATACATATTGCATACCATACCCTTTATATGTGAGATTTTGAGCCACTTTTATACATCAATATGCATATATTTCTTTGGTTTAGTGGATCATTAGTCGCATATTGTAGAACTTGCAACTTTGGATGCGTTTGAGACCATAGACCGAATACGAGCATAAGAATGATTAAGGCATTAGGTAAACCTTTCCATTTTACACCATTTATATATCCTTACCTAAAATCAATCCCCTAGTTGCCAACTTTGAACCTAAACCTATCGTTTGACTAACCCAATTAGCCTTGACCCTTTAACCTTTATTTTAAAACCCATGTGTTGAAAACTCCATTTTAGATTTAGTTGCAATTGTAAAAAAATAAAAAATCATTGAGAAAAGCATAAAAATATGTGTTGAAAGTTGTTGAATAAAAGGTAACATTGTTTGCCTCTTAGTTTGTTTAATTGTAGAGTAGTTGTGTATGTAATAAAAATCGAGTTTTCATCACCTTAGCCACTTTCAAAATATCCTATTCCATACCTTAGCCTAGCCCCGTTACAACCCATTCAAGACCTTTTGACTTGTGCTTAGTATTTGTGTTTGGTGGTGGAGAATGATTGAGTTGCAAGCCTATGTGGGTACGTGTTCAAATCGGTTTGAGTGATTACATCAAAGTGCTAATGCATCATCTATTAGCCAATTTCTAAACCGAGTGGAGAGAACATTGTGAGGGATGTGTATGTTTTGTGAGTTACAAAGGGCGGGTCAATCTTGGGTAACCATTTTTATGTGATAATCACTCTAACGTTAAATATTTTGAAAATGGTGAGAATTATAGACCGGGTATACATGAGAACTTCGCTTACGTCTCAAGAATCGAAAGTGTGTTTCTCATTCGACCCACGTGAAAGTGAAAAACAGATTTGCTTAAGGGCAAGCAAAAGAGAAGTGTGGGGATGTGATGTGTGGTCGAAAACCGATGTTCTTATTAAGTTTAAGTTCATGTTTTACATAACTTTTAGTTTTGAATAGCCTACTTTTGAATGGATTTGTGTTTTACAGGTTTACAGAGTTTAAGGAGCTACTCGAGAGCGTTTCGAAGCATCGAGGCGGAAAACAGGTCAACCGGGGAATGCAAAATGGAAAAACAGGAAACCAGGATTTAGAGAGGCCGTCGCCGACCCCCCTCAGAAACTCCGTCAGTCAAAAATGTTCGTAGGCAGTGGATTAGAGCGTCAGAGAAGAACCAGACAAACCAGAGGCCGTCGGCGATGCCCCATTTGGCCGTGGCGACACCTCTCATAAATGTTTGATGCTGAAATCTGGTTTTGGATGGGTTATATGAGGTTTGTTGACCAATTCTTGAGGAGTTACGAGTTTTTGAACCAAAAACACCCATCTTGGAGCCAAGAACACCCCAATCTTCATCTTCAGTCATTCCCAAAGTATTCCATCATCCGAATCACAACCTTCAATCCTAAACCTAACCTAACCTACCATCATCATCCCATTCATCATCCATTCATCTTCATCATCCAACCCAAACCTTAACCATCATCTTCATTACCCTCAAAGCTTCAAGATGACAATGTTCAAGATTTCATCAACGGTTTATTGTGTTCCGTTCTTTATGAGCGGCTAATTTCTTTGGGTTTCACCCAGTGTAGGTTTTGTAAGTTCTAGGGTTTGACATTGTTTTGAGTTTTGATTTGTGACAACTTGTGATTTGATTTAAAACCTATGATAATTGACTAGCATTTGTATTGAATTCGTGAATTGTCGAATAAAGATTAAATTTGACTTTGCAAAATGTTTATGTGCAGTTATGCCTTGTCTAGGTTAGAGTTTATATGTTTGTGATAACGAAGTTCATTGTAGTCCGTCGTTCAAGACGTCGATAGCTTTTGGCATCTAAGTCACGTAACACTAAACTTGTTGGTCATTTTTACAATTGAATTGAATTTAAAACGTGTAGGAATCCTAGGATTTACATTACCAAACTGGGTGTGAACCTTGTTCTAAACTATTGTCTCAAAATCGTTAATTAAGTTTTAGTATAATCATTCAATTTCCTACTAGTTAAGTAATCAAAATCATCTTGGTCAGAGCATTCTGACATCTTTTTCAAACACATAAAAGTAATCGAAATATTAGCAAGCTTCATAATTCATGACAATTTGTTAAAATCAATCTTGTTCGCACGCAAACCACAAACTCTTCATGGTTTGACCCCTTATTACCACTAACGCATTGTTAAAGGTAATTTGGGATTATAAATTTTATCTTTGACCGAGGCGCGACACTCCGATCAAGCCCACATGTAACACCCTATAAAATCGTGTCCAATAGTATAGTGACACGTGTGGTATTTTAAATATGTTCTATTAAAGACCAATAAGGACTAAAGGCATCAACATGCTCAAACTGAGCCTCTGACTGACGGTCCGATGTCAACATGCATAAAGAACAAGCCTCTAAAGTGAGTGATATGTCAACATGCTTAATCATTAGCCTTTGAATGACTGATATGTCAACATGCTTAAAACTTGGCCTCTGAGTGACTGATATGTCAACATGCCCAGCCTTTGGGTGACATCGGAGTCAACATGCTTATAATAAGCCTCTGAGTGACATCGGAGTCAACATGCTTATAATAAGCCTCTGAGTGATCCTTTGCGAAGTCCTAACTCTCATACGTGCCATTTGTTGGACGTGAGGGTTCAATTATGTATATATGTGAAAGTTGGATGATGGAGGGATTTAAAGTTTCAACATGTTAATTTATACCTCTGAATGACCTTTTAACGAACCGAGAGCTCGACAATGTCCGGGCATAATCCTGGATATGCCAAATATTGGCTACGGGGGCTAAAAGTGCCAAAAAGGTGTTTTAAAAGATTTTTAGAAGCTTTATGAAGTTAAGGGGGTTAAGGTGTCAAACTTTGAAACTGGCGGAGGGGCAGTCGCGGCCGCGAGATACCTGGCCTGGGTCTCTCGCGGGGGCGAGAAGCCCTCTACTGTAGAAAGTTTTGCTTGGTCTCCAAAGAAAACTCCAAAAACCATGTATTCGAAACTATGGACTTGTAATCAGCTATACCACGTTTTAGGACACTTGTAAGCTCCCTCTTACACCCCTAAACACATGGCTTCAGCTCCTTTGAGTTCTCCAACTATAAATAGGTGCTTAAGTTCACCATTCCAACTTGCACCTTTCTCATTCATTCACTCTTCTCCCTCCTCTGGAAATTCCTAGCTAAAAGGAGCATCCAACATAGTTCTTTTGCACCCTAGAAATCACTGGTAAGTATTCCTTCATTGTGCATTTTTGTTTAGAGGCTTTTATAGCCAAAAGTCAAGCATTTTTCGGAAAACGCTTTGACTTTCGGTTAAGACCATTATGGTGCAGCCATTGTTCGAAATGAACACGGCTAAGTGATCGTAATAAGGTAGATGTTAATCCCTATAAAGGGCACCTCCTGAAGATCACGTTTGCTAGACCAATTGACGGGTCAAAGTTATGATATTAAAAAGTCAAAGAGGCCATTTTTCGGAAAAATTGTAAATTAATCTTATATATGTTATGAAACCTGTTTTGACACTTAAACAAGTTGGTAATAATTATTAGAGCATGTAAGAACATGTTCGGCTCGTCAATTTCAGTTCTAGGGTCGGTTCGCAACCGAAAGTCGCGAAGTTTGACTTCTGCTTTGACTTTCAATTCTGACCCGATTCAGATTGTTACCTACTGATCTAAAGTTGCATTATGATCATAATAGAATATTACATGATCATAATCAGAATCCAAGTTTATGCGCAAGTTCCATAATTATGACATCTTTGATCAAAATGCCCTTTTTGTATAAAACAAGGTTTTAAATGGTGATGAACTTGAAAATAAGTTTTTTACTGATGTAATATTATAAGTAGGGTTATTTGGGATGTTAAACCAAACTGAGTTGTCAAACAGGTCCTTAAACTATATCGATAAATGACGATTTAGCCCTTGTGGCTTATAAAATAGTTTTAATCAAATCTTTTCAAGATAAATCATTTACCTACTGATATGTTATATTAAATAACATATTTAAAACATTTTAATTTGACCTTAACATCAGTTTTCATAAACATAGCATAAAGACGTCATATTACGACATAAGCGCCGTTTCGGCGCATAGTATGGTTTTAAACCATATTAATCGACCAAGACTTGTTACCTACTGATTTTAAAATTTATTTTAAACATATTTACAGTAGGTACATGTTATAAACTCGGAATCCCAAATAATTTATAAACTTTGTGTAAAATGACCAAAATGCCCCTTCGATGCATAGTTTGGTCATAAAAGAAAATTACACAATTGGTATCCTACTAATATTATATCACAAATAATTTTTTTCCAGAATATTTATAACTATAACATTAAAGTATATTCAAGTTCCTTTTATACGGTATAAAATTACCAAAATGCCCTTATGAGGCATAGTTTCGTTTTAAACCGTAACGGGCATATAAGTTGATATCCTACTGATATTTTAACCTATTTAAAATATAATAGCATATAGAACTTGTCCATGACTTATCCGGTTACCCGATATCGCTAATATACGCACGGTTAAGTATATGTAACTAGTTTACGGAAATTAACCGAAACGGGTTTAACCTTATCATTTTAATCTCAAAATCAAGAATGTTAATAGTTTATCCATATTACACAAGTCAAGATACTTGTTGGGATTAAACTACATTCTATCCAATCATCGTTTAATCTAACGTCATGCGCTTTGATCAAGTACGCTAGTCGGTCTAAGTCAATGACTTAAATAAGACCGTTAGTATTTAATTGATTAGTTTATGCCATAATCCAGACTAGAGACTTGCCGGTAAATGCTATCTGTGTAACATTTGTCAAAAACGGGTTTTTCAAACCCGCTCCGTTTTGTAATCGAATATCAAGTTATAAATGTCACGTTGCGTATTTATGTCCAATTTACTTTTTAATGATGCATAATTAATAAACAAACTAAACTATAAAAGTTATAATTGATAAAAAGTAAAAATAAAATAATTAAAAAGAAAATGAGGCTGCCGGGACTCGAACCCGGGTCAGCCGGAAAAGAACTCCAAAGACTTATCACACACACACATAACCACTCCGCCACTTGTTGTTTTCTGTGAACTCTAGGAAACAAATAAATCTTATAAACAACCATAAATCAACCGGTTACGCCAACTGTAACCGAAATCGGTCATCAAACGTCCAAAGACGTTTGATTGATCGCGGTTTACTGAGTTTAACCGATGCACCGACGTTTTCAATCAAGTTGCTTTGAATGAACTTGAATTCTAGAAGCGAATCGGTTTTAATAACCGAAAACTTTCAATTCCAGAATTACTTCAATCTTTGTTCTCTCTCACGACTCAAACACACTCGGAAAGCTCTCAATTACATTTTCGCACAATTTTCAGTTCGCCGGAGAATCTAATTGGACTCGCCGGACTTTCGCCGGAAAACCGTATTCTCCATCAAAACAGTAAGTCTTTCAATTCCTTCGTGGTCTATCAATTGTTAAGCTATTGCTAACTCAGACCCTTCAATCGGAATCAATTTCAGACGTTAATATCGGATAATTCCAGTTCGCCGGAAAACTTCTGAAAATCCTTAGCTTCAGCTGTGAAACGGTATAGACATTCAAACCTTCTGAAAACTCTTGTTTAATACTTCAATTCCTCTTGTAGCTAATCAAAACTGTTAATTTATTCATTCAGTTGAAGTTCATAAAAACAGAGCCGACGCCTTGCCGGAATTCTGAGTTAAATCATTCCTCCGGTATGTTTGCTTCCAACACCGTCTCTGTCATTTCATTTTAGTCTTATGAATGTTGTTAATCGTTTTAAAACAAGAAACAGTTGAGTAAATTGCTGTCTGTAAAAATTAGCGAAGAAGATGAAGTGTGTTAACATTATACAATTTATTAAATCGGTATTATAAACGGGTTAGACACACAGTCCAGTGGTGGACGTGTGCACATACATATCACACGCCGCGAGTTCGATCGTTGACACACGTATGCTCTGTAATAAAAATGTTTTGTTTTTCTAACTGAACGGGATCCTTGTCGCCGTAGATGTTAAGTATAATAAAAATCTATATATTAACCAAATTAGACACACAGTCCAGCGGTGGACTGTGTGTAATATTAAGTCACAGGTCCCGGGTACGAGACCTGTTGATGCCACCAGTTCGGCGATTTAAAACATTTTTGAAAATAAAAGAATTTTGAATAAACTGAGTTAGTATATAAATATAATTAAAAACAGAATTATTTCAGGTTAGACACGTAGCTCAGTTCGTAGAGCTGCGTGCATGCGTACGGGAGGTCTCGGGTTCGAGTCCTGCCCGGCGCATACATTTACACAATAAACCGGTCAAACAGTCAAACAGTCAATGGTCAACGGTCAACGCAAAAGTCAACATATTTTATATTTTTATTTATTTAATTTAATTTAAAAATCAATTAAAAATACTTAAAAATAATGTTTTTAAAGATAGGAAAAATCCTTAAACTCACAAAAATATATCTAAAAATCCTATTAAAAACATTAATAAAATCCACTCATTTACTATATTTTCCGTTATTATTTAGGTTAGTCTATCCTCATTGTTCAATTCTTCCAACTCGTGCGCATCTCATCATCTCCAACCGAACGCACCCAAAGTGAATGAATCTCTACAAAATTCCCCGTTTTAATCACGCTTTTGGGGTGTATCATGTGTCTTGTCATTTATTATATATAAATTATTGTGCATACATCATATCATGAACAAATGTGTATTCAGCTTGTTTCAACTGTTGTGTGGTTATTGTTTAGATTTAATTTATTATTTCTAGTACATGCAATTTCATAGGCCGCCGCTCCCATTACTTTAGCGTGAGCATTCCCAATTACATTATGAGCGTGAACCTGGCGTGCCAACATACGATCGGCTCCGTTTGATTGAGCCTTGATCGCACAGACATTTATCATTTTTCAGTACATGCAATACGATCGGCTCCGTTTGATTGAGCCTTGATCGCACAGACATTTATCATTTTCAGTACATACATTTATCATAGACCGTTCATTCCCCATTTATGTTATTGTATGATATTATATGTTATTGTATGTTACAGTTTGTGGTTGTTATTGCTTCTGTTTGATTATTTACATTCGCTCACTTATGATCATTGCACAATTTTTCCTTGATAAAATAACAAGAGAATCCATAATAAATGTTTATCTAACAAGGTTCACTCGCCAACTTATGTTGACCCAAAAACCCCCATTTTTACACATGATACAGGTGAACCAGCTGCAGCAAGAAACACATAGGATTGGCTTAGAAGAATAAACTGATTTAGAGCTTGGATTGTTTAGTTGGTTAATTTTCTTTGTATTGTATGGACATGTTTGGATTATTGAGAATGTCATTTTGACTTTAATAAATATGAAACATATTAGTAAATATCATGAGCTTTGGTGATAACCCAATTATGCCCCGACTTTTATTCCGCTGCGGGTCGGGGTGTGACAAACTGCACTTAATACTTTTGTGTACGGCTGAGTTATTAAAAATTAAAGAAGACTAGCTCAGGTAAATACTCTCAACTTATTTCCCCTATACGGGCTTGGGTTACGGTAAATTATTACTGCTTGGTCAGAAATGGGATCAATCGAATGCCGGGTGCGGCTTGTAAATCCGCATATTCTTTTTTAATCGTTTTCTTTGATAACTTAAAAATCGGGGATTAACTACCGTGTCCTGGATATCCTCGGCTCATTACAATAGAAATGGCCACGACCTTAGCGCGGGTGTAGGCATACACCCGATAGACGCTCAATTATGCATTCCCACAAGGTTGGGAGGAATTGACTCCTTCGTGAGTCCAAAGTGGTGTGTACGTTAATCATGTCTCGGTCTCCGTACCTGGCCCTGTATGTATGGACAAACATGTAAATCTGTTAACAAGGTTGGACGGTCAATTAACCCAAGTTATAAAACGATTTTGTGCTGATACACACTTAAAAGATTTTTGAAATGTTTTCAAAATGAGTAAGTTGGGTGTATTTACTAGCGAAAGCTGACGTATTTTCAAAAGACTAAACTGCAGGTACAATACGAAAATAGGTTGGAAGTGCTCGGTAGTGATAGAGGATCTTGCAAATCCTAAATCTGCCAAAAGTCTGTTTTATATTCTTTCCATGTATAATTTATGATCCGCCTGTGGATCTTCTATTACGAGCCTGTATATTATTTTGTATTTTTGAACATTCGGTTTGTAATAGTAATTTTACTTCGAGACTTCCGTTGTGCCGTGTTTAATTGATTATGATGATTATCAACTGACGTCACGATACTCCCCACCCGGGCCCACCAGTGTATGGATTTGGATTGGAAATCCGGGGTGTGACACCACACTTGTCTTGTCATTACTTTTCTTCAAGCCATCCATCATGTGTTTCATAACAAAAGATGAATCTCTGAATTGATTCAATTTCTTTTCAAGTTCACAAATTTTCAGTTGTGCTTCTGACAACTATTTGCATTTTTCAGAAATCTCTTTTGTTTTCTCACTTATCGTATTATGAGCTAAGTCAATAATTTGAAGTTTTTCATTTAGTTTACAGGTTAAAATATTGATTTCTTGTTCATAACCCTTAATTTTCTTCAAATATAATGACTAATTTCTTTTTACGAAAAATTTTGATTCTTTTACGCTCGAGAGCTCAGTTACGAGACTTTGGTTTTGTTTTGTTAACCTATCAACTTCACTTTGAAGTTCACGACATTTTAAGCAAACAGAACTACCAGAGTTAGAATGTACCTCTCCTGTTGATTTGCTTAGATCGGCCATGAAAGAAGTAAAATCTGCAACAATCTTCTTATCTGTAGCATTCTGTTCTACATCAGATTTCATGTTTTTAGTCGTCTGATCATCATCAACTTTTTCAGCTACCGTCTCTCGCTCTACCTCAGCATCAACCTTCTGCATCATCAACTGGGGCTATCTCAGCCATGAAAGCCTATGTGGCATTGTCATCACCTTCCAAATGAGCATTCCAATCATAAAAACCTTCTCTAGCAGTAGAGATCAAGGCCTTTAATCCAATGTTAGTTGATGCATTCCTATTGCTTGAACCATGACCAGGAGAATCTTGAAAAGATGAGTTTATCCAAAATTTAGTCTTAGGTCTTTGACACTCTCTAGCAAAGTGTCCGTAATTTTGACAGTTGTAACACCTCACTTAGACTTGTCAAGACCAACATTCTTTCCAACAAACTTTCTTCCCGTCCTATTCATGAACCTCTTCACTCTTCTAGAGATCATGGCCATCTGCCATTGTAAATCCATCTCCTCTAGGTCATCAGGGTTAATCTGATCATAATCTTCATCAAAAGTAGCAGGATTAGATATTCTTCCCTGAATGTAGTTCTTGTATGAAGCTACGAATGAAGCAAGCAAGGCTAGATGATCTTCAGCAGCCTTGACACTTAGAGGAATACTGTTATTATTATTTCTAGCTTGTTGTCTCTTTGCCCCTGACGATCCTCCTGAAGCAACTACAAAACATACATCACCATCAGCATTTGTCACAACCTGCTCATTTTCACATGAGAGAAACAAAATTGCTGAATCACTTGAAGCATTGTTGGAGGACGAAGAAGGAATCCCTTTGTAAATTCTAAGATCTCGAACGTGATCATATCCTTCTTCATGTTGAGCTCATAAGCTCTCAGTTTCCCAACAACCTCTTCCAAGTCTTTATCTTCATAGTCAGCTTCACCCTTTATCATAAGAGTATTAATATCCCATTTGGCACGTAAAGAATCTAGCAACTTATCATTTATCTCAACGTCTATGTATCCCTCTATGTCATAATTGTCCATTTCTGACATTAGATGATAGTACATAGTGATGATATCTTCGAGGGACTCATTTCTCATGCCTTTAAAGACAACAAATTGCTTCTTCCGCAAGTCAACTTTGTTTTTCTTCACATCAGAATTGCCCTCATACCTCTTCTATAGAGCATCCCACATCTCCTTCGAAGTAGTATATCGCTTGAATGTATTTTTGATGCCATCAGGTACCGACATCTTTATGTAGCTAAGGCCTTCTACTCAGATTCTTTCATTCTCTGATTAGCCTCTGATATGTTTACATAGACAATGACATCTTGCTTCCTTCAAAGTCATGAGTTGGGTTTACGTACCCTCTTGAATACAGATCCACATCCGTGTGTCCTGATATTCTATGAACGACTGAAGTTTATCCTCGCATGTAAGGTAATTGTATACCTTCAACATCTTTGGCGGTTTGTTAGTCGTGCCTGCCTCATGCTCCATTCTCAATAATTCATTCAAGTTTGACATATTCGACACTTTTACCGAACCGGCTCGCTAAAAACATTTAAAAATTTTCCCGAAATGTGTGATTACCAAATTGTACCGTTAGACTCGTCTCGACAATACGAATCCAATGATGTATATGTTCGAGACCCTATTTAGGAAATTTCATGCCTTTTGTCCTAAAAATCACACAAGTCTTACCGTGCAGTCGGTTTGTTAAGATTGTTTACGGATCAAATTCTGTGTACGAAAACGTTTATCTCCGAGTACGTCAGCTGGTTAGCTTTCCACCTTCTAGAATTCAACTCGGAACAGTACTGAATTCGAAATAGTCACTCGGATTAACAATCCGAGATGGAAATTCGGAACAATGACTCAAGATGCCAATCCGAGATGATAATTCGGAACAGTGATCCGAGATGGTATTCGAGATGATCAGAGATGATCCTGAATCAATACCAAAAATCTGAGATGCACTATTATGATCCGAGATGCTTCCCTTATGATCCGAGATGCTTCCCTTATGATCTGAGATGCACTCCTTATATCCGAGATCCTTGGTGTTTATCCGAAAGAGCTGCAGAAACCCTAGAACAGCCATCAAAACGTCCAAAAATCCAACTTTTTCTACCGTAACGATTCTGAACCGAGCAGAACAAGAGCCTAATGCTCTGATACCAATTGTAGGTCCCCTAAAGCGTATGGATCTTCACAGAGTCTATCCAATCTATAGTGCAGAATCTCTGGATCAAATTATCACAGAAATACGAGTTGGAACAACAATCACAATAAACCCAATCTTTATTAATTATCTATCACAACAAGTACAATCAATCTAGATCACACGAATTCGTTCAAGCCAATCTCCCTACGAATTCTCTCTCAACTCTCTCTAAAATGACTAACTGAGCAACCTTAACCCTAATGCAAAACTCTCTTATTATAGAGACAGGTTTGCAACTGGGCTAGGATTTAACCACATGGGCTGCAAATTGGTCTAGGCCCAATCTGCCTACCACTCCCTATAATGTGGGTATGGTTTATCCCAATCACTATAACTAACTATTACGAAACTAAATCCACTAACTGTTTATCGTTTTACTAATTACAAGATATCCAAACACCAAATCTAAGCTGTTGTCACAAATATGCACCAACAAGTTGGTTAGAGTTGTGAAAAATTTGTAGCCATGAATCTTGACCAAAACGTTTCTTTTGTAAAAACCATGTAATAGATTGATTCAAAAGAAAACTTCGTATGCTTTATATATTTAAGTGAAAATCATTGTGTGACATTGTTCAAAACCATTTGTCCGTGTTATACCATTTTCCGTGTTATAAACCATCAGTCCATGTTATAAATCAATCGTCCGTGTCATAAACCAATTGTCCATGCCATAAACAAATCTTCCGTGTTTTTAATTGTGAAAACTTTTGATCGTTCTTTAATGAACACATTCAACCCTGTGTTGACTATACCACCAAAGGGTATCTTTAATAGACCACCAAAGGCTCTCTTTAACTAAACTAACAAATCAACAAATGATTTGTTAATCAGAAATAGTTTCTGTTATTACCCAAACTTCCACCAAATCTAGTGAACAGTCCGATAATGGGATTGTCAGTCCTATGGTACCATAACATACTACTGGTCGACTCGTCCAAAGCTAATGAATGTCATTCGTGTTATGGATAATGTATCAACAAGTTGTTCACATTATTGAAATCATATTGTTTTATATATAAACCATAGACATTGTTTTTGAAAACTTGAAAATGATTTAGCACCATATGAGTCACCCCAAAACATTTGCAAAACGTAAAAGAGGGAAGAACTAGATGTAGTCCCCTAATATGTATGGATCTTCACATAATCGTCTATCCAATCTAGAGTGCGGAATCCTCTAGATCTGATTCTCACAAAAATACGAGTAGGAACAGAAATCACAATAAACCCGTTCTTTATTGATTATCTATCACAACGATTACAATCAATCTTGATCCCACGAATTCGTCCAAGCCAATCTCTCTACGAATCTCTCTCAACTCTCTCTGAAGTGACTAACTGAGCAACCTTAACAACATAGAGACAGGTTTACAACTGGGCTATTGATCTAGGCCCAATTCGCCTACCACTCCTATAATGAGGGTCTGGTTTGGCTCAACCACTTCTAATTAACTACTACAATACTAAACCAGCTAACTGTTTATTGTTTTACTAATTACAATATATACAAAGACCAAATCTAAGCTGTTGTCACAAATATGCACCAACAAACTCCCCCTTGATAATAGCTTCATAAAACAACTTTGTCTTCAGTCATCTTGCAATATTCAACGTCTTTGGTCTTTGGATAACTTCATCTTTAATAGCTTCTATTAGCAACAGACTCCCCCTATGCTGATGCATCCAATCACCAAATCTTCTAAATCATTAGCGTTTGAGTAAACTCCAGTTTAACACTTGCATAGCAATCTTCAAACGCTTCAATCTTGTCTGCAATGTAGAAAGGAGGTTCTACCATGCATCCAAGCAAGCTCCCCTTCACTAAACTTCTCAGCAACACACTGCTACAATCTGTATACTATAAAACAAACATCTCGAGAAACCATAAGAATTTTTCAACACAAGTTAGCAAATTATTATTATTCAAGAGATGGTAAAACTGTATCACAAATTAAGAAATTTTAAACTCAAACCACATACTCAAAATTTTTAAGCACATAGAACCTGCAAGATTTTATAGTATTGTACTCATCTCCTAACACTGTCTCCGCATATTGGTAACAACTCCTCCATGAACAACCATATTCCATACACTAAGAATTTACAAGAAAAAGAAAATCTTTTTGGATTTTTATATTTTCTGAAAGCAAATAAATAACAAAATAATAAACACTCTGTTTTTGGGAGAATCACCAAGAAGAAGATCATATCAGCAATATCAAATTGTTATCACACTATTAGATAATTCTATATGTAATTTTCATGAAAAACAGTTCAAGATGATTGCCAGTATTGTTTATCCACTTAAACAAAAAGACATGAACATTTCAGGTACCATTACCTAGTGATATCTTAAGGTAATTTTATACTGATATACTAGTGTGTCCCACTTAAGGACATACCCCCATGATCAAGGTATGCACAAAGATTCCTTGTAGTAGGTGAGTATACCGAAATTCATCCTATTTGATTTACAATGTTAGATAATTAGTGATCAGGCCAGTGCTTCCGTACAACAAATTGACCAATATCCAACTAGGGTTAGGGCAAATACCAAATTTTGGTACGATTATGCATTTTACACATTTTGGATGACTCTCTAGGAGAGCTTCTTCATTTTTGGGATTTGGCATTATAGCTCTTTTAAGATAACCTGGTTGTGCCTAGGTAAGCATATATCTGGATGCAGCAGAAGGACAACCCTGATATCATGGATGAAATAATGATATAAAGACCTAAAACCTCATATTTTGGCAATCTATCAACGTAAGATTTAATCTTATAAAACCATACGCCACTGATATGTTACCCACTCATACACAATTCGTTATGTTTATATCACCAAGGTAAGTTGATTTTTAATGCTTTTTGTCTACTAGTACATCATATGATGAAGCTGCTATCACACTTAAGAAATTTAATTTAAATTTTAGTGTGATAGTCTAACTTACTGATGTACTACCATTTCTTCTTTTCCACACAATGAAAACTCATTTTTGATTTTCTATTTTTTTTCTTTGATTTTTGAAAAACAATAAATTATTACAAAATTCTTATGGAAAACTAGTTATTCAGGATTCCTCATCCCGTTGAGTTTGACTAAATGTTCAGAACGAGCCCTGACAAATGCTTTTGTGTAAAGATCTGCTAGGTTATTTAGTTTGTCGACTTTATGCAGTTCAATCAATTTATTTTCAGCACAATCCCGTATAAAATGATGACGAATGTCAATATGTTTTGTGTGACTGTGTTTAACGGGATTGTTTGTGATTGAAATAGTGGCATTATTGTCTATCATAACAGGAGTACAAGTGAAATTCAAACCGTAATCGCGCATCTACTGTCGTATCTAGAGAACTTGAGAGCAACAGCTACCCGCAGCAATCTATTCAGCTTCACACATAGAGGTAGACATGCAAGACTGCTTCTTGCATTGCCATGACGCAATCCTCCTCCTAAGAACTGACAACCACCTGAGGTAGACTTTCTGGTTGATTTGCATCCTCTAAAGTCCGAATCAGTGAAAGCAACAAACTTAAAATCACTAGCAGCTGGATAGCAAAACCCAAGTTTAGGTTTCCCCTTCAAGTAATGAAGAATCCTCTTCACCGCCTTCATATGTGACTCCTTTGGATTCGCTTGATATCTGGCATAAAGACACACTGCGAACATTTAGTCTGGTCTTGAAGCAGTCAAGTACATTAGAGAACTAATCATTGTCGTGTATTGAGTTGGGTCAACATCCTCCACACTCTCATGATCTGGACCAAGATTGTGATTCTTGCAAATAGGTGTGTTGAAAGTAGCGCAATCCTCCATTTTGAAACGAGACAAAATGTTATACACATACTTCGTCTGATGTATAACATCCCATCCTTCTTCTGTTCAACTTGCAAACCCAGAAAGTAAGACAGTTTACCCATCGCAGTTATTTCGAACTTGCTCTTCATTACATCCTCGAATTCATGACACATGTTCTCATCATATGACCCAAAAATAATATCATATATGTATACCTGTACCAGTAGAATGTCTTCCTTCTTTCTTTTAATGAAAAGTGTAGTGTCAATCAGACCTCTTTCAAAACCATTATGTAACAAATATGCTGACAATGTCTCATACCACACCATAGGTGCCTGATGCAATCCATACAATGCCTTATTAAGTAGATAGACCCGATCTGGATAATCTGGATTAGTAAAACCCATCTGGCTGTGAGACATACACCACTTCTTGGACTTTCCAGTAAAGAAACCCACTCTTCACGTCAAGTTGGTAAACTTTGAAGCCCTTGAATGAAGCAAAAGCTAAGAACAAACGAATTGCTTACAACCTAGCTACTCGTGCAAACACTTCATTGTAATCAAATCCCTCTTGCTGATTGAACCCTTTCACCACTACCCGAGCCTTATTCCTTGTCACGATCCCTCGGTCGTCTGCACTTAAATACCCACTTGGTGCCTATTTCCTTCTCTCCTTCAGGTAAGTCAACTAGCTCCCAAACCTTCAACTTCTTAAACTAAGATAGTTCCTCTTGAATAGCTTCAACCCATAAGTTATCCTTTAGAGCCATGTGAACATTCTTCGGCTTCTCTTGGGTAATAAAGCAGCTATACAAACACTCATGTATCATCCAGTCTTCTGAATCGAAGTAAATAAATAGGAACCTTCGATCACACCTCTTCTTGTCTGAACACTTGTAGCAGCATCACCTATGATGTTCTCACTGATGATGTCTATTTGCATGTGTAGTAGCAATGGTGTCAACAACCAAATTATCTCCTAGATTAGATCTAATCTCCCCCTAATGTTCTTATTAGCAAACGGATTAGTAAAATCCTCCCCTGAATAGGTTCAGACTCACTATCACTTGAATCCTGTTGAGCTACACTAGAGGAAGTTTCTGGAGCATCTGTCGTTGATATACTCGATCTAGCATGAAATTACCCTCTTCATCTTCATTGATCACAGTTTGAATCACTTGAGACTCATCTGCATTGGAAATATCAGGAATATTAAATGATTTAAAAATGCTATCATAATCATATAATATATCAAGACCACTCATTGATTGTTGAGGTGAATAACTAGTGATTTCCATGTGAAACACAACCTCAATTTTACAATTTTTTGGATTAAAAACCCTTTTATTCGGTGTTCCAGCCATATAACCTAGAAAGTATCCCTCGTCTGCTACCTCACTAAATTTTTGTGTATCTTTATTTCGCACAATGGTGCAGGGTAATCCAAATGGTTCAAAGCCTTTCAAGTTTGGTTTCCGGTTAAACAATAGTTCGTGACATGTTTTGTTAAACCATTTAACCGTCAAAACTTTGTTTAGGACATAACAAGTTGTGTTCACAACTTCTCCCCAGAAAAGAACTAGAAGCTTTGATCAGAAAGCATAGTTCTAGCAGCTTCAATCAACGTCCTGTTTTTCCTCTAGCGACTCCATTCTCTTGAGGTGTGTAAGGAGCATAATATTGATGTGCAATTCCCTTGTGAAGACAATAGAAATCCAGAATCGGATTCTTGAACCCCATGCCATGTCACTCCTTGTCCTCCTGATCCGTGCAGCATGGACATTTTCTAATTTTTTAAAAAGATATATCAGCATCTCCGCTGTCTCATCTTTTGTACCTCAAATGAGAACCCAAGAATACCGTGAGTAATCATCTGTGACAACTAAACAATAGTACTTTCCACCTATGCTCCTTACGTTCACCGGACCGAAAAGATCCATATGAAGTAATTCATAAGGGGCATCTTTGGAATTTATTGTTTTGGATGTGTGAGGTTTCTTATGTTGTTTTCCCTTTTGACAAGGAAGACATTTATCTTCCACATGAAACCTCTGCACTGGCACCCCTTCCACTAAACCACTTTTAATAATATAATTCATTTTTCGGTAATGGGTGTGGCCATGCGTCTGTGCCACAGCATTGACTCAGGCTCATATGCTTTTGACAATAAACATGCCACCACAATGGAAGAATCCTTAGGACCCATGTCCATGACATTTCTCCTTAGAGCTCTCATTAGTATCCAATCATCCGATCACCAAAGCCGGTTTCAATACCAAAGCTTCAGACTTAGTAAAGTGGACCGAGTGACCCTTGTCGCAGACTTGAGACACGCTCAGATTGTGCTTCAGCTGCTCGACATAGTTCACTTTGTTCAATGTGATCTTCCCGTTGGTCACTTTTCCCCGACCTGTAATGTGACCTCCTTTAGCACCTGCAAAATTCACATAACCTCCATCTATATTTTCAAACTTAGTGAACAATCTCGCATCCCCGTCATGTGCTTGGAATAGCCACTATCAACATACCACAAGTTGATAATCCTCCTTATCAGTTCTTGCACAATCCAACAAAAATTAGTTAGATTGGGGGACCCAAGCCTTAATGGTTTTGGGTCTTCCAGATTCATCAACCACTCGAACATCCTTCCAATATCCATTACTCCTAACTGGAGTCTTGGTCTCAGACCTGATGATGGAAATGAGTTTTGATTTCCATTCGGTCTCTCGTCCTACAGTTTCCTTAACATGTTTGGACTTTCTGACCTTTGGAATTTTTGGTTTTGAATTCCATAAATTTCGATTATGATAATTTCTAACGCCATCGTCAACATTCTGATATCGACTTTGATATTGACTTTGACTTCTAAAAGTCACACCCCGGATTTCCAACCAAATCCATACACCAGTGGGACCGGGTGGGGAATATCGTGACGTAAAGTTGATATCATCATAGTCATTTAAACACAGCACAACAAAAGTCTTTGATTTAAATTACTATTACAAACCAAATGTTCGAAATACAAAATAATATAACAAGCTCGTAATAGAAGATCCACAGGCGGATCATAAATTGTACAAAGAAAGAATGTAAACAAACTTTGGGCAGATCTAGGATTTGCAAGATCCTCTTATCACTACCGAGCACTTCCAGCCTATTTTCGTATTGTACCTGCAAACTTAGTCTTTTGAAAATACGTCAGCTTTCGCTGGTAAATACACCCAACTGACTCATTTTGAAAATATTTGAAAATGATTTTAAGTGCACAAAGGCACAAAATCTTTTATAACTTGGGAAAGTTGACTTTGCAACCTTGTTAACAGATTCACATGTTTGTCCATACATACAGGGCCCAGTACAAAACCCGAGACATGATTAACGTACACACCACTTATGAACTCACGAAGGAGTTATCCCCAATCAGTGTGGGTAGTTGCATTTGAGCGTTTGGCAGGTGTATGCCTACACCTCGCGCTAAGGTCATGGCCATTATCTAATGTAATGAGCCGAGGATATCTAGGACACGGTTGTTAACCCCCGATGTTTAAGTTATCAAACAAAACTGATTAAAATGGAATATGCAGATTTACTAGCCACTAATCGACATTGATTGATCCCATTTCCGACCAAGCGGTAATAATTTACCGTATCCTAAGCCCGTATAGGGGAAATAAGTCGAGAGTATTTACCTGAGCTATTCTTCGTTTTAAACGCAAGATTGATTAACTCAGCCGTACACAATAGTACTAAGTGAAGATAGCATTTACCGGCAAGTCTCTTGTCACTACTTTTCTTCAAGCCATTCATCATGTGTTTCATAACAAAAGATGAATCTCTAAATTGATTCAACTTCTTTTCAAGCTCACAAATTTTCAGTTGTGCTTATGACAACTCTTTGCATTTTTCAGAAATCTCTTTTGTTTTCTCACTTATCACTTGAGTGTCGCAATGACCGAGCAAGTCCTACTATCTCTTTTAGCCGTAGACTGTAGAAGCGACTCGAAAGCAATACGATGGTATAAGCTAAGTCAATAATTTAAAGTTTTTCATTTAGTTTACATGTTAAAATATTGATTTCTTCTTCATAGCCCTTAATTTTCTTCAAATATAATGACTCATTTCTTTTTACGAAAAAGTTTAATTCTTTTACGCTCGAGAGCTCATTTACCAGACTTTGGTTTTGTTTTGTTAACCTAAAAACTTCACTTTGCAATTCATGACATTTTAAGCAAACAGACCTACCAGATTTAGAATGTACCTCTCCTGTTGATTTGCTTAGATCAGCCATGAAAGCAGCAAAATATGCAGCCATCTTCTTATCTGCAGCATTCTGTTCTACATCAGATTTCATGTTTCAGTCGTCTGATCATCATCAACTTTTTCAGCTTCAGTCTCTCGCTCTACCTCAGCATCAACCTTTACTTCTGCATCATCAACTGGGCTATCTTAGCCATGAACGCCTGTGTGGCATTGTCATCACCTTCCAGATGAACACTCCAATCATAAGAACCTTCTATAGTAGTAGAGATCAAGGCCTTTGATCCAATGTTAGTTGATGCATTCCTGTTGCTTTAACCATGATTAGGAAAATCTTGAAAAGATGAGCTCGAACGAGATTCAGTCCTAGGTCTTTGACATTCTCTAGCAAAGTGTCTGTAATTTTGACAATTGTAACACCTCACTTTAGACTTGTCGAAACCTACATTCTTTCCAACGAACTTTCTTCTCGTCCTATTCATGAACCTCTTCACTCTTCTAAAGATCATGGCCATCTGCCATTGTAAATCCATCTCCTCTAGGTCCTCAGGGTTAATCTGATCATAATCTTCATCAAAAGTAGCAGGATTAGATATTCTTCCTGAATATAGTTCTCGTATGAAGCTACGAATGAAGCAAGCAAGGCTAGATTATCTTCAGCAGCCTTGACACTCAAAGGCATAGACCTTGTACTGCTGTTATTATTGCTAGCTTGTTGTTTCTTTGCCCCTAACAATCCTCCTGAAGCAGCTACAAAACATACATCACCATCAACATTTGTCACAACCTGCTCATTTTCACATGAGAGAAACCCAGTTGATGAGTCACTTGAAGCATTGTTGGAAGATGAAGATGGAATCCCTTTATAAATTCTTGATCTTGAACCAGATCATATCTAGTTTCCTTCTTCTTCAAGTTGAGCTCATAAGCTCTAAGTTTCCCAACAACCTCTTCTAAGTCTTTATCTTCATAATCAGCTTCACCTTTATCATAAGAGTATAAATATCTCATTTGGCAGGTAAAGCATCTAGAAACTTATCGTTTATCTCGATGTTTGTGTATCAGGATTGCCCTCATACCTCTTCTCTAGAGCATCCCACATCTCCTTCGAAGTAGTATATCGCTTGAATGCATGTTTGATGCCATCAGGTAACGACATCTTTATTGCAGCTAAGACCTTCTTTTCAAGCTCATGCATTCTTTTATCGGCTCTGACATGTTTACATAGGCAATGGCACGTTGTCTACCTTCAAAGTCATGAGTTGGGTTTATGTACCCATCTTGAATACAGATCCACATCCGTGTGTCCTGATATTTTATGAACAACTAAAATCTATCCTTCCATGTAAGGTAATTGTATACCTTCAACATCTTTGGCGGTTTGTTAGTCGTGCCTACCTCATGCTCCATTCTCAACAATTCTTTCAAGTTTGACATATTTGACACTTTTACCGAACCGGCTCGCTAAAAACGTTTAAAAATTTGCCCGAAATGTGTGATTACCAAATTTTACCGTTGAACTCATCTCAACAATAGGAATCCAATGATGTATAATGTCTGAGACCCTTTTTAGGAATTTTTGTGCCTTTTTTTGTCCTAAAAATCACACAAGTCTAATCGTGCAGTCGAGATGCCAATCCGAGATGGTAATTCGGAACAGTGATCCGAGATGGAATTCGAGATGATCTTAGATGATCCGAAATCAATACCAAAAATCCGAGATGCACTGTTATGATCCGAGATGCTTCCTAGTTTATCCGAGATGCTTCTCAATTTATCCGAAATACACTGTTTTAATCCGAGATGCAATCCGAGATGATCCAAGATCAACACCAATGATCCGAGATGCACTGTTTTGATCTGAAATGCAAGTTTTCTGATCCGAAATGCAAATTTTCTGATCTGAGATGCTTCAGTTATGATCCGAGATGCACTCCTTCTATCTGAAATCCTTGATGTTTATCTTAAATAGCAGCAGCAGAAACCCTAGAACAACCGTCAAAACATCCAAAAACCCGACTTTTTCAGCAGTAACGATTCTAAACCGAGCAAAACAAGAGCCTAATGTCTTATACCAATTTGTGACAACAGGGATTGTGAAAGTGTTCTTGATCAACATAATAAACAAAGCTCAAACGTGTCCTAATGTGTCAGATAAATATGTCAGCGTGTTGGGACTACAGACGGGAGATTGGATAGAATGAAGTCGTATAAACCAAACGAGTGTTGGAACTCATGTGATATGGTTTAACAAACTTAACATTATGATTGGAAAGGAACCTAAGTGCTTTTGACCCATTATGACTCATTAAGGTAGTTCACGCTACTTTAACGGGTCATTAGCGTAAACGCGTGATCAGATGGTTAAACATGTCCTATGATAAGTGGCAAATGCCCAAACATGTTTGAAAATGTTATAACATTAGTTTATATGTCAAAAATTTGGTTACATGTGTTTAAATGGATTTATGCGCAAAAGGGCATTTTGGTCAATTTTTAAGAACATAGAAGTAACTTATCATAACACTAACCAAATGACGTGACCATAAGGTATAACCTTAGTAGGTTATTCCCTATACAGCTATGGTCACAAATATGTGTTTGGTCGGATCCTAAGATCGACCAAACGGGTCGGATTCGAAAGTCAAAGCGGTGGTCAAGACCGCTCGACTTACGACCCTAAATAAGCACTAAACTAGAAGTGACGAGTTAGACATGTCAAAATATATCTAACTAAGTTTATAAAACTGATTTGGTATCAAAACTTGGGGTTTTGATATCCGAAAATAGTTTCGTCGTAAAATGCACATCATGCGCATTTTTTACCGAAACTTTGACTCGTCACTTCGACTAGTAAACGTGGTAATATGAAGGTGAAATCGTTGGGGATTATAACCTTCATGATTAAGATCATGTTGCAAAGTTCAATTAAACTTTGACTTGACCAAATATGGTCAGAACCAAAAGTCAACCAGGATGCTAAACTATTTGACTTTTAGCTCAAAATAGCTAAAATAATGAAAGAACTAGGAAGACTACTTACCCGTGTGAAGAACACTTTTGGAACTCAAGATAGAAGGCTTCCGAAGCCGATCGTATGTTGATGTATGTGCGATCAAGGCTCAATCCAACGGAGCCGATCGTATGTTGGCAACGCCACGTTCCGCTCATAGGTAATGGGGAACGTTCCGCTCACAGGTAATGGGGAACAGACGGCCTATGATGATGTATGTACTGAAAAATGATAAATTTAATCTAAACATTAACCACACAAACAATTGATACATATTGGATACACATTTGTTCATGGATATGATGGATGCACAAGTGTTTAAATGTAATAAAAATAAGACACATGATACACCCCAAAAAGCGATTAAAACGGGGAATTTGTAAAGATTCACTCACATTGGGTGCGTTCGTTTGATGATGTTGAATGCGCACGAGTTTAGAGAGTTGATCGACGAGGAATAACTAGCCTAAATAATAACGAAAAGGTACGGTAAATAAGTGGATTTTATTAACAATTTTAATAGGATTTTTAGATTTATTTTTGTGAGTTTAAGGTCATTTTCTAACTTTAAAAATATTATTTTTAAGTATTTTTAAATGATTTTTAAATTAAATAAATAATTAAAAATATAAAAAAAAATGTTGACTTTTTGGTGCGTTGACCGTTGACCGTTGACTTTGACTGTTGACCGGTTCGGATTTGTTTTTGTTTGCGCTGAGTGAGGTTCGAACTTGTGACCTCTCGTACGCGTGCACGCAGCTCTACCAACTGAGCTACGTGTCTAACCCGAAATATTCTAAGTTTTAATTATATATATATATACTAATTAAATGTTTTAATTTATTCGATTTATACTAAAAGAATTTAAATGATTGAACCGGTTGCAGGGAAACCGAATCGAACTCGGGTCCCTTGGTTTGTAAGCGCACAGCCCAACCAGTTGGGCTGTGTGACTTATCTGTTAAACTTACAATTTAAATTAATCTTAAGAACATCCTGGGTCCTACTCTAATTCAGTAACAAAAAATTGGTTTTAATTCGGAAAGCCGGTGCGTTTGTAAGATTCGAACTCGTGACGTGCGCTATGTGTTTGCACACAGTCCACCGCTGGACTGTGTGTCTAACCGGTTTTATATCTTGTTTTAATTAAACTTATACTTATTGTTCGACTTCATCTTCTTCGTTCAAAGACACAGACAACGATATTCGACAGTTCTTGATTAATTCGATTAACGAACATATAAACGATTAAAATGTAATCGACAAAGAAGGTTTTGGAAATGAATGTACCGGAAAGATGATTTTCTCAGAACTCCGGCAAAGGTCGTCGGCTCTGTTTTATGAATTCCGTCTGAGCGGACCAATTAACAGTTTTGATTAACTAATTGTGAAATTAAATGACTAAACAAGAATTATCAAAGAGTTTAGATGTTCGTACCGATTCACAGCGTGATTTCGGAATTTTCAGAAATTTTCTGGCGAGTCCTGAATATCCGGTAACGTCGTCTGGGACCGATTCTGGTTGAAGGATTTAAGTTAGTATAAGTCTAACAATGGATAGAAGATGAAATAATTGAGAAATTTACCGATTCGATGAATGTCATGGTTTTTCGGCGAAAGTCCGGTGATATCAGAAAACGTTTCCAACGAACAGAAATTAGAGCGAAAGTGAAATTGGAGGTTCTATGAGTGTTTCCGAATTATGAGACGATGATATTGTTAGAGTAAATCAGGAAGTAAATGATTTCGGTTTTCAACTCCAAAAATCATATGAATCGAAGAAATTGAAGGCTGAATTGATTAGAACGTGGGCAGCAATTGATTTATCGGTTATAATCAGTAACTCACGATCACTCAAACGCCTGGATAGTTGAAAGCCGATTATCGGTTTCAGTTTTGGCGCAAACATATGAATTCACGGGTAACTTAAATTTTATATGATTCCTTGTTTACACAAAAGAACCAAGTGGCGGAGTGGTTAAGTTGTTTGTGTGTTAAGTGAGCCGGCTGACCCGGGTTCGAAACCCGGCAGCGGCTTTTATTTTTTTCTTCGACCGATTTTATGGTTTATTAATTATAGTTTACAAATTCTAATATATTTATTAATTATGTATTGTTTAAAATTAAAAATAGCATTAAATAAGCAATGAAAACTTGAACTGTCTATTCGATTAATAAACGAAGCGGGTTTTGAAAACCCGTTTTTCGACGGATGTTACAGTATCCCCTACTTTTAGAAATTTCGTCCCGAAATTTAAGTAGTAGTGGTAACAAGAAAAAGATGCGGGTATTTTTCGCGCATTGAGTCTTCACGTTCCCAAGTAAACTCAGGTCCTCGTTTCGACTCCCAGCGTACCCTAACAATTGGAATACGACTCCGTCTTAAACGTTTTTCTTCGAAGTCCATGATCTCTACTGGTCTTTCAATGAAGTGCATAGATTCATTGATCTGAATATCTTCCAGGGGAATATGGAGGTTTTCATCGGCGAGGCACTTCTTCAAGTTTGATACGTGGAATGTGGGGTGAATTCTGTTGAGTTCTTCTGGTAAGTCAAGCTTGTATGCTACAGGTCCTACGTAGCGTGGTGCTAGCTTGCCCTTCTGGCCAAAACGAACTACTCCCTTCCACGGTGATACTTTTAAAAGTACATGATCACAATGTTAAACACCAAGGGCTTTCGTCGTTTGTCTGCATAACTCTTTTGACGACTTTGTGCCGCTAGAAGATTGTTTCGAATTTGATGGATCTTGTCTGTGGTTTCTTGAATCAATTCTGGACCGGTGATTTGAGCTTCTCCAATTTCGTGCCAACATACTGGAGATCGGCACTTACGACCATATAAAGCTTCGAAAGGTGCCATGCCGATACTTGAATGATAGTTGTTGTTGTACGAAAATTCAACTAATGGTAGATGAGCGTCCCAATTTCCCTTGAAGTCTATGACACATGCTCGAAGCATGTCTTCAAGTGTTTGGATGGTGCGTTCAAATTGTCCATCAGTTTGAGGATGATATGCGGTACTGAGGTCTAATCGTGTACCCAAAGCGGCTTGTACGGCTTGCCATGTTCGTGAAGTGAAACGACCATCACGGTCTGAAATAATGCTTAAAGGTACACCATGACGGCTTACGATCTCGCTGATGTAGATACGAGCTAACTTCTCATTCTTGAAGTCCTCGCGAATTGGAATGAAGTGAGCTGATTTTGTAAGACGATCAATGATTACCCATATAGTGTCATACCCACTTGAGGTGCGAGGTAACCCGGTATTGAAGTCCATGGTTATGTTTTCCCACTTCCATACAGGTATTTCAGGTTGGACTAGAAGTCCTAAGAGTCTTTGATGTTCAGCTTTTACTTTGGAACATGTAAGGCACTTGGAAACAAAAACAGCGATATCCTTCTTCATGCCAGGCCACCAGTAGGTGTATCGAAGGTCTTGATACATCTTGTCGGCCCCTGGGTGTACAGAGTATCGTGTTTTGTGCGCCTCATTCATAAGGAAATTACGAAGGTTATTGTAATCGGGAATCCATATGCGATCTAGATAGTACAGAATACCGTCGGATTTAGTTTCAATTTTAAGTTCAGCTCCACAAGACAGCTCCTTGCGTACGTCGTTTTCCATTACTGAAACATGTTGGGCTTCTCGGATTTGATCTTTGATGTCGGTTATGATTTGCGAACATAGAAGACGAATGGAGTTCGCATAACCCTTTCGACTGAGCGCATCGGCCACCACGTTTGCCTTGCCAGGATGATATCGAATTTCACAGTCATAGTCATTAAGAAGTTCGACCCATCTTCGTTGCCTCATGTTCAACTCCTTTTGGTTAAAGATATTTTGGAGGCTCTTGTGATCAGTGTATATTTCACACTTAGTACCGTAGAGGTAATGTCTCCATATCTTAAGAGCGAACACAACGGCTCCAAGTTCCAAGTCGTGGGTGGTGTAATTCTTCTCATGAATTTTGAGTTGTCTAGAAGCATAAGCTATCACTTTTCCTCTTTGCATCAGTACGCAGCCTAGTCCCTGCCCTGAAACGTCGCAATAAACCACGAAGTCATCACTACCCTCAGGAAGTGTGAGGATAGGTGTATCACAGAGTTTTTGCTTTAGAGTTTGGAAGGCTTCTTCTTGTTTGGGTCCCCATATGAAGGGTTTTCCTTTATGTGTTAAAGCCGTGAGTGGTACAGCAATACGGGAGAAATTTGAAATGAAGCGGCGATAGTAACCAGCCAAACCAAGAAATGATCTTACTTCGGTAGGGGTACGTGGCGCTTGCCATTCCTGTACTGCCTTGATTTTTGAGGGATCAACATGAATTCCCTTGTCATTGACGACGTGTCCAAGGAATTGTACTTCCCTTAACCAGAATTCACATTTCGAAAACTTAGCGTACAGCTTTTCTGTCCTTAAGAGTGTAAGGATGAGTCGAAGGTGTCGTTCATGATCTGACTTAGACTTTGAGTAGATGAGGATATCGTCGATGAAGACTATAACAAAACGGTCGAGATAAGGTTTGCAGACTCTGTTCATTAGATCCATGAAGACAGCTGGGGCGTTAGTTAAACCAAATGGCATAACCATGAATTCGTAATGACCATAACGAGTTCGGAAGGCGGTCTTTGGGACGTCTTCTTCATGTACTCTGAGTTGATGATAACCAGAACGAAGGTCGATTTTTGAAAAACAGGTGGCGCCTTGAAGTTGGTCTAGAAGATCATCGATACGAGGTAATGGGTAGCGGTTCTTGACCGTTAACTTGTTGAGTTCTCTGTAGTCGATACACATGCGAAACGTTCCATCTTTCTTCTTCACAAAAAGGACTGGTGCACCCAAGGCGATGAGCTAGGACGTATGAATCCTTTGTCAGTCAGCTCTTGCAGTTGACTGGCTAGCTCTTGCATTTCGGATGGGGCTAGCCTATAAGGAGATTTTGCAACTGGTGTAGCTCCAGGTATAAGATTAATGCGGAATTCGACTTCTCTCACGGGAGGAAGTCCTGAAATGTCGTCAGGAAAAACTTGCGGAAAATCTTTTACTACTGGGATGTCTTCGAGTTTCTTCTCCTTGGTTCCCTTTTTGACGACATGAGTTAGGAATGCGACATAATTCTTGCGGAGAAATTTTCGGGCTTGAAGACAGGACATTAATTTGAGTCCTTTTGAAGGGGTTTCTCCAGAGATTCGTAGAGTCTGACCGTTTGCAAGAGGAATGCGAATGAACTTTTTGCGGCATACAACTTCAGCATGATGTTGGCTGAGCCAGTCTATACCAATTATAATGTCGAAACTTCCCAACTTCATAGGAATGAGGTCAACTGGAAAATCGTGATCGTTTAGGGTGAGAGTACAATTGCGTATAATAGAGTTTAATGAGACCGGTTTTCCGTCAGCAACTTCTACCGTTATAGATTCCATGAGTTTATCACGAGTTTGGTTGAGGATGGGTTCAAATTCTAAGGACACAAAACTCTTATCCGCGCCAGTATCAAATAACATGGATGCATAACTACCATTGATGAGAAACGTACCGTTAACCACATTGTTGTCAGCCCTAGCTTGATTTGCGTTGATGTTGAAAGCTCTTCCTCTTGCAGGTGGAGGAGCTTGGTTAGCCTGGTTTACTGGATTAGCTTGAGCTTGGGCATGGATGATGTTCACCAAGCGTGGACAGGTGTTCCTGAAGTGGTTCGGGTCTCCACAGTTGTAACAAGCCCGCATAGGTTGCACCATGGGATAGTTGGGTTGGTAGTAGGATTGGGCTACATGTTAGGCAGGCGGTAGGAGTAAAGGTTGTTGGGCTTGACCCACGATCTGATGGTGGGTTTGGGTTGAGGGTTGATTGCGGTTCGTTCGCTGAAGTGCGCGACAGATTTGGATGGTGTGACGGGCGGCCACAGCCGGTGCAATGTTGGCAGGGATGATCAGGAAAGTGATGGTATTGGCAACGGTTGCATTTTGGGTATGGGCCGGAGTATGGCTTTTTATATGGTGCAGTTGAGGGGGCAACTTGGGTGATGGGTGCAGCAGGGATAGGGAAATTTGTTTGAGTGACAGCAAAGTTTCTGGTGTTTCGTTTCCTCTTACTAGCAAACTTTGAGGAGGAGGTGGAATGGTTTGAAGTTTGGCCCTCAATGGGGGCTTTCTTTTTCTCGTCCTTAAATTTGCCGTTACGGATACGATTCTCGGTAAGCTCGGTAGCTAGTTCCATAGCAGCTTCAAGTGTTGCAGGCGAAGTGCTTAGAACTGAGTCTTGAATTTTTGAGGGGAGGCCTCGAATATAGTGTTTGACTAAGCGGTATACTGGGGTGAACAAGTTGGGGATCATTTGGTTCAACTCTAGAAACCTTTTGTTGTAGGAAGTATGATCTCCTTCCTTTTGCTTTAACGAGTGGAATTAATCCTCTAACTTTTTGATCTCGCTTCTTGGACAGAAGCATCTCGTCATGATTTCCCTTAACTCCTCCCATGTTAAGGCCATTGCATCTTCGATTCCTCTCTTACCTTTTTCTGTATTCCACCAGGTAAGAGCTACTCCAAATAGTCTCCCGATTGCGTAACGTAACTTGCGATCCTCGGGACAATCGCAATTGAGGAAGGTGTTTTCCATTTCCTCAAACCAGTGGAGGAGAGCAGTGACACCTTCGGTCCCTTCAAATTTCGGGGGATCGCAAGACCTGAAGTGTTTGTATGAGCACTTTTTGGAGGGAAGGTTGTCGACGTTCTGGTCTTCTTGATTGGGAGGGTTGAGGGGATTTGTGGCGAGAGTTTGTTGGACTTGAATTACGATGTCAGGAAGCACCGCGGCCATTTGTTTTGCGATTTGGGTGGCCAAACGTTCGTTTGACCTTCCTGACCTTCTACCTCCACGTTGCTGCCTAGCCGACATCTACAGGAACATACATAAGAAGATTGTGAGTTTAAGGAGTCTTTTTAAGTGTCATGTGTCGTTTTAAAAAAAATAACATAAACATTAATAATGCAACTACATCCATAGGATGTCTTGGGTTTGCTCATGTTTGGGCCTCCAATGTCCCCCATACCATCACCTGTATAGTCATGTGGGCCCCATGACTATTGGCTTAGTAGGATTCACATTGGTGTTGGCGGTTTAACACTCGCATCACCGAATGAAAACCATGAAATATGTTTGCGAGATGTATGGTCGGAGGGTGTCCAGGTGTAGACACAATGACAACTCAAAGTGGGGTTAGCTCACACGACGTTTGGTATAGCATGCTTTGGCCTAATAGGTCCTTCGTACTCTCATCGTTAGTCCCCAGGTAGGCAAACTAGTCCTTTATTTTGGATTTATACGAATGCCAAGCCTAGACAGGACGTTCCGACTACCGGTACTTGTACCCTTCCAGTTACTACATGCCCGTCATGAGAACTCACTTTGATGTGATTTTAAAAAAAATACAAAAATCGTTGCAAAAATCATGGAAATTGTGTGGTGTGTGCTCTCATGGATATGATATGTTATGAGGATATGATTCATGATGAGCATTGTATAGTAATATGTACTTATGAACATGCTTGCATAACATTGAATGTAACAATAAACATAAAGCATATAAACATCATGAATTTTGTATGTAACACATAAACAATTTTAAAATTCTAATCAACTATAGTATAGGCTCTAAGGGTCTAATAACCTATCCTATATCTCTATAGTCATGGCTCTGATACCAATCTGTCACACCCCGACCCACAGCGGAATAAGAGTTGGGGCATAATTAGGTTATCACCAAAGCTCATGATGTTCACTAATATGTTTCATATTTATTAAATTCAAATTACAACTTCAATATTCCAAACAAGTTCATACAATTAAAAGGAAAAAGTAACTAAATAAACAATCCAAAGTCTAAACTGATTTATTCTTCTAGGCCGTCCTATATATTTCTTGCTGCAACTGGATCACCTGTATCATGTGTAAAAATGGGGGGTTTTGGGTCAACAAAAGTTGGCGAGTGAACCTTGTTAGAAAACATTTATTATTGATTTCTTGTTGTATTTAATATGGAAAAATTGTGCAATAATCATATGTGAGCAAACGTAAATAAACATACAATAACAAACAATAACAAACCACCTTGCATGAGTATATGACATGAATGATAATGTATATGTTGGCAACGTCACATTCCGCTCATAGGTAATGGGGAAGGGACAGCCTATGATGATGTATGTGCGATCAAGGCTCAATCCAACGGAGCCGATCGTATGTTGGCAACGCCACGTTCCGCTCATAGGTAATGGGGAACGGTTCCGCTCATAGGTAATGGGGAACAGACGGCCTATGATGATGTATGTACTGAAAATGATAAATTTAATCTAAACATTAACCACACAAACAATTGATACATATTGGATACACATTTGTTCATGGATATGTTGGATGCACAAGTGTTTAAATGTAATAAAAATAAGACACATGATACACCCCAAAAAGCGATTAAAACGGGGAATTTGTAAAGATTCATTCACATTGGGTGCGTTCGTTTGATGATGTTGAATGCACACAAGTTTAGAGAGTTGATCGACGAGGAATAACTAGCCTAAATAATAACGAAAAGGTACGGTAAATAAGTGGATTTTATTAACAATTTTAATAGGATTTTTAGATTTATTTTTGTGAGTTTAAGGTCATTTTCTAACTTTAAAAATATTTTTTTAAAGTATTTTTAAATTAAATAAATAAATAAAAATATAAAAAAAATGTTGACTTTTTGGGTTGACCGTGGACTTTGACTGTTGACCGGTTCGGACTTGTGTTTGTTTGCGCTGAGTTAGGTTCGAACTTGTGACCTCTCGTACGCGTGCACGCAGCTCTACCAACTGAGCTACGTGTCTAACCCGAAATATTCTAAGTTTTAATTATATATATACTAATTAAATGTTTTAATTTATTCGATTTATACTAAAAGAATTTAAATGATTGAACCGGTTGCAGGGAAACCGAATCGAACTCGGGTCCCTTGGTTTGTAAGCGCACAGCCCAACCAGTTGGGCTGTGTGATTTATCTGTTAACCTTGCAATTTAAATTAATCTTAAGAACATCCTGGGTCCTACTCTAATTCAGTAACAAAAAAATTGGTTTTAATTCGGAAAGCCGGTGCGTTTGTAAGATTCGAACTCGTGACGTGCGCTATGTGTTTGCACACAGTCCACCGCTGGACTGTGTGTCTAACCCGGTTTTATCTTGTTTTAATTAACTTATACTTATTGTTCGACTTCATCTTCTTCGTTCAAAGACACAGACAACGATATTCGACAGTTCTTGATTAATTCGATTAACGAACATATAAATGATTAAAATGTAATGGACAAAGAAGGTTTTGGAAATGAATGTACCGGAAAGATGATTTTCTCAGAACTCCGGCAAAGGTCGTCGGCTCTGTTTTATGAATTCCGTCTGAGCGGACCAATTAACAATTTTTATTAACTAATTGTGAAATTAAATGACTAAACAAGAATTATCAAAGAGTTTAGATGTTCGTACCGATTCACAGCGTGATTTCGGAATTTTCAGAAATTTTCCGGCGAGTGCTGAATATCCGGTAACGTCGTCTGGGACCGATTCTGGTTGAAGGATTTAAGTTAGTATAAGTCTAACAATGGATAGAAGATGAAAGAATTGAGAAATTTACCGATTCGTTGAATGTCACGGTTTTCCGGGAAAGTCCGGCGATATCAGAAAACGTTTCCGACGAACAGAAATTAGAGCGAAAGTGAAATTGGAGGTTCTGTGAGTGTTTCCGAATTATGAGACGATGATATTGTTAGAGTAAATCAGGAAGTAAATGATTTCGGTTTTCAACTCCAAAAATCATATGAATCGAAGAAATTGAAGGCCGAATTGATTAGAACGTGGGCAGCAATTGATTTATCGGTTATAATCAGTAACTCACGATCACTCAAACGTCTGGATAGTTGAAAGCCGATTATCGGTTTCAGTTTTGGCGCAAACAGATGAATTCAAGGGTAACTTAAGTTTTATATGATTCCTTGTTTACACAAAAGAACCAAGTGGCGGAGTGGTTAAGTTGTTTGTGTGTTAAGTGAGCCGGCTGACCCGGTTCGAAACCCGGCAGCGGCTTTTATTTTTTTCTTCGACCGATTTTATGGTTTATTAATTATAGTTTATAAATTCTAATATATTTATTAATTATGTATTGTTTAAAATTAAAAATAGCATTAAATAAGCAACGAAACTTGAACTGACCATTCAATTAATAAACGAAGCGGGTTTTAAAAACCCGTTTTTCGACGGATGTTACAAAGAAGAACTTCACACTTTACTCTGAAGTGTTTTGAATTGGTGTGAAAAAATGGAAGAATCATAGGGTATTTGTAGTATTTTTGGATCAAGGAGGTGATGAAAAGTGTCCTCAAGTGTGGATTACTGTCCTAACATGTGTCAACACCAAATTAAGTGTGGAAAAATGAGTTCTATGTGTCAAAAGTTGGAGATAGGTGGCAAACTTGGTGAAGAAGCAAAAATCTTTATTATTTTTTTTGACATTTTTGGCCCTTGGACTTGTATTTTCACTTGTTTGCCATTTTTAGCCCCTTTATCTTAATATCTAGGTTATATAAAGGTGTTTAGACATGCGTAACTTGGATTATGCCCGAAAATGTTGTGGAGGTCGGTTCCTTTGGTTGTACGGTTACGCGTTTCGCAAAAATGCGTTAAACACTTTAACAAACACGAAAATGATCGAAATTGTGCAATGATTGACATTTTGGCATTGTCATCAATAAAATACAAGGTTTTATTGAGTACAAAAATATTTGGATTGATACACATGGTTCTTATCTTGAATACGGACCAACAGACTTTTGCAGTTTGACGAAAATAGTCCCTAGACTTGTATAAGCGTGTTTTTGTCATATCTAACCCTTCAAAACTTATATCTAAGTTATGTAAAGGGTATTTGGGTATGTGTAGCTTATGTCCTTATTTTAGAGTGTACGTCGCGTTAAATTAATTGCGTTTGAGTGTCAGTTAACGAATTACTTCCACGAAAATTTTCGAGGGTTCAAAATCATGCAAGAAATTGAAATTGTGCAAATGTCTTAGATAATTTGGAAATAAAACACAGGGTTTCAATGAATATGAAATTGTTTGTAATTGTACAATGATTGAAAAGGCACAAATGTCACATAAACAAATAAGGGTTTTTCAAACAAACAAAACAAGGTTCATGATGAAAGAGTTGTACATTATCAAATAATTAGACCTAAGTGCCTTAACGAGATTAGGACACTTGTAGGTCGGATACAAACAGGGATAAAAAGTGATTGCTAGCGTGCACGGACGCAAACTGTGAGTTCATGCCCTCTCTTTTAAACATATTTTGTTTTCAAAATTAGGGGGATACATGTTACAAAATGGTATGATAAGCTATGGAATGAAATCACCTAGATCACGTGTGCATAATGAGAAAAACACGAGTAGCCATTAATCACAATACAAACCTTGGAACAAAAGTGGTAGATCTATTGAGACCCTATTGGAGTGCTTTTGTGTCCCAAGGCGGGGTATCACTATGGATTTAGTGGCCCAGTAACGACAGAGACAACGTTTAGGTTTGGTTGCATACTTATATTGGCACCTATATTAATGTATTAGCTACACAGTAATTGATCCATGAATTTCATAGGCGTTATTCATACCTTTTTTTAATACAAAGCTATTCAAATGTTTTAAAGATACATTGGTGATAAAACAAACATATGAATCACCAACACTATTCTTGATTTTTTGTACTTAACATGTATTTCAAGAAAGTATGCTTTATGGTTGGAAATCAAGGAACCATGTAAACAAGAAACGATACCACTTTTGAAGGGTTTGCCTCTTATGTATTGCCTTCGCGTGGGAATATAGGAGTCAAAACCTTGATTTACAAAACAATATTTTGTTAAAAGTCATTTAGTAAACTTGATATTTCGGGATATGTTTATAAACATAAACTTAAATCTTGTGTCTTGATTTCATATAATATTTGTCAATGGCATCATGGTTTATTTTATCATATAGAATGTTTACACTATTGAATATAATGAGAACCTGTTAGGATCTAAGTTTAATTATTGTGACAGTTTTAAAGATGGAAATCAATGGAAGATGATAAAACAAAGATGATAAATGCAGCAGAACTGTAGACTTGTAAATCACAACAATGAAGAGAATGTTTTCATCAACATACTTTTATAAATTTGATTTACGTATCAATGAAAGATATACAAACTCCCCCTAAGCCTGATCACTCTAATTTGTTCGTAAAAGAAATGTCAAGGAGAAGTGATTAATAGAACAGTACATGCACTGTTCTACTTATAGTACAAAGCAAACCACTATGGAATCTAAGCTGACGTCACCTTGACAATGATATCTAACGACCTAACAAACTCTAACATCTGCTAGGCTAAAACACTGTTATAATGAAATATATAAATTCACTTGATCCAGCATCTGTTGAAAGAACCTCTAATAAGCTTTAACCTCCGTTGGTCTAGCAGACCTTTGCTTCAGCAGTCCTTATCTTCAATAGAAGAGTTTCTCTCTCTGTCACACCCGTACATAAGCGGAAACGCACGGTGTGAACTTGATTAGTTTTAATCACATACGATATGACTAAACAACTATATGATAGGAAATAAAAGCATGTGCGATGTTCATCCATTCACCATTTATAAACATTACAAGCCACAAGTTGTTTGGAAATAAAAGACGTCAAAAGTGATTCATGGTTTACAAAAGGGCTTGTTCAAAATAACTTTTAAAACATTAAGGCTTTGCATCCTATATCCCATTCGAAGACGGAATATATAGACCAAACCCTCCCAAAATACGAATGACATCGACAACTTGTACCTTGAAAACTTCTTAAACGACTGTGCCAAGATCCACTTCAATTTCCTGAAATACATATAAGTTTAAAAACATCAACAAAAGTTGGCGAGTTCATGCGTTTTTGTGTGCGCACCAAATGAATCTTAAAAACATTTGAGAGTTCATATATGAAAATATGTGGTATGTAAAGCGTCAATGAATTTGATGATCATTAATGTTTTGCAAGGACATTAATATGTGTGACGACATAGGAAGTACTCAACCCTAGACGATTTCTTTCGGTCCACCCGGTTGGGACAATAAAAGCACTACATGCGGCCACACAAGGACCCATGAGTGGGGCTCGCTACACCTGATAGATCTACCACTTTTAGTCATGGATATTATAAAAGATTAATGGCACTTAAGAAATACCCTATTCGCACATGATCTAATATTTCATCCCATAGCTAAACCATACCATCGAAAACATGTATTTCCCCTAGAGTTATAAACTGAAAACATTTAAGAGAAAAAGGGAACATGAACTTACTGATTTGCGTCTGTGAATATATGCTAGCAATTCGGGTATCCCAAAGAGCGTATCAACCTACAAGTGCTCTAACTCATTTGACACTTGAGTTATGATTCAATGTGTACACGTTGTTCATCTTGAATGTTATTGTTTAAGTTAAGTATTTGGATCCCTTTGCGTATTTTAAATATTTTGGCATTTGTTTGGTATTTTTGTTTCAATATATATACACTTCTTAATATATATATATATATATATATATATATATATATATATATATATATCGTATCCATCAAGTGTACGAATAGGCCTTGCACTTCGTGAGTCTTCGTGCCTCGCACGAGTACACGTGGGCCTAGCCCATGAGAGTCTCCGTGCAGCGCACGGTATAAGTTTGTTACTTGTTTTGTATATTCTTACAATACATATTTTAAGCATAGCAAACCTCATTCACATGTATAAGTATATGTTCCTTTCTATATGCAAATTATTTTATTGTATGCATTTGTTCCATGGTATATGCAAATATTGCATTGTATATGCAAATTGTTTTGTTGTATGCATTTGCACCATTATATATGCAACCGTTACTTTGTATATGCAAATTATTTTACTGTATGCATTTGCAACGTATATGTTGTGCATGTACACTACTTGTAATTCTTGTGTGTTACTAAGTGTTTTGGTATAAGTATTTATACGTATTTTTTTACCATATTATTTGGTGTTTATATTATATTCATACGTATTTGTATATTGTATTATTCGGTATTTATATTGTATTTATACGTATTGGTATACCCTATTTTTTGGTGTTTATATGGTATTTGTACGTATTTGCTTTCACATGCGTATAATTAGTGATTCATCTTTTTATACTTCCGGAATTTTGAAATGTTGAAATATATAGATTTTAACCAAAAGTGCAATATTGTTGGTATATATTTGTAACAACAGCTTAATAGTTTAATAGTTTAGTCTTTGGATATTTTGTATTGGGCTTAGCATTTGTGTTTAGCTTGTTTAGAGTTGTAATGGGCTTGGAGAATGGCCTAGCCCAGCATAAAGCCTAGTATGGAAACATGTAGTATATATACATGTTGTGTATTAGGGTTTAGTGGTTTTTAGAAAGAGAGGAGTGTGAGAAATTTACAGAGAGTGGCTGAGAGATTTCTTAAGAGTCTTGAATTGATTGTAGACACTTTCTGTTAGATAATCAATAGAAGACTGTCTTAAAGGAACTATGTTCGTGTTCGTGTTCTTGTTTCTGTGAAATCTGATCTACGGGATTTCGCACTCTAGATTAGATAGACAATTCTGTGACGATCCATACGGACTAGGGGACCTATAATTGGTATAAGTGCATTCGGCTCTTGATTTTGCTCGGTTCAGAATCGTAACAGCAAAAAATGTTGGGTTTTTTGGACATTTTGGAGGCTGTTTTGAAGTTTGTGATGGCTAAATTAGGGTTTCTGCTGCTATTTCGATTAACAGCAAGCCATTTCGGATTGAAGGATTGCATTTTGGATCAGAAAAGTGAAATCCGGATCATTAGAGTTGCATTTCGGATTAGAATAGCCTATCTCGGATTGAATTTCGGATCAGCAATGTATTCTGGATTGCATCACGGATCAGAATAGTCTATTCCGGATTCCATCTCGGATTAGAATAGTCTATTCCGGATTCCATTTCGGATCAGAGCAGTACATTTCGGATTCCATTTCGGATAAGAACAGTACATTCTGGATTCCATCTCGGATCATTCCGAATCACCATCTCGGATTAGCATTTCAGATTACTGTTCCGGGTTTCCATCTCGGATTGTTAATCCGAGTTACTGTTCCGGTTTTGGCACTGTTCCGAGTTATATACAAAAAGGTGGAAAGTTAATCAGCTGACGTAACCGGAGTTAAATGTTTTCGGACATAGAAGTTTTATGGTACACTTCGGACAATATACATCATTGGATTCGTATCGTCGAGACAGGTTTAATGGTACAATTTGGTAAACACACTTTTCGGACATATTTTGAACTTTTTAACGGTACGGTTACGGTAAAAACACGATGAAGGACTAGAAGAGAGGTTAGATTAGGGTTTTGACACATGTATACCAAAATCCATTTAGACTGATACTCTGCATGTTAAAGATGGTCAGATTGAACAATTTGAGTGAGAGTGTAAATGACTACCCAAAGTGGATGACGGCTGAACAATATGTAGACTGGAAAGAGAAGTTTGAGGCATTTGTTCAATGTGAAGATTCTAATATGTGGAGCTATATGATTGATGGGTATATTGCTCCCACACGTAGAGTTAACGGGAGAATTCTAGTACTGTCATATTAGAAGATTGAAGACTCTGAGAAACGTATGTATAGGTTGAGAAGAAAGCTTTAGCAGCGATAAAGATGTCCTTGCCTACTGATATGAAACACATTTGTTATAGGTATGGATCGTCTAGAGAGCTGTGGGAAGCTTTAGGAAAACGTTACCAGAGTTCTTCGAGACAAAGTACATGTGAACAAGCATGTTTAGCTGAGACTGGTGTTATGAAGACTGAAGAAGTAGCTGCTAAGAAAGAAGAAAAGCAGGAAGCTGAGAAGGAGAGAATGGAAATCAAGGATGCAAAACCTGCAGTGTGCATGGATGATACAGATGAGCTTACAGCAAAGATACAGGTACAATTTCAATCTGTAAGTTATACTTGTCATAATTACACTGAACTACAAGGTAAAGTTGACAAACTATCGCAGCAAAACAAAATTTTGCTAGCTGAATTAGAAAATCTAAAAGAGTCAAACGTTCTTTTGAGTAAAAGTGAGTCAAATAGTTTAAATAAACTTAAATCAAATGAACAAGAAATCAACAGTTTGACAAGAAAAGTCAATGAATTGTTACAGATCATTGACTTGGCTCGTGAAACTATGAAAGATAAGATTAACGAGCTTTCAGAAAAGTGCTCATATTGGCTGGTGCACAAGCCAAAATTGTTGAACTTCATGAAAAGTTAGACAAATTTGGAAAATCCTCGTTAGTCAATACTCAAATTCAGAAAGGTTTGAAAAGGAGTAGTGATAAAAAGGGAGTGGAATTTCGTAAAACTTCATCTTCTGAGGATCAAGATTACTCCTTTTTACCAAATGAAATTGAGCTAACAGTTTTTGTACCTACTACCAGATGTAGTGGTTCCGATAACAGTTGACATACCTAATAGTCCAGGTTCTTTGAATGAATCTGTTAGGTCTAATAGTACACCTCATAAAGTGGATGAGGATACTAACGACAAAACAGTCAAATCATTTAAAAAGGGATCTAACAGAAAGAAATTTTTTAAGAAGAGATCTTGTTTTAAATGTCACAACAAAGGACATGTGGCTAGTTGATGTCCTTTTAAAAAGGGTAAGAAAGTGGAGACTAAGGTTGAGGTTAAGGATGGAAATCAGGTTGGGTCAAATAAGAATGTTAAACCAAGTTCTCTGACAAATCAAATAAGATTTCAACCTAAATCTTCAACATCAAGAAGACTTAATAGTCCAAGAAAATTTTCACCTAAATCAAGTCATGTTAATGGACAATCAAATTGTTTTACAAAGAAATGTTTGGATATCAAAATCGATACTAGAGGAGAAATTTTTAGAGGAGAAACGAATATAGGGGTTTTAGTAACTCAAATGTTCAAAATAATCCAAAAATTTTTCAATGTTCAAATTATGATAATGGAAGAAGAAGGTTTCGAGATAATAATTTTCAAAGGTCGGCAAATCCGAGAGTTTATTGGAACTCTAACGATCAAAGATCTCGTGGAAATTATAAATCTTGTTCAGCAACTTGGAAGACTTCCAAGACACCAGTAGGGTGTGATGGATATTGGACAGAATTAAGTTATATTGATATTCATAGCCAACCCAAAACCAGTAGGGTTTGGGTTCTCAAGTCTAACTAAGCTGTTGAGTGAGTGCATCATGGCCAAGAAGGACTGTTGATGTGTTCAACAGTGGTTATTCCAGTAAAGCATCTAAGGTGAATAGTAGGTTACTCATGGTAACGAATTATTTACTTCTGTAATAGAAAATGGTTACTAATAGTGAAAAACCTTTTGTTAGGTTGAAGTGGGAGCCTGTTTGTATTTAAATTTCTGTTTATAAATCCTTATTCCATAAAAACAAAAATTTAGGGGGAGAAATTTCACTTAGCCAAAAAGAGTTTTAGTTAGTGCGAGTTAAAAAGTTTAAAGTCTTTCAAAAATTCAAAATGAGTTTCACTATGTGGAAAAGAAGAAATGATAGTAAATCAGCAAGTTAGACTGTCACACTGAAATTAAAACTAAATTGCTTAAGTGTGATAGCAGCTTCATCATATGATGTATCGTAGGTTAAAGTCATGAAATAATCAACTTACCTTGGTGATACAAATATAATACACTGTGTATGAGTGGGTAACATATCAGTGGCGTATGGTTTTATAACCTTAAATCTTGCGTTGATAGATTGCCAAAATCTGAGGTTTTAGGTCTTTATATCGTAATTTCATCCGGGGTATCAAGTTTGTCCCTCTGCTGCATCCAGATATATGCTGACCTAGGCACAACCAGGATATCTTAAAAGAGCTAAATGCCAAATCCCAAAAATTGAAGAAGCTCTCCTAGAGAGTCATTCAAATGTGCAAATTGCATTATTCGTACCAAAATTTGGTATTTGCCCTAACCCTCGTTGGATATTGGTCTCTTTGCTGTACGGAAGTACTGACCTGATCACCAATTATCTAACGTTGTAAATTAAAAAGGATGAATTTCAGTATACTCACCTAATACGAGGAATTTTTGTGCATACCTTGATCGTGGGGGTATATCCTGAAGTGGGACACACTAGTATCTCAGTATAAATTATCTAAACATATCACTAGGTAATGGTACTTGAAATGGTCATGTATTTTGTTTAAGTGGATAAATAATACTGGTAATCGTCTTGAATTGTTTTTTCATGAATATTGCATATAGAATTATCAAATAGTGTGGAAACAGTTTGATGTTGCTGATATGATCTTCTTACCGGTGATTCTCACAAAAATAGAGTGTTTATTTTCTTGTTAGTTATTTGTTTTCAGAAAATCTAAAAATCAAAAAGATTTGTTTTTAAAGTCTCTCAGTTTGAACAGATAAGTTGTTTGTTTTTGCATGATAAGATAAAATATTGGTTTATCTTTAACGTGGAAAAGAACTAATGGTGTTTCGAGTTACTTGCTTGTGTTTCTAAACAGATTGATGCGGTTATCAAAATGAAGTGCAAAATTCAAGTAAAGTATATTTTAAGAATGGAGTGAAGAATTTGTGCAGATGCATGGTAGGATCCTTCTACTACATTGCAAAGGGAGATATGGAGGTATTTGGATATAAGAGTTTAACCAGAGAATGCTAGCTCACTAATTAACAACAAATGAAAGTTTTAGAGATTGGAAGCATCAGCTAAGGGGGAGTCTGTTAATGTCAGAATCTGTGTGTAGCTGAACCTATCCAAAGACCAAAAGATCACAAGATGTTTGAAGACAAAATTACAGTATGAAACTATTGTCAAGGGGGAGTCTGTTGGTACATATTTGTGACAACTTAATAGTTTAATAGTTTAGTCTTTGGATATTTTGTATTGGGCTTAGCATTTGTGTTTAGCTTGTTTAGAGTTGTAATGGGCTTGGAGAATGGCCTAGCCCAGTATAAAACCTAGTATGCAAACATGTAGTATATATACATGTTGTGCATTAGGGTTTAGTGGTTGTTAGAAAGAGAGGAGTGTGAGAAATCTACAAAGAGTGGCTGAGAGATTTCTTGAGAGTCTTAAATTGATTGTAAACACTTTGTGTTAGATAATTAATATAAGACTGTTTTAAAGGAATTGTGTTCGTGTTCTTGTTTATGTGAAATCTGATCTAGGGGATCCGCACTCTAGATTAGATGAGGATTCTGTGAAGATCCATACGGACTAGGGGACCTAGAAATATTCTTAGAGTTTGTCATAGAACTTGTTGCTATAAATGTTCTTGTCGAAACTCCCAAGCATTGCCCGTGATAGGTATTCTTCCCGTGTGGTAATGATGCGGCGACCGTTGCGGATAGCTACGCATTTACTTCTTTGGGTCGTTTATTTGATAATTCATGACGGCTTTTGGTTTTATGTGTATATATATATTATCAAAATATAAGGTTATGTAACCATTTGCCCGATCTCCGGTTGTTTATCGTCCACTGTTCGTGCCAAAGTGTAATATAATTTTATTCATGTAGTTAGTTCCTTACGTGTTTTTATACTCATTCGTCGTCATGTATTTGGAGATTGTTTGTGTAGTGTATATGTATTTTAGTTAGTATTCTTCCTAACTTCTAATACATACACATAATTGTACAAGTATTTATACACATAAGTTGGTATATTTTAAACATGTATATATTTTTATTTAGGAATATATTTATACTTATAAAATTTCCATTTCACCTTTTTATAACTCTTTTTAACTTATAAGTGTTTATAGAAGTTCTTATAAGATTAGGGCTTAACCCTTTTCATTAAACTTTCTAAATTACCGATTAAGGTTACTAATCGCGTTTAGTCCCATTAATCACCCCATTAATCATACTTTAATCGCGATTAGATTTTAGAAAGATTTCGCCATAGTTTCTCCTAAATTATGGCGTTTTCCAAGTTTTTGAAAACGTATTTTAAGCATTTTTACATTCGTTAATCTCAATCAATTTCCAATCAAGTTTCAACCCAACTTTTTCATGTAACAATTTGACACATAATTATCCTCATAATCCTTGAACGTTATATATTTTTAACCACACTTTCTAGTAAAAATGATGATACTTTTTAATTCTTTTAGCAAGATTATTTAAACCATCATATTTAACACACTAATCTTGTCCTTCTATTTAAACAACTTTGAATAATTCACCTTTAAAACCATCTTAATGTAATTCATGATTCTTAATTTGCATGAAAGTTATAAAATGTTAAAAATCACTTTTATATTTGTAGTAAAGTTCATGTATTATGTGGATGATGATCTTGTTAAGATTTAAACATCAACTTGTTTAAATCACCATTTTTAATCAAGTTCCATACAATATCATTAAGCTAAACAACTCATTTAACATAATCATCAAGAATATATAAGCTAACTAGCACTAAGCAACAAGATCAACACAAAATTCACACATTAGTACACTTTTTATGTTATAATTAGGGTTTTAAGCTTTTATTTTCTTTGAGATTCAAGATGATCAACATGTACTTTACTAATCTACATATTATAACAAGCTTAGATTTAGTGAAATAAAGTCTTAGAATTTTGCAAGATTATGATAAAGATTAAGAAGAGATTAAGCTCCAAATGAAGCTCTAAAAACCCTCCATGCTAGCACCTTTCTTGAGGGATCTTGAGATGGGTTTTATAAGCTTATTTTTGGTGAGTTTAATAGGTAAAAGTGAAGGGTTTTGGGGGCTTATGGGCTGTCGAAAATGTAAGGGAGGAAGGAGAAAAGTTCTTGAGTTTTTTGAAGATTGGATGTGATAAGGAATGGTGATGGAGTTAGGTTATAAAGAGTAAGTCCATGCCATCTTGCAAATCTAGCACCATACCTTGCATGGCTAATTGTTTTCAACAAGTAAACAAGTGGGTGGGCCCACTTGTTGACCGTAAATGGCTATGGGGTAATGTGTAAAATAATTTATTTTATTCAACATGTGGTAAAATTGTAGATATTTAGGCAATTTAGTTAAGTATATTGATTAGTGGCTGGTCTTGCATCATTAGGGAGTAATTAGGGGTTTTAGATGTTAATTAGTATAAATTAATTCCCTTGACTAGTTGGTGTCAGTTTCGGGTGGTAAAAATATTATTAGATCGGTCGTCGGGTCACTTTCGGACAATATTTGGAAAGTGTTCTTTAGTACCGAAAACGTCATCTCGACTTATTATATGGCACCACCAATGTTGTTTCGGACATGAAGTACTCTTAACTAGTTCATTGGATGATCCGTTTAGGTGTTAGGATGGTAAGGTTGCTTCTTACTAGTTCGTTGGATCGGTATCGGACAAGTTGTGCCCGCTATGGCGTATCGTCGGTAGCTTATGTTTAGGATATTTCATTGATATCCCCAAGCTTATTTAGGGTGTATAGCATTATATACGAGCCCTATGTCCCATAAAGTGTTGAGTTTTTGCGTTTCGGAAAATTTACTTTGTTATATTTTAACGCGATTCGGGCGAATTGTAACGATATGTATTTTCCGGAAAGTTAAAGTGTTTTTGTGTATAATGTCCCTAATTGGGGATTTTTATTTGTATTTGAACCATAAAATGCCTTCGTGCCATTTGTTGCTCGTTCTGATAGTTTTCAGAAACTTGTTGGCATGAATAGTGTGTTTCGGTAAATAGTGTTTTCAGCATTTTGCCAACATATTTAGACATAGTTTGTTGTTTTCTCGCAACGTGAAGAATGTAACGATGTTGTTTGGCATAATTAACCATGTCCTATGATTTCTAGACTTTACACAACCTAATCATGCATTAATTTAGTCGTACCGAACGCAATAATTTGTATAATCAAGTTGTTAAGTTGTACGGAATTTACCACTATTTTATCGGTTATGACATTCTCCCCCGTTAAAAGAATTCCGTCCCGAAATTCATGCCATGTTGTTATTTGTATGGGATCCTTGGAACAAATGCGGGTACTTGGACTTGATTTGGTCTTCACGTTCCCATGTATATTCGGGGCCGTGACGTGAGTTTCAACGAACTTTAATCAGTTTAATACGACTTCTCCATGTCTTGTGGACCTTCCAATCCGTAACCTCAACGGGTTCTTCAGTAAAATGGAGTTTGTCGTCGATGTGAACCTCATCCGCTGGAATGATAATCGTTTCTTGTGTAGGACTCTTCTTGAGATTAGACACATGGAATGTGTCGTGTACGCTACTGAGCTCGTCCGGCAGCTTTAACTTATACGCTACGGTTCCAACCTTTTCCAAGATTTCGAAGGGTCTAATGTAGCGTGGGTTCAACTTTCCACATTTACCAAATCTTCCTCGCCTTCCCAAGGCGAGACTTTCAAGAATACTTTGTCTTCGACTTCAAAAGATAGTGGTTTTCGTCGCCTGTCGGCATAACTCTTTTGTCAGTCATGAGCCGCCTTGTGAACGGTCTCGTATCTGAAAAAATTTGTCCGTAGTCTCCTGGACTAATTCTGGACCAATGAGTTGTTTGTCTCCAGTCTCCACCCAAAATCGCGGTGATCGACATTTTTGTCCATATAAAGCTTCAAATGGGGCGGCCTGTATGCCACTATGATAGCTGTTATTATACGAGAACTCCACTAAGGGCAAGTGGGTATCCCAATTTCCACCCAGATCCATCACACAAGCACGTAACATATCCTCCAAAGTTTGTATCGTTCACTCACTTTGGCCCTCCGTTTGAGGGTGAAAGGTCATACTAAGATCCAGTCGCGATCCAAAAGCCTTTTGGAATGATCTCCAAATCCTTGACACGAATCGACCATCTCGATCCGATATGATAGAAATAGGCACTCCATGCCGTGCCACTATTTCTTTGAGGTATAATTCCGCTAGTTTCTCCATGCCATCCTTCTCACAGATAGGTAAGAAGTGTGCAGACTTTGTAAGTCGATCAATGATAACCCAAATCATGTTGTGACCTCTCGAGGTCCTGGGTAACTTAGTAATAAAATCCATTTAATGTACCCAATTTCGTACAGGAATTTCAGGTTGTTGCAGTAGTCCTGAAGGCTTTTGATATTCCGCCTTAACCTCAGCGCAAGTAAGGCATTTTTCGACATAATTAGCAATGTCGCCCTTAAGGTTAGGCCACTAGTAGAATTCCTTTAAATCCTGATACATCTTATCTGACTCGGGATGTATAGAGTACTTTGACTTGTGTGCTTCATCTAAAATAATTACCCGTAGATCACCAAAGTATGGAACCCAAATTCGTCTCATAAAGTATAATGTTCGATCCTCCTTTGGTATCAACTGCTTTTCCATTCCGCACAATGATTTGGCTGGTATGTTCTCAGGTATAAGTGCTTCTTGCTGCGCATTAGAATCTGAGAAGTAAAGTTGTTTTGTATGGTCATTTCTAAGGCTCGAACCCTTAAACGTTTTACGTCGTTGCGACTCAAGGCGTCCACCACTACGTTCGCTTTGCCCGGGTGGTATTTAATTTCACAGTCGTAATTGTTCAATAACTCCAGCCATCATCTTTGCCGCATATTTAATTCCTTCTGATCAAATATGTTTTGCAGACTCTTGTGATCGGTAAGGATTGTACAACGAGTACCATATAAGTAACGACATCAGAATTTTAACGCGAATACCACCGCACCTAGTTCGAGGTCGTGCGTGGTATAATTTTTCTCGTGCACCTTAAGTTTTTGAAATGCATACGAGATGACTTTGTCTCCTTGCATCAGCACGCAGCCGAGACCTTGATGCGACGCGTCGCAATATACGACAAAGTCATCGGTACCGTCTGGTAGAGATAAGATTGGCGCATCACAGAGTTTGTCCTTTAACAGATGGAATGCAGCTTCTTGTTTGTCGTCCCAATCAAAGTTTTTATCCTTTTGAGTCAGGGACGTTAGCGGTTGGGCAATCTTTGAAAAATTTTCTATAAATCGTCTGTAATAACCCGCTAATCCCAAAAATTGTCGCACTTCCGTCGGCGTCTTAGGCGCTTCCCAATTCTTTATTGCCTCAATATTGGAAGGATCGACATGAATCCCTTTCTCGTTCACCACATGTTCCAGAAAATGTACCTCGCAAATCCAAAATTCGCATTTGGAAAATTTTGCGTAAAGTTGTTCATTCTTCAGAAGTTCCAAGATTGTTAGTAAATGTTGTTCATGTTCATCCTTCGATCGCGAATATATTAATATGTCATCAATAAATACGATCACAAACTTATCCAAATACGGCTTACACACGTGATTCATGAGATCCATGAACACCGCTGGTGCATTTATTAAGCCGAACGACATCACAAGGAACTCGTAGTAACCGTAACAAGTTCGAAAAGCCGTTTTGGGTATGCTTTCTTCTTGAATCCTCAATTGATGGTAGCTCGATCACATATCGATCTTCGAATAGAAGCTTGAGCCCTCTAACTGATCAAACAAGTCGTCAATTCTAGGTAAGGGTATCAGTTCTTGATAGTGAGTTTGTTCAACTCTCGATAGTCTATGCACATACGTAAGCTCCCATCCTTCTTTTTAACAAATAATATCGGAGCTCCCCACGGTGAGAAACTCGGTCTAATAAATCCTTTATCCAACAATTTCTGAGGTTGAGTGGATAGCTCCTGCATCTCGGACAGAGCTAATCGGTAAGGAGACTTCGCCACTAGTGCCGCTCCTGGCACCAAATCGATGCGAAATTCCACTTGGCGTTGTGGAGGCAGCCCCGGCAAGTCTTCTGGAAAGACTTCTGGGAACTCCTTCACGACCGGAATGTCTTCTAACTTCGGCTCCTTAGTTTCTTTGTCTACTACATGAGCGAGGAAGGCTATACAACCTTTCCATAGATACTTTTGCGCCTTCATGCAATTAATAATTTGTAAGGACGGCTCGTGCTTTTTTCCATGTACAACGAGTGTTTCTTCATCTGGTAAAGGAATGTGGATGGTTTTCTTATGGCAAACCACTTCCGCCCCGGTTGTCGGAGAACCAATCCATTCCGACAACCACGTCAAAACTACCTAAGTCGACGGGTAAAAGATCGATAGAGAATATTCGCGCTCCAAGTTCGAGTGTTCAACCTCTAATAATTTCTCCCATTTCCACAAGTTTTCCTTTCGCTAATTCTATAGAATATGGGATGTCTAGCTTACTCGACTCTAGGCCAAGTATATTTTTAAACTCTATAGATATAAAACTAAAGTCGACGCCTGTATTAAATAGAACGGATGCAAAGTGTTGGTTTATAGGAAACGTACCCGTAACCATGTGCGGGTCTTGGCATGCAGCCTTAGTTCCTATCACAAAAGCTCTTCCTCTAGCCTGGTTTTCTTTCGGGCAATCCTTACGATAATGCCCTTTTTTTCTCCACACCCATAGCATACTTAACCTTTGCCATTCCCGTTTCCACCTTGATTGTTATTTCGTTACCACCTTGGTTTCTATTTCCATGTCCAGCACCTACCCAACAAGTCTCTTTGTTGTGCCCGATCTTACCACATTTGTCATACTTGGTATCTCTGCAAGGGCCCAAGTGATGATACTTACACTTATCACATTTTGGTAAGAAACCCGTGTATCCTCTACCACCACTTGCATTAGTTACTACAAAGGACTTAGCTTTCCTAGGTGTGTTCATTTCCCTTCGCTTGTTGGGTTGGTTGTTGTTGTTTGCTCGGGTGCCTTTCTTAAAGTTGGTGAACTTTTGTTTTCCCTCACTCGTGGACTCCACATGAGTTTCCTTCTTGTTAGAACTAGTTCTTGATAACTTTACTAAACGTACAACCTCCTCAGTGAGACTAACAGCCAATTAGAATGCCTCACTGATATTAGCAGGCTTAGAAGAAGTAACCATGCTCAAGATCTCACGAGCAAGTCTCCAAATGTGCCGCTCGATTCTCTTGAACTCTGGTTCCACCAGATATGGAACAACCCTTGATAAGTCATGGAAACATTGCGTATACCCTGCAACATCAGCCCCGATCAAGTTTTGAATTTCAGCCCTTGAACAATATTTCTTTCTCATCAATTCTTTGAGTTCTTCCACGTCATAGCATAAGCAGCGTCTTCCTCTTGGGTTTGGACTTGGAGATTCCACCATGACAATGCTCCATCTACGAATAACCAAGAAACATATGTGACCCTTAGGTCAGGAGGACACTTGCTCATTCTTATGACCAAGTAGGTCTTTTCTAGTCCAGCGCACAAATGCTATGGCACCTCCGGTGCCATCAAAATTCAGAGGCTTACAGCCTAAAAACTGTTTGTATGAGCAACCTGAAACATTTGTATGAACACATCATGAATGAGCAATGTTAAAAGCACGAATAGAATAAACGAGTTTTGTATGGTGTCATAGACAAGCAAATATTACCCGTATTGGGGTTGCCTCCAGATGAACCTCCAGTTCCACCGCTGTGCTCAGAGCGGTTGGCCTCATGCTGCGCTATTGCTTGTGAGATGTGCTCATTTAGCTCAGCCTCAGTCGTTGGTAGTGCGTTCGCGTTGGTCCTACGTCTTGGTGGCATCGTCTTCTGGTAATAGATATCGAAGGGTGTTAGACAAATAATTAATAATAAATATTGTCAGCTATATAAATAATCATCACGTCAACCAAACATCATCCACAATAACCATACATGCATAAAATAAATCACAATATGCAATAAAGAAAAGCATAATGCCAAGCTTTCATATATATTCGACAACTTGTTACATTGTTTTTCAGGAAAAAAAAACAAAAGGACACGGGAATATATAACCCCGGTCAAAACAAGTTTATGAAACATAAAAGTGGTAAAATCTTTTCTTCCCCATCGGTCCTCAAAAGTCTTCAAGTGTCGATAGCTTGCACCTAGTCTTCATCTATACATCAAAAGCGGGTCTTCTAGTCCCGTAACTAGTACCTTCAATAAAATAAAACTACGGTGCGGGAGGCGAAGGGGGTGGGGTAGGAACAACCAAACTATGGAGATGATCCATCTCATCCTCCATGAGGCTAACACCAGTGTCAGAGAGGTTGGCTCACTGCTCCAATGTCAGCACACGGGCCTCAAGACCAAAATGTGGATGTGAGTGTGGTGGAGACGAGGGAGGCGGTGATGACGGTGGTAGTGGAGTAGGTGGTGGTGGGTAGGCAGGTGGTGATGGTGGCAAAGTATGACGGAAATGCTCCAACTCCCAGACCTTGCGGGACAAGAGCTGAATTTGCAGCTGTAGGGACTGAACGAGATTGTCCCTAGTGTAGGTAGGGTGGTGACTGGGGTAGTAAGGGTCTGACGGGGACATATGAGTAGGTGACTAAAACAGCTGGCGTGAAGATCCCTCTCTAGGACGTGGTGCTGGTATCTCGTGAGTGAAAATGAAAGATGCACCGGTATGAGGAAGGGGTCTCAATGAATAAAGGCTACTGGGAAGTGGGGTGTCGACCAGAGGAGCAAGTATGTCCGTGGTATGAGGAGGGGTAAGGATATCAGAAGTGTGTCGTGATGTAGGAGTAGCTGGTGGGGTAGTAGTTGAAGTAGGGATCGTGTAGGAACAGGGGTGGCAATGGGAATGGTATCAAAGCTGTTATCTGTCGCATTTGCCCACAGTCCCGCGCGGCGTATAGCAGAGGAGGATGTGATGTCGTGCGCATCAGATGAAGAGATGGCTATAATGGAAACAACGGGGGAGGAAACCTTCAGGATAGCAATGTCAATGACCTCGGCATCGCCGATATCATCGTCCTGGTGGTCTGCATGAAAGACGGGACCTCGTCCTCGTCGTCGGACAAAACAAAGAGAGGCGGAATGACAGCAATGGGTATGACTTCTAGCGGTAGGTAGCTGATGATATGTGCACCATCGGGATGTCCCATAATCACAAAGGTATTTAGTTGTGGCCCCACAGCTACCACGTCGTCTACTACAGGAGCGTCTCCATCATAGCATCGTCGGAGGCATAGTCGGGGTCCTCCTCGGGGTCCGACTCATCTGAAGAAGATATGATCTCAATAACATGTGGGTAATCATCGTCTGATGCATCATCATAGATGCCGCTACTAGCCGAAGATGCCATCGTACCTAGCAAAATTAATCCGTACAACATGTATATATATATATATATCAATAAATAATATTATTACTCATTAAGTATATTTATAAGTATGCAATCATATAGTGTAATCACATTGGTTTGTGTGAGTCAATCTAGTTTTGCAAGTCTATCCCATATAGACTATGCCCCAAATAATATCCTTCCATTATTTGTTTGAAAAGAGTTTTATTAGTGGATCTTGTGTTTCTATATATGCAATGAAAACCTTTTTCAAAATCAAAAATGTTTTCATGAAAGGATCCTAATGATTGTAGACTAGACTTGAGAAGGAATCCTGGTTCACTGCAATCGAAGCTCTGATACAAATCTGTCACACCCGTACATAAGCAGAAGCGCGCGGTGTGAACTGGATTAGTTTTCATCGCATACGATACGAGTAAACAACTATATGAAATAAAATCATGTACGATGTTCATCCATTCACCATTTATAAACATTACAAGCCACAAGTTGTTAGGAAATAAAAGACATCATAAGTGATTCACAGTTTACAAAAGGGCTTGTTCAAAATAACTTTTAAAACATTAAGGCTTCGCATCCTATATCTCGTTCGAAGACGGAATATATAGACCAAACCCTCCCAAAATACGGATGACATCGACTACTTGTAACCTTGAAAACTTAAACGACTGTGCCAAGATCCACTTCAATTTCCTAAAATACATGTAAGTTTAAAAACATCAACAAGATTTGGCGAGTTCATGCGTTTTGTGTGCACACTAAATGAATCTTAAAAACATTTGAGAGTTCATATATGAAAATATGTGGTATGTAAAGCGTGAATGAACTTGATGATCATTAATGTTTTGCAAGGACATTAATATGTGTGACGACATAGGAAGTACTCAACCCTAGACAATTTCTTCTGGTCCACCCGGCTGGGACAACAAAAACACTACATGTGCCCACACAAGGACCCATGAGTGGGGCTCGCTACACCCGATAGATATACCACTTTTGTTCCTCGGTCATATAAAAGATTAATGGCACTTAAGAGATACCCTATTCGCACAAGATCTAATATTTCATTCCATAGCTAAACCATACCATCGAAAACATGTAATTTCCTGCGAGAGTTATAAACCGAAAACATTTAAGAGAAAAGGGGGACATGAACTCACTAATTTGCGTCCGTGAATATAAGCTAGCAATTCGGGGATCCCAAAGAGCGTATCAACCTACAAGTGCTCTAAATCATTAGACACTTGAGTTATGGTTAAATGTGTACACGTTGTTCATCTTGAACATTATTGTTTAAGTTAAGTATTTGGATCCCTTTGCGTATTTTAAATATGTTGGCATTTGTTTTGTATTTTTGTTTTAATATATATATACACTTCTTATATATATATAATATATATATATATATATATATACCATCAAGTGTACGAACAGGCCTTGCCCTTCGTGAGTCTTCGTGCCTCGCACGAGTATACGTGGGCCTAGCCCATAAGAGTCTTTGTGCCTCGCACAAGTGAGAATGGGCCTAGCCCATCTGAGTCTCCGTGATCCACACGGTATGAATGGGCCTAGCCCATGAAAGTCTTCGTGTCGCGCACGGTATAAGTTTGTTACGTGTTTTGTATATTCTTCCAATACATATTTTAAGCATAGCGAACCTCGTTCACATGTATAAGTATATGTTCCTTTGTATATGCAAATTGATCTTTTGTATGTCCTCGTTCCATGGTATATGCAAATATTGCGTTGTATATGCAAATTGTTTTGTTGTTTGTATTTGCACCATTATATATGCAACTGTTACTTTGTATATGCAAATTATTTTGTTGTATGCATTTGTTCCATGGTATATGAAAATATTTCATTATATATGCAAATTGTTTTGTTGTATGCATTTGCACCATTATATATGCAACTGTTACTTTGTATATGCAAATTATTTTGTTGTATGCATTTGTTCCATGGTATATGCAAATATTTCATTGTATATACAAATTGTTTTGTTGTATGCATATGCACCAATATATATTCAACTGTTACTTTGTATATGCCAATTGTTTTATTATATGTATTTGCACGTATATGTTGTGCATGTACACTACTTGTAATTCTTGTGTGTTACTAAGTGTTTTGGTATAAGTACTTATACGTATTTTTATACCATATTATTTGGTATTTATATTGTATTCATACGTATTTAACCAAAAGTATAATATTCTTAGAGTTCGTAGTAGAACTTGTTGCTATAAATGTTCTTGTCGAAACGCCCAAGCATCGCCCATGATAGGTATCCTTCCCGTGTTGTAATGATGTGGCGACCGTTGCGGATAGCTACGCATTTACTTCGTTGGGTAGTTTATTTGATTATTCATGACGGCTTTTGGTTTTATGTGTGTGTGTGTGTGTGTGTGTGTGTTATATTGTTCGTAATATAAGGTTGTGTAACGATTTACCCGATGTCCGGTTATTCGTCGTCCGCGTTTCGTGCCAAAGTGTAATATAACTTTATTCATGTAGTTAGTTCCTTACGTGTTTTTATACTCGTTCGTCATCATGTATTTGGAGATTGTTTGTGTAGTGTATTTGTATATTAGTTAGTATTCTTCCTAACTTCTAATACATACACATATTTGTACAACTATTTATACACATAAGTTGGTATATTTTAAACATGTATATATTTTTTATTTAGGAATATATTTATACTTATAAAATTTCCATTTCACCTTTTTATAACTCTTTTTAACTTATAATTATATATAAGTGTTTATAGAAGTTCTGATAAGATTAGGGCTTAACCCTTTTCATTAAACTTTGCTAATTACTGATTAAGGTCACTAATCGTGTTTAGTCACATTAATCACCCCGTTAATCGTATTTTAATCGCGATGATTAGATTTTAGAAAGATTTCACCATAGTTTCCCCTAAACTATGGCATTTTCCACGTTTTTAAAAACGTATTTTAAGCATGTTTAAGTTCCTTAATCTCAATCAATTTCCAATCAAGTTTCAACCCCAACTTTTTCATGTAACAATTTGACACATAATTATCCTCATAATCCTTGAACTTTATATATTTTTAACCACACTTTCTAGTAAAAATGATGGAACTTTTTAACTCTTTTAGCAAGATTATTTAAACCATCATATTTAACACACTAATCTTGTCCTTCTATTTAACAACTTTGAATAACACACTTTTGAAACCATCTTAATGTAATTCATGATTCTTAATTTGCATGAAAGTTATAAAATGTTAAAAATCACTTTTATTTTTGTAGTAAAGTTCATGTTTATGTGGTTGATGATCTTGTTAGGATTTAAAAATCAACTTGTTTAAATCACCATTTTTAATCAAGTTCCATACAAGATCATCAAGCTAAACAACTTACTTTAACATAATCATCAAGAATATATAAGCTAACTAGCACTAAGCAACTGGATCAACACAAAATACATCACATTCGTAGACTTTTTATGTTACGATTAGGGTTTTAAGATTTTATTTTCTTTGAGATTCAAGATGATCAACATGTACTTTACTAATCTTCATATTATAACAAGCTTAGATTTAGTGAAATAAAGTCTTACAAGTTTGCAAGATTATGATGAAGATTAAGAAGAGATTAAGCTCCAAATGAAGCTCTAAAAGCCCTCCATGCTAGCACCTTTCTTGAGGGATCTTGAGATGGGTTTTATAAGCTTATTTTTGGTGAGTTTAATGGGTAAAAATGAAAGGTTTTAGGGGCTTGTGGGATGCCGAAAATGGAAGGGAGGAAGTAGAAAAGTTCTTGATTTTTTTTTAAGATTGGATGTGATAAGGAATTGTGATGGAGTTAGGTTATAAAGAGTAAGTCCATGCCATCTTGCATATCTAGCACCATACCTTGCATGACTAATTTTTTTAACAAGTAAACAAGTGGGTGGGCCCACTTGTTGACCGTAAATGGCTGGGGTAATGTGTAAATTAATTTTTTTTATTCAACATGTGGTAAAATGGTAGATATTTAGGTAATTTAGGGTGTATATCATTATATGGCACAACCAATGTTGTTTCGGACATGAAGTACTCTTAACTAGTTCATTGGACGATCCGTTTAGGTGTTAGGATGGTAAGGATGCTTCCTACTAGTTCGTCGGATCGGTATCGGACAAGTTGTGCCCGCTATGGCGTATCATCGGCAGCTTATGTTTAGGATATCCCATTGATATCCCCAAGCTTATTTAGGGTGTATAGCATTATATACAAGCCCTATGTCCCTTAAAGTGTTGAGTTTTTGCGTTTCAGACAATTTACTTTGTTATATTTTACGCGATTCGGACGAATTGTAACGATATGTATTTTCCAAAAAGTTAAAGTGTTTTTGTATTTAATGTCCCTAATTAGGGAGTTTTATTTGTATTTCAACCATAAAATGCCTTCGTGCCATTCTTTGCTCGTTCCGATAGTTTTCAGAAACTTGCTGGCATGAATATTGTGTTCCGGTGAATAGTGTTTTTAGCATTTTGCCAACATATTTGGACATAGTTTGTTGTTTTCTCGCAATGTGAAGAATGTAACGATGTTGTTGTCATAATTAACCATGTCCTATGATTCCTAGACTTTACACGACCTAATCATGCATAAATTTAGCCGTAACGAACACAATAATTTGTATAATCAAGTTGTTAAGTTGTACGGAATTTACCATTATTTTGTCGATTGTCACAAACAGACTTTAGACTTTGAGCAGAGCTTGTCTTCAAGAGTTCTTGTAAAACAGACTTTAGCTTAACAGACCTTTGAGTAGCAGATGCTGATGTCTTTGCCTTTGTGGGGAGCATATCTTCAAAAAACTGTTATTAATTATCAAATGTAATAGATTATTTTGGCTTTCCAATCATCTATTCTTTTGTGGGGTCCATTAGATCCAACAATCTCTCCCTAGAACAGACGATGCCAAAACTCTTTTAGTTATTGCTGATCTTTATTCCTCATCAACATTTCCCTGATTTGTCCTTTGAATTGTAGTTTAAAGTTCAGAGAATCATGTCTTAAAAATCCCTTTGTAATTCAAGGTTCAACAGATCTTGGAGATCATCTGCATTCAGACCATATGCATCCTCCATCTTTAGCTTTTGAATTCCACCATCTGATCTAAGTAAGGTCAATTCATGGGTGCCTGAGGATGACTTCCACTTTAGAATTTTTGAATCAGTTAGTTTTCTTGGGTGAAGATTTATTTCTGATGAGTTTGGATAAAGTGGCCTATTGACAAGATTTTTAACTGTTTCTCTAAGTTTATCACTTGCAAGGTCTGTGTAAGAAAGTAGTTGGTTCTTGATTCCCTCATTTCTGTGTTTTTTATACAACTAATCATCAGTCACAGACATCTGCTGTTGCCTTTTTACTTGATTTAAGGCAGTTATGGATAAGCTAGATGTTGTGAACTACTTTTTAGGAGTATGGGTTTGTTGAGGGATAACCATTGCTAGGTAAACTGGCTTTCTTGGAACTGTAGGATCCTTTTCTCTAAACTGTTCCAGTCTTTTGTAGGTCTTAACAATTTTGCACTCTGACCATCTAGCAACAGCTCCAGCAGTACCATACTTTGCTGCAACAAGCTTTTCTCTCATTATCTTTAGCTTCAAAGCCTTGTTTTGATCAATTGATTTACCTTTCTTCCAAAATGGTGGAGTTGGCTTGTGTAAAGGATCTTTGAGCATTTCTTTGATTCTTTCAATTTCTTCCTTGAGAGCATCTGGTGACTAGTCTTTGAATTGTGCTCTTGTTGCTTTGTATGGTTTATATTTCATAATATGATCAAGGTAATCCTATTTCAGTTCTACATCAAGCTCAGTATTTGTTGTCTTCTTAGACATGGACTTGGATAGGTCCTTGGCAAAATCTTCTATCTTTCTTACCTTGCCAAGTTCTAGTGAAAACATTCTTTGTAGACTCCTATCATCCTTCCCTTTGCTCACCTCTTTAGCAATATTCTCAGCATGTCTTGCCTTTAGCTTCAAATATTCATCTACATTTCTAGGCTTTCGATAACCAAAGAGAGATGGAAAGGATCCTTGTGATGGACCCTCTATATTATAAAAAGATTTAATTTCTCCTTTAATAACATGAATCTCTAGAGGATATTTGGAAGCTAGTGGAATGTCAGATGATGATTGATAGGGTGGAAGTGAAGTCGAATTTGATGGAAGTGATGAGATTGGTATGGCTGGAATGGGGGCATATGATAAAGGAATTGGTGATGGAATTCCATCATCATCTTCTTGCACTACAAAAGTTTTTCTTTTGCGTGTGAATTTGATTTTTGGTTATGGTGATCGTGTTGGTATTCTTGGTGGTGTGGATAATGGTTGTGTTAAGGTGGGAAATTTGATCATGACAGAGGTTTGTTTAACATCTGTTGGTGCATTTGTTGTACTAACATCTATTGGTACATTTGCTTACAACTTAATCCTTTTATGAGGATAAAAGAAGAGCTTGGCTTTTGGGTGGTGATCTTTCCATCTGTTGTGAGGAAATAGCAACAATGGTTTCTAGTGATTTTGGTGATGTCAAAAGTTTATCCTTTGGGATCTCATCTTCCAGAGATGCCTTTTAATGTAACTTTGTTTTGGTGGGCTTTTTGGATGTGGGGGGTTTCGTTTTGGATTTAGCTGGTGAGGGTTTCACAACACCGGTTGTGGTGTCATGATCACTAGGCACAGTGGGCTCAGCAAAAGAGGTTTGAACAGTAGATGTGGACGCATCCAAAATAGGCTCACCCCCTTTGCCTTTTTTTGAAAACTTTTGACTCTTAATTTAGCCTTCTGGTAAAAGTTTCATTTGTAAGACTCTTCATTTTAAAAACTACACCTTGTTGAAAATCTTTTTCAGATACTTGCTTTTGAAGGTAATAGCTTAAGGGTCTAGGATACAAAAGAAAAGCTTTATTTGTTTTTATTTTATTGATATTTGCCACCAAGTCCAAAGACAATGCATAGGATAGATTAAAATATGATTTTGTCAAAATAGCATATCCCAGATTTTGAATGTTTTGTGGAATCTCATTAAATGCAGTGGTCTTGGCATAAAGATAGATAAGAAAGGTATGGAAAAAATATGTTATTTCAGCAGGAAATTTTGGTTTATATATTCTAACACCTGTCAATTGACCTTCATACCTGCATTTAGTGAACTCTGTGTGAAGTTCTTGCTTTTCAAAAGAAATTTTACCTGCTTGGTCTCCAATGCAAATGATGTGGATATAGAAGATGGGGATATTTGGACAAGAGTTTCTCTGATCTTTGAAGTTATAGCATATGGCTTTTTGTTTTGAGATTCAGTTTTAGCGTTTACCCAAAATTGTCGGAGAGTATCCACATAAATAGGTGCATCAGCAAACATGATGGTTTTGTATTTGGATGATGTGAGAACATCAATTATTGAGTGAAAGAAAATATTTTTGTCGTTTTTCTCAAAAGTAGGAAGGTAGGTATGAGGAAGTTTGATTTGCAAAGCTATGATCAGAGAAGAAAAGTGAGGAGCATTGGAAAATATGGTGATGGAAACCATTTTTATGAATTTTGAATTCAAGTCGGCAGTGAAAAGCTCTGTTTGAACGGAATAGGGATATATAAAGGAAAAAGTGAATGTTAACGTGACTGGGGTTTCAAAAGATCCGATGGCTAACATCTATCCACGTGGAAACCTCTGTTGGATAATGGATGACAGTTGTTGTGTAACCTCTACTGGGAAGGAACAGAGGTTGGGAATAGTGTATATGAATAGTGGTGATTTTACTCTATCAGAGGATATATATAAGTGTAACGCCTCGTTTTTCGTACTTTCCTTAATTAGAAAGTTTAATCATATTTCTATATATGGAAACTTGTATTCATATCGCATTCGTATTTCATTTCCCAATCTTATAATCCGAGACTTTGATCGTAATAAAATTCATACCTGATACATACTTGCCTTACATGCATTTAATTGTTAAATACGTGTTTACATATAAACCGATACTTGTTATACGTGCAAATACTCATACGTTCATATTTATACCTAAAATATACTTACATATACATTATACACTTGAAAACATGCGAAAATATCAAGTTTAACCATGAAATGAAAGATACACTAAGTTCAAGGACTAAAAATAGCATAACCGGAGAAAGTTGTTTCTAGCTCATGGATTGGGCAAAAGTGTGTTTGTTGGATTGATGTTTCTTGCATTTAATACTCACGTAACTCAACCCCCAAACCTCAATTGTAAATACCCCACTCCCCTTCACTCTCAACTCACACCTAAATCTTCTTTTCTCTTCTATAAAAGCTCTAAAGAGCTTTCTTCTTCTATCAAAGATCAAAGCTCCTAAAAAGATAACTCGGTGCTCATCCCACCCGTCAAGTTTGAAGACTACGCAAAACTGTGAGTACACTCGACCCACTTTTCATTTTTAACACTTTTTGGGTGTAACATGTTTACTTATACCAAAACCACAACACTTAAACTTTATGAAATGCACAAAAAATCCTATACACATGAACACTTGATACGCTTACGTGATGCTTATATCTTGGACATTCTTTATGTGATACTTTAGTCATTAACTTGTTTAAAGCCTTCGTTTGACATGTATAGGAAGTCACGCATCCCCCTCCATCGCATAAACTTGAGGCCATGTTAAAACAGCGTGTTTGCATTAAGAGTTTGGCTAGTAGTATTGCATGCCTTGTATATGCTCTCGTAAAATCATAGTTGCCATGAGGATTCATTTAAACGTTAATCGTATACGTATACTATGCTTAAACTTGTGTACTCGCCTTTGCTTTTGCATTGAATTGTATTTTAAAACATGTTACAGGTTGATGAAGAGGATGCTATGAAATCAAATAGCAAGGACTTAGATACACACAAGTAGACGTTTAGGCTAAATTTGTTGTATCAATTTTTGATGTATTATGTTATTAGTAATCTGCTTCAATGTTGTACTTGACAATCGTTATTGAAATGAAATTCGGCTTTAATTAAATATTGTCATTATTAGCGTTGTGAGCAATGAGCAATCTATTTCGTCTCACTCCGATGTTTCTGCCATCGGTTGGGGTGTGACAATAAGATGCTACGACAAACAGTGGTAAATGGGAACAGAGGATACCTTTTAGCAGTGGATAGAATTTTAACCAATTAGAGGTTTAAAAAATAGAGGTTTAGGTCGGAATTTAAGGATTTATTGAGAAATTTTCAATTTTAAAACTATTTTTAAGGATGATTTTCATTTTCTAAAAACATTTTAATGCTTTTTTCATGGAAAATGTTGGTGCATATTCTATGACAACATCTTAACAGTTTAAGTATTTAGTATTTTGATATTTTGTAGTGGGCTTAGCATAATTGGTTAGTGAGTTTGTGATTATAATGGGCTTGAAGAATGGCCTAGCCCAGTTAGAAGCCCAGTTCACAGACATGTGGTATATAAACATTTTTTGTGATTAGGGTAAAGTAGAGGAGACAGAACTAGAGAGAGGCAAGATCACAGAGATAGGCTATGAGGTTGTGTGAGGTATTGAATTGATTGTAAATTGCGAGTTGGATAATCAATAGAATACAAGTTTAATTATAATTATGTTTCTATTCGTTTTCTATGATAATCTGATCAAGAGGATTCCGCACTCTAGGTTGGATAGACGATTCTGTGATAGATCCATAGGATTAGGGGACCTACAACTGGTATCAGAGCGTTAGGCTCTTGATTGGCTCGGTTCAGAATCGTTACTGCAAGAAAACTTGGATTTTTGGACGTGTTTGATGGCTGTTGCGAAGTTTTGGAGAGTGTTCTAGGGTTCTGCTACTGCATTTCGGATAAACAGCAAGGATTTCGAATCTTCTGTTTGAATTTAGGATAAAAAGGTGTGGGTTTCAGATAAACAGGGAGTATTTCAGTCCTGTTGCATTTTGGATAAATAGTGCTGCATTTCAGATAAAAAGTGTTGCATTTCGGATAAAAAGTGATGCATTTCGGATCATTAGAGTGCATTTTGAATCATAAGTGTTGATTTCGGATCACTGTTCCGAATTACTATTTCGAATAGGCATCATTTCGGATGATTTCGGACCATTTCAGATACTTTTCCGAATTACTGGTTCGAATACCTGATTTCAGACCATTTTGGATACAATTTCGACTCATCATTTCGGATAGTGTTTCGGATTACCATGACACTGTTCCGAATTGAATGCGAAAAGTTTTTAGACATTATATATCATTGGATTCGTATTTTCGAGACGAGTCTAAGGGTATATTTTGGTATAAACCCAATTTTCTGACATATTTTTTAAAGTTTTTTAACGGTACGGTTATGGTAAAACTTGAAGGAGGACCAGTAGAGAGGTTAGATTTGGATTTTGAATCAGGTATACCGAAATCCATTTAAACTTATAAGTTGTGTGATGGCCATAATGGACAATGTTATTAGACCTATAATAACTAGCCAAACCTGACAATGTTAAACAATATGTTGATTGGAATAAGAAGTTTGAGGTGTATGTTCAAAATGAAGATTCTAAGATGTGGAGCTGTATGGTTGATGGCTTCATTGCTCCTACACATCGTGTTGATGGGAAAGTTATAGAGATTTCACATGAGAAGTTGATAGACTCTAAGAATGTATGTATGATGCTGAGAAGAAAGCCTTAGCGGCGATAAAGATGTCCTTTGCCATTTGAAATAAAACACATTTGTAATAGGTTGGATCTTCTAAAGAGCTGTGTGAAGCTTTAGAAAAATGTTATCAGAGTTCTTCAAGACAAAGTACATGTGATCAAGCATGTGTGGCTGAGACTACAGCTGTGAAGATTGGAGAAGCATCTGCTGAGGTAGAAGAGAAGAAGGAAGCTTAGAAGGAGAAAATGGAGGTCAAGGACACAAGAGTTACAGTGTGATGGATGATACGGATGAGCTTACAGTAGAGGTACAGGTACAATTACAATCTGTAAATCATACTAGTCATAATTGCATTGAACTACAAGGTAAAGTTAACTGACTATCGGAGCAAAACAAAATTTTGTTAGATGAATTTGAAAAACAGAAAGAGTCAAATGTTCTTTTGAGTGAAAGGGAGTCAAATGTTTAAATAAACTCAAATCAAATGAACAAAAAATTAGTAGTTTGACTAGCAAAGTCAATGAATTGTTACAGATCATTGATTTAGCTCGTGAAAGTGTGAAGGATAAGACTAACGATTTTTTAGAAAAGTGCACAGAATTGGCTGATGCACAAGCCAAAATTGTTGAAGAAAATGCTATTTTGGAATTTTATCAACAATTTGCCATGGAAAGTTAGTCAAATTTGGAAACTCTTCATTAGTCAGGACTCAAATTCATAAAAAGTTTAAAAAATAGTAATGATAAAACGGGAGTGGGGATTAGTAAAACTTCATCTTCTAAGGATCAAGACAAATCCTTTTTACCAAATGCAAATGAGCTAACAAATTTTGTGTCCACTAGACCAGCTGTAGTGGATCCGATAACTATTGACATACCTGATAGTCCAATTTCGTTGAAAGAATATGTTGGGTCTAACAGTACACCTCATAAATTGGATGAGGATACTGAAGGCAATCGGTCAAAACATTTAAAAAGGGATCTAACAAAAAGAAAGTTTTTAATAAAACATCTTGTTTTAAATGTCACAACAAAGGACATGTGGCTAGTTGTTGTCCTTTTAAAAAGGGTAAGAAAGTGGATGTTGAGGCTGAGGTTGAGGTTAAGGTGGGAATCAAGTTGGTTCAAATAACAATGTTAAACCAAATTGTTAGACAAATCAACTAAGATTGCAGTCTAAACCTTCAACATCAGGAAGATTTGATAGTCCAAGAAACCTTTCTCCTAAATCAAGTCACTATAATGGTCAATCAAATCTATTTCAAATTATAAATTTTGGATATCAAAACTGATACTAGACTTCTAGTAATCGAAATTTTCAAAGAAGAAACGAATATAGGGGTTTTAGTAACTCAAATGTTCAAAACAATCCAAAATTTTTTCAAATTTCAGCTTATGATAATGAGAGAAGAAGGTTTCGAGATAATAATTTCCAAAGCTTGGAAAATCTAAGAGTTTATTGGAACTCTCGCGATCAAAGATCTAGTGGAAATTATAAATATTGTTCAACAACAGCAAAGAAATCCAAGACACCAGTAGGGTCTGATGGATATTGGACATAATTAAGCTATATTGATATTAATGGTCAACCCAAAACCGGTAGGGTTTGAGTTCTCAAGTCTAACTAAGTTGTTGAGTAAGTGTATGATGACCAAGAAGGACTGTTGGTATGTTCAACAGTTGTTATTCCTATAAAGCATCTGAAGTGAATAGTAGGTTACATATGGTAACGAAATATTTACATCTGAGATTTGTTTATTTAAAATGGCAAAACTTTTTGTCAGGTTGAAGTGGGAGTCTGTTTGTGTTTAAATTTCTGTTTTTGTAACTTACTCCATAAAAACGAAAATTTAAGGGGAGGAATTTCCCTAAGCCAAAAAGAGTTTAGTTAGTGAGTGAGTTTAGGGAGAGTATGCACTCACATGGATTACGTAGATGTCTTGTGGAAACAAAGCTCAAGTGTTCAAGTGTTTCCTAATATGTTGGATAGCTAAGGTTAGTGTATAATGTGACTTAATCGGAGGAACGGATACAATAAGGTTCATAAACCAAACGAGTGGAGGATATCATGTAATATGGTTCATAATACCTTACATCTGATTTGGAATATCTAGGAGTGTTTTGACTTGTTATGACTTGTTAGTGGTTTACCCCACTTTAACCGGTCGTATGCATAACTACGGTATTGTATGGTTACATAAGTCCTATGACGAGTATAACATGTCAAAACTAGTTTAATTATGTTGTATGATAAGTTTATAAGTTTAAAAAAATAATGACCATATATGTTTAAAACTATTATTGTGCCAAAAAGGGCATTTCCAACATTATAAAAGTATATATAGTTGACTCGTCATTTGACTAACCAAACAACATGACCATAAGATATAACCTCCTAGGGTTATTCCCTATATTACTATGGTCATATAAATGGGCTTGGTCGGATCCTAAAGTTGACCAAACGGGTCAGATTTGAAAGTCAAAGCGGAAGTCAAACTGCTCGACTTTCGACTAAGGAAAAAGCGCTAAACTAGAAATGACGTGTTAGACATGTTAGAACATGTCTAATAATGTCATAAAAGTGATTTGGTGTCAAAACTTTAAGTTTTAATACTTAAACACACTTTCGTCGTAAAATACATTTTTATGCACTTTTGACTTTTATTTCGTAAAAGTTTGACTCGTCATTTCGCCTACTAAACGTGATGATCAGAAGGTGTAATCGCGAGGAATTATTACCTTCAAGATTACAATCATGTTGCAAAGTACAATTTGAACTTTGACTTGACAAAAGTCAATTTATATGACTTTTGGCTCATAACTAGCCAACATAATGAAAAAGACTAAGGAAGAACACTTACTTGTGTTCTACGAATGTTTAGAACTTCAGTAGGAGGCTTCTTTATGATCAGAAGCAAGCTCCAATAGAAGATTAAAGAGAAAGAATGAAGGTGCAAGTTGAAATGGCTCAAGATCACCTCTATTTATATTTGCATCAAGTTCATGAGATCATGCCAAGTGTTGGCATTGATTCTTAGATGTTTACAAGTGTCTAATGAGGTGTTTGAACGAGAGAAATGGTGGAAAAAGTGGTGCTAGGTGGCAAACAATGAGGATAGATGGCAGAACTTGGTGAACAAGCAACATTCTACAATTGGGCACCCCTTACGGACTGTATGGCTTTAGGTCTTACGCTCCATAAGGCCTTCTGATAATTAAGTTTCTATTTCTAGAAGTTTGGCCCTCGAACTTGCATTTTCACTTGTTTGCCATTTTTAACCCTTCTAACTTGATTTTTAAGCTATATGAAGTGTATAAAGGCATATGTAACTTGGAATTTGTTCCGAAAATGTCATGAATATTGTTTCGATCGATCGTCTGATTACGTATTCCGTAAATTAAACATAAAATTTTATTAAATACGACAACGATCGAAAATACAACGGTTGAAATTTTGCAATTGTTATAGTCACCACTCCTTTAGGAAGTTTCATCCCGAAATTTATCCTTGGGAGACTGTTTGCATAAGGTTTGGAATCATTGATAGATATGTCATGGCTTTAGATTCCAACTATGCGGAGCATCATTTGGTACTAGAATTGGAGATCAATGTATTAGTGTTGATTTCCGAAATATCTCAAGGTTCTATAACCTCTCACTAGTTTTTGAGAAGGTATTTGACCTTTAGAGCGTATGAATGTGGAATGTGTTGCCAAGTTCATGGCAAAAAGTGGTTTTGTATGGCATTATGTCATACGATACCAATTTGTGTTGAGCGATTGTCTTGCATGGAATTTAGGGTTCGATCTTATTTTCATATAGAGGCCCAACAAGGATTTCCATGTGAAGCATTACTCTATCATTCCCAAGTGGATACTTCCTTAAATAAAGCAGGAAGTGGGAATGATGGATTGATTAATAGATTATTCATTTCCTGATGGATACTTCCTCAAACACTATCAGAAGTGGAAATGAAGGATTGATAAATGGTTTATTCATTTCCCAGTGAATACTTCCTCAAATAATATTGGAAGTGGAAATGAAGGATTGATAAATGGATTATTCATTTCCCAGTGGATACTTAAATAATATCGGAAGTGGAAATGAAGGATTGATAAATGGATTATTCATTTCCAGTGGATACTTCCTCAAATAATATCAGAAGTGGAAATGAATGATTGATAAATGGATTTATTCATTCCTAGTGGATACTTCCTCAAATAATATTGGAAGTGGAAATGAATGATTGATAAATGGATTTATTCATTCCCAATGGATAATTCCTCAAATAATATCAGAAGTGGAAATGAATAATTGATAAATGAATTAATTCATTTCCTAGTGGATACTTCCCCAAATAAGATCGGAAGTGGAAATGAAGGACTGATGAATGGATTTATTCATTTCACAGTGGATACTTCCTTAAATAATGTCGGAAGTGGAAATAAAGGATTGATTAATGGATTTATTCATTTCCCAGTGGATACTTCCTCAAATAATATCGGAAATGGAAATGAATGGTTGATAAATGGATTTATTCATTTCCTAGTGGATACTTCCTTAAATAATGTTGGAATTGGAAATGAAGGATTGATGAATGCATTTATTCATTTCCTAGTGGATACTTTCTTAAATAATGTCAGAAGTGGAAATGAATGATTGATAAATGGACTTATTCATTTCCCAGTAGATACCTCCTCAAATAAGATCGAAAGTGGAAATGAATATGGATGGTTTTGGATTCTTGGTTAAAGAGTAGATAATACATATGGGTCTAAGATACCATAAAACCTTCAAGTGATTTGAATAACGTTATGACGGATAATACAATAAGAACACTTACATATAGGAAGTACCAGCGGCGTATCCACCATGTCCTTATTGTATTATCTCCCGTTATCTAATCACTCTAGTTTTTATGTCATCATACCTAACAGGACTTACTATGACTTCATGCATTGAATTTCATAATTATATGTGCACCCATAATTAGTTAATTCGTCGCATAGTCCGCATAACTCATTTTGTCAAGTGGGGAAGAACAAACATGATTAAAGAAAAACGCTTAAAACCAGAATTCGAGTAATGCGCATTTCACGTGTTTTACACTAACAATATTGATAGCATGTGTTTCATCGATAGTCGATTTCATAGGTTTGGTAGAGAATGTGTGGCCGTACTAGTGCCATCACAAATTAGAGAAATTACGGGAGTAGTTCAATTTTGTAAAAAACAAGAACCCCGTAATCGGTATATAGATGAATATTACACATATGCGTAATCATATTAGTTTGTAAATGATATAGGAATATTTATATCATTAAAAATAACTGAAAGGTGTATACGAGTCTTGGATGACAAAATAAAACAAAATGTAAAGTCCTCATTGTTTATAACTGCATCGTTACTGGCACGAGACTCGTTAACCTGAATGTTAAATGCACGTCCATTAGTAGGGTTGGCAACAACTGGGTTTTGTGTAGCAGCAGATCGATAAACGTTAGTTGTATGACCAAAATGTCCACAATTTGAGCATTTTCGACAAAGGATACTGACATGATGGTGAAGGTTACATTGGTTGCACAGAGGTGCGCTTCCATTGTATAGTTTCCTAGCAGGAGGTTGAGCTGGTTGGTTGGGAGTAGCCTGATCGGTTTTAGCAACAACAACGAAGTTTCTTGAAGCCTTACGCTTCCTTGAATTTCTAATGTGTTCGGCTTTTGTTTCCTTTGGTTTCTCCTGAATAGTCTTGAAAAATTGTTTATTCTCACCTTTACGAGAAAGTTTTACTTTCTTTACTTGGGAGTTGGGAGTAGCCTGATCGGTTTTAGCAACAACAACGAAGTTTCTTGAAGCCTTACGCTTCCTTGAATTTCTAGTGTGTTCGGCTTTTGTTTCCTTTGGTTTCTCCTGAATAGTCTTGAAAAATTGTTTATTGTCACCTTTACGAGAAAGTTTTCCTTTCTTTACTTGGGAGTTGGTTAGGGAAGCGGCTAGTTCGTTAGCCTCCCTAACGTAGCTGGCTTACTACCGGTGACTATGTCTTAAACCGGATCAGGTAAACCATCAATGTATTTCTTAATGGCCTTATCTAGAGGTGTGACCATGGTGGGACAGAGTATGCTTAACTCCTCGTATCGACTGGTATACGCACGATTTTCGCCACTATCTTGTTTACATATGCACCTCTATCTTTCATAATTCCGTTCCATCATGTGAGCGCTCTCTACTGGAAAACACTCGAAGCAAACTCTACCATACGCTCATTGGAACCCTAACAATGACGGAAAGTGCTCTCTATGCTTTCAAACCATTATAGGAGCCCAGTAGCTCCCTCAAACCCATAGAACTTGTTTGGTTTATCCGAGTTGAATTGTTTGTAGTTACAAGGCGTGGGGACATTGTTGTTAATGTTATTGTAGGCCTGATTGAGTTGGTCACAAGGTTTGGAAGTATCGTCGCCATTTGTTAGGCGATTAGAGTCGCCATTTCAGCATCTTGGGTAGTGTTGCGAGGAGGCATTCTTAAAAGAGAAAGGAATCATGAGGGAAGGTGAGTGAGATTGAATTGGATAGTAAAAAAGAAACATTTAAAAATATCGACAAACATAAGGATTGTGATCATTTATTCGTTACTTAAAACGAGCAAATGACACGGTGACTGATCAAAGTAAATGGGTCTTTATAATGTATCGCGAAGATATGCTTTGGCCTATAAGTGGATACTCACCCCAAGAGTTCCCAGGTAAGAGTGACTGGTTCGATTAAGTGCATTTGTACGAACACTCTAGCCTTAGACAGAAAACTCAGGGTACATGCATCCACCCTTCTAGATTGCACGTGTTCACATTATTAAAACCCAAACTTTGACGAGATTTTGAAAACATCAAAAGATTAAAAGCCTAATAACAAACCATCTAAGGATAGATGATGATTTCTTGTAATAAGTCTTGGAAAATTTTGACTTTTAAGAACGAATTATGCTTTGTATTGTTTTGGTAATCACCTAAGGATAGGTGACGGTTTTGTATATTTGTTTCACTAAGAATCTAGATGCAATTTACCTCACGTTAGGGTCCTAGGAAAGTTATAGTTTAGGTCAAAAGTATTACTAATAACCTAATTCTCTATAACCATGGCTCTTATACCAATCTGTAACACCCCGACCGCGTAATAACAACTCGCGGAGGAATCTTCAGGGAGTCATGTTACAATTGCTCACAACACATGGTACTAAAAGTTTCATTGTATTAATAATATTGTTTTACAACACAAAGAGTACAAGTAATTATTTTCAATTTAGAAGCAATATAAGGCCCGAGTGCATTCCTATGTGTAGCATACTTGAATGTCAATACCTGAAACATATGTGAAAATATCATCAACAATGAATGCTGGTGAGTAACCTAGGTTTTGTGGTCAAGTTCATGGCTTTGAGTTTGTATTGCAATACCTTGCCCGACTACGAGAGTCGATTAGTGAAAGCTTTGTAACAAATTTCGCATTAAATGTGTTTAGTATTGCAACATGATTTACCAACTATAAAAGTTAGTATATTTAAAAGAAAACCTTTTAATCATGAGACTCGACAAAATGTTTCTTTGTGAAAACGGATAATTAACACAAAATGTTTTCTTGTAAATTGTATATATATACACACTTGAAAACTGATTGTCATGTTGTATAAAAAAGTCATGTTTACAATCATTTTTCATGTATGTGTAAACCAATCGTCATGTATGTATAAGATATTTGTCGTGTATAGTCGGTCGGTCAAACCACCAAAGGGTTTGTCCATAGTTTCATGGGTTTAATCATTCTCCAGTGGGTACTTCCAAATAATATCGGAAGTGGGAATGGGTTATTAAACCTATAGCACTCATTCCCCAGTGGGTTCTTCCTAAAATAAAATTAGAAGCGGGATCGGGTTGTTACACCTATAGCGCTATAATATACTACGATCAGCTAGCACATATGAATCACCCCAAAACTTTTGAAAACGTAAAAAAGGGTAACTATGTACTCACATAAGCCTTGCGTAGTAAATATGTAGATTTGAAAAGATAGTTTAGCACATATGAATCAACCCAAAACATTTGAAAATGTAAAAGAGGGGAACTATGTACTCACATGGATTACGTATATGTCTTGTGTAAACAAAGCTCAAGTGTTCAAGTGTTTCCTAATATGTCGGATAAGGTTAGTGTACAATGTGACTTAATCAGAGGAACAGATAGAATAAGGTTCATAAACTAAATGAGTGGAGGATCTTGTGTAATATGATTCATAATACCTTACATTCTGATTTGGACGTATCTAGGAGTGTTTTGACTTGTTACGACTTGTTAAAGTGGTTTACGCCACTTTAACGGGTCGTATGCGTAACTACGGTTTCATTTGGTTAAATAAGTCCTATGACGAGTCTAACATGTCACAACTAGTTTAATTATGTTGTATAATCAGTTTATAAGTTTAAAAAAATAATGACCATACATGTTTAAAACTATTTTTGTGCCAAAAAGGGAATTTCCGACATTTTAAAACTATATAGTTGACTCATCATTTGACTAACCAAACGACATGACCATAAGGTATAACCTTAGAGGGTTATTCCCTATTACTATGGTCATATAAATGGGCTTGGTCGGATCCTAAAGTTGACCAAACGGGTCAGGTTTGAAAATCAAAGCGGAAGTCAAACCACTCGACTTTCGACTAAGGAAAAAGCGTTAAACTAGAAATAACGAGTTAGACATGTTAGAATATGTCTAATAATGTTTCAAAAGTGATTTGGTGTCAAAACTTTAAGTTTTAATACTCAAAAACACTTTCGTCGTAAAATGCATTTTTATGCACTTTTGACTTTTATTTCGTAAAAGTTTGACTCATCATTTCACGTACTAAACGTGATGATCAGAAGGTGTAATCGCGAGGGATTATTACCTTCAAGATTACGATCACGTTGCAAAGTACAATTTGAACTTTGACTTGACCAAAATGGTTAGAACCTAAAGTTAAACAAAAAGTCAATTTATTTGACTTTTGGCTCATAACTAGCCAACATAATGAAAAAGACTAAGGAAGAACACTTACTTGTGTTCTACGAATGTTTAGAACTTCAGTAGGAGGCTTCTTTATGATCAGAAGCAAGCTCCAATAGAAGATTAAAGAGAAAGAATGAAGGTGCAAGTTGAAATGGCTCAAGATCACCTCTATTTCTATTTGCATCAAGTTCATGAGATCATGCCAAGTGTTGGAATTGATTCTTAGATGTTTACAAGTGTCTAATGAGGTGTTTGAACGAGAGAAATGGTGGAAAAAGTGATGTTAGGTGGCAAACAATGAGGATAGATGGCAGAACTTGGTGAACAAGCAACATTCTGCAACTGGGCACCCCTTACGGACCGTATGGCTTTAGGTCTTATGCTCCGTAAGGCCTTTTGATAATTAAGTTTCTATTTCTAGAAGTTTGGCCCTCGAACTTGCATTTTCACCTGCCATTTTTAACCCTTCTAACTTGATTGTTAAGCTATATGAAGGGTTCAAAGGCATATGTAACTTGGAATTTCTTCGGAAAATGTCGTGAATATCGATTTGCTCGATCGTATGATTATGTATTTCGTAAATAAAACATAAAATTTTATTAAATACGAAAACGATCGAAAGTGTACAATGGTTGAAATTTTACAATCGTTACACCAACGTAGATATCATTTAGCAAAGTCATGCTACGATACTAAATGCCTTTACATCTAGCTTGATTTTCTGAAAATCTCGCTCGGGGTAGTTTTAAAGCTTTTTAGGGACTTGAACTTTTGGGTCTTCAGCACTGGGTACCATCGAAACATGAGGTCCGAAGATAACCGACTTCCAGCAACCCGTATTTTGTTGTGCAAGTAGGTGACCCATCCGACGTTGCTAGATGTTATACTTCGATTTGACAAGCATCAAAGGATTGTAAATGGTGCCAATGTTGTGTGGATCATGTGGATTTTGAGACATTTCTGATTGTTTACAAACAAGTTTTTGTTTAAAAATACTTTGAACGTAAACTTTTACTCTGTTTTCAATACAACGAACAAACGAATCAGTAGTAGAGCTGATCTGTTTATATCAAATTGATTGTAAGTTCAAATTTTATTGACCACGTTCTGATACCAATTGTTAGGATCTAAGTTTAATTGTTGTGACAGTTTTAAAGATGGAAATCAATGAAAAGATGATAAATGCAGCGGAAATGTAAACTTGTAAATGACAACAATGAAGAGAATGTTTTCATCAACATGCTTTTATAAATTTGATTACGTATGTATGAAAGATATTCAAACTCCCCCTTATGCTGATCACTCTGATAGTTCGTACAAGAAATGTCAATGAGAAGTGATGAATAGAACTAATACATGCACTTTTCTATTTATAGTACAAAGCAAACCACTGTGGAATCTAAGCTGGCGTCACCTTGACAATGATATCTAACGACCTAACAAACTCTACATCTGCTAAGCTAAAACACTATTATATTGAAATATATAAACTCTGTTGATCCAGCATCTGTTGAAGGAACTTTGATGAGATTTAACCTCTGTTGGTCCAGCAGACCTTTGTTTCAGCAGTCCTTATCTTCAATAGCAGAGTTTCTCTTTAAGAGACTTTACACTTTGAGCAGAGCTTGTCTTCGACAGTTCTTGTAAAACAGACTTTAGCTTAACAGACCTTTGAGTAGCAGATGTTGATGTATTTGCCTTTGGGGGGAGCATATCTTCGAAGCACTGTTATTGATGATCAGATGTAATAGATTATTTTGGCTTTCCAATCATCTGTGCTTTTACGAGGTCCACTAGATCTAATAGAACCTTTCATAGTCGCACTGGTACGCTTCCGCTACGAGTAGGGTGTGACAATACACAGGTGTGTTTACTTTTTTTACTTAACAGTTCAGTACGAATTTTTTGCATTCTACGCTATAGAGTGTCGGTAACGTACCGGTACCGTGACGAACCAAATCGATATCGATGGAACAACGATGCTACAGGTATTAATATTAGCAGAACATGTACCAGTATTCGTATTTTGAGTTTCTCTATTTCAATTGCTATAACAAGTGTTGATACCGCAATAAACCGAACTGATAACGGTTGTGTCAATTAAATTTAGTTGAAATTGTTAATAGTTAAATGGTTGATCATAGTTAAATTTGACCGATCAAAATAAAATCATTAAACATTCGATAAAAGAGAAAAAAAACAGCAATGAAATTATCATATTATAACAGGTTTTTATTACCATACATGAAAACGTTTATAAAAAACATTATTAATAATTACGTATATATTTAGTTTTTATATAATTTAAAGAACGCTACAATTTAAAAATTCTTGTGGAAACTATACATTTTCTTATATAAAATTACAGAAAACATTCCAAATTTCCCAAATTAATCTCCATCTCCTACTTTTAACATTGCCCTCCCAATTATCATATTCCCGTTATGTGTTCTGGCTCCTCCCCTTTCTCCTACGTCGTTCCATTTATATCCAGAGCCAGGGGCAGATTCATTGAGAGCCTTGAGTGAAGAAGGCCCCATTTAACTCCAGCCCCTAAGTGTAAATTTTAGAGAAAAAAAGAATCACAGCATCAGGGGTGAAAATCCGAAATCACAGCAGCATGGGTGAAAAAGCACAAGGTAAAAAGGATTAAAGTTAAATGTCATTTTAGTCCTTGTGTTTTGGGTCATTTTGCTAATTTAGTCCAAAGTTTTTATTTTTCGTCTGTCGGTCCAAAAAGGTTTTACCGTTGCCATTTTAATCTACTAGGTTAACTTCATCCATTTTAATCCATTTTTCTGTTAACTAGAAGGGCAATTCGACCATATAAAATGACCCTACTGTCCTTCTCGTTAATAGAAAAAATGGATAAAGTTAACCCAGTGGACTAAAATGGTAACGGTGAAACGTTTTTTGACCCATAGGCGAAAAATAAAACCTGTGGACTAATCTGGAAAAATGACCCAAACCGAAGGGACTAAAATGACATTTAACTCAATGGATTATGATTTTCTAAAATATGTTAGTTGAATAAAATCCAAAGTTGAGCACTGTATTTGGATGGTGTATCCCACAACAAAGAACACCATGGCAAAACACGAATAGTTTAACATAACATAAGCTGCTTTCAAAATCTACTAACCTTAGCTTCTATTTTAGCATGTTAGGAACATTTTGAAAGGGAATTGGCTTCCGCAAGAGAAGAATTTGTTAAACTTTCCTAGAGATGAAATGTTAGTTTTTTCACTCTCGTGCTATCTAGTGTAAAGTTTTATTCTTTTTCTAATCTTGTATTTAACAAAAGTGTTCTTTCAGAGAAACTGTTAGTGCTCGTGTCTGCGACTGCTAACACCAAAGAATAGAAGCTTTTGACACTTCTCTTATAATAGTTTTATATTAGTAATAGTAATTATATAAACATGTTCAACAAAATTTATATACGACGGGCTCAAGCTCGTTTAAACTTGGCTTGATTCAAGTTTCTAACGAGTCAATCTTGAGTATCTCACGGACGGCTCAACTTATTTACATCCCTAAAGGTTAGAAAGTTGAAAAAAAAATATTCAGTGGCATACACAAACTAAAAACTTAAATTAGAGGCATAAGAACTAAGTGCTACAAAATATATATGTTATGCAAATATTACATACACAAAGTGCCACTAAAAACATAAATTAGTAGTACAATAGATAAATGATACTAAAATCGTGTGCCACTAAATGGCTTTTTGTTTTTAGTGTATGTTGTACGAAAAAGTTTTGAATGTTTAAAAATGGGAAGAATTTGAGAAAAGTCAACAAAAATAGCTAATGCAATATACCATTATACTTTATTTTTTTCTACATTTTTATCTAAATTATTGATTTAAAAAAAAAATATTAAGATGACTTCATGAGTAAACTTTCGTTTTGCTTCCTGTGGTTTGGTCGTTTTAATGGTTTTGCCCCAATCCTTTAAAATTAGCTATTTTACTCCCTGATTTATAAATCTTATATCTATTTTACGGCCTGCCCTAAACGGCATCCATTTGTAATGTTAAATAATTGTCATGTGCCCCTCACATGAGGGGCATTTTAGTCTTTTCCTCAACCTCCCTTAATAATAATATAATAATAATAATAATAATAATAATCAATATGTATATATTTACATTTAACAAAAGATATTCACTTCCATGTTTCATCCCTGCATCTCTATCTATACTCTATAACAACTACCACCCTCACCATCAAACACCATCTCCAACCCACTAAACAACCACCACCCCCTCCCATCATCTCCACCCGACAACTACCACCACCTTGCACCACCTCCACCGACAACCACTACCATCTGGTTGCACCAGCCCCATCTGACAACCACCTTGCAACAACTCCACCATCTTACACCGCCCCCACACACTCCGGCAGCCTCCTTAACTGCTCGAAAATCTTTTAAAAGCATATCTAAAACCAGATTTCAACGAACTCCACCGTCACCATCATCATCTGAGTCTGTAAAGTCACCATCATTCATTCTGTCACTGTATGAACTTAGAAACAGGAGTTTGAAATTTGGGAATTTGAAATTTAGGGGTTTTGATGATACAAGTTAGGGTTTGATTCTAGGGTTTGTGGAGGGGTTATCATTTTTCCGGCATTCTCCGGCCGGTCTCATCTCAACCACCACCAACACATCTCCGACTGGTTCCAGTGTTTTCGAGGTGGTGATGGTGGGGTTGACGGTGGTGGTTATGATTTGTGAATGTGGTGATTTGTAGTGATGTGGTGATACTTTGTCAAGATGGAGGTGGTGATGGTTGAAGGTGGAGGTGATGGTGGTGGTGGGTTTGAGAGAGAGAGAGAGAAGGAAAAATATAGGAGGTGGTGTCGGATGGTGTGTGTGGGGTTGCTACAGTATAGATAGAGATGCAAGGAAATGGTGTACAGAGAGAGAAAGTGTGTGAAAATTAAATATGGAAATTAATAAGTTTGAGTAGGAAAATATTAAAATGCCCTTATGTGAGGGGAATGTCAACAGGATTTAACAGTTGAATTGGATGGCATTAGGGGCGGGAATGAAATAGAGATAAGCTTTATAGACCAGGGAATAAAATGACTATTTTTAAAGGATTGTGACAAAACCATTAAAACGATCAAACCACATGGAGTAAAACGGTAGTTTACTCTGATTTCATAGTATTTTCAGACATAATCAATTTTTCATTTGATTTTATCCATAAAAAGTTCAATATGAATAAATAAATGGTAACAGGATGTTACCATTAATTAAAGAAAACAATGTAAATTGGTATATTAAGATTAGGTTGGGTTAGTCTACAAAGCATATTTTTACTACAAAGTGTGAGAAATCGATGAAAGTATTTGTGTTTTAAATTTTAGACATGGTGTTTTTGATACTTCTGGTGTCACACCCTTAAAATTCACTTGCAGGGTTTTCCGCGAGTCGTGTGACAAACCAAGATCTAAGACACCCGTTATATTGAATGACCTTTATATGAGAAAATGTTTTAAACCAAGCAACCAACAAAATAAAAGTAATGCGGAAGCGTAATAAACGTAACGTAAAAACATGCGTCAAAACAAATGCCCAAACCAAACAAAAATATTCAAGAAATAAAATGTTCTTGACACCCATGCTCTGCACCTAACCGTGAGCAAATACCTTAGCGACATGAGGAAAACATGTAAGAAGCAAGTGTTAATCATTTATGATGAGTGAGTTCACATATGTAGTTTACAGTTATAACATGATTCATTTTTACAAGTTTCCACTGTTCAATCGGAACAGTAAGTATTAGTATCTAATAGTTTATTGTCATATTAGTAGGTAGCTAACCCATGTTACGTCATGAAAAGTTCAAAACCAAAGCTGACTGTTGTTGCCTTTGTTTGCCAGGTCTATCACTGACCATGGCAGTATGTTAGGCTAATTCTACACCCGATGACCATTGCCAGTCTAGCTAGCGCGACTAGCTCGGGTGAGGCTTGTTGGGCCTAGTAGTACTACTAAAAATTCCCCCGCTATTATCCCAATACTAACGGTCCGAGGTTTATAAGGAATTTATGTGATAAATTCTACTTTATGACCATAACGATATAACAACATGCTATAACTTAAAGGCGTTATAATACTATAACATTTAGGCATTACATTACCGTAATGTGCTCGTGTTTCCTTTCCCTATGTTTTAAACATTTAAATATATGGACCGTGGACTCACCTTGGTGTTGCTCGGTAGGATATAAGTGTATGTGAGTTAGAATGGTCAGTCACGCCCTATTATGGTTACCATGGATTAGTAGTGGATGTTTACGCAACTCACAAAAGTCCTACACGTATCTAGCAAGTAGCACGTGAACAAGTTATCACATAAGTATTTTATCATGTGGTTTCATGCACATGTTCACAACCTAACTTACGACATGATATATGATATTTATCTAATCACCAAAAAGCGCGGACACTAAGAATAGCAGGTTCGACTCTTATAAGTTTATGAATCATGTATTGCAAATTCACTGAAATTAGCCTGTGTTTTCGGGTGCTCGTTAACCATACTTAAGGAGTTGTAAAAATTATAATCTTTTTATATGACGTGCCTCTCGGTGGGGCCGGTCTTGTGAATTTTCAAGGCCTAACTCTTTACCGAAAAATAATGAAAAATATTTACTAAGAAGTGGTCAAATTCATCACTTTCTGACTACTGCTTACAGAAATATTTATTTAAAAATCCTCGATTACCCGATTGACTCGATTCCACTTGGAGATTCATACTGACACATAAGGCCATCTACTTTATAACTTTCATATCCTAAGTCTAAATATTCGCCAATATATAACATAAAACATTACATGCAAATTCTGCAAATAAAAATTATAGCTTTGACCACTGAAACGGTTTACATCTTTTGACTGACCAAACGGGGTCCAAAAATTATGAAACCAGCGTGCTTTGAATCGTATTTCAATGAGTTTCATTTTAGACTTCAGAAATCGCATTTTCATTACGTTTTGACCCGGTTACAGCCAACTTAAGTTGGCTGAAATTGTTGGACAAATTCTTGTTTCAGCTGTTAGCGACATAGCTGTTAGCGACATAAAACGAGTTTTCGATAATCCCTTTAACATATTTAGCGATCATACAACCTAACAACATGATATATTTCAAATTATACTCGTAAATGATGAACATATTCATCAGAACACCCACCCGTATTTGTTAAACCATCATCATGAACCCCAACCCTACTACGCCTAATCATGTAACTACATTTCATACACATACCTGAACCTCATAATCTTGATCATGCAAACTTTTATAAATACAACCTGTCAAGATACTAATCAACATCACTAGACGACAATCATGCAGCCCCCATGAATACATATCTACGTAAGTAAGGACATGTGTTACATAAAACCATTTCAAAATCAACATACAAGAGCCGAAACTCGGCCGACTATTCCACCCCTTAGAGCCGATCATGGCTATCCCCGTTTCCCCACAAATGCCACGTTTGCAAGATACATGTATACATAATACACATCACAAAACACAAGAAGGTTACCTAGTCGGATCTTTGGTGATCGCCGGCCTGGAATCGAGTGAGAAGAGGATGCCGAGTGGGAGAAGGGTAGCAGCAAGGAGGGAGGCATGAGTGTTTTCTTTTAAGTTTATGATCTAGAGTTTGAGGACTTGAGGTTGCATGCAAATATAAAATCACACATACATATATGTACTGTTTTAGGGTTTTGGGCCACAAGGTGTAAAGGTGTGGGGTGGGTTCGGTTTGGGCCGAGGGTAAATGGGTCGCGCATGGGTTTGGATTCGGGGTTGAGCTTTCAAAAAAACTAAGTTAAGTTGGGCCGCGAGTGGAACATAGAGTGAGTTGGGCCAAACTAATATAGCGCGTGTTTCGGGTTTTGTTTCGAGTCGTTTATCGTTTATATAATACGTAACACACTAATATACGTGAAACACGTGCTAATTATATTTTTTAGATATTATAAAATATATAGGAACCAAATCAGGAAAATATACCTGATTTTGCGGGATGTCACATTTGGGATTGTATAATATAGAAAAAGAGAAAGGTCTTGTATAAAACAAAATCCCTGTGAGAAGCATACGTAAGAAGAAGGAAGTGACAAGTGTCATTGGTAGGATAGGTAACTTTGTTTTCTCAAGTGAACTAGTTTTCCCCTTGATTTTCAAACCGCTATAACTTTTTCACACGTTAATATTTAAAAAAAAAACTTACACCGTATTAACGAGCATTCCATTTGGTTTAATTCCAGTAGCCTATTGTTATTGTTTTCTTAAAACAATTTTATAGGATTTTGAATACCCATTACGTGATTACGTGATTTTGAATACCTAATACCCATTACATGATTTTCAATACTCAGTACATGACTACGTGAATTTTAAATACCCATAACGTGATTACACATTCTATAAAAAGAACTTGATTGTTTATGTTTTATTACATGATTAAATCTCTAATATACAACATTATATGGTTATTATAGGTTAATTTGGGTAATGTTTTGTATGTAATTTATCCTTAATACGTACGTGATACCTCAAGTATTAGGCCTTCCATATGAAATATTATATATTATATGTTTTTTTTTATAATTACGTAACCACTCAGTGAGGTTTCACATAAATACCATAATGAAACCACGAAATGGGTATACAAATCACGTAGTCACTACTGTTACGTAATTGCCTAATCACTTAGTGAGGTTTTACATAAAATACTATAATGAAATCACCTAATGGGAATTCAAAATCACATAGTCACTTACTATGTATTCAAAATCATGTAATCACGTAATGGGTACTAGGTATTCAAAATGCGATAAATTTATTTTATAAAAACTATAGCAATATATTGATTGAATTAAAGAGAATGAAATACTTAATATGATGTAATTAGTTTGTAATTGCTTTAAAATATTATCCATTTTACTGGTTTAATTAATTTTATAATAAGTAAACATGGTATGATTACCACATGTGCTTTTTAAATTCTTTTCTAAAGACTCAAATTTATCATATATATATAATTTAAATTAAAAAAAATTAAAATCTAATGGAGAGGGTTTGTTTAATCGAAAAATATAAGACGTTTATGTTTATAAAAAGTAACAAATGATAACATTTTTTAGCATTGAATAACATGAATAAAATAACAGTGATTCAAAGTTTAAATACTCCGAAACTTATTGATTTATTTTCAAAATAATAGAATTTTTTTAGGAATTATATGTTACCCTGCTATATTGTTACGATCTGAGTGTGTATTCAATGAAAAACTAAATTTTAGTTGATCGTTTTTAACTAAGAAAGGAATTAAATGAATGTGGAAATTAAATGAAAATATAAATATGGAAAATTGTTATATTGTATTTCAAATATAATCAAAAGATTACAGTTACAAGGATAAATCTTACTCCTCTCAGCCTGATCACTAACTTTCTATTCATACAAAAGGAATGTTGAAAAGTGATAAAGAGATCTTAACAAAGAAGATCAGTTTATAGTATGTACAAACATCTGTTAGATAACTAGGGGCGACATCATTTTAATAGTGACATCTAACATTTACTAACAGAAAACATTCTTAGATGTTAGAAACCTGCTGTTTAACGTCTGTTCTGGGAAACGTGCTGTTTGTTTACGTAAAACATATGTTCAGGCTAAACAGAGGCGTAGTGACGTGGTCGAGTGTGGTTATAATTTTTATTATATTTTAGGCACTTTTTACTCTTATATCAAGCTTTAAATTTATAAAACATTATACAATACTACCACTCTACACAAGTTAGGGCAAGTGCACCCATCGTGGACATAGTATAGCGATGGTAAGATACCAGGTCATCCAAGGAAACAAGAACTTTTAATACCGGCTTATCGTTAACGTCTAATCTAACCAAATTTTTTATAAAAGTTTTGAAGGTTTTGAAAAGTAAAAGTAGAAACGTAAATGAAAAGGAAAACAAATAGAAAAGAAAGAATCACTTGATTCCGACTCCTCTTTTACATATCATTTGATGATTTCCGCACTTTGGGCATTTTAAAAGATTATCTTAGTTATAGTAGTAGGCTCCTCTTGTGAAGGCGACGTTACCCTCAATCTATTGGTCTGAGTTAGCAGGGATACAGTCCCGCAAGGTCGGAATATTGGAAGATAATTAAGTAAGTTATTCATGCGAAAAGTGGTAGGCCCCTCTTGTGAAGGCGACATTACCCTCAGCCATATTGGTCTGACTCGGCAGGGATACAGTCCTGCAAGGCATGATGAAGTTTTAATAGTTGTTTATTAATAAGGGTTCAAGCCGTTCTTACTCACCCCGATTTGATGCTATCTGCCTCCAGGGAAGTCATAATAAGTTTGAACCAAGTCCTCGCAAGATATATACACTAAACGAGACAAGAACTTTCCCAAACACCCTTCTAACCCCCTTCCAGGTAGTTCACGTGCTTTATATAGACCGTAAAGACATAAATGAGTGAATCAACGTATGAAGAAATATTTAAATAACGTTCACTTTCAATATAAAAAACTAGTTATTAAAGTCGTTAATACATACCCAAATAAAAAGTTGCCAAAGATTGGAAATCAAAAGTAAACATAAGAGATTTGTCTTCACCAAGTGATGTAAGAGATTTAGCGACAAGAACTCTTACGATAATCTTGGATCCCGAGACTACTACACACTCTAAGAGATGAAAGATGGATGATAGTGGTGGGTGTTGGTGTTGTAGTGGTGGTGGACTGATGGCAGGTGTGAGAGAAATGGTTTGCCAAGGGATGCCTTTCTCATGAACCAAGCACCTCTATTAATAGCTGGAAACAGAAGGTGACCACGGCCACGTGCCCTCCTGTCACGGCCGCGTGGACTTTTTCTCTCCCTTCATTAACTGTAGATGTCAGGTCGTTGTACCAACATGCCCCGTGGTGATAGAGCACGACCCCGTGGTCAATGTACTTGTTGTACTATCCCAGATTCTGCGAATCTTAAAGTTGATCATGGCCCATGTGACTTGGCACTACCCCGTGTTGGTTGTCTGTTGCTATTGTCTTTTTCTTTAGAGAATCTTTGACTGTGCACGAGCATGTGCCTAAGCTTCTATCTTTGTTATTTTTGTTTTTTTATGTGAATGGGGGTTTGCCAAGTTGTTTCAATCCTCCTTCTTTGTATTTGTGTTGGTTTTGGCTGTTAATTTGCTTCTTTTGTTTGTTTAAGCTCTTATGATCATGTAATTTAAAAGTAAACAAAGAAGCATGCTTTTTCCAACATTAGTACCGAAAAAGGATTGATTTTATGCCTTGTTTGATGTAATTTATATGTTGCATTTTGCGCACATCAAATACCCCCACATTGAATCTTTGCTTGTCCTTAAGCAAAACTCTATAATGTGGCTTACACACCCAAAAGGAATTGGTAGAAGAGAAGTTTTGGGTTTATCTTTGGAGTGTCGAGAATCCAAGTTCTAAATTTATTTTATTTTTGTTTTATTGACAATCTTATTCGTCATGATTTATTTAGAACATATTTTTAGAAAAATTATTTGTTTTGGGCATATAATGCCTTTATAAAATTCTATTTAGTTATATACAAATTTACATATCTCACAAGTGGTCACTCAACACTCGGACGAAGATGTTTAAGTGAAATCGCTCGGACCCGATGTGGTGCTTACGCCTATCGTAGGCTTGACAAACAATCAAACCTCCTCCTTTTTACGTTCAATCCGTGTAAATATCAAGAGGGCTTTAAAAGGGTAGGTTTTGACTAGGGGTAGGTATTTTTTGGGTAAAAATGGTGAAAAGCGTAAAAGTGTCGGTTTTTTCTAACAATTTTTGTGACTTAGAGAAAAACTTTAACCAATGTTTTTAGCGAAACTTGAAACTAACCCATACTTTGTTATTTATAACCGAACTTGTTACTAAAATGTTTTAAATAAAAAGAAATTTTGTGGATATGGGTGGTTGTTTTTGCAAAAGATTATATTTTTGCTGGTTTAGAAGCGAAAGGGTTAAGACTTAAAGGGGTTTAACTGGGGGGATATGAAAAGGAAAATAAAGGTTTTAAAATGAAAAATGGGTTGTACTCCTAATGCCTCTATCATTTACTTACTTGGATTAGTGTCGGTAAGGATTAGGAATGCATTGCTTTGGCAAGTTCTAGATTTGTAAGAACCAAACGAGCTATTCACACAAGAAACGAAAAATTGAGGAATTAGTATAGATATGTATTTTTATGCTCGGTAAAGGCTCAAAACCTCACTTTGTGAGAAAGGCTTATAATGTAAAAGTGTATATACAATCAAATTTTACAAAATTTGTTATGCCCGTTTTTGTAATTTTCTTAATTGTTCATTTTATCACGACGCTATTAGGTGTAAATTTGTAAAACATAATTTTTAGAACTTATTTTTCCCAAGCTAAAATAAGAAAAGTGAAAAATGAAAAATTTTGAAATATATTTGGGGTGATTATCGGTTTTCCAAGGCGAGTTTTGTGTAAGACTTGATTTTAGGACAAACGATTCAAGATTTTAACATCCCCCCACACTTAAATTACACATTGTCCTCAATGTGTCCCAAGTAGGGTTTGTTTTGATTAAATATGTTAAAAGTGGGGTTAAAACATCAAATTTTTATGTTACTGGGCACGGGTGCGTGCCAACTAGGCATGGCCCCGTGGTCAAAGTGCTAGTAACATGAATTTTGAAAAGCTTATAGGAGGTTGGGCACGGGGACGTGGGCTATGGGCATGGCCCCGTGGCAATTGTCTGTAACAGACTGGGAGCTGTGTTTCGTCACTTGGCGTCTGATTTCTCGACATGGGGACAACTATGCTTAGAGTATTCAAGCCTCCCAAGTTACCTGTAAGCTATAATCCTACCACAATATAACAATCTAACACGAAATAACAAGTTTCCTACATTACAAGCGTTTACTTGTTCAACCATCATCACATGAAAAGAAAAATAAAAATGCAAGAAAGTAAATTGTTTAGAGAAGCAAATCGTTCATCAGGACGCAGCTCGAAAAGTACCGAATTGTTTAAAGTTCAAAGAGAGATAACCTGAGGAAATGATTTGTGGCCCACCACCGCCATCGCCTAGTCCGAGTCCATGTCCTCTCCCTCTTCCTCCTCCTACTCGTCATGATACGCCATATGCTCCCGGATGTAGGTAATGTCGTTTTGCATGATAACGATATTGGGTTGCATGCTTCCGATCCGGCTGCTTTAGCTTTGTCCCAAGCTATAAGCGTTCATAGACACTTGGAGATTTTCCTACATGATATTATATAAATTTTGGAGGTTATGAAAATCACCTCCTCCTTGAGAGGAGGAGCCCAGGGCGTGTCCGGAGTATCGAGGACGATTAGGGTCATCTTCGATTGCTAGGACCTCATCCAGGTCATTTGGGTTCCACACCCAGCCACGTGCATCCTTAAAGCGCATGAGACCATTGTTGCAATTGATGATAAGACCCAAACTTCGGCATAAGGCTAGATCGGCCTTTGCCACACCCACTCCCTTGTGGAGCCCACTCGGAGTGCGCCTAATGTAATTCTTGAATAGCTTGGTAATCCATCCTTAAAGAATATAGGTGTGCAGGTTTTGGCGGTGGCGTTTGCGGACATGTTCCTCAACAAAATGTGGGCAACATCGATAGGTTGACATTCAGGATGCAATAGAGGCAAGTTAGCTCCCGAAGATTCACCAGCCCGCCACTACCCTTCCTTTGGCACAATGAGCCACTAAGGACCCGATGAATGTATCGAATTAGAGGGTCCTTTATCTTTGTGCTCTTTGTGCTGCTCGGATCATAATGGCCATCCTGATCTGTGCCCATGCAGCTTGTCTAAGGTTATCGAGGAGTTCATGGACTCATTCCGTGAAGTCTAGCTCAGCTATGTCTTCCTTAGCGTATAGCCTAATATTCACACCAAACTGAGCCACGGAAATGCTATACCATTCTCCCCCACACCTAAACTGAACTGCATCTGACTCAAATAGATCCAGTTCATTCTACTCGAAAAATGAGTGTGCTTAAGAATTCGATGTTGTACTCGTGAACAGATATGAGTCGGGTCTCTAGAAAGGTACAGAGTGGACCAGTGATCAGAGCATTATACCTCTCCCTTTGCCCACAGTTTAAAGCGTGGTATAACACATTTCTCTTAGCAGTTCTTCATGCATTTCTTGTAACACTTCAAAGCAATTCTTGTACTCAATCTCAGAACTTTTGAACCATAGGAACTTATGAGGTGCCATTCCTACAAGAAAAAAGCACTAAGACAATCGGTGTGTTAAAAATTATGCAAAAAAGGAAATTAGGGTTCCAGACACGGCCTCGTGCCTACCAAGCATGACCCCGTGCCTACAAAATGGGGTGCCCACGGCCCCGTGGTCAGTGGGTATGGCCCCGTGGTCAGTGGGCACGCCCTGTGGTGAACCTTCTGTTAACCCAATTTTAAGGTTTTTGAGCCGGCTTTGAAAAATTCAAAATTTTTGGTTTATCATGTGCGGTTTACCCCGAAAATCAAACCCCAAATGTCAATTTCGCACAACATACTTGTTTACCCCTTCAATTTTAACTTTTTTCGGTTATGAACGAGGAGCTTGCTGCTGCTGGTTGTTGATGTTGTGCCGAGGACAAATGTTGGCAAGATGGTTTGGGTCGTGACACTTGTAGAAAGTGCGAACGTTTTTGGCAGGGGCTTGGTTGTTAGCAGGAGTTTGAACCTGGTTTTGGTTGATTTGGGGTTTTAGGCCACTCCGACATTTGGTGCTGAAGTGTCCAAACTTGTTGCATTTAGTCTAGAGACGACAGGGTGTATGGGTTGGATGGTGATAGATACAAGTTAAGCACCTAGGTTGTGTTCTGGTATAGGCGCTTTTGACAGGTTCGGTATTTTTAGCGAGGGCAAGTGTGTGTTGAGGTGGGTTTGGCGGAGTAACAATCGCACAATTATAGGTTGAAGCCTTCCGCTTCTTCCCGTTTCTGTTGTTTTTGGTGGGTGGTTTAGTAGGTGTAGGCTCTGGGGTTGGTTCAATGGTGGCTTGATGAGCTAATTTGGTTGAACCCTTTGTTTCGAAGGTTCCTTCTATCATCAAGTTGTGGTTCAAACTTGGCGGCGAGGCGATAAGCATCCTCGATGGTTTTCGGTTGAGAAGACTTAATGTAGTTAGAGAAAGAAGAGGGTAGGGCTCGAATGTATTTGGCAATTGCCTTTTCAACAGTGTCGACTTGACAAGGGCAAATGATACTAAGCTATTTGAACCTAGCGGTCAACCCAGCGTTGTCACTTCCTACTTGTTTGATGTTCTAAAACTCATTTTTGAGTTGTTGGGTTTCGTTGGGGGGACAAAACTCATCTCTCATGAGTTTTTGAAGTTCAGACCAAGTTAAGGAGTAGGCCGCGTTATTGCCACGCCTATTGCATTCTGACGTCCACCAATCGAGAGCTCTCAATCAGAATACGCTAGTAGCACTGACGGTGCGTTGGTCGTCGGGACAACCACTTTGGCGAAAGGTGACCTCCATGGCATCGAACCATTGAAGCAACTTTGTCGCCCCACCCTCGCCTGTGAAAGGCGTTGGGCTGCAGGAGTTGAACTGCTTAAAGGTGAAGGAAGGTTTAGGCCTTTCGTCTTTAGGCTTGTTTGTGTCGTCATGGTTTTCGGTGTTAGTAGAGGTGGAAGTAGGTTGGATACAGTTGATGATATCGGGGAGTATCTTGGCCATCTGCTTGGCATAAAATTTCATCATCTCTTTCTTGGTCATGCAGTCGCTGGTGTTGCTAGCGATCTTCTTGGAGTCTGAGTTTTCACCGCCAGACGACATCTAAAGAGTTGGAATAGATGGAAAAGGTGAGTTTTCATCATAATGAGTTTAAGATAGCGTTTCGATTGCATGAATGAGTGTAAGTGTTTCATGTAGCTCATAAGTTTTCACATAATTCGCATGAGTATTTCATGTAGCACATAAGCATCACATATAAAGCATCAGCATAGCATGTATTCGTAAAGTATAATCATGTATAAAGAAGTAAAACGCGTAAGGAGTGTAAATTTAGTTGGTTCGTGATTATTAGTATTGTTTTAGATTGCGAGGAAAGTGCGATTCGTGCGTTTGAAATGGTAAACATATCAAAGTAAATACATAGAAATTGATTCACATAAAAGAAGAGGTTCGATAAAACATAGGAGTGCTTCGGGTTAGAAACTTCGAGTATTCCAAAGTGAATCGTAAACCCTTTCAAATTAGGGAGGCATGTTTTGGCCTAATAAGTAAAATACTCTCACCAAGGAGTGATTAACGGTATTATACCCTTCCAGTTACTACATGTCCCTAATTGATAAAAAATTCAAAACTTTGGCGAGATTGATAATCGAAGAGTGGAGCTAGTTATCAAGATGTGGATATCACTTTTAACTTGACAATTCCGTTCCTTAAACGTGGTTGGTACTTACCAAACGAGGAGCATGTTCCGACTCGTTGATAAGGGTCCACTAGAGTATGAAATGGAAATTTTCAATCAAGATGTGGATTACACTCCTAGCTTGATGGTGTAATTTCGTGTAAAAATTGAATACGCGGATTGAGAGTGTGCACCAAATTGCGGGTTTCACCCCTATTTTGGCGAGGTCGTCTCGATTGTAAAGTATCAGTGTCTTCATGTCTTCAAGTGTATATCGTGTTAGCCTTAGGAAAGGCATGTAATGTTTAAGAAACAGGGCTAGATCAGAAGCAGAACAGGAAAGTTTAGACATTTTAATCGATGGACAGTTTACTTCGTGTGAAGTGAGTGCCACTTCATGCGAAGCTGTTCAGTTCGCACAAAGAGGTCCAGTTCGCACCCAGCACTTCAGTTCGCATAAAGGTCTCAGTTCGTACAAAGGGTCCGTTTGGTGCTTTGACTATAGACTAGGTCAAACATGGTAGTTCTACCTAATTTCCTATAGTTATGGCTCTGATATCAATCTGTCAAACCCCAACCGATGGCCGAAACATCGGGGCGGGACGAAAGATTGCTCGAGACTTCATAACGCTAAAATGTGACAATATTTTATATAACAAAATTTCATTTCCTTGAAATGGCAAATAAATAGTACAAATTTCAAGATACAACATAATGGATAACAAATTTCAAATACAACAACTTTAATGTTACAATTTTAGGTGTGTATCTAAGTCGTCCTATTCGTTTCCATGCGTAGTTATCATCAACCTCACCCTGCAATACATGTTAAAAGTACAGTTCAATATGCAAGGCATTGGCGAACATACAAGTTTGAATAATAGCATAGTATAAACGTTTAAACAAATCTTCATGCGTACTTGTCTATTCTTGAGGCTAACATACATTAAACTATCATGCATAAGTATATTAGTCAACCCAAAGTTTCCCGCAAGCATAATCCTTTCATAACATGGGAGGACCAGATGTGTATGACTTAACATGACCCCAAGTTTACTAGGTGGTGTGTTACTCCTATACCGCTATACATGTTAAGGGAGGCTTGATCAAAGTTAATGACTGAGTATAAGCATATTGAGTATAAGCATGTGTGATTTCAAGTTTAGAATAAGAGCATGTATAAAGATTGTTCATGCATATGAGCATGTTTGTGTAACTTTGCATATTGTACATGTATTGCACCCAAAGGTGTTAAAGCGTAAAATGGGATCAAGTATGCTCATAATTTTGCAAGCTTTTTTAGCAAGTTCGTGGATGGACGAGTGATCAGGTGATGCAACACAGAGTTACCCTACATGGGGTAATTAAGAGAACGTGAGTAAACTGAGTGGAATGATGTGTCCAGATTCTAAGGCAGAAAGTACGGAAAGAAAATGGGAAAAATGCCACTTTGTACGAAGTGGACTAGCCACCTCGTGTGAGCTGCCTTGCAACTCGTACGAGTTGACTGGTACCTCGTATGAGTTGACTTGCACCTCGTACGAGTTGATTGTTCACCTCATGCGGCTGACAGTCCTGGAACGTATTAGCACGTTTTGTACCCGTTTCAACACTGATTTCTGTGAACGGGGATCGTGCTAACGAGGCAGAATAGTCCAGGCCATAACACTGGATTAGAATTGATTAATGTTCGTCCAGACTGGTCTGTTAAGAAAATAAGAAAAATAAGTATAATTTATGTTAGCTTCGTCAATTTTGTCATAGAAGTCAAGCATGGAGATGTTAAATCTCTTTATACGATTCACCAAAGCACAAGGTTGTAATACTACCTGGTTGGTCATGAATTAACAGAAAGTAAAGATTGTTCAAGTGAGGTGTGAAACTTAATTCGGGTAGCCAAAGCTCCAAATGTTCTCATTAGCTAGAACATTAATCCAATCCTATAAGGATGATGAATTAGGTCTGCTTACAACACTTGGTACAAAGAAGAAGATAAGTTATAAAGTGTTAGTGAGTCAGACTTACTTAGAAGGAGATGGTTCTATCGAGAATCAAGAAATTCGGGAGTGAGAGTGAGAATGAACGAAAGGTTGGATGTGATGAAGTGCGTCTATATTTATAGGAAAAATGGCTGCTAGCTCCGCTTCGTGCGAAGCGGGCTCCACTTCGTACGAAGCGTGCCCACTTCGTGCGAGGTAGATCCAACTCGTACGAAGGGGTTAGTTGCGGTGGTTTCATGCGTTTTATCCGGTTTTAAGTATTTTGAGCATGCATGAATGACGTATAAGTACAATAGTGCATAAAGGTGAATATTCGAGCTTTTAAGTATGAGTTTCTTACATATAATCACGTATTACGAATTGTAAATACAATTCAAGTATGTAACTGGTATAAGTATAAAATGAGTTTCCATTATGATCATAATCTCAGAGTACAAGAGTGGAAAACGAAAGATAGAAGTACGGTACCAATTTCAAAATATATAAATACGAATACACTTTCTAAATAAGGAAAGTCCAAGATGCGGGGCGTTACACATAACATGCGGAATCCATTTTAGATTAGTTGACAAATATAATAAGATTACTTTTCAATTTACTCTTTCATTAAACTTGTAAGAGTTATATCCTGGAAACACTTCAACAGGGCTTCACCGTATCGTTCGCAAAACAACTTACACAGACTCTAAGCTCACACACCTATACATAGACTTATACCTTTGTGCGGACTTAGAATCCACCTTCGTACGAAGTAAACTAATCTACCTTTGGATGAAGTAAACTAATCTACCTTCGTACGAAGTAAACTATTCTACCTTCGAACAAAGTAACATACAATCATACGAAATCTAAAATTATGACCTATTATAGGCTGGATACGACTTGATGACGTAGGCAATAGACATATGCATCAACAAAGCTCCTTTCTACAATATTAATATTTTTCTATCATGGTCTGAAGCTGGTCTTTAATAATGGTTTCTTCATGTAATGGTTTCTTCAGTTGTTTTAGGTTTAAATTGTTTGCTAATCTTTTCCAACTGATTTTCACCATCTAAGACCTTTTTCCTAGGATTTTCACCAGTACATCAACCTTTTCACAAATAAGTGTTTTAAATAGGTTAATAGCCTTCACAACATCACCATTCAAATCACTAGTCTAGTTCATGTCTTCTTTGGTCTCATTTTCTTCTTTAATAGGTTCCAGTGCCATAAAACAAAAGTTCATAGGTTCCTCTAAAGGTTTTGCCATAAGAACAAAATTTTCATCTAAGAGTTCCTCACATAGACTATTCTAGTCAACAAAGCCTTAAGTGAAGAAACTTTGTTGTTTGACCTCTTTAGGTGTAGGGCTAGAGTAGCTATAGATGCTTGAACTTGAGAGACTGGTACTTGAACATATTGGACTTGAGAAAAGTAGTTTAAACATATTGCATCTGGGAATGGTTTAGGGATTGAGCAAAATGTGCAATGTTTTGAACACTAGTTCTAAGGGTATTTTGGGAAGAATGGTAAAAGTGTTGTTGATTGCTAGATTGAGGTCATTGAGTTGGAAAGGTTACCATAGATGTTGAGCTACCTATCTGACTTCTACATTCACTAGCAAAATGACCAAATCCATTACACTTATAACATTTAATTTTGGATTTATCCAAACCTACCCGTGTCCTACCATGTAACCATGGGAACTTCCTACCAGTTTTGTTGTAGAAGTTGTTGGTTCTCACACTAAGTAAAGCTAGTTGTTGCAAAATGTACATTTCCTCTAAGTCAGTGGGATCGATATACTTCAAATCATCAACCAAAAATGACATATTATTAGAACCTTGACCATTAGCATTTGCTATAAGAGCAAAATTTAGAGAGTATTGATCAGAGTTAATTACAGTGCTTATATCGATAAAATGATCATACCCCTGATCATTTACTATTCCAGATGATGATTCTTCTTGACTCAAAAGTGTTGTGTTGCCAAAGATATAGTCATCAGACATGAAGTCAATTCAAGGTCAAGTCCTTGAATCCTTGTCTGTATCTCATAACAATAGCAATAATGTCCCACTTTTCATGTAATGATCTAAGATACCTATGACTCAAAGTGACAATGGAAAACTCTTTATCTACCAATTTTAATTCACTAATCAAACAATTGAATCTCTAAAATTACTGAGTCAAGGTCTCTCCTTTACATGACTGAAGGTCTCTTACTTTTGGTTGAGAATTTCACGGTTGTTTTCAGTTACATCCTCTATTCCACGAAGTTGTTCTTTTAAAGCATCCCACAATTTCTTAGCACTATTATAGTGTAATAGTCCAGCACAGATTTCATTTGGTAGAGTGATAGCAAAAATACTGAATGCTTTTGCATCTAACTCAAATTTTTGAAAATCCTGCTAAGAATAGTTTCTTGTTTTTTTGGCTCTTAAACTATAGGGTCTTCGGTACTAGGTACCATTGGAACATGTGGTCCAAATATAACGGACTACCAACATCCAGTGTTTTGTTTAGCAAGAACAATTGCCATCTAACGTTGCCAGATATTGTATTCAGACCTGGCAAGCCTCACATGCTTGTTGTTAAAACAATGTTATGGGAATCGTGATTGTATTGAGATATCCTTCTGATATTTTGAAAAACAGAGTGTGCTCAAAAACTTTAGTGAATTTGATAGTTTAACTCGGTAATTCGATTCAACGAACAGATTGCTTATCAATTATGTGAGTTGATCATTTGTATTAAATTGATTGTTAAATCAAATTTAACTGAGTCTAGCTTTGATACCAATTGTTGGGGATCTGAGGGTATATTTTGTGTGTATTATTAATGGAACATTGAAGTGTAGTTGATCATATTTAACTATGAAAGTAATTAAAAGAAAGCAGTGGAAATTATGAATCTCGCTTCCCCTTAGCCTGATCACTAACTTTCTGTTCGTACAAAAGAAATGTTGAAAAGTGATAAATAGATTTTAACAAAAAAAAAGATCTATTTATAGTACGTGTAAACATCTGTTAGATAACCAGGGCTAACATCACCCTTATAGTAACATCTAACATATTTAAGTGAAAATATTCTCAGATGTTAGAAACATTTGATCAATCTTAACACATGTTCTAAGACTCTCAACAATTGCTTACAGACTTTGTTATAGGAAACCTCTGTTTGTTTACATAAAACATTTGTTCAAGCTAAACAAGTGTTTAGTCTTTCATTAGTGTTTGTTCTTCTTCGGAGCTTTGATCTTCAACAGACCTTTAATCTTCATCAACAATGCTTTTATCTCTTCAAAAGGTCTTTGAGTCTTTAAAATAGATCTTAAGTTAGTGCTAAAGATTCACTATCTTTGGAAGGAATAGATTTTCATGACTTGATTTATTGTTGATCAAATTAGCATATTAGCTTTACAATCATTTTCTTTTACAAGTTCAACATATATTAATTGAAATTTGTTATTAGAATTATATGATATGATGACAAGGTGTTACTTTTTAATAAGTTTAAAGGGTGTTACATATAATATATTATAATTATATGATAGGGCGATAAGATGTTACTTTTTAATCAGTTTGAGTGGTATTCTTAAAATTTATCAATTTAAATGAAAATTTATCTTATGTAATAAAAAAATTAAAGGAGTTATAAGGTTTATTATCTGATAAATATGTTTGTATTTTAAAATTACTGTGTAATAATTTCCCTTTTCGAGTACCTTTTAATTAAGGTAAATATATATACTTAGTATGAATAAGAGAGGGAAAAAGAAGGATAATTGATCATACCATATCCCATTACAACATGATTACATTGAGATCTCCATCATAAAATCGAAAAGATTAAAACACAATAATTCTGTGGCAAGTGAATAAAGTCAAAAAGTCACAATCAACGTGCTGCATGCTCCACTTTGGGATGAAATATGTTTGTATTTTTAAAATTACTGTGTAATAATTTCCCTATTCGAGTACCTTTAATTAAGGTAAATATATATACTTAGTATGAATAAGAGAGGGAAAAAGAAGGATAATTGATCATACCATATCCCATGAAAACATGATTACATTGAGATCTCCATCATAAAATCCAAAAGATTAAAACACAATAATTCTGTGGTAAGTGAATAAAGTCAAAAAGTCACAATCAACGTGCTGCATGCTACTCTTTGGGATGAAAAAGACAACTACAATAGTATTTGTACTATAACTGATCCGCAAAGTATGATTTAAGATTTAACATATCATATTTAATAGTTTTAGTGTTGTTTTCTTTACGTTAAATGTTTTTTAATAGCAATAAAATTTACTTGTAATTCTAAATGATTGTTTATTGTGGAATTTAAATCTTTTACCTTATGAAAATGCATACCATTATAAAGACATTGACACCATAGTTATCGATAGCGAATAGCGATTAATAGCGACAGACAATCTATATGCTACGTAGTGATATCGATAAAATAGCTCCCGCTATTTCGTGTTTAGCGATAAGGTAGTAGATATTTTAAAAAATTAAAAATAGCTATCCATAATATATATATATATATATATATATATATATATGTATGTATATATATATATATGTATGTATTTATAATGTTAATTTTATACTTTTTATGTATAATTAGAAAGTTTAAGGAACAGATGTAAACTACTGAAAATAGAGGTGGTTAAATGTTTAAATACACAAACTACCTATACACTTTTTAACTAAAAAGTTGCAAGTTTTAGGGACTGAATGTTAACTAATGAAAGATAGAGGGGTTAAATGTTTAAAAACATTAAATTATTTAAACCCTAGGGCCTAAAACACACATGTGCCTTCTTCTTCCCCCTTCTTCCTGGTTTTCGGCTGAAAGCAACACTGTCGCCGGAATTTGTCATCGAAATTCGCGTCAGAAGTCGCTATATATCGTCGATATGTGGTCTCTATGTACCTTGTGGCGGCATATGCCCGCCACCCATGCTATTCGCTATAGTGGCCGCCACAGACGCTATTGATAACTATGATTGACACTGCTAAGCCAAAAGCCATTTAGCCTTTGTATTATCAGTCTTAATTGTTTTATTATTTGAGTCATGTTCTTCGCTTATATAAGAACTTGAGCTGTTTTGACTCAACTAACTCACACTTATTGACTCTTATTGCCTCGTATAAGTTAGCTTCTATTATTGTATATTGTATTCTTTAATCTGAAGCTGAAAGTTTATAATTTAATTTGCTGTTCACTTATATATGTAGACTTTTATGAGAAAACTTATGAAATCATCAAAACTGATAACGAAAATAGGAGAAAACTCATTGATCTCGAGTTGGAGGCAAGTCAAACACAAAAAACTTAGATTTTGGCCTAATTAGAAATATTAAGTCATGATGGTCTGACTATTAATATAGGTTGAACCTGACTTTATACAAACTCGACTCAAACTCACTGAACAACACTGATATCTAGACAAATATGCTAAACCCTATTCATTATTAGTGATGTATAATATCGTGAAAGACAAGATCACATCTATATTTTCTTTTGTTAACTAAGAATAAAAAAATAATAATCTTTAAACTAGAAGTCAAAATAAACTGTAAATTTTTTTCAGTTTTGTATAAACTACACATGTGTAGATTAAATTGTCTCCATATATGTACGCTATGTGTAGATATTTTTTATGTATATATAATACATATATAAATGTAAGAATCATAAAATTTAAAATTATGAACCTTCAATCCAAAATTTAGTGATTAAGAGCATTCACAATGGAACCTCTATTTCTATGTAAGTATAACTTCTAGATTTGTGAAAGTGGTTGTAAATTGTTGTAAGTGGAGTAGAGAGGAAAAAAAGTTATTGTCCATTAGTAAATTTGAAAAAAGATATTGTTTATCTTTATAATTTTTTAATATTTTTTAAAGTGGTTGTGAATGAAGTAGAGAGAAAAGGTAATGATAAAAGTATAAAAATACTATTTAATTAAAAAAGATTGAGAAAAATAGTGTTTTCTAGTGTAATTATAGAGATGGAGTAAGAGAGTTGATTGTGAATGCTCTAAGATCTATTCTTTTTATTCTCACAATAATTAATGTTCTCGCAATATATATATATATATAGGGGAAGGTTCTATGTATAACACTAAATACTGTGAGAACACGCTGAACACAATAAATCTCTCATTTTTTCAATCCTAAAAACCTAAAAAGTAAATGAAAATATTACAAATATAAGATCCATTGTTTCTCATACTAGAAAATCAAAAGAAAATATGAAAAATTTTCATTTTTTATAACCTACACACTTGTAGGCTATGTGTAGATATAAATATATGGTTATATATATATATATATATATGTAAGAAACATAAAATTTTAATATAGAAACCTTAAATCCTAAAATTTAATGATTTAGAGTTTTTTTTCTTGAAATAATTAGTGTTATGTAATGATCCCATCCCTATATATATATAGGATTAGGTTCAAGAGTTAATACTAGTGTATTTGCGAACTGAGCGAACTAATCCTAGCCATACACGTGTGTAAATAATAGTGGATTGATGATGAATCTAGCCATACACATTTGTAAATAAATGGTATAATTGTTATCAGTTGAATATATATATATATATAATATATAGGGCTCGGTTCAAATGAAAACCACCACGAGTTGCGAGAACCGTGAGAACTTTTTGTTCCCGCGCGAGTTGGGCCAAATTTTTTTTTGCACAAATGTTGATAAAAATATTATAAACACATCTGTAAAAAAAGTAAAAAAATTGTCGAGTCGGTAGTTTTGACTGATCAAAGTTTTTTTTACATGTTGGCGTAAATTTTGCATGAAAATAAATATTTTTTTACGTCTCATATAATGTGGGTATGCAACATTTTTTTAATATTTTTTTGCTGAAACTACAATCTTTTTACTACTTTTGAGAAAAAGAATTTCGGAAAAATCTTTTGGATGGCATGGTTCTCAAGGTTCTCATAACTTAAGATGATTCTCATTTTAACCCATCCCTATATATATATATATATTATATATATATATATATATTAACTATATCTAGGGTATGAAAAAATGGGGGGCAAAAATCATACGGAAAAACCGAGTTCTCAAAGTGGTTTTTCCTTAATCTTGATCTATATAAATATATAGGGTAAATGTGGGTATGCGACATTTTTTTAATATATTTTTGCTGAAACTACAATCTTTTTACTACTTTTGAGAAAAAGAATTTCGTAAATGCATGGTTCTCACGGTTCTCGTAACTTAAGATAATTCTCATTTTAACCCATCCCTATATATATATATATATATATTAACTATATCTAGGGTGTGAAAAAATGGGGGGGGGGCAAAAATCATACGGAAAAACCGAGTTCTTAAAGTGGTTTTTCCTTAATCTTGATCTATATAAATATATAGGGTAAGGTATATATTATATATTTATATATAAATATTTATTAAGCTAATAAAAATTGAAAATGGTTCTTTTTGTAATAAAATAAAAAGAAAAAGAGCCAAAGCACATTGCCCAATGCCACCAACAATTTGGTTCCCCTAACTTTTCTTTTTAGATAAAAAAATATCTGATGAAAAACCATCAACTGCTTGGAGCCATTATATTGACATTGAAAGTTTACAACTAGTACACAAGTTCAACATACTAAATCTTCTTGATGAATAAAATCATTGTGGGTATCTTTGACCTAAAGATGATAAGATATATAACCTACACATTAAAATTATAGGTATGGATTTAATATTATAATGGAACAAGATTTGACAACTAATCCATTAAAATTTATGGAAAACCTAATTTAAATGGTTTAATTTTATTTAAAAAATACATTTTTCTTATTCTCCATTCTCCTATTTTCAAATCCGTAATCATATATCTTTAGTCACTCACAATATTATCCTGATATAATGACTTTAAAACTTTGTAAGTGTGAGCTGAACGAACATCTAATTCTCTCTATGATTAAGTGTTGTGTTTAAGCCTTTTTGGAAAGTTTTTTTTGTCATATGGACGCCACATCGGCATGATTATTTTAAAAAAAAGTATTTTGATTCATGGCCCTTCGATAATTATATAATTATTATTTTTATTAAAAATAGAGCAACAGTAAAAAGAGAGAGAGAGAGTGAAGGCTAGTTGGCATGTGGTTTCTCACCATTCACTCGTGAATCAAATCACACTTCCAATGAAAATTGGCTTCAATCACAAGAGGGGGAACGGTGGTCATGGGCGTAATTGGGACACTTCACTCCCCATTACATATGGTCAAATAAAGGTTTTTAATTCAGTTTGCAACTGGTTGTCTTCAATGATCCTAGAAGATGTTCAAAGTGTATATATATATATGCATATCCAAATGGCAACTTAAGTAATTTGTACTTCCTTAAAATTCATTTAATGCATGAAGTACAACATCTTTAAGCCCAATATGTTTGAGCGGCCAAATTTTGCATTCAATTTTTCAATTCCCGTTCATCCCAATTCTCCATACACCCTGCCTTCTTCCTCTAAAGAGAAAACGCACGGACACACATCTAGGGTTTTCTAGATTCATTCTTTAGATCTCACATTTTCAAAATCCTCTGGCCCCTTTCTCTCTCTGGCGATTTAAGAACATCAAGGCGATTCACAAGATCTATGAAGATTTCACAAGATCCAATCGATAGATCCAAACGATTTGAGATCTTCACTGACCCTCTCTCATTTTCATCTCATCTCAGGTTTAGATCTCTCATTTTCATCTCATTCTTCTGTTTCTTCATCCATTCAAGATCCAGATGTTGGTGAGTACCAACATTTCCTCTCTCATACGGTAATTATATTGTTTATTTTTCAATTTGTAGTCATAATTTTAAATGGTCTTAATATAATGCTTTAGATGGTATCCATACAGATTCAGATAGTAACAGTTCATCTAAAGATCAGGTCACTTGCCTAGAAATTGAATGGTGCAAATTAAGGTAAGCTAGCTGATTATTTTTATGTTTATCGTTTAACTTAGGTCAATCGCCAAATAAAACCATTTATTAATTCAAGTTAGAACTATGAACTTTATGGTAAACATATATATTATGGTCTAACGAAAGGTTTACATGTTATTTTTCAATAAACTTTTCTCTATTTATATTACAGATCACAAAAAGAAAAGCGGTCTGGTTATGCACATGAGAAAGTTTTGTGTGGTTTGTTGGTGTGGTCAAATTTGTAGCTTTCAGGTATGGTAGGTCATTATCTTGTAAAACTATGTGTATGGCTAGAGGGGTGGCTTGGTAACAGGTCAAAGTTAGTTCAGGCGGAAGCAAGTCGCTTGGGCTAAGCTGCAAGTTTTTCTGTTTTTCTCTGTTGAAATATTCATAAATAAATAAAATAAAAATGATATGTTTTATTTATTTTGCAACCACTTTTTATGAAAATGCATGGTGTTGTCTATTGGCAGATAACATTTTTAGTATTTGTAGAGCTTATGTTGCGTGCTAAGGGGATATAAAAAGAAAACCTATTTTATGTGGGCATTTGCTGTTGGAGAAATAAGTTTGGGTTGTGCTCTAATTTGGTTTTGTTTTCATTCAATTTTATTTTCCGGATTTCTTATATTTGAAGTGGATGACACAGTTCTAAATTTGTATATTGAATCCTATAAATGTTTTTTTTTTAAAAGAACCGTTCTTTTTTGTGGTATTTTGATAATATGCTTTCTGTAACTTTGGTCAGAAACGTTAGATGAATGATCAATCAGAATTCGCTTGTTCATCTGTTATGTATTCAGATGCTAACTTCCTACATTTTCAAAATAAATAAAAATATTATGCATTTAATTTAAAATTTTAGCTTTAAGTTTATGTTTAACCATCTAGTTTGCTCTAACCTATATCGACAAGCTACCCAAACTGATCAACTTGTTATTGATATCGTCTTTGCAGGTTGCTGTTGTTGGTACTTGGATGGTATGCCCTGAAGCTGGTCTCACTTCAACAACACCATCAGTTGTCACTATGGGCTTAAATGTTGTCTCAGTAGGCGATTTACAGCGTCAAATGATGCAGCCGGGCTTCAATCAGCTGCTAGATCAACATCAAATGATGCAGCTGGGCTTCAATCAGCTACACCATGGGTTCAAATGCTGTCTCTGTAGGCGATTTTCACCTTCAACAGCAACTGTAGCTTATGCAACCATCAAATCCCAGTTTGACACCTTCGTAGAATCTCCAAGATTGCAGGTATCTAAGTTTTAGATTTATAAACCCGGCTTGTTATATACACTATTATATCATGTATATAAGAAAGAGAAAGTTGAAATTTAAGAGTTTTACTAAAATACAAATTTTAAACCATAAAGCAAAGGATTTTTGGGCGGCCAAACGAATTTTTGGGCGGCCAGATATGTGCATTTAATTTTTGAATTCCCTTTCCTCATCCCAAGACACCCATTATCCTATCTTTCTTCATTTCAGTTGCAGAGAGAGATAGAACGAGATTGCTAGAGAGAGGGAGAGAGTCAGTAGGTTCTGCATGACGATGGCAGTCCATGAGGGTGTGTGTTTGGAGCAACATAGGTGGGGGATATTAGGTTAATATCATTGTGGTGGGTGTGTGTTTGGAACTAGCGTGCGGAATAAGAGCTTCCCTAATAAAGCTTCATTAGCTGCAACTATCCCAAAGATAGCAATTTGAGTTCATGAAATCTTTAGTAGTTTAGTCGTCAATAATTCACTTGTGACAAGGACTGCTATTTCTTTCTTACTCTAAGATTATTCTTTTATTTATTATACTTTGACATATAGAAACACATTTTGGTACCTGATACAACACATTTTCTTGGTCATTAGCACGAATGGCAGCTCAGTTTCACAACAGATTGATGTACTCTTAGGTATTTTATTAATGAATTTGGCAAAATATTGTGACTAGGCTATAACTTAGGGGTGTCCGGTGCCCAGTTCGGCCAGTTTTGATGAACATTCTTGGTCGAGCTGCTGACTATGGTTTTAAAAAAGGCAAACAAAACTGGACGGGTTGCCGGATTGAAGTTTTGGTGGTTTGGCAGTTTTGAACCAATTTTTTTATTTAATTTTATACATAATTGAAGTCCTGGCCAATCAGGTAAGTGTTAACCATTACTCATGTTGCTAATATATTGAACCTTTAGCTTCATGTGTGATGTGATCAACATTTTAGTGATGTTGCTAGCTTAGGCTTTACGTGTGCCAAACAGATCAATTCTAGTTAATATACATTTCTAAAAATGGTAGTATACTCTTTTCAGGCTTTATTGATACTTTTAAACGACTCATTTTGAACCGGCCTATTTTGACCAGTTTGCAGGCTTAAGTTTAATATATAAAATGAATCTTTATTGTTATAATGTTACTGATCATGCAGGTTAGACGAAGCAAGATAGTCGCTTTCAAGAAAAGTACCAAATGCATCCAGCAAGATCAATCCTTATCGGATGGTGATCGTGGCTCGACTCTTTATACTCGCAATCGTTTTTTGATATAGATTGTTGAATCCTGTGCATGATGCAATCAAGTGATTAATACTAGGTGTAAAAGTATAAATTTGTAGAATACTTTGGAACAATGTAAGTTGAGTTAAAAAAAAAGCAATAATAGTGGGTGGACTTTTAAAGTCAAACACACCAACTAAGTAGTTAGTGTCAAATAATGTTGGAAAACTTATTATATATAATAATAATCTTGCATTTTGAAAATAATTTAGATGTTTTTATGCTAAACAGATACACTTTGGTTAGTTTTTGACTTGCGATAAGACAAAACCTGAATCTTGACCCATTCATAAATATTGACCCCTCTTTGTTTACACGTAGATGAAACGCCGCAGCCAGCGTAGCCGCAACAAGTTTATACGGTAAGCGATAGGTGCACTTCTACTAAAATGATTTCGTAAACTAAATCTCAAGAAATAACAATAATATTAATCATTATTGTTATTGTTTGACAGATTAGACCAGCAACTGAGTCTAGCACGTCTGATTACGATGAAGAGAAATTGAAAGAAGGCTATGCTGATGAGCTGGCTATGCCGATGGCACGATTGTACATTGGTAATCTTGCGATGGTTGCTTTGAGAAATGCTTATCATGGTGGAAGTGCTGGTACTATTGGAACCGCAGCGAGCGCAGCCGCAAGATAATAATAAAAAATAACATCATCCTTTCCGGTTTTGCGTAGAAGAATCGGACAACATTAAAACCGCACCCAATCCGAGATGAACGGCTGAAAACGGGCACAGCCGCAGCGATGGTTTTTAGCCGTTCATCTCGGAATGGTGTTGTTTTAATGCTGTTTGATTCTTCTACGCATAACCGGACTAGATAATGTTATCGTCCCAATGGTAAATACGTGATCTTTTCCTTATGTTTTTGTGTATTTTGGACTGTTTTATACTTTAATTTATATCTTTTTTTATTCTTATGTGGAATCTTTTTTGTAGATTGATTTCGATATCTCGGAGAACCGGCCAGATCCTATAATATACGACGCTCAAGAGGACTGGTTGTCTAACTTAAAGACAATTCTTGAATGGTCACCAATCATGTAACATCTGTCGCAAAATGGGTTCGAAAACCCGCACCATTTTTTTGTAATCAAATTAATCTTTTGTTTCAAATTTATGTTTATCGTGTAATAGACTTTGGTATATTAAAGAACAATAAAGTGAATAAAAATATATAACAATAAATAATATATTAATAATACAAAAAGGATAAAAATTTAATAAAAATAATAATAATGTGCGGACCGCGGGACTCGAACCCGGGTCGCACCGGTTCACACACACACGACACACCACTGCAACACTCGTACAACATCTGAAAGAAACCGAACCAAATAATCTTTTATATATTTGTTTCCTTTGAAACTGGTTCAAAGTCCCGCCTGGTTACGGGTGAGAACAATCCGATATTCAATCAAATTGCCGTTTTTCAGCAATTAACTGATGAAACTATTTCAAAACATGTATCTAGACTAAAAAACGGAGTCAACACATCCAATTATGATCTGCAATCATTAAGCCATAATTGATTTTGACCGAAACTCCCAAATTGAAAATGCAATGTCTGTGACTGTCCTCATCTATAAATAGAGGGTCTAGACTCGTTTACAATTCACATACACACTCTTTGAAATCTCTTGCAACACTTATGTTCGTCAAAGACTCTTGCCGGAATCGCATTTAGTCGCCGGAATCTCTGTCGGAGATCGAAAACATCTTTGTTCGGTATAACTTTACACTCAATCCTTTTCATTCTTTTAGTTAAATCTTATCAAGATGTTTAAAGTTTAACTGGTAACTAAACAAAGTTAAATTTGATTAAATCGGATCCAGTTATGTTTTAAAATGAAGAAGATGAAGTGGGTTTGTGTATAAAAGAAATTGAAATCGGTAATACTACCGGGTTGGACACACAGTCCAGTGGTGGACTGTGTGCATTTTAAGCAAAAGGTCCTGGGTTCGAGTCACAGATACGGTTCCGATTCCTTCGTTAAACCAACCCTTTTAATACTTATATTAATTAACTTTCAGTAAGTGTATAAATTAATTATAAATCATAAAAATTCCAGGTTAGTCACACAGCCCAGTTGGTCGGGCTGTGTGCAACACGAAGCTGTGGTTGCGAGTTCGAGTCCGGTCCGTCGCATGATTATGAAATTATAAAACCTTTTTGAATAAAATCACAATATGCTTTAATCTAATGAGTGTATATATGTAATTAAAAATGGATATATTCCAGGTTAGACACATAGCTCAGTTGATAGAGCTGCGTGCAAGTATACGAGAGGCCATGAGTTTGAATCTCACACGCTGCGTATAGCTCAGTTGGTAGAGCTACGAAGGACGTATACCCGATTCGACCCTAAAAAGGGTATATATTTTTATTAACCTTTTTCCTTTATTTTATCCAAAAATCCATAAAAGTATAAAATAGAATAAGTACTTTTAAACATAAAAATTAGTAACAAATACTATAAAATTTATTTAAAAGCCTAATAAAAGTCATTAAATAAAGTTATTAAATTCAAATAAAAGAATTCTATTTACCGAATTATTACGTGATTATTTAGGTTAGTATTCTCGTTGGTTGGAATCTTTAAATCGTGTGCGCTCGTTATCAAATCAAGAACGCCCCAACTGTGAGTGAATTCTTACAAACTTCCCCTTTTTATTCATGTTTTTGGGTGTATCATGTGTCATTTGTTTATATCTTTTATTCAAACACTTGTGCTACTACCATTAGATGAACTAACGTGCTATGTGATAAATTGTTTATTATTAATTATGGTTATACTTTCTCATTTCAGTCAAGTTTTCACATTAGGCACATCAGTTCCTTATATAGACGGGTAGAGCATCGCGTGCCTAATTAGACCGGCTCCGTTTGATTGAGCCTTGATCTCAGAGTTCATCATTTATCATGCTCACGTGTACTTTGCTAGATGATTATGTGGTTTGTGGATTGTTTACATATACATTTACTCATATTTGGTTTATGCACATTTTTATTAAATTAATCAATATATCATTTCTTTCTGATGTTTAAACGGGATTCACTCGCCAACTTTTGTTGACCCAAAAACACTATTTTTACACGTGATACAGGTGATCAAGTTGAAGCAAGGAATACATAGGATTGGGCCTTAGAAGAAGAATAAATCGTTACTTGAATATCATGTTTAAAACATTTGGTGTTTGTATGGTTTGTGTATTGATTGAAATATTTCTTTTCAACTTGATATAATATATATGAAACTTTTATAAATTGTAAATGTCATGAGCTTTGATGAAAACCCAGTCATACCTCGACTACCATTTCCGCTACGGGTTAGGGTGTGACAATTCGCTTCAATAGATGACCTGATCCAACAGGTTTGTTTCCGTTCTATACTGAATTTGTTTGTTGACGTATACTATATCAACTTGTTATGCAACACTTGTTTGCTTGTATTTTCAGTTTGAAGACATCGGTTCACACAGGACAAAGATAATCATATACAACTTATGGCTCAATGACGAAGGCCTTCTTCATACCGCCTTAGTCATTCGTTAAAGTGATTATTTTTTTTCTCAAACTTACATCTGTTCAACATGTTTTTAATTTGGTGTAAGCACAATATATAACGATTCTTTTCAGGCATACGCTTCTATGTTTTACCTTAAAAAGTTCAACAACTTCAAAATCATCTTGAGGGGGAAGCCCGTAGAGTAGTATACTATAGCAGATGACTTAAGAAACCCGCAAGTAACCCTCTACAGGCCCCACGTTTCATCTTTGTAGGGGGAAGATAGGTGCTTCTCTCCTATGTCATACAAGATTGGCAGCAACACGCCATATTTAATGTATATAAAAACTTTATATGTTAAATATGGCGGGTTCCCGCCAATAACCTGTGTCTTGTATGCCCTATGGAGAGAAGCACTCATCTTCCTCCTACAAAGCAAAGAAAAATTATAAAAAAACATTATCATGAGAGATCCTCATAAACAAATCGTTGTAATTATTGTTACAAATTTATAATGCTTATTTTTTATCGGTTAATGTTTATCGTTGTATTTTTTTAGCAAATTCATAATGTTCAGCATATTGCATTTCGTATTTGTATCGATTAATAAATTATGGTTAAAGCATTATGTATTTATGATTGATTTGATGGAAAGATTGATAAACTAATAGCTTAAAAAATTAATAAAAGTATATCACCAAATAATCTATAAACTAACAGAAAAACGAGTGCCAACATATCACGAAAATCAAACCAGTCGCTACGTTTTGAAGATTTTGATCATGGTTAAAGCATCAATGGTCTGGTCTGATTTTATATGGCCGGTTTGGTATAAAACCGAAAATCAAACCAGTCGCTACGTTTTGAAGATTTTGAAACTGACAAGCCAAAAGTTAAAGAAAGAAAGTGACCGCGAAACCAAACTGAAGACCGGTTTTGGCGGTTTTACGATTTGAACCGAACCGTGATCACCCTACAATATATCATGAAATGACTTGTTGGAATTGAACCCTAAAAAAGAACAGATGATAGAAAGCCAAAATATACTACAATCTCTGATCCATATAATAATGTAACATCTGCCCAAGTCAAGCTCTGCTGAAGACTAAATATCCAATGTCTGCTATAGCCAAACTCTGTTGAAGGCAAAGCTCTGCTGAAGACTAAATTCCAAAGTCAGCTATAGCCAAACTCTGTTGAAGGCAAAGCTCTACTAAAGACTAAAGCTAAAAGGTCTGCCAAGACAAAGCTCTCTTGAAGATCAAAGCTAAAGGTCTGTCAAGGCAAAGCTCTGCTGAAGACCAACAGAGGATGTATCATCAGTGTTTTCTAACAGTCCTTGTAATGTTTAGTGTATTTAAGTGGTTAGCTTAGCAGATGTTATTAGTTTGTTATTTTTGTTAGTGTCACTTTCATGCTGACATCATAATAAGATGCTTAGTGGTTAGGATTGTAGTATAAATAGAACAATGCATGTACTGTTCTATTTGATCACTTTCATCAATTATCAATCAAACATACCTTTCTTACATTCCGTACTAACAAATCAATGATCTTAGGCTAAGGGGCAGATTGTGAATTATATGCATGTGATTACAATTCACTAAAAGAATTATAATACGAAAACAATCTCTCGGCTGTTATGAATTAAAGTTGATCTTTCCGCTGCAAGTTTATCTGATTTATCTTCTTTCATTTACCATTTTCAGAAATTTCATAAACAGTTTCAAACTTAGATCCTAACACGACTGATAAACTAACGGTAAACAAATATCCTATTGTAAATCGTCTCCACCGCCATATCACATGGGTAGAAAGCTAGTTTGTGTTTGTGTATATATATATATATATATTTCTTTTAATTAGCAAGATAATTGTAGGATCCTACAAAGTTTGCAATAACTAATTTTCACGATTATTAAAAAAATATGTACTCAGATTCAACTACCTGACAATAGTCACAAAGTTAAACATCTTATTATGCCTCTATCTTGAAAAGGAAATTTTCAATATTCACAAAGTGGAAACACAGTTTTCAATTATTTTTATCATCATGTTAAATCATAAACAAATTTATAATGTTTATTTTTTATCAATTAGTGTTTATGTTGTAGTTTTTTTAGCAAATTTATAATGTTTAGTATATTGTATTTCGTATTTCTATCGATTAATAAATTATGGTTAAAGCATTATGTATTTATGATTGATTTGATGGAAAGATTGATAAACTAATAGCTAAAAAATTAAAGGATATCACCAAATAATCTATAAACTAACAGAAAAACGAGTGCCAACATATCACGAAAATCAAACCAGTCGCTACGTTTTGAAGATTTTGATCATGGTTAAAGCATCAATGGTCTGGTCTAATTTTATATGGCCGGTTTTGGTATAAAATCGATAATCAAAATAGTCGCTACGTTTTGAAGATTTTGTAACTGACAAGCCAAAAGTTAAAGAAAGAAAGTGACCGCGAAACCAAACTGAAGACCGGTTTTGGCAGTTTTACGATTTGAAACCTAACCTTGATCACCCTACAATATATCACGAAATGACTTGTTGGAATTGAACCCTACAAAAGAACAGATGATAGAAAGCCAAATGTAACGCCCTGTAAAATCGTGTCCAATAGTATAATGACACGTGCTGTATTTTAAAAATAGTCTAGTAAAGACTAATAAGGACTAAATGTGTCAACATGCTCAAACTGAGCCTCTGAGTGACTGTTCGATGTCAACATGCATAAATAACAGCCTCTGAGTGACTGATATGTCAACATGCTTAAATCATTTAGCCTCTGAGTGACTGATATGTCAACATACTTAAAACTTGGCCTCTGAGTGACTGATATGTCAACATGCCTAGCCTCTGAGTGACATTTTACGAAGTCCTAACTCTCATACGACCATTTGATGGACGAGAGGGTTCAATTTTATAAATATGTGAAAGTTGGATAATGGAGGGGTTAAAAGTGTTAACATGTTAATTTATACCTCTGAGTGACCTTTTAACGAACCGAGAGCTCGACAATGCCGGGGCATAATCCTGGGTATGCCAAATATTGGCTGCGTAGGGCCAAATATGCTAAAAGGGTGTTTTAGGAGGTTTTAAGGGTGTTTTATAAGTTGAGGGGCTAAAAGTGACAAACTTCAAATCTGCCAATTGGGCGCTCGCGGGGCGCGAGAGGCAAGCCCTGTGCCTCTCGCGGGGCGCGAGAGGCCTGTATCTGGAAAAAGTTTGCTTGGCCTCCACACATATTGCCAAAAAACCATTGAATTGAAACCAGGACTTTTAACAGCTATGCCACGTTTTTAGGACACTTGTAAGCTCCCTCTTACACCCCTTAACACCTAGCATCACCTCCTTTGAGTTCTCCAACTATAAATAGGTGCCCAAGTTCACCATTTGAACTTGCACCTTTCTCATTTTCAACCCTTCTCCCTCCTCTGGAAGTTCCTAACTGAAAGGAGCATCCAACTTAGTCCTTTTGCATCCTAGGAACCTTTTGTAAGTGTTCATTCCTTGTGCATTTTCGTTTATAGGCTTTTATAGCCAAAAGTCAAGCGTTTTACGGAAAACGCTTTGACTTTCGGTTAAGACCATTATGGTCTAGCCATTGTTCGTAACGAACATGGCTAAGTGGTCTAATAAGGTAGGTGTTAGTCCCTATAAAGGGTACCTCCTGAGACCACGTTTGCTAGACCAATTGACATGTCAAAGTTAAGTTATTAAAAAGTCAAACATGCCATTTTTCGGAAAAATCATAAATTGATCTTATATATGTTATAAAACCTGTTTTGACACTTAAACAAGTTGATAATAATTATTAGAAATGTAAGAACATGTTCGGCTCGTCAATTTCAGTTCTAAGGACGGTTCGCAACCGAAAGTCGCGAAGTTTGACTTCTGCTTTGACTCTCGATTCTGACCCGTTTTAGATTAGTTAGCTACTGATCTAAAGTTTCATTATGATCGTAATATAATGTAGCATAACCCTCTGAGGTTATATTATATGATCATAATCAGAATCTGAGTTTATGCGCAAGTTCCGTAATTATGCCATTTTTGACTAAAATGTCTTTTTTGTATAAATCAAGGTTTTAATGATAATGAACTTGAAAATAAGTTTCATACTGATATAATATTATAAGTAGGATTATTTGTGATGTCAAACCAGATGATAAACTGAGTTTACAAGCAGATCCCTGAATTATGTCGATAAATGACGATTTAGCCCTTGTGGCTCATAAAATGGTTGTAATCAAATCTTTTCAAGGTAAATCTTTTACCTACTGATATGTTATATTAAATAACATATCTAAGACATTTTAATCTGACCTTAACATCAGTTTTCATTAAACATCGCATAAAACGTCATTCTACGACATAAGCGCCGTTTCGACGTAGTATGGTTTTAAACTATATTATTTGACCAAGACTTGTTACCTACTGATTTTAAAACTTATTTTAAATATATTTACAGTAGGTACATCATATAAACTCAGAAACCCAAATAATTTATAAACTTTGTGTAAAATGACCAAAATGCCCCTACGATGCATAGTTTGGTCATAAAAGATAAATTACACATATAATTGATATCCTACTGATATTATATCATAAATAAGTTATTTTTCCAGAATACTTATAGTTATAACATTAAACTATATTCAAGTTCCTTTTATATGGTATGAGATTACCGAAATGCCCTTATGAGGCATAGTTTCATTTTAAAACCTTAACGAGCATATAAGTTGATATCCTACTGATATTACAACTTATTTAAAATATAATGGCATATAGAAATTGTCCATGACTTATCCGGTTACACGATATCGCTAATATGCGTATGGTTAAGCATATGTAACTAGTTTACGAATGTTAACCAAAACGGGTTTAACCTTATCATTTTAAACTCAAAATCCAGAATGTTAATTGTTTACCCTTTTTATATAAGTCAAAATAATTGTCGGGTTTAAACTACATTCTATCCGATCATCGTTTAATCAAGCGTTATACATTTTGATCCTGTACACTACTCGGTCTAAGTCTATGACTTAAATAAGACCGTTAGTATTTAATTGGTTAGCTTATGCTACAATCCAGACTAGAGCCTTCCGGTAAATGCTATCTGCACTTAGATCATTTTGGATACGGCTAAGATATTAAATCTTGCATTTTTAAATCAAGACTAGCTCAGGTAAATACTCTTGACTTATTTTCCCTATACGGGCTTGGAATACGGTAAATTATTACCGCTTGGTCGGAAATGGGATCAATCAAATGCCGGATTGTGGCTAGTAAATCCGCATATTCTGTTTTAATCAGTTTTTGTTGATAACTTAAACATCGGGGGTTAAATTACCGTGTCCTGGATATCCTCGGCTCATTACATTATATAATGGCCACGACCTTAGCGCGGGGTGTAGGCATACACCTAACAGACGCTCAAATGCAAATTACCCAAGACGTTGGGGATAACTCCTCTGTGAGTTCTAAGTGGTGTGTTTTTAATCATGTCTCGGTCTCTGTACTGGGCCCAGTATGTATGGACAAACATGTGAATCTGTTAACAAGGTTACAAAGTAACTTTACCAAGTTATAAAAGATTTGTGCCATGTGCACTTATATCAAATTTCTAAACTGTTTTCAAAATGAGTCAGTCGGGTGTATTTACCAGCAAAAGCTGATGTATTTTCAAAAGATTAAGCTTGCAGGTTTAATACGAAATACGCCGGAAGCTGCTAGGTAGTGAAATAAGAGAATCTTGCAAATCCTTAGATCTCCCCGAAAGTGTGTTTTATATTCTTTCTTTGTACATTTAATGATCTGCCTGTGGATCTTCTATTACGAGCCTGTATATTATTTTGTATTTCGAATATTCGGTTTGTAATAGTAATTTTACTCCAACACTTTCGCTGTGTCGTGTTTAATTGACAATGATTGTATCAACTGACGTCACGATACTCCCCACCCGGGCCCACCGGTGTATGTATTTGGATTGGAAACCCGGGGTGTGACAGGTTGGTATCAGGGCCAACGTTTGAGAGAATTAAACACTATCCTTCTTGTGTTTAATCTCAAACTTACACGAGCACATTCCTTAGACTTCCGAGTCTAGGCATTGACCTAGGATTACTCATTTCATTATTAAGTTATTAGTATTGTTTTAAATTTGATTTTTAACAGGAAAATGCCGCCAAGAGTAAGAGGAAAAAGTGGGAGAGGAAAAGGTCTAATGAGGGGAGGACCATCGGGTCGCATCCCTTCTCAACCTCATAACTCAGATTCCTACCAACAATCAGAGATTCATCTCCTTGGCAACTAGCGAGACACCCTGTCTCTCATAGTCACTCGCCCCCACACTCCCAAAATTCTTACCACTCTCACCACTCCTATCATTCACACCATTCTCACCATTCTCATCATTCCTATTCACACTCTTATCATGAATAATTTAAACCTAACCACTATTTTAACGCCCCTCTAGCCGATCAAAATCAGTTGGACCAACCAAACACTAGGGATGAGGACTCTGACCCGGAGATGCCACTGTCAGGATCGCATACGCATCCCACAGAAATCTCAAGCAATTCGAACTCTTATGCCGGATCACCTTATCAAGGTCCTAATGAATGGGACCAATATTAGAACCAATTTACCTTCGCCAACACTCCTTCCCATCACTCTCAACCACCTCCTATACAAGAAGACGTTCACATGGAACCGGTGGACCAACCTCAACCACCACCTGAACTACCATGGAGGAAGCAGGGAGCACGTATGTCGGTACGTGTAGGTCAAAGGTCGGGATCGCTGCCACCTTTGCCCAAACCTTACCCAACCATTCAAGTGGACCCATAAATGGGTGGATCCTCTAATGTTTCACCTATGGTGGAACCAACACCAACACCTGTAGTTCAACTACCACCATCGGGTTATAGTAACCCAATCCCCACATATCCAGACACGTCTGGATATGATCCTTTTAACCTGCCTACACTAGTAGACTATCAAGCATGGTTGCATGACCCCTATATGCAAGCAGTTATGCACAACGCACTTTACCCGTCTCCTTTCCCACCTGCTTATCCACCTATTGGATATCCAAGTTACTGGTACCAGTATCTGAGTATACCACAACCACAACTTCCGCTACTACTCGAGGCCATTAATGAGGCCTTGGAACGAACGAAAGAAATGCAACAACAAGCGGAGAAAACGGAGAAGAAGACAAATAAGTTCTTCAAGAAACTCTCCAAGCTGGTTAAGGGAAAGAAGGACGAGTGAAGTCTCTTCTAATATATGTTAGTCCCTGCGAGGACATTGTTCTTTCCTCAGTCCCTGCGTGGACATTTTTGTTTCTGTAGTCCTTGCATGGACAATTTATTTCATTGCTTTTAGTATTGTAATTTATTTGGAATTATGAAGTATTTTTGAATTATATATAAATATTTTTAGATATATATATATGTATGTATTCATCCTTTTCAAACGAGCATCTCGATTTTACTCGAAATTTATGTTCTGATATATAATTTCAAAATAACTTAATTGAATTGATTATGCCAAGTGGCACAGACCACACATTTGCCAAGAATTGATAGTTAAGGAAAAAGGGCTTTCTATCAGGATACTTAAGGGAAGTTATCCTTCTATCCAGAGGTGGTGAACTAGGTTCAAGCCTCCAAGGTCATTAAGGTCCAACGTGATCGGGACCATTAATCAATCATTAAGGTACTCTTATGTTAACATTAAGGAATGTACATAATCCTGGTAGTGTGACTTGAGGAACCACACTAGCCGTCTAGGTAAAAGAACTACATCCTAAGACCTATTAAATAGCCTTTGTGATCAATATGATCCCGGCTAAACTCATCAATGTGATGATAATTATAGGCCAACGTGCCATAAAATTACATTTGTTATGATGTAGGTGATATGCCATGAATTACATTTGTTATGATGTAGGCTGATATGCCATGAATTACATCTGTTATGATGCAGGCCAATGTGCCTAATTTTTTTATGTCCAATGTGACCAGCCAATGTGCCCAATTATTATGTCCATTAGTGACAAGCCTATAAGCTATATAATTGTCTGAATGACAATGATAGTTATGACATTACGATCCACTATCTAATAATATATCGACTACGTCCAGATTGTAATTTGCCTATAATGGTCCTATTAAGACCTAGGCCAAATATAGATATGATAAGCCTAAGAGTTGTGATGTTATTCACACTAGTCTGATTAGGCGATGGATTCTTATATCCAATTGTTTAAAGCCAATATGGTTGTTATGCCATGGCTAAGAGGAAATTTTTTTATTGGTGTATAGAACCAAAGCTCAAAAGATGGCTAACTCGGATGAGGCACAAAGTAGCCACCGTGATATTGACTCTAACAAAGCCGAAAACAGAGATATTGATAATGATAATTTTCAAGCTCGCATTGATGCGGCTGTTGAAAAGGCCATGGGAAAGGCCATAGAAAAGCTTAAAGAGTCGAGTGCTACTCGCTCTAGACCATTATCGATTACCCCATCCTCAGCTCGTAAGGAGGGCTCAGTTCACTCTTCGAATGCGAAGAATGAACCAAAGAAAATAGATTTTGCTGATACGTCCCGTTCTTTTAAAGACGGATGTACCTATAAGTATTTCGTCTCCTGTAAGCCCCGAGAATTTAATGGGGAGAAAGGAGCTGTGGAAGCCTTAAAGTGGCTAGATGAGATGGAGACAATTGCAGATATCAGCGACTGTGCTGATAAGGATGTGGTCAAATATGTATCACAGTCCTTTAAGAGTGATGCCCTAATTTGGTGGAAATCTATGATCCAATCTGTGGGTAAAGTCCACCTATACAACTTAGGATGGCCTAAGTTTGTCGAATTAGTCAAGAAACTTATTGCCCACCTCATGAGGTGGAGAAATTAGAGGCAGACTTTTTGTCTCTTTCAATGAAGAACCTAGATTGTCGGAAGTACGTTTTTTACTTCAATTCCCTATCTAGGTTAGTTTCCTATCTAATCACCCCAGAATCCAAATGCATTGCACGTTTTATTAATGGGTTGGCGCCCGAGATAAAGAGCATGGTAAAGGCTGCTCAGCCTAGTACCTATAGGTCCACTGTTGACCTATCCTCTCCCTCACCTTTGACTTAGTGAGGCAAAAGTCAGTCAAGAATGAGACTGACGGGAAAAGAAAATGGGAGGAGGATAACTCCCAAAGATTTAAAAAGAATGGAAAATTTGGGTTCAAAAGGAACCAAGATAAGTCGGGTGTAACACCGACATGTAAAAATTGCAACCGCAAGCATTGGGGACAGTGTAGTATTGATCCACAAACTAGACCATGTGGTATCTGTAAGAAAAGAGGGCATAAAACCGTAGAATGTAAGGATCTCAAGATTGTCGTCTGCTATAACTATATTGAAAGAAGGCATATTACATTCAACTGCCCCAAGAACCCCAAAATTAATGATGCAAAGCCTGGAGAGGCCAAGAAGGGGAATGCTCGTGCCTTCCAGATGAATGCTAGGGAAGCCGTTAATGACATTAACGTTATAACAGGTACTTTCCTCATCAATGATGTATATGCTAGAGTTCTTTTCGATTCAGGTGCAGATAAATCTTTTGTTGATCATAAGTTTAGTAAACTATTAAACTTGCCCATAAGAACTCTAGATAAAACTTATGAGATAGAACTTGCTGATGGAAGCTTAGAATCCGCATCTTCCATTCTTGATGGATGTTCTATATCCATTAAGAATCATTCCATCCCTATCTCTTTGCTGCCAATGAAATTGGCAGGGTTCGATGTAGTTTTAGGCATGCATTGGTTATCTCATAACTAAGCCCACATTACCTGGGATAAGAAACTCATCGAAATTAAAAACCCATCGGTGAAATGATCACCATCCTTGGAGATTCACACTATGGATTGCCAGACAAGGTATCGTTATTTAAGGCATCCAAGTGTTTAGGGAGAGGTTGTGTCATTTACATGGCACAAGTCACTATCAACAAGCCTAAGCCAAATATTGAAGACCTACCAGTTATCTCAGAGTATTCCTATGTCTTTCCCGAAGAGCTACCAGGCCTACCTCCAGGCAGACAAGTGGAGTTTCGGATTGATATTATACCAGGGTCAGCACCCGTAGCTAGAGCTCCATATAGACTAGCACCAACGGAAATAAAGGAGTTGAGGACACAATTAGATGAACTCTTAGAGAAAGGCTTTATTCAGCTAAGTTCCTCGCCTTGGAGAGCTCCTATCCTCTTCATTAAGAAGAAAGACGGTTCAATACGATGTGCATTGATTACTGTGAGCTAAACAAGATAACAATCAAGAACCGTTATCCATTGCCCAGGATCGACGATTTATTCGACCAACTTCAATGGGCGAGTTATTTCTCCAAGATTGATTTAAGATCTGGATATCATCAGTTGAAGGTTAGGAGTGAGGATGTTCCTAAAACTGCCTTCAAGACCCGATATGGTCATTTTGAATTCTTGGTAATGCCTTTTGGGCTCACAAATGAAGTTGCAGCATTCATGGATCTCATGAATAGAGTCTGCAAACCATATTTGGAAAAGTTTGTCACCGTCTTCATAGACGACATACTTATCTATTCTCGTAATCAAGTTGATCACGAGAAACATCTTCGGTGCATCTTAGAATTGCTAAGACAAGAGAAGCTTTATGCCAAATTCTTGAAGTATGAGTTTTGGCTTAGAGAAGTCAAGTTTCTTGGACATATGGTAAGTGAGCATGGTATCCAAGTGGATCACACCAAAATTGAGGCCATAATGAATTGGGAAGTACCCAAAACCCCATCGGAGATTCGTAGTTTCCTAGGATTGGCTGGTTACTATAGGAGGTTCATTGAGAACTTTTCGAGGATAGCCACTCCTTTGACTACCTTGACCCGTAAGAATGTTAAATTTAACTGGGGTCCGAAACAACAAGAATCCTTTGAGATTCTAAAATACAAGTTGAGTAATGCTCCTGTGTTATTTCTACCTGAGGGTATTGAGGAATTTGTAGTCTACTGTGATGCATTGCACACTGGTATGGGTTGTGTGCTAATGTAAAAATGCAAGGTAATTGCTTATGCATCACGACAGTTAAAGGTGCACGAAAGGAATTACACCACCCACGATTTGGAATTGGGTGCCGTTGTATTTGCACTAAAGCTGTGGAGACATTACTTATATGGCACAAGGTGTATTATATACACAGACCATAAAAGTCTCAAACATCTGTTCAATCAGAAGAAATTGAACATGCGACAATGCCGATGGATGGAAACGCTTAATGATTATGATTGCGAGATTCGCTACCATCCAGGCAAAGCAAATGTAGTTGCTGATGCCTTAAGTTGCAAGGAACGGGTTAAGCCTATAAGGATTAACGCCAAGAGCATTGAGCTCAGAAATAGCTTAAATGAGAAGCTATTAGATGCGCAAAAGCAAGCTCTATTAGAGGCTAATGCTCCTAATGAGGGATTAGGCGGAAATGTTGATCAGTTAACGCTTGGAAAAGATGGAATCCTTAGGTTTAATAATAGAATCTGTGTTCCAACTTTTGGAGGGCTTAGGGATCTATTCCTCCAAGAAGCGCATAACACAAGATACTCAATTCACCCGGGAGGTGACAAGATGTATCAAGATCTGAAAAAGAATTATTGGTGAATCGGTTTGAAGAAATCCATAGCCACCTATGTAGCCAAATGTCTGACGTGTTCGCAAGTTAAAGCCGAACATCAAGCCATCAGGACTTCTTCAACAATAGGAAATTCCCACATGGAAATGGGAAATGGTAACTATGGACTTAATTACAAAGTTACCTAAGACCAAACATGGTACTGACACGATTTAGGTCATAGTGGATGGCTGACTAAGTCAGCACATTTCTTGCCAATTAAGGGAACGTATAATTTAGACAAATTGGCTAAGTTGTATGTGGACAAGATTGTGTCCCTACACGGTGTGGACGGTATCTATTATATCTGATAGATATACTAGATACACATCTCACTTTTGGAAGAGTTTTCAACAATCTTTAGGCACAAGATTAAATTTTAGTACGGCTTACCATCCTCAGACTGATGGTCAAAGTGAGCGTACTATCAAAACATTGGAAGACATGCTTAGGGCATGTGTGATTGATTTAGGTGGAAGTTGGGATGACCACTTACCCCTAATAGAAATCTCCTACAATAATAGTTATCATACAAGCATCAAGGCTGCTCCTTTTGAAGCCTTGTATGGGAGAAAGTGTCGAACGCCTGGGTGCTGGGCAGAAATTGGGGAAGCCCAACTATCAGGACCTGAGATCGTCCGGGAAACCACAGATAAAATCATGCAAATCTGTGATCGTCTCAAAGCTGCCAGGGATAGGCAGAAGAGCTATGCTGACAAGAGGCGTAAACCTCTTAAGTTCCAAGTAGGGGACAAAGTCATGTTAAAAGTGTCACCCTGGAAAGGTGTGATGCGCTTTGGGAAGAAGGGAAAGTTAAGCCCAAGATATATCGGACCATTCGAGATAGTCGAATGTGTCGGCACTGTAACTTATAACTTATATTGCTATAGGAGCTTAGTGGAATCCATGATGTAATATACATATCTAACCTTAAGAAATGTCTAGCTAATGAGTCGCTAGCAATGTCACACAAAGATGTGCAAATAGATGAAAACCTGAGGTTCGTTGAGAAACCAATTTCGATCGAGGATCGACAGGTTAAGAAGCTCCGAAGAAAATTGATACCTATAGTAAAGGTTAAATGGGACGCCTTTAGAGGTCCCAGATATACATGGGAGGTTAAGTCCACTATGCGACAAAAGTACCCCCCATCTTTTTGAATAAAATCTCGAGGTCGAGATTTCTTTTAAGGGGGTGAGGATGTAACACCCTATAAAATCGTGTCTAATAGTATAGTGACACGTGTTGTATTTTAAATATAGTCTAGTAAAGACTAATAAGGACTAAAGGTGTCAACATGCTCAAACTGAGCCTCTGAGTGACTGTCAGATGTCAACATGCATAAATAACAGCCTCTAAGTGACTGATATGTCAACCTGCTTAAATCATTTAGCCTCTAAGTGACTGATATGTCAACATGCTTGGCCTCTAAGTGACTGATATGTCAACATGCCCAGCCTCTGAGTGACATCAGAGTCAACATGCTTATAATGGGCCTCTGAGTGATCCTTTATGAAGTCCTAACTCTCATACGACCATTTGACGGACGAGAGGGTTCAATTTTATAAATATGTGAAAGTTGGATAATGGAGGGGTTAAAAGTGTCAACATGTTAATTTATACCTCTGAGTGACCTGTTAACGAACCGAGAGCTTGACAATGTCCAGGCATAATCCTAGATACGCCAAATATTGGCTACGGAGGGCTAAATATGCTAAAAGGGATTTGAGGAGGTTTTTAAGGTTGTTTTATAAGTTGAGGGGCTAAAAGTGACAAACTTCAAATATGCCAATGGGGCACTCGCGGAGCGCGAGAGGCAAGCCCTGTGCTTCTCGCGGGGCACGAGAGACCTGTATCTGCAGAAAGTTTGCTTGTGTAGGTCCACCTACGGATGGTGTTAAACCAGTTCCTTGTTCAAATGACATACACACAAGTGCGGAATCCAAGTGTGCATGCAACCAAAGCAAAGTAAAGAAAACGGGGTAACCAAAGATTCACTATCTTGATTAATGATTGAGAACAAGTACAAACATATACACACAATGCTCGTATGACTCAAACAAACTTGCTATGTTCTTGCGTCTTCGCGTCTTCAGAGAGAATACTGAGAGGCTCACTTAGACCAACTAGCTAGCTAACTCTCACGCGCGAGTCCTCCAGTCACCTTGACTGAGAGGTGCATGTCTGCTTATATTGTGTCCTTCTAGAGTTCGTACGAAACAAGAATCCAGACATATGGAACACACTATTTCACACGAGACACATTCCAGAAGTTTTGTACGAGTCAACTGTTTCGTACGAAATACTTATTTCGTATGAAACAAGTAACATACTTGTTACTCAAGCATTTCGTACGAATCACATGACTCGTACGAATTCTCTGACTCGCACAAAATCCTTAATCTTGGAAAACGTGTGTAGACATGACATACACAAGACTTATCAGTATGCACACATGCAACTGATTAACACAGACAAGCTAAGATGTCATAGTAGATCAAGATAGAAGGATATCTCGATTTATTCGACACGACCAAACCTATACAGACACTTGAGCAAAGACCGTACAATTACAACTGTAATTAAGAACAAGCGACAGATATAAAACTGTATCAACAAGCTCCCCCTTGGATGTTGCTTGGTCTTCGGTCTTACTTTGGTCTTATACATTTGAATGGTTTGGAGTATCAACAAACTCCCCCTGAAGATCTGCTATCCATTGATAGATCTGCTATCCAATGATTAGAGAATCAGGTCTTCGAACTTCTAAGAAACTTCAAATCTTTCTTGTTTCCTCTTCTTACTTGTCAGATTTCTTTGTTGCTGGTCTTTGTTTATGTTCTTTTATATCAATCTGTACTCAACAGACAAATATCATTAGAACACAACTTTCTCAGGGAATACACACGAAAAACTTATCATAAATTCTTCGTATGATTGTATTCCCTGAACGAGATACACACACTCGTATGAATTCCAGCAGCAGATTTGAGAAAAACAAGTGACCAAGTCAAATCAAATGACTAGGTTCATTCATATGAGATACACACACTCAAACGAATTTCAGATTTTGGTTTTCTTTGATGGATTACTTGTTGCAAGATATTACTTTATGAAGTTGCAATATCAAACAATTGGTTTTCTGGCATATCTTGGTAGAAAACTTTCGAGTATCAACTTTGGCTAACTTTCAAAAAGTAATTACATAAGCAACTAAGTAAACTAGACTTAAAATCAAAATATACAGATAAACTGCAATCTTTTTCGAGTTTCAAGGTAAGGAATCATACCAGCATTTTAATCTTTGTCAAAAACGGTATTTGGTTTTCAAAATTAAACAGATAAGTATTTAACTATGATTATCGGTATTGTTGTCCACGTAAGCTCAGACTTATCAGATGTAATCATGATTAGGAGATATGATTAAGGTATGGATTATACTTACTAGCCAGTATTCAACTACATCACGACACATTCCCGTATCAAGATATGCACGAGAGAAAATCTTACCGTTGAGTATACTGCTTTATCATCTGTTTTGACGTATATGAATGATGTGAGATAAACACTTATTTTTGATTGAAAACAAGCCCTTTATGATTTAATCACTTATTAATGAGGAACTTGATTTTCATATGAATGCAGGGCACAGGAGTAAGTCCGTGAACAGGTTAGTACCATCGTACCGACAAAGAGACGAACTTAGCTCCTGCATAAAGCTGTGATATTTTATCACTTATTTTGGGGATGTGATATTTTTATCACTTATTTGATGGTCGAATGCAGTATGTACACGTATGTATGATATCATGGAAGTTCTAGACTTGTGCCACCGTTATTTTTCGGTAAAAGATTCAACCATGATACCCAGATGATAAGCCAGCATAAAGACCGTATATCTTAGATCCTCGGCACTCTATCAAACAAAATTTCGGTACCAAGACCATATGCCAATGAATGGTTCCCACCTGGCATTCTGTCTGTTAAGTTTATATCAACCTGCACATTTTAGTCTGATTGTGAACCTACCGATACATCATAATTAAAGCTACTTATCAATCTTCTTTCTATGCTTTTAACCATATCTGACAGATTTACCGGTGAATTTCATCATTTTCAGCTTATCCAAGAAACTCATTTTTGATTTTTTTAATGTTTTTGTATTTTTCTGAATTTTTCTCCCCCTTAAACAAGGAAGGTAAATAAAAGACATATTTTTGTATTTTCTTGAAATTTACTCCCCCTAAAATATAAAACGGAAAATCTTTTTGTAGTTTTAGATTTTTAGAAAAGTATATACAAAAATAGTTAGCCATGGTTGAGTTACTCGGGTTTCACCTTGATGCCATTGACCAAAAGTAGATAATCAAAACGTGATTTATCAAAGACTTTGGTAAAAAGGTCGGCACGTTGGTGATCAGTGTGGATTTTAACAACATCGATAAGTCTCTTTTCATAACAATCTCGTATGAAATGATACTTAATCTCAATGTGTTTTGTTTTGGAATGCTGTATAGGAATCCGAGTGATCTGTAAAGCAGCTTCATTATCAACAAAAATAGGAGTAGTAAGAAATTCAAAACCGTAGTCGCGCATTTGCTGTTGAATCCATAGAACTTGAGAGCAGCAACTAGAAGCTGAAATATACTCAGCCTCACAAGTTGATGTAGCTACACAAGTCTGCTTTTTGCATTGCCACGAAACTAGGCGATTTCCCAAGAACTGACATCCTGCTGTTGTTGACTTTGCATCGATTTTGCATCCGCCATGATCAGAATCACTGAATGCTGTCAGATCAAAGTTATCATCCTTAGGTTACAATAAACCAGTGTCAGGGCATCCCTTCAAATAATGAAAGATCCTTTTTAAATCCATCAAATGAGAAACCTTCGGACTAGACTGATAGCGCGCCAGAAGGCATGTTGGGTACATTATGTCGGGTCTTGAACATGAGAGATCCGATCATAGCATGATAGAGAGATGGTTCTACATGTTCACCCATTCCGTCTGGAGTAATCCCATGATTTTGAACTAATGGAGTTCCCAAAGGCTTTGAGTCATCCATCTGAAATCGCTTGAGAATATTTCCGACGTACTTGGTTTGATGGATAAAAATCCCTTCCTTTGATTGCTGAACCTGCAAACCTAAAAAGAAATTCATTTCTCCCATAGCGCTCATCTCGAACTTCTCCTGCATAACCTGTTCGAATTCTTTGCACATTCGAGTGTTAGTCGACCCAAATATAATATCATCAACATAAACCTGTACTAGCAGCAAATCCACGTCCTGTTCCTTGATGAAGAGAGTACAGTCGATCAGGCCTCATCGAAAACCATTCTTCAATAGATAGGTAGACAACGTTTCATACCAAGCCCTCGGAGCTTGATGAAGACCATATAACGCCTTGTTGAGAAGCCAAACCTTGTCAGGATGGAGAGGATCTTCAAAACCTGGCGGTTGCTCAACATATACTTCCTCTTCTACCACACCATGAAGAAATGCACTCTTCACATCCATCTGATAAACGGTGAACTTCTTGAAGGACGCATAAGCCAAAAAGATTCTTATGGCCTCAAGTCGTGCAACCGGTGCATAAACTTCATTGTAATCGATCCCTTCGACCTGATTAAAACCTTGAACAACCAATCGCGCTTTGTTTCTCACAACAACACCTCGGTCATCCTTCTTGCATTTGTACACCCATCGTGTACCAATCTTCTTGTAGTTGTCAGCCCTGTCAACCAATTTCCAGACGCCTAACTTCTGAAACTGCTGCTGTTCTTCCTACATGGCTTCAACCCAAGAGTCTTCTTTCATTGCCTCCTTCCAAGATTTTGGTTCTACTTGGCACACATAGCAGGCAAAAGACCAATCATTCAGACCACCAGGGTGATTTCCGAATACAATCCAGCATTCTGGTTGTTTCGAAGCTGATTACGAGTCTGCACACCACTCTGGACATCTCCAATAATATTCTGCTGAGGATGGATATTATGAATTCAAGTTTCTGGCACATCAGGAACTCGAGAGTTGATACCCAAATTGTTGTTATTTAGATCAACAATTAAATCGATTGCTGGATTTGATGACGTTGTAGATGCCTGACCTTTAGTCGTTCCTTGAGGTTGAATATTTGACGTATCATTTGAAAATCCAGGAACCGCACCAGAGGTAGCTTCATTTGCATCATGAAACTCATCATCTTCTGATGAAACATTATAATCCGCAGCGTCTTCGAATTCCTCATTTGAACCAGATCGTTAACCGAAGTCGATACCTGAGGGTTAACAATAATTTGTCGAACTAATGATGAGTCTAATGCACTATCACTTTCCAATAACATCTGAGCAGCAGCTGTTGCACCATCAAAAGTTGGCAGATTAAAGGAGTCAAACAGCCCATCGTAGTCAAACATCCAAGGAGCACCCGAAGCTCTTGTAGCTTCTGTATATCTTTGAACCTTGACTTCACCCCATTCTTCAATCTTCTTCGAAGATAAATTCCACACTCGGAAGTTAGGAGTAGCATATCCAAGAAAGAAACCTTCGATAGGCTTGGGACCAAACTTTCCATGTGGGTCGATCATAGTGCATGGAGCTCCAAAAGGTTCTAAGAAAGAAATATCCGGTTTCCTTTTATGTAACAACTCAAAACATGTCTTCCCATGTCTCTTCACCATCAGAACTCTATTCATCGTGTAGCACGTAGTAGCAACAACTTCTCCCCAAAATTGAACGGGAAGTTCTGATTCTACTAACATGGTTCTTGCAGTTTCAATAAGAGTTCTATTCTTCCTCTCAGCGATACCATTTTGTTGTGGAGTGTATCAAGAACTGTACTCATGCAGAATACCCTTTGAGGAACAGTACTCGTCCATAACTTGATTCTTGAATTCGGTGCCATTGTCGCTTCTGATTCTCCTTACTTTCAGATTGTACAAATTTTCTAACAGAGGCAGGAGATTCTTAAGGATAGTAGGAACTTCACTCTTGTGTGCCAACATGTTTACCCATGAAAATATGGAATAGTCACCAGTAACTACCAGACAATAAGAATCACCAAAGGTTGTCTTGTGTTTCATAGGTCCAAAGAGGTCCATATGAAGACGTTCCAGTGGCATATTCACAGTGTTGATCTTCTTCACAGGATGAGACTTTCTTGCTTGCTTCCCTTTTCTAGCATGGTACACAAACGTCTTGAAGATGAAAGTTCTTCACTGGTACACCATTCACTAGATTTTTCTTCACTAAATAGTTCATTTTCCTTAGGTGAATGTGTCCCATACGTCTGTGCCAGGAGATTGATTCCTTCTCGGTGGCTTTAGAGACAAAACATGTGACTTGTGTAGATGTTGTAATAGCTTAGCTCATATCAAGAATATACAAATCATTAATTCTTGGAGCCGACAGGAGAATCCATTCCTTGGGGATCTTAAATCCAGGCTTCAGCACATAACATCTACAATCATCAAAATGTACCGTGAACTTCTTGTCACAGATTTGAGAAATGCTAAGAAGATTGTGATCAATTTGCCGCACATAATCGATCTTGTCGAAGCTCACAACACCATTGGAGACCATTCCTTCTCTAGTGATGTATCCGCCTTTGTCACCAGCAAAAGCAACATAACCACCCCTTATGCTTTTCACATCATATAGGATCCGAAGTCGCCCGTCATGTGCCTTGATCCTCCACTGTCAACAATCCAATGATTGTTTACAGTTCCTCCTGGAACACCCTACACATTGCACAAACAAGATTAGTTTGAGATGGGGACCCAAGCCTTAGTGGTCTTGGGTTGTCCCTTATCATCGAGAAATGTAATCTCAATTTCTTGATGATTAACAAACTGAGAAACCCCTTTTGAACCATTACCGGTCTTCTGTTTCCAAGATCCTTGTTTATTACCAGATTTACTATTATTTACAGTTTTAACAGTGTCTGGTTTTATTGACTTTGAAGATCTTTGATCCTTTTTCAAAGAAACTGATTTTAAAGCTTTCTCAACTTCTTTTACTTGTTTACGTTTTTGTTTCTCTTTTTGATCCTTAATGATTCGTTTATCTTGAGTTGGAGAAACAGATTTACGTTTGCAAGTTGGTTCATGAGGGGTTTTCTCTTACATCTTGATTTGGCTGGATTTTGACAATCCTTTATAATGTGGCCAAATTCTCCACATTTGAAACATGTTCTCCTTTCAACAAAACTAGGAGATCGTGTTTCTCGGCTTGATTTGAACTTGTTGATCCTGAGGTATTGGGTTCATTTTCATTCCATCCATCAGTGCGTTGGGTGTAATTGTTTTGACTATTTCTTTTCAAAATCTTAACTTTCTTTACAAAATCAACATTAGATTTTCCTTGAAAAGTTTCGACTTTATCGGTACCTTTAGAACTTACAAATTTAACAGTTTTAGCCTTTTTCTCGTAACGAGAGCCTTTTGCTTCAACCTTCGGTTGAAAAACTGTAGGCTTTTCAACTCGCTTCCATTGTTTTTCTTTTAAAGCGGATAATGGTTGTGTTTTGGTGGGCTTTTTCTTCTCTAAAGGTTTGATTTTTGACTTTTCAAACACCTGATCTATAGAGATTGGATTTACGTTTTTAATTGGAAATCTTTGTTTGAATAGATTTTCCTAACCAAAGTATACAACACATTATCTACTTCTTGTGTAGACACACTTGTCTTCACAGATTTCTTAGGAACAATCTCTTGATTCTCAACAGATTGAGTACTAGGAGTAGCAGACAATTCTACTCTTTTCCTTTCATCAAGAGGTTGATCCTGATCATCATTTCTTGATTCATCATCTGATGTATCATCCTCTTCTTCATCAGATGATGAACTCTCTGGCTTGCTTGGTTCTTGAGAGGAATTGCCTAGTTTGAACCCTAACCCTGCTGCGAATTCCTCAGGATTCAAAGGTATAGAGGGTTCAAAACGAGGCATCTCCTCTTCATAGGCATTTTGGTATAGTTGTGTTTCATTAGGGGTGGACACGACTTATACCCTATGCATTCAGCATCTCCCTTTAGTTTTTGAACTTCAATAATATGATCAAACACATATTGGGAGTTAGAATAACTTTCCAATTTGCGTTTGATCGAATCATATTCGCATTTTGCGATGGCTAACTCTTTCTTTGTTTCTTCTAGGAGATTAATATACTTATTAATTCCTGTCTGTTTATTCAAAACTGTTTTTGTCAATTCAGGAACACTTTTCTTAAGGGTTTCTATTACAGATTTGAATTCTTTTTCATTTCTAGTTAGCGCCAAATTCGCCTCTTTGCATTTTGATAGTTCAACAACTAAATTCTGATTATGACTGTTGATGGTTTCATATTTTATTTTCAATTCAACACAGTCATTGCAAATAGTAGGATGTTCAGAATTTACCTGTTTTGAAGAACCTTCAACATTTGCCATAAAGGCAGTGTGATGAGGAAAAGTTGCACCATCTGTAGACAGTGTCTCTGTCTCTTTTTCCCAAGCTTCTCCTCGTCATACCTACCTTTTCAGATTTCAACATCTCAGCTTCACTCAGCAACTCTTCAACCTCAGCATCACTTACTTTCTTCTCACTAGAATCAGATCCATAACCATCTGAACTTGAACATTCTTCATCAAAACTACCAGCATCCCCAGATGTATCATCATTATTTGGAGTATTGATGCTGTGATCATGCTTGATTTGATCCATGATCTTAGCGTAGCATGCAGTTCTTCCGTTGTTCTCAGTTGCCAACTGTACTGACCAATCGCATCCTTCGTCAGACTGAACTACCAAATCTCTGTGGGTGTTTGAAGGTCCTGATTGATTGGTATTGTTAGAGTTGCCAACAACTACTATTCTTCTTTCGTTGTTGTATGTGCTGTGTTGGATGGTTGAGACTGATTTCGAAAGGGGTTGTGATTTCCTTCCTTGCTGGGTCTGTGCATTCCCGCTTGAAGTGACCTCTTTCTCCACAGTTGAAGCATGTAACGGCGGTTTTGTCAAAGCCGTATTTTGTATCCTTCTTGCTTTCCAAACTGGTTCTACATGTTCTTCTCATATAATCCTTCGCTCTTCTCATAACACTTGCAAATGGCCACTTGATGTCCATCAGCTCCATTTCATCTCTGTCAATTTGCTCGTAGTCTTCGTTCGTCAAATTGATGTTCCCTATTTGACCTGCAACTAAACCACAATATGCACTGAACATGGTATTGAGAAGTTCCGCATGTTCCTGTGCAACTTCTACGTTGATTTTGGAGAGATTTGACGTGTCAAGTTTGACAGTGTTGGGATTTGCTGATTGACTGTTGTTTCCATAGAAAGCTTGTTGAGGAGCTTGCTGTGGAGCTTTATGCGTTAAATCCCTTGGCTGTGGAAGGAAGGCTTTCAGATCAAAAGCTTGTCCATAAGCTTGATTACTCGAACTTGTAGACTGACTTGATTGAACTGGTTGGGGTAGAAAAGGGTTCACATTTGACACAAATGCGGTCTGTAGCTTCGGTTGCTGACTTGAGCTTGTACCTGCATTAATACTTCCAAAATACATTTCAGGGTTTTGTGGAGCAGAGACTCATTGTGCCTTACGGAGTTCTTCTTCATTCTTGTTCTCCAGTTTCTGCACATTCATAAATACTAATTGAGTCCAAAACACCTGTATGTTTTAAAAGATCAATAAATTGACCCCATTTTGGTGGTAAAGCATCAGCAAATCGCATCACAATTTCTTGTTGTGCTGCTAACACTTTATACGAGTACATTTCGCTGAGAAGATGATAAAACCGAGTGGTCATATCATTCAAGGTTTCGTTCTCCATGAACATGAAACCTTCAAACTCTTTCTTGAGCAGATCATGCCGAATCTTCCTAGTAGCAGCATTACCTTCCCTCTTGCTTCCAAAGTGTCCCATAAAATTTTCGTTGTAGTACAATACATAAACTGATGATAAATGTCTTTATGCAGAGCTTGTGTGAGGATAGCAAATGCCTTTTTCTCTGGATCGTAAGCTTTCTTATCACTTTCGACTAGATTGGCCAATGAGGTTGGATTTAATCCAGCTTCTTCAAGTGCTTCATTGTAGGGGTAGTGAAAAACATCCACAATTCCGTGTTTTGACCGAGAACATACGTATGAAAACGACTTTTCCATGAAGGATAATCGTTCATGTGATTTAACTTCGGCGGTCGGTTATTACTCCCTGTTTCACTTTCGCTCATTAACAGAGTTTGGATGCTTTGATTCTGATTTGCAACACATGCCCATTGATTTGCAGAGATCATTGCTGTATGTTGAGGCATCAAAGATTTTACCCATGATGTTGCGGAGCTTTGCGAAGACTCTGATTTGAGCTTGAACAACTCCAATCCCACGGGTTGGAACTCATTATATTTTCTTGTTTAATGAAAATTTAAAGGTTTAAAGTTTCACGATTATAATTACCTTTTAAAAATTCACAGATCTGAAAATATGATAAATTCTTAAAATCACAAAGCTTTGAAAAACACAAAAAACAAACAATTTCTATTTCGTGCGAGACACCTGTTTCGTGCGAAACACTGATGTTTCGTGAGAGCCAGGTGTTTCGTGCGGGTCAGATGATTCGCACGAAATAACTCAATCGCACCAAATGTTTTGTTTAGCGTTTTTCAGAGGAATCTTTTCAGAAATGGTTTGGTGAGAAATTTCCTTTCTTGTGTAGACCTGCTTTTTCAAAAATACCTGTTGTCTTACCCACTTTTAGTTAAAACACAGATTTTTAACAGTCCACATTCCAAGTCCAGATCCAAGTCAGAAAATGTCAACCCTACCAAACTAATCAGATTCAAATTTTTGCAAATTTCTTCAAGGGTGTTCTTCAGAAAAATTTTACCATAAAATTTTCTGCATGCAACGGTTTTTAACCAAGTTTTAAGCTAGTTATCTATCCAAAACTTAAGTTTTCTACTGGAGGCTCAAGAACACTTCAGAAATCTTCAAACTAGCACAGACACAACAAAGCCTGGTTTTGAACAAGGAAAGAGCCAAAGCTCTGATACCACTTATAGGTCCACCTACGGATGGTGTTAAACCAGTTCCTTGTTCAAATGACATACACACAAGTGCGGAATCAAAGTGTGCATGCAACCAAAGCAAAGTAAAGAACATGGGGTAACCAAAGATTCACTATCTTGATTAATGATTGAGAACAAGTACAAATATATACACACAATGCTCGTTGACTCAAACAAACTTGCTGTGTTCTTGTGTCTTCATCTTCAGAGAGAATATTGAGAGGCTCACTTAGACCAACTAGCTAGCTAACTCTCACGCGCGAGTCCTCCAGTCACCTTGACTGAGAGGTGCATGTCTGCTTATATAGTGTCCGTCTAGAGTTCGTACGAAACAAGAATCCAGACATATGGAACACACTATTTCACACGAGACACATTCCAGAAGTTTTGTACGAGTCAACTGTTTCATACGAAATACTTATTTCGTATGAAACAAGTAACACACTTGTTACTCAAGTATTTCGTACGTATCACATGATTCGTACGAATTCTCTGACTCGCACAGAATCCTTAATCTTGGAAAACGTGTGTAGACATGACGTACACAAGACTTATCAGTATGCACACATGCAACTGATTAACACAGACAAGCTAGGATGTCATACTAGATCAAGATAGAAGGATATCTCGATCTATTCGACACGACCAAATCTATACAGACACTTGAGCAAAGACCGTACAGTTACAACTGTAATTAAGAACAAGCGACAAACACAAAACTGTATCAACAGCTTGGCCTCCACACATATTGTAAAAAAATCATTAAATCAAAACTAGGGACTTTTAAACAGCTATGCCACATTTTTAGGACACTTGTAAGCTCCCTCTTACACCCCTTAACACCTGGCATCACCTCCTTTGAGTTCTCCAAATATAAATAGGTGCCCAAGTTCACCATTTGAACTTGCACCTTTCTCATTTTCAACTCTTCTCCCTCCTTTGGAAGTTCCTAACTAAAAGGAGCATCCAACTTAGTCCTTTTGCATCCTAGGAACCTTTTGTAAGTGTTCCTTCCTTGTGCATTTTCGTTTATAGGCTTTTATAGCCAAAACGTTTTACGGAAATCGCTTTGACTTTCGGTTAAGACCATTATGGTCCAGCCATTGTTCATAACAAACATGGCTAAGTGATCATTATAAGGTAGGTGTTAGTCCTTATAAAGGGCACCTCCTGAAGATCACGTTTGCTAGACTCAATTGACGGGTCAAATTTAAGTTATTAAAAAGTCATACAGGCCATTTTTCGGAAAAATCATAAATTGATCTTATATATGTTATGAAACTTGTTTTGACACTTAAACAAATTTATAATAATTATTAGAAATGTAAGAACATGTTCGGCTCGTCAATTTAGTCCTAAGGTCGGTTCGCAACCGAATGTCGTGAAATTTGACTTCTGCTTTGACTCTTGATTCTGACCCGTTTTAGATTAGTTAGCTACTGATCTAAAGTTTCATTATGATCGAAATGTAGCATAACCCTCTGAGGTTATATTATATGATCATAATCAGAATCTGAGTTTATGAGCAAGTTCCGTAATTATGCCATTATTGACTAAAATGTCCTTTTTGCATAAATCAAGGTTTTAATGATAATGAACTTGAAAATAAGTTTCATACTGATATAATATTATATGTAGGATTATTTGGGATGTCAAACCAGATTATAAACTGAGTTTACAAGCAGATCCCTGAATTATGTCGATAAATGACGATTTAGCCCTTGTGGCTCATAAAATGGTTGTAATCAAATCTTTTCAAGGTAAATCTTTTACCTACTGATATGTTATATTAAATAACATATCTAAGATATTTGAATCTGACCTTAACGTCAGTTTTCATTAAACATCGCATAAAATGTCATTTTACGACATAAGAGCCGTTCGGCGCTAGTATGGTTTTAAACCATAGTATTTGACCAAGACCTGTTACCTACAGATTTTAAAACTTATTATAAATATATTTACAGTAGGTACATCTTATAAACCCAGAAACCCAAATAATTTATAACATTGTGTAAAATGACCAAAATGCCCCTTCGGTGCATAGTTTTGGTCATAAAAGATAAATTACACATATAATTGATATCCTACTGACATTATATCATAAATAAGTTATTTTTCCAGAATACTTAGAGTTATAACATTAAACTATTCCTTGTATACGGTATGAGATTACCGAAATGCCCTTATGAGGCATAGCTTCATTTTAAAACCTTAACGAGCATATAAGTTGATATCCTACTGATTACAACTTATTTAAAATATAATGGCATATAGAACTTGTCCATGAATTATCCGGTTACACGATATCGCTAATATGCGTACGGTTAAGCATATGTAACTAGTTTACGAAAGTTAACCAAAACGGGTTTAACCTTATCATTTTAAACTCAAAATCCAGAATGTTAATTGTTTACCCATTTTATATAAGTCAAAGTAATTGTCGGGTTTAAACTACATTCTATCCGATCATCGTTTAATCAAGCGTTATACGTTTTGATCCTGTACACTACTCGGTCTAAGTCTATGACTTAAATAAGACCGTTAGTATTTAATTGGTTAGCTTATGCTACAATCCAGACTAGAGCCTTCCGGTAAATGCTATCTGCACTTAGATCATTTTGGATACAGCTGAGATATTAAATCTTGCATTTTTAATCAAGACTAGCTCAGTTAAATACTCTTGACTTATTTTCCCTATACGGGCTTGGGATACGGTAAATTATTACCGCTTGGTCGGAAATGGGATCAATCGAATGTCGGATTGTGGCTAGTAAATCCGCATATTCCGTTTTAATCAGTTTTGTTTGATAACTTAAACATTAGGGGTTCATTACATTAGATAATGGTCACGACCTTAGCGCGGGGTGTAGGCATACACCTAACAGACGCTCCATATCAAATTACCCAAGACGTTGGGGATAACTCCTCCGTGAGTTCTAAGTGTGTGTATTTAATCAAGTCTCGGTTTCTATACTGGGACTAGTATGTATGTACAAACATGTGAATCTGTTAATAAGGTTACAAAGTAACTTTCCCAAGTTATAAAAGATTTGTGCCCTGTGCACTTAAATCAAATTTCTAAAATGTTTTCAAAATGAGTCAGTCGGGTGTATTTACCAGCGAAAGCTGACGTATTTTCAAAAGATTAAGCTTGCAGGTACAATACGAAATAGGCCGGAAGCTGCTCGATAGTGAAATAAGAGGATCTTGGAAATCCTTAGATCTGCCCTAAAGTCTGTATTATATTCATTCTTTGTACATTTTATGATCCGCCTGTGGATCTTCTATTACGAGCCTGTATATTATTTGTATTTCGAATATTCGGTTTGTAATAGTAATTTTACTCCAAGACTTTACTGTGTCGTGCTTAATTGACAATGATTGTATCAACTGACATCACGATACTCCCCACCCGGGCCGACCGGTGTATGTATTTGGATTGAAAACCCGGGTGTGACACCAAAATATACTACAACCTCTGATCCATATAATAATGTAACATCTGCCCAAGTCAAGTTCTGCTGAAGACTAAATGTCCAAGGTCTGCTATAGCTAAACTCTGCAGAAGGCAAAGCTTTGCTAATAACTAAAGCTAAAAGGTCTGCCAAGGCAAAGCTCTACTAAAGACTAAAGCTAAAAGGTCTGCCAAGACAAAGCTCTGCTGAAGATCAAAGCTAGAGGTCTGTCAAGGCAAAGCTCTGCTGAAGACCAACAGAGGATGTATCATCAGTGTTTTCTAACAGTCCTTGTAATGTTTAGTGTATAGAAGTGGTTAGCTTAGCATATGTTATTAGTTTGTTATTTTTGTTAAGTGTCACTTTCATACTGACATCATAATAAGATGCTTAGTGGTTAGGATTGTAGTATAAATAGAACAGTGCATGTACTGTTCTATTTCATCACTTTCATCAATTATCAATCAAACATATCTTTCTTACATTCCGTACGAAGAAATCAGTGATCTTAGGCTGAGGGGGAGATTGTGAATTATATGCATGTGATTACAATTCACTAAAAACATTATAATCGAAAACAATCTCTCGGCTGTTATGAATTAAAGTTGATCTTTCCGCTGCATGTTCATCTGATTTATCTTCTTTCATTTACCATTTTCAGAACTTTCATAAACAGTTTCAAACTCAGATCCTAATACGACTAATAAACTAACGGTAAACGAATATCCTATGGTAAATCGCTTCCACCACCGTATCGCACGGGTAGAAAACTATTGTGTGTGTGTATATATATATATTTCTTTTAATTAGCAAGATAATTGTAGGATCCTACAAAGTTTGCAATAACTAATTTTCACGATTATTAAAAAATTATGTACTCAGAACCAACTACCTGACAATGTCACAAAGTTAAACATCTTATCATACCTCTATCTTGAAAAGGAAAATTTCAATATTCACAAAGTGAAAACACAGTTTTCAATTATTTTTATCATCATGTTAAATCATAACATTATCTGTGATGGTTCAGTAAAAGAGAAAAAATAGGTATGTTAAGGTTAGCGGTTGATTGGAGGAGGGGGAGGTTGACCCTAACTCTAAATCCTAAACTATTGTTGACTAAATTTGGGTAGTTTTGATAAGTTGCCAAAACCAAGCCAACTTATTTTTGGGTGTTTCTTTTTCCTAAGTTTTAATAATTATGATAGCCCTAATTGCTTGGTCTATATATGTACAATCAGATGTAATTGTGATTCTCACCACTTAAGAAATAATATTGACCCTTCTAATGCGGCTGTAGATAAAGGTAAGTTTAGACTGATTCACGTAAATATCAAGTCACATTTTATACTCTTGTTTATTTTCGTTTCAGCTAGAGAGGAGAGAGAGAAAGAGATCAACCGCATTAGGTGAGTTGCATTAGTCGATCGGTAGTAGTTGTTGTTCAAGGTTTGTTTAACCATTGCACAAAAGTTGGTTCTCCCATTACAACAAATTAAGACGCATCCGGATTTCTTTATGTTCGTGAACGTTTGGTAATGTGTTCGTTTGTGTTTGATAGTTCATTAGTGTTTTTAGTTTTTATATTTATTTAAATACTTCAAAATTCCGACAAATTAAATATCTAATAAGTGTCTGTGTATTATATATTATGTTCATGAACGATTGTTTGTGTTCGTTTGTTTCCATTTGTGTTCATTAACATTAGTTTGTGCTCATTTGTGTTCATCAACGTTCGTTTTTGTTCGATGCCTAAAATTAACAAACAAACACAAACGAATACGAACAAGTTCATTTCCTTAACAAACGAACACGAACATTAAATCTTGTTTGATAAGTGTTCGTGAACGATTCACGAACACATATATTTCTTAACAACCGAACACGAATAAGGTCCTGTTCGTGTTCGTTCGTTTCGTTTGCAGCCCTAATTACAGCCAAGCGTATTTACTCTTTTAGTATCACGACAAAAAAACGGGAAGACACCTAAAGCAAATGTAATAGAAAAGAAACAACTTATGTTTAAAAAGTTATCGCATAACCTTAACAAAAAAATAGCTCAGAAACTAAAGATGATAGATTAGTGGAAACTAAGAGTTCATGAATTCATGAAAGTCGAAGTGCAGATGTTGAAGATGTTCCATGTCCTCTAGGTCCAGCTCTAGATCCATTTCCTTTGTGGATAGAAGATTAAGTAGAGCTCAACGGGCCGGTTCCGGTACAAATTAATGGGTTAGAAGATTCAATAGAGATCAATGGTCAGGGGATCCAATAGAACTCAGTGGCTCAAGAGATCCCATAAAATTAAGCGGGTCAAGAGATCCATTAAAGTTTAACGGGTCAGGAGATCTAGGAGAGTAATTCGAGAACCCTAGTGTTATTCGTAAGCCGTAAGTGTAAAAGATTGTTACAGTGGAAGCGGGCCACCAAAGAAAGAAGAGATAGGGTCTTTGAAAAATAATATAACTTAGGTTCTAACGAAGTCACAGGCATACATGTTTCTGGTATAATGGTTCTATTGTGCGTCAATAGTTCATCAGCAGGTTAGCCACATCAAGTCGGGTGGATTAGGCGATCGAGTGTTGTTTGAGCTATGTTTGGTTGTCCCATCACAACAAATTAGGAAACACTCAGGTGTCTTAAGTAGAAAGTTAAGTCTAGTTTAGGACAACCGTTATCCCTAATCCCTAACAACGTAGGTGCCATGTAGGCATGAATGGTACCCTCCTCACACGCACTAAAGGTGTGTAATTAGATACTATGCGTGAAAGGGGTGTAATGTACTCTTGTAATTATTTTGACAAAATATACAAAAAAAAGACAACTGGAGTTGCTTATACATGCCTATTCCCTGGCTCACGGAAGGAAGGCCGCGTTCTGCTTACAAAACTGTGGATGCTGTCGAGGAACTTTCACGCTCACCAAACCGTAACACATGCCTAATCTATCATTTTAACCTTTTCTTTCGTTACAATTTTTTTGTTACCTTATGTTTTGATTCATTTAATTCAATCATGCATATTTACCTATTATGAATTAACAACACTTTGATGAATAGAGAAGTTGTATTCTATGCTTAGGGAGGTTTTCCAAAAAGAATCAATATTACACTTTTAACCCAAAACTACTTTGGTTTTTTACTTTTAACTCAAAAGTTTTTTATCTTTTCCAATTTAACCCTATAACTTTTTTACCTTCAACTTTGGTCCCCTATACTTTTCATATTTCGCAAAATTTTCGTTTTACCTTTTGTTCTAAATATTGCGAGTTAACATGGCGACGTTCGTGTGTGGTCTAACATTTTTACGTTTTGTTTTACGCTTCATTCTAAATTTTGCAAGTTAACTAACGCAACTACGAGCGTAGTTCAATGTTTTGGTATCGTCTAGTTTTTCCCGTTTGATAGGTTCGTTGCATTGCCATACACAGATCCTAAATCGACTTCGTTATTATTTTTTATGATTTACGTTTTAATATTACACACCGCAACTTTAGTGTTGATGATCGCTAGCAGTGCTAGCTGCGACAAGTGTGTGTATATATGTGCATGCACGTACAGTCAATTTATAAGTGTAACTATTTAGATCTAGTTCATGCTATTAATTACTAATAATACATTTAGCATGGAGGGGACATTCGTCCACTCAAATTACGATTTTGTCCGGTCTAAAATTACAGTTTTGCCATTGATTTTGTTTTTTCCTTCTCCTAGCCATGTTATGATTTTACACTCACTTCAATTTATAGTTTTGCCATTGTTTTTGTGTTTTTTCCTTGTCAAATCACAATTTTGCCTCCAATGTAAAATTATAGACATGCCGTTGTTTTAGAGTTTTTTTTTCATGGAGGGGAATAGTGCCCCGCAGCTGCCTGGCACTTCCCCATTCGTCTAGCCAAATTACGATTTTGCCCCGTTTAAATTTACAGTTTTGTGATCGGATTGTCACGCCCCGGTCAAAGATAATATTTATAGTCCCAAATTATCCTTAACAATGTGTTAGTCGTAGTAAGGGGTCGAACCACAGAGAGTTTGTGGTTTGCGCGTGGACAATATTGATTTTAAAGGTTGTCATGATTTATGAAGCTTCCTATGTTGGTTATTTGAATTTCGTTTGTTTGATTGAAAGAGTATCGGAATGATCCGACAAAATTGTTTCTAATTAATTAACTACGAAAACTTAAATGATTGCAAGAAACTTGATTGAATGATTATAACAATAGTGGAGAATAAGGTTCACACCTGGTTCCGTAATTGAAATATTAGGGTTCCTACACGTTTTAGATTCAATTCAATTATAAAAATGATCAACGAGTTTAGTGTTGCGTGACTTAGGTGCCAAAAGCTGTCGACGTTGTAAACAACGGACTACAATGCACTTCGTTACCAAGAACATGTAAAATCTAACCTAGATAAAGCATAATTGCATATAAACATTTCGCAAAGTCAAATTTAATCTTCACTCGACAATTCATGAATTCAATATAAATGCAAGTCAATTATCATAGGTTTCAAAATCAAATCACAAGTTGTCACAAATCAAAACTTAAAACAATGTCAAATCCTAGAACTTACAAAGACCTACACCAGGGTGAAACCCTCAACAATTAGCCGCCATGACGAACGGAACTTGGTCACCGGAAATTGAAACCTTGAACTTGAATATCTTGAAGCATTGGTAATGGTGATGATGATGATTAGGGTTTGTAGTGGATGGTGAAGGTAAATGGATGGATGAATTGGTTGATGATGATGATGATGGGATGATGGATTAGGGTTTAGATGATTAGGATGATTCGGAGAATTGGTATGAAATGCTGGTGATATAGATGATGGTAGGGTGATTCTTGGCTCCAAGAACAAGTTCAAACCTTCAAAAATGCGTAACTCCTTGGAAAATGGTCAACCCTCATGATATAACCCATCCGCAAACAAGTTTCAGCGTCAGACAAATGGGAGGGGCGTCACCGATGGCCCTTAATTCTTCTGCTTTTTCTCCGACGCTCTAATCCACTGCCTACGGACAATTTTTGCCGACGGGACTACTGGAGAGGCGTCGTCGACGGCCTAGTGGGGCGTCGCCGACGGATTCTCTAATTCATGCTTTCTGATTTTCCATTTCGCACTCCCGATTGACCTGTTTTCCGCCCCGATGCTCTGAAAAGCTCCCGAATAGCTCCTTAAACTCCGTAAACATGTAAAACACAAATCCAATCAAAAGTAGGCTATTCGAAACTAAAAGCTATGTAAAACATAACCTTAAGCACAATAAGAACATCGGTTTTCGACCACGCATCACATCCCCACACTTGTCTTTTGCTTACCCTCAAGCAAATCTTTTTTCACTTTCACGTGGGTCGAATGAGAAACATACTTCATATTCTTGAGACGTTAGCTAAGGTCTAATGGCATACTCGGTTCAAAAATCTTAACAATTTTTCAAACATTTAGCAATAAAGTGATTAATCACATAAAGATAATTATCCAAGATCAACCCGCCCCTTGAAACTCACAAATCATACACATCTCTCACTCAACTCAGTTTAAAAATTACCTAAAAGATGATACATTGGCACTCTTTATATAGTTACTCAAACTGAATAGAACATGTACCCCACAGGCTTGCAACTGAATCATTCTCCACCACTGAACACTAACACTAAGCACAAGTCAAAAGGTCTTTGATAGGTTGTAACGAGGCTAGGCTAAGGGTATGGAATAAGGTATTTTGAAAGTCGCTAAGATGATGAAAACTTGATTTATATAACATACACAATTACTCTAAAATTACTAATACTAATAAACAAACTAAGAGGCAAACAATTTCGCCTTTTATTCAACAAACTCTCAACACATATATTTATGCTTTTCTCAACGATCTTTTTTCTTATTTTTCATCATATTTTCTAGATCTTTTTCTTTTTTTAATACAAATGCAACTGAACCTAAAATCGAGTTTAACACATGGGTTTTAAAATAAAGGTTAAACGGTCAAGGGCTAATTGGGTTAGTGAAACGAAAGGTTTAAGCTCAAAGTTGGTGACTAAGGGATTGATTTCGGGTAAGGATATATAAATGGTGTAAAATGAAAAGGTTTACCTAATGCCTTAATCATTCTTGTGCTCGTATTCGGTCTATGGTCTCAAACGCATAAAAAGTTGCAAGTTCTACAATATGCGACTAATGGTCCACTCAACCAAGAAATATACGCATATATGATGTATAAAAGTGGTTCAAAATCTCACGTACAAAGGGTATGGTATGCGATATGTACAATATGCAAGTTTCTTAGGCAGATTATTCCCAAATAACCACCCGCATAATACCCGTCATGTTATTAATTTGAACTTGACCATGACAAAAGACCATATGGGTTATGCCATCCCACCTTAACTTAGTTACTTGTGCTTTTAGATTGCTTCAAACAAAGACATTTTGAAAAATTTTAGAAATTTTCCCCATCCCCACACTTGAGGTCAACATTGTCCTTAATGTGTAGTGTTTAAATGAATGGGTCAAAATCGAAAATCCCTTTCTCTCCATCCCCACACTTGAGGTCAACATTGTCCTCAATGTGTAAGAATAGAGCTATTTAAAACGCACAAGGTATGTGACACGGCTAACCTTCCCCAAAATTTCACCCCGAAAAGAAAATACAAAAATACATTCCATTTATTAAAACTAAGAATTAAAGCTAAAGGAAACGTATGCACCTGGTTTTTTGCTTATTCTTTGTGTGCTCTTATATTTCAACAAAAATGGTCATCTCGCGAACATAATGTACCTATAAATCTCAACCCTTGTGTAGAAGCAAGTTTCTCACAGCCATCAAAACTTGCTAGTTACTTAGTTCTACCATTTTTACAAAAAAATTACCGAGTCATATTTTTATTCAACTTTGATTTTGTGGAAAAAGTTTTTACAACAACATAAACTAAATTCACTTTCGTAGGAATCAGAATTGCATTTAGCCCATGCAACAAGCCCTTTAAACCTCCCGATAGCTCGGGAGGACGAGTAGGTCTCGTGAGGGTTATCTAGGGAACATACCCACAAAGTTCAGTTAACTACTATCAATAAAAATAACATAGAATGAAGAAGTAAACAAAAATATACAACAAAAATAAACATAACGGGGGTCTTTTTTTTAACACAGTCAATTGTTTACGATTCTTACAACCCCCGAATAATCGTGTATTGTCCTCAATACACAAAGCAAGTTTAAGACATACCTTACGTCTTCATGACTCGTTTGTGATATCCGAACCTCACACATTAAAGAGATTAGTACGAAACAATAACAATAAAATACATAACAATACGCGCAAAAATAAAAATGGTACAAAACTCTACACAATTGTTCTTGGTCCTTTAATTGACCTCATAAGTGGGCACGCTTACCAAAAAGCTTACCAATTCCGTGTTTGCCTCTTTATTCTCCTTGTTACCATTGACAAAATGGATTAAGACGATGACCGTTGACCGTTTGTTTAGACATGTCCTTTGGGTCTTCAATGGTAACATCACCCAACTTGCCGACCCGTTTAACCACATACGGGCCCATCCACTTGCTCTTTGCTTTCCGGGAAAAAACATGAGCCTTGAATTGTATAGCCAAATCTTTTGACCCACTACGAATTCCTTCGGCTTCAACTTGGCATCATGTGCTCGTTTCATGCCATCCTTGTATTTCGAAGCACACTCATATGCCTCCTCCCTAAGCTCTTATAATTCGCACAACTTCAATTTGCGTTCTTTACCTGCATCATCATACTTAACATTAACTTCTTTAATAGCCCAAAAGCACGATGTACAAGTTCAATTGGCAAGTGACAATTTTACCGTAAACTAAGCGGTAAGGTGTAGTGCCAATAGGTGCTTTATGTGCAGTACGATAGGCCCATAAGGCATCGTTCGACTTTGTTGACCAATCCTTACGGTCTGGTCGAACTGTCTTTTGCAAAATTTATTTGATTTGCCTATTCAACACTTCCACTTAACCACTTGTTTGCAAATGGTAAGGGGTAGCAATTCTATGGTCAACACCATACCGTTTTAGCAATTTTCCAAAATTAAAATTCTTAAAACGAGATCCCCATCACTAATGATCACCCTAGGATCTCAAATCTAGAAATAATATTAGTTTGAACAAAACTAGAAACAATGGTATGGTCGTTTGTTTTGGTGGTGATTGCTTCGACCCATTTAGATACATAATCCACCGCCACCAAAATATACAAGTTTCCATGTGAATTCGAGAATGGGCCCATGAAATCGATTCCCCACACATCAAAAATATCGACAATGAGAATGGGTTGCATGGGCATCTCATCCCGCTTGGAAATACCCCCTAACTTTTGACACTCAACACAGTTTTTAACAAAGTTGAAAGCATCCTTAAAAATAGTCGGCCAATAAAGGCCGCTATTGAGCACTTTATGCCTCGTTTTGTGACCACTAAAATGGCCCCCACAAGCGAAAGAATGCAAGTGCATTAAGACACTCGGGATCTCATCATCCGGTATGCATCTCCTCACTACTTAATCCGGGCATATCTTGAACAGATCCGGTTCTTCCCACGTATAGTATTTGATTTGCGAGAGGAAATGCAATCTCCTCCTCCTATCCCAATGAGCTGGTAAGTCACCTGTCACCAAATAATTAATAATATTAGCAAACCAATGTAATATTGACACTTTTAGAATATGCTCATCTGGGAAAGTTTCGTTAATCTCTACACGAGAAGAACCCTCTTCCACCAACAACCGGGATAAGTGGTCTGCCACCATATTTTCTCTACCCTTCTTATCCCGTATTTCCAAGTCAAACTCTTGTAGCAAAAGAACCCATCAAATTAACCACGGCTTTGCATCCTTCTTCTTCTCCATAAGGTACCTGACAGAAGAATGGTCAGAATATACAATCACTTTATTACCCCCAAATATAAGCCCGGAATTTATCCAACACATATACCACCACGAGTAGCTCTTTCTCGGTCGTTGTGTAATTCAATTGAGCATCCGAAAGAGTCTTAATCGTGTAGTATCTAGCAACGGGTTTCCTTTCTACCCTTTGACCCGAAACGGCCCCCACCGCATAGTCACTTGCATCACACATTATTTCGAATGGTACAGACCAATTCGGTGATTGCAAGATTGGGGCCTCAACCAACTTCTTTTTTAGCACGTTAAAAGCATTTTCATAATCCTTATTAAAGTCAAATGGTTGGTCTTTTAACAATAAATTGCATAAGGGTTTGGTTATATCACTAAACCCCTTTATAAACCATCTCTAAAACCTCGCATGACCCAAAAACAATCTAATACCCTTAACGCTCGTGGGATATGGCGAAGTAGAGATAACTTGCGATTTTGCCCTATTGACCTCTATCCCACGAATTGACACCACGTGTCCCAATTCCCTCTTAAACCATAAAATGGGTCTTTTCCCAACTCAAGACTAAATTTTTCTCAACACATCTTTTTAAAACCTTTTCGAGTTGATCAAGGCAAACATCAAATGATGACCCAAAAATTGAAAAGTCATCCATGAAGATCTCTAATGACTCCCCTACCATATCTGAGAAGATACTAATCATGCACCTTTGAAAGGTGGTGGGGGCATTACATAACCCAAACGGCATTCGCCTAAATGTGAAGGTACCATACGGGCAAGTAAACGTGGTCTTAGTTTGATCTTCCGGATGGATAGCAATTTGATTATAATCCGAATACCCATCCAGGAAACAATAATATTTTTGACCGCTAACTTTTCAACAATTTGGTCAATGAAAGGCAAAGGGAAATGGTATTTAGAAGTTTTGGAATTCAACTTCCTATAATCAATACAAATACGCCACCCGGTTACCGGCCGAGTGACGACCTCTTCACCTGCGTCATTTGTGACAACTTGAATGCCCGCCTTCTTGGGAACAGGTTGTGTTGGGCTCACCCATTGGCTATTAGAAATGGGGTATAATGATACCCGCATCCAGCCACTTTAGCACTTCCTTCTTGACAACTTCTCGCATGTTGGGATTCAATCTTCGTTGTGTGTCACGAAAAGGAGTACTACCATCTTCAGTGATGATTTTATACATAACTACAGAAGGCTAATTCCCTTCAAATCTGCAATGGTCCACCCAATAGCAGCTCTATTGGTGACCAACACTTCCATCAGTTTCCTCTCTTGCTCCCTGGTCAGATTTGATGCGATAATGACCGGTAGCGTGTTGTCCCACCCACATAAGCATATTTCAAACGCTTGGGCAACACCTTCAATTCAACAGTTGAAGGCTCTACCAACGATGGATTCAACTTGGTGTCAATCTTCTCAGGAAGACTTTCCACTTGGTGTGTCCAAGGTGGTCTTCCCTCTTTCACCTCCATCTTCTTCTCTTCTTCATCGATGCTCTAATTCGTTTCCATTTATAACCTGTCAAACATAAAACACTCCTCTATTGTGTTTTCCTTCTTAACACCCATGTCATCGAGAAGTATACACTCGTCAACAACGCCCGCCATATAGCATTCGTCATTAACTAGAGGATCCGATAATCCCGAGAAGACATTTAACCACAACTGACGATTACCGAAGGTCATGTCGACCATACTCGTTTTACTATTAATCTGGGCATTTGATGTTGCCAAAAACGATCGAACAAGAATAACCGTGGGTTACTTAGTTCGGCCCAATGAAACATAATCGAGTACTAAGAAATCCACCGGATTTTAAAAGTCCTCGAGTTTGACAATTACATCCGTAACTATCCCACGGGGTAGCTTAGGAGTCAAGTCGGCTAGCGCTACGGTAGTGTTTGCCGCTCGAAGTGGACCAAACTCATATTGGTCATGTAGGCTACCCGGTAGAATACTCATAGTAGCCCCGTGATCCAAGAGTGCCCTTGTCATTTTAAACTCTCCAACTTGAATGGAGATGATAGGTGCTCCTGGGTCTTGTAACTTGGGTGGTAGTGCACCCGAAAGAATCGAACTCACATTTTTTGTTAAACCTAGTTTATTTGGAAACTTGTGAGTCCGTTTTTTTGTGCACAAGTCCTTCAAGTACTTAGTATATGAAGTCACGTGTTTTATGGCATCCAAAAGTGGTAAATTGATTTTAACTTGTTTAAATATTTCCCACATTTCTTCTTGATGAGGGCCCCTTTTGTTTACCACTTTTTTGGATGGTCCCAACAAAGCTTTGTGATAAGGGGCGGTATTAACCTCCACACCCTTTTCCTTAGCTTTCAGGACAGGGACGGTCACAACATGTGTATTTTTATCATTTTTCAAAACATTTTCTTTTGGCCCCGTTTGATCGTCAACAACCTCATCATCACTAGCCTCTTCCACCACCCCTTCAACAAACTGAGGTGGTGGTGATACAACACCGGTATCTATGACTCAACCACTACGTAATGAAATTTTATTAATTGGTACCTCACATGTGTTCTTCGAGTTGGACCCTTGATGCTTAGGGTTCATCGTGGTGTCACTCGGCAATCTTTCGCCACTTCCTCGCATCTATGCCATCTCCTTCGCAAGTTGACCCAATTGCTTCTCCAATGCTTTGTGTGATTGTCATGTACCTCGAACTCCTTCTTCATTTCCAACTTTATCACTTGATTCGAAATAGTGATGGCATTCATGATTGCATCCAGTTTTGAACTCAAGGAATCTTCACCACCCATTTGAGGATTAGAATTACCACCTCCATTTCCACCTTGGTTGTAGCCTCGTTGATAACTACCTTCACGATTTTGATAGCCTTGACTACTTCCTTGGTTATAATTTCTTTGATACCCCCTTGATTACCACCTTGACGGTTTTGGTACATCGATCCACCTTGATTCCCACTTTGGTTACCCGGTTGGAAGTTTGGGTTCATTTGGTTTGAGGCATTGCCATACCGAAAATCAGGATGATTTCTCAAACCCGGATGATAAGTGTTAGAATTCATGTCAAATTGCTTTCGATCCCTGTACACTTGACTTACCTTCTCGGTCGTATGTGCCATACTCACTTGACACTCTTTGGTCTGGTGCCCAGTGTCTCCACAATCCTCGCACACCGCAAACTAAACCGCACCAACATCCTTCTTCTTCATACGGGCCAACTCCCGTTCGAAAGTAGCAATTTGATCCTTAGCACTTGAATCAAGGTCGGGAAGAGATCGGGAAATGGGATGCTTTTTAGATCGGTGCGCCATAGCGACCGCTTTGGAATTCTTACTCATCCTTTCCAAAAAATCCCAATCGTCTTCCTCATGATTATTCAACAAAGTTCCCTTACTTGCCGATTGTAAATACTTGTGATCATCGGCATCTAACCCCCTTACAAAGCATTTCAGTAATTCCCATCTTGGAATTTGATGATGAGGGCGTCCTAACCAATTCCTTGAAACGTGTCAATGCCTCATGTAATAACTCCCCCAGTAATTGTCTAAATGACCGAATCTCATCTCTCGCATCGTCGGTCTTCGCTATTGAATAATATTCATCAAGAAACACTTGTTGCATTTCAGCCCAAGTGTGAAACTATTTGCCGGAAGCGTGAGAAACCACTGTTTAGCTTTGTCTTTCAAGGAAAATTGAAACAACCGGAACTTCACCTCTTCTAGCACAAAATCATGACCCCCAATAGTGCCACATATGGCCGAGAACTCTGCCAAATGCGTGCACGACTCGTCATTCGTCCTACCATTGAAGTGGGGTAGGATGTTGATGTAATTAGGCTCACAATCAAAAGCCCTTCTTCCACGAGGTGTAGGAACAATGGGTGAGTCATTTTCATGACCACCGGTCTAAATCGACCATTTACACCTCGCGGAGCTTGTTGATGCAATTGACGTCGTGGACCATTGACCTCTTGATTCACCGGCTTATTGTTGCCCCTTCGATCACCACCCCTTTCTCCACCTTGATTTCCACCGCCCACGAATTGTGGAATCCATTTTCGGTTGACATTTTGATTATAACTATACATTCTGGTTCCTTTGGTTGTTTCATGGTTGACGGTTCTTGTCGTAATCGTAATGTTGGTGCATATGTGTGACAACAGCTTAGATTTGGTCTTTGGATATCTTGTAATCAGTAAAATGATAAACGGTTAGCGGGTTTAGTTTTGTAATAGTTAATTAGAAGTAATTGTGATGAACTAGACACTAAATAGTTCATGGTAGGCGAATTGGGCCTAAAACTCATTAGCAGTCCATGTAGGAAACCCTAGCCCATCAGCATAACCTATCTCTATATATAGGGAGGTTGTGATTAGGGTTAAGGTTGCTCAGTTAGTTGTTCAGTTGCAGATAGAATTTCTTCAGAGAGGTTTAGAGAGAGAGACTTGAATTGGTTGTAAACACTTTGTGTTAGATAATCAACAGAAGACAGTTTGAAGGAATTCTTTGTGTTCGTGTTCTTGTTTCTGTGAAATCTGATCTAGGGGATTCCGCACTCTAGATTAGATAGACGATTCTGTGAAGATCCATAAGGACTAGGGGACTTACAATTTGTATAAGAGCATTCGGCTCTTGATTATTGCTCTGTTCAGAAACGTAACAGCAGAAAAATTGGTTTTGGGCTTTTTGGGCGTTTTTGGGTGTTTTTGGAGGTTGTTCTTGAAGTTTGTGACGGCTAAATTAGGGTTTTGACTGCTGTTTTAGGGTTTTGTAGGTATTTCGGATTTTCTGCAGTGATTTCGGATTAACAGCATGAATTCGGATTAAAAAGCATAGTATTTCGGATTGAAAGCATAGCATTTCGGATTGAAAACATAGTATTTCGGATCAGAATCTGCATTTCGGATTGAAAACATAGTATTTCGGATCAGAATCTGCATTTCAGATCATCAGACTTGCAATTTGGATCTGGAAAAGTGCAATTTGGATTGAATTTCGGATTGAAATTCGGATCAGAAGCTATTTCGGATTCCATTTCGGATTGGGAACTATTCCGGATTCCATCTCGGATCAGAATAGTCTATTCCGGATTCTATTTTGGATCAGAACAGTGCATTCCGGATTTCATCTCGGATCACTATTCCGGATCACCATCTTGGATTAGTAATTCGGATTACTGTTCCAGATTTTCATTTCGGATTGTCAATCAGAGTTACCATTTCGAATTTTACACTGTTCCGGATTATCTTCAAAAAGGTGGAAAGTTAACCAGCTGATGTAACCAGAGGTAAATGTTTTCGGAAATAGAATTTGATCCGTAGACAATTTTAACGAACTGATTGGACAGTTAGAACCGTGTGATTTTTAGGACAAAAAAATCATAATCGGACAATATACATCATTAGAATCGTATCGTCGAGACGAGTCTAACGGTATAATTTTGTAACCACTTATATCGGACAATTTTTAACGTTTTTAATGAGCCAGTTCGGTAAAAATGTCGAATATGTCTAACCTAAATGAGTTGTTGAGAATGGAGCACGAGGCTGGTACCACAAACAAACCTCCAAAGATGCTGAAGGTAGAGAACTATCTAACTTGGAAGGATAGGTTTCAATCCTTTATTGAATATCAGGACACACGGTTGTGGATCTGTATTCAAGATGGGTACGCTAACCCAACGCATGATTTTCAGGGCAGACAACGTGTTACTGCTTACGTGAATATATCTGAAGCTGAGAAGAGGATGTATGAGTCTGAGAAGAAAGCCTTAGCTGCTATAAAGGTGTCGTTACCTGATGGCATCAAACTTACATTCAAGCGTTATACAACATCGAAGGAGATGTGGGATGCCCTAGAGAAGAGGTATGAGGGCAATACTGATGTGAAGAAGAACAAGGCTTATTTGCTAAAGAAACAGTTTGTTGTGTTCAAAGGAATGAGAAATGAGTCCCTTGAAGATATTATCACCAGATACTATCATCTAATGTCAGAAATAGTCAATTATGACATAGAGGGATACACGGATGTGGAGATAAATGACAAGTTGCTGGATGCTTTACCTGTAAAGTGGGATATTTACACGTTGATGATAAAGGGTGAAGCTGATTATGAAAAGAAAGACTTGGAGGATGTTGTTGGGAAATTGAGAGCTTATGAGCTTAATAAGAAGAAGAAGGAGACGGGTTATGATCAGGTTCAAGATCCGGGGATTTATAAAGGTCTTACACCTTCATCTTCCAACAATGCTTCAAGTGATACTGCAACTACGTTTCTTTCATGTGAGAATAAGTAGATTGTGACCAATGCTGAGGGTGAAGTATGTTTTGTTACTGCTTCATGAGGCTCGTCAGGGGCTAAGAGACAAAAATCAAGTAACAGCAGTTCTAAGTCTATGCCTCTGAGCGTCAAAAGTGTTGAAGATCACCTGGCATTGCTTGCTTCTTTTGTTGCTTCCTACGAGAACTACATTCAGGGAAAAATATCTGATCCTGCTACGTTTGATGAAGATTATGATCAGATCGACCCTGATGACTTAGAGGAGATGGATTTGCAATGGCAGATGGCCATGATCTCTAGAAGGGTGAAGAGATTCATGAACAGAACGGGCAGGAAGTTCGTCGGCAAGAGTGTTGGTTTTGACAAGTCGAAAGTGAAGTGTTATAATTGTTACAACTACGGACATTTCGCTAGAGAGTGTCAAAGATCTAACTCTGAATCTCGTTCTAGTTCATCCTTTCAAGATTCTCTAGGTCATGGTTCAAGCAACAAGAACGCGTCAAACAACACTGGATCAAAGGCCCTGATTTCTACTGCCAGAGAGGGTTCTTATGATTGGAGTGTTCATCTGGAGAGTGATAACAACGCCTCACAGGCCTTCATGGCTGAGATAGCTCTAGTTGTTGATGAAGAAGTGAAAGCTGATGCTGAGGAAGAGCAAGAGAAGGTAGCTGAAAAAGCTGATGGAGAACAGAATACCACAGAGAAGAAGATGGCTGCTGATTTTGCTGCTTTCATGGCTAATCTAAGCAAATAAACAGGCGAGGTATGTTCTAACTCTGGTAGTTCTGTTTGTTTGAAGTGTAGTGAACTGCAAAGTGAGGTTGACACATTAACACAACAAAACCAAAGTCTGGCTAATGAGCTCTCGAACCTAAAGGAATCGAACTTTTTTGTAAAACGAAATGAGTCATTATACTCGAAGAAAATTAAAGATTTTGAAGAAGAAATCAATATTCTAACCTGTAAGCTTAACGAAAAACTTCAAGTTATTGATTTAGCTCATGATACGATGAGTGAGAAAACAAAAGAGGTTTCTAAAAAATGCAAAAAGTTGTTGGAAGCACAACTTAAAATTTGTGAACCTGAAAAGAAATTAAATCAATTCAGAGATTCATCTTTTGTAATGAAACACATGTTGAATGGCTTGAAAAAGAGTAATGACAAGACATGTGTAGGCTTCAAAGGTTTGAATGAAGTTCCACCACCACTTGGTCATGACTATTCTTTCTTGCCAGATGAAGAAGAGCTTACAGACTTTGTGTCAACTACACCTGGTAGTTCCACATCAGATAATGTTGATGGTTTTGAGAATGCCAAGAAAGATAATAATAGGGAACCAGTTTTAAAAACAAAAATAACACACCCTAAGAATCAAAAACAAATTTTTGTTAAAAAGGTTGATTTTGTTAAAGGGAGTGACATGAATGAAGAGGTCCATGTTATTACTAAAGAGTCTAACGTGCAGTTTGCTAAAAATAAAAACAAAGAAAAATCAGAAGTTAAGCAAACTAAACAAGATCCTTCAAAGGCGTCATCATCGTCATCATCATCGCCTGATGTATCTAAGCAAGGGGCTTCTGTAAAGAAGTCTTCGGCTAGAAAATCATGCTTAAAATGTCATGAAAAGAGACATGTAGCTAGCTGTTGTCCCAACAAAAAGAGTGAAGCACAAGTAAGTGAGAGACAGAGAGAAAAATCACCAGCAAAAAATGGTGATGGTGAGAAAAAGGTTAACTCACCAAAGATATCTGCTACTAGGCAACAGAGTGTTGCTGTGCGTGTAGATAAGGCTGAAAAGGAACTCACCAAGTTCTCGCTTTCAAAGAAATCAACAACGATTTCAGCCTGCATCTGCATCAAGCAGATATGATAGACCTAGAAGTAGTTCACCAAGAATGAATAACTTTAATGGTCCATCAAATAATTTCAGAAGTCAAGGTCAATATCAAAATCGATACCCGAATGTTGGTAGTCGATTTTTTTATAACGATGGCTTTAGAAATTGTCATCATCAAAATTCATGGAACCAAAATCATAATTTCCAAAGGTCGCAAAGTCCAAATATGGTTAGGAAACCTAAGGACCACAGACCTAGTGGAAATCAAAAACCATTTCCATCAACAGGTCTAAGATCCAAGACTCCTGTCAGGAGTGATGGATACTGGATGGATGTTCCCGTCATTGAGGAATCTGGAAGACCCCAAGACCATTAAGGCTTGGGTCCCCCAATCTAACTAATTTTGTTGGCTTGTACAGGAGCTGCTAAGGAGGATTATCAACCTGTGTATGTTGATAGTGGCTGCTCCAGGCACATGACGGGGGATGCAAGGCTATTGACAGAGTTTGAGAATATAGATGATGGATACGTGAATTTTGCAGGTGCTAAAGGAAGGCACATTACAGGTCGAGGAAAAGTAACCAACGGGAAGATCACACTGGACAAAGTGAACTATGTTGAGCAGCTGAAGCACAATCTGATGAGCGTGTCTCAAGCCTGCGACAAGGGTCACTCGGTCCACTTTACTAAGTCTGAAGCCTTGGTGTTGAAACCTGGTTTGGTGATACCGGATGATTGGATAGTGATGAGAGCGCCAAGGAGAAATGAAACTTATGTCATGGACATGGGTGCTAAGGATTCTTCCACTGTGGTGGCGTGTTTACTATCAAAAGCATCTAAGGCTGAGTCATTGTTGTGGCATAGACGCATGGCCCACATCCACTACCGAAAAATGAATTATATTATTAAAAATGGTTTAGTGGAAGGGGTGCCAGTGCAGAGGTTCACGTGAAAGATAAATGTCTTCCATGTCAAAAGGGAAAACAACATAAGAAACCTCACAAGTCTAAAACAGTAAATTCCATAGATGCCCCTTTTTGAATTACTTCATATGGATCTATTCGGTCCGATGAACGTAAGGAGCATAGGTGGAAAGTACTATTGTTTAGTTGTCACAGATGATTACTCACGCTATCTGGTTTCTTAGTACAAAGATTTAGACAACGGAGATGCTGATAGATCTTTTTACAAAATTGGAAAATGTCCATGATGCACGGATCAAGAGGATAAGGAGTGATAATTGTACAGAGTTCAAGAACCAAGTTCTGGATCTCTATTGTCTTCGCAAGGGAATTGAACATCAATATTCTGCTCCTTATACACCTCAACAGAATGGAGTCGCTGAGAGGAAAAATAGGACGTTGATTGAAGCCGCAAGGACTATGCTATCTGATTCAAAGCTTCCAGTTCTTTTCTGGGGAGAAGCTGTGAACACAGCTTGTTATGTCCTGAACAAAGTTTTGACGGTCAAAAGGTTTAACAAAACATGTCACGAGCTATTGGATTACCCTGCACCATTGCGCGAAACAAAGATAACACCTGGTTCACGCTCATAATGTAATGGGGAACAGCTCAACGCTCATAATGTAATGGGGAGCGGCGGCCTATGATAATGTATGTACTGGAAATGATAAATTTAATCTAAACAATAACCACACAAACAGTTGATACAAGATGAATACACATTTGTTCATGAATATGACAGATGCACAATAGTTTAAATGTGATAAGTAGTAAGACACATGATACACCCCAAAAACGTGATTAAAACGGGGAATTTGTAGAGATTCACTCACAGTGGGTGCGTTCGGTGAATGATGATGAATGCGCACGAGTCTAGAGGATTGCTCGACGAGTAATAATTAACCTAATCGGTGAAGTAGCTGATGAGGGTTACTTTCTAGGCTATATGCCTGTAACACCGAATAAAAGGGTTTTTAATCTAAATACTGGTAAAATTGAGGTGGTGTTTAACATGGAAATCACTAGTTATTCACCTCAACAATCAACGAGTGGTCCTCCTATATTATATGATTATGATAGTGTTTTTAAATCATTTAATATTCCTGATTTTTCCAATGCAGATGAGTCTCAAGTGATCCATACTATGATCAGTGAAGATGGAGAGTGTGACTTCATGCCTAGATCGAGTGTATCGATGAAAGATGCTCCAGAAACTTCTTCCAGTGCAGCTCAAGAGGACTCCAGTGATAGTGAGTCTAAACCTATTTAGGGGGAGGACTTCACTAATCCATTTACTAATATTCAGGGGTAGGTTGGATCTAATCTGGGAGATAATCTGGTTGTTGACACCATTGCTACCACACGTGTACACAGAGATCATCCAGTTGAAAGCATCATTGGTGATGCTGCTGCAGGTGTTCAGACAAGAAGAGGTGTGCTCGAAGGTTCCTGTTTGTTTACTTCGATTCAGAAGACTGGGTTGATTCATGAATGTTTATATAGCTGCTTTATTGCCCAAGAGGAGCCGAAGAATGTTCATATGGCTCTAAAAGACAATTGTTAGGTAGAAGCTATGCAAGAGGAACTAGCTTAGTTCAAGAAGTTGAAAGTTTGGGAGCTAGTTGACTTGCCTGAAGGAGAGAAAGAAAATAGGCACTAAGTGGGTGTTTAAGTGCAAGAAAGACGACCGAGGGATCGTGATAAGGAATAAGGCTCGGTTGGTGGTGAAAGGGTTCAATCAGCAAGAAGGGATTGATTACAATAAAGTGTTTGCACCAGTAGTAAGGTTGGAAGCAATTCGTTTGTTCCTAGCTTTTGCTTCATTCAAGGGCTTCAAAGTTTACCAACTTGACGTGAAGAGTGTGTTTCTTTACAGGAAAGTCCAAGAAGTGGTGTATGTCTCACAGCCAGACGGGTTTACTAATCCAGATTATCCAGATCGAGTCTATCGACTTGATAAGGCATTATATGGATTGCATCAGGCTCCCAGGGCGTGGTATGAGACATTGTCAGCATTTGCTAAAGCATGGTTTCAAAGAGGTCAGATTGACAGTACACTTTTCATTAAAAGGAAGAAGGAAGACTTTCTGCTGCTACGGGTATACGTTGATGACATCATTTTTGGGTCATCTGATGAGAACATGTGTCATGATTTCGAGGAGGTAATGAAGAGCAAGTTTAAGATGAGTGCGATGGGTGAATTATCCTACTTTTTGGGTTTACAAGTTGAACAGAAGAAGGATGGGATGTTTATTCATCAGAAGAAGTATGTGTATGACATTTTGTCTCATTTCAAAATGGGGGATTGCGCTACTTTTAATACATCTATCTGTGAGAATCACAATCTTGGTCCAGATCATGAGAGTGTGGAGGATGTTGATCCAACTCAATACAGGGCAATGGTTGGTTCTCTTATGTACTTGACTGCTTCAAGACCCGACATCATATTCGCAGTGTGTCTTTGTGCCATATATCAAGCGAATCCAAAGGAGTCCTACATGAAAGCGGTGCAGCGGATTCTTCGTTACTTGAAGGGGAAACCTAAACTTGGGTTATGGTATCCAGCTGCTAGTGATTTGAAGTTTGTTGCTTTCACTGATTCGGACTTTGGAGGATGCAAATCTACAAGGAAGTCTACCACATGTGGTTGTCAGTTCTTAGGAGGGAGGCTCGTGTCATGGCAATGCAAGAAACAGTCTTGCGTGTCTACCTCGACGTGTGAAGCTGAATATATTGCTGCAGGTAGATGTTGCTCTCAGGTTCTCTGGATCCAACAGCAGATGCACGATTACGGTTTGAATTTCACTCGTACTCCTATTATGATAGACAATAATGCCACTATATCAATCACCAACAATACCGTAAAACACAGTCGCACAAAACATAATGACATTCGTCATCATTTTATACGGGATTGTACTGACAAAAAATTAATTGAACTGCATCGAGTCGACACACTAGATAACCTGCAGATCTTTACACAAAAGCATTTGACAGGACTCGTTTTGAACATTTAGTCGAACTCAACGGGGTGAGGAATCCTGAATAACCATTATTCCATAAAAAAATTCCTGTAAATAAATTTACTGATTTTCAAAAATCAGAAACATAAAAAAATAGAAAATCAAAAATGAGTTTTTCAATTTGTGAAAAAGAAGAAATGATAGTACATCACCAAGTTAGACTGTCGAACTGAAATTAAAAGAAAATTGCTTAAGTGTGATAGCAGCTTCATCATATGATGTACCAGTACGCAAAAGGCATGAAATAATCAACTTACCTTGGTGATACAAATATAATAAATTGTGTATGAATGGGTAACATATCGGTGGCATATGGTTTAATAACCTTAAATCTTACGTTGATAGATTGCCAAAATCTGAGGTTTTAGGTCTTTATATCGGTTATTCCATCCGGGGTATCAAGGTTGTCCTTCTGCTGCATCTAGATATATGCTGACCTAGGCACAACCGGGATATCTTAAAAGAGCTACAATGCCAAATCCCAAAAAGAAGAAGCTCTCCTAGAGAGTCATTCAAATGTGCAAATTGCATTATTTGTACCAAAATTTGGTATTTGTCCTAACCCTCGTTGGATATTTGGTCTCTTTGTTGTACGGAGGTACTGACCTGATCACCAATTATCTAACGTTGTAATCAAAAGGATGAATTTTGGTATACTCACCTACTACGATGAATCTTTGTGCATACCTTGATCGTGGTATCTCCTGAAGTGGGACACACTAGTATATCAATATAACTTATCTAAACAGATCACGAGGTAATGGAACTTGAAATGTTCATGTATTTTGTTTAAGTGGATAAACAATACTGGTAATTTATGCTTCAAATATGATGTGTGAAAACAGTTTGATGTTGATGATATGATCTTCTTAAAGGTGAATCTCACAAAAATAGAGTGTTTATTATTTGTTATTTATTTGCTTTAAGGAAATATAAAAATCCAAAAAGATTTCATTTTTTCTTGTAAATTCTTATTGTACGGAATATGGTTGTTCATGGAGGAGTTGTTATCGAGAGGGGGAGACGATGTGAGAAGCTGAGTTCAAAATTTTTAAGGTTTTGCAGGTTCATGGTGTTTTAAAATTTCGAGTATGTGGTTTGAGTTGAAAAGTGCTTAATCTGTGATATAGTTTTACTATCTCTTGAATACTAATAGTTTGTTTAACTTGTGTTGAAAAATTCTTATGGTTTCTCGAGATGTTTATTTTATAGTATACAGATTGTAGCAGTGTGTTGCTGAGAAGTTTGCTGAAGAGGAGTTTGATTGGAGGCATGGTAGAACATCCTTTCTACATTGCATTCAAAGTTGAAGAGTTTTGAAGATTGCTTTTTAAGTACTAAACGGAAGTTTACTCAAATGCTAACGATTTAGAATATTTGGTGATTGGATACATCAGCTTAGGGGGAGTCTGTTGCTGACAGAAGCTATTAAAGCTGAAGTTATCCAAAGACCAACGTTTTTCAAAGATACTTAAGATTGCAAGAACACTGAAGACTAAATTATTTTATGAAGCTATTGTCAAGGAGGAGTTTGTTGGTGCATATGTGTGACAACAACTTAGATTTGGTCTTTGGATATCTTGTAATTAGTAAAATGATAAATGGTTAGCGGGTTTAGTTTTGTAATAGTTAATTAGAAGTAATTGGGCTTAACTAGACACTAAATAGTGCATGGTAGGCGAATTGGGCCTAAAACCCATTAGCAGTCCATATAGGAAACCCTAGCCCATGAGCATAACCTATCTCTATAGATAGGGAGGTTGTGATTAGGGTTAAGGTGACTTAGTTAGTTGTTCAGTTGCAGAGAGGATTGCTTCAGAGAGGTTTAGAGAGAGAGTCTTGAATTGGTTGTAAACACTTTGTGTTAGATAATCAATAGAAGACAGTTTGAAGGAATTCTTTGTGTTCGTGTTCTTGTTTCTGTGAAATCTGATCTAGGGGATTCCGCACTCTAGATTAGATAGACGATTCTTTGAAGATCCATAAGGACTAGGGGACTTACATAACCATAACCTTGGTTATTCCCCCACAAAATTGGCATTTTGATAGCCAAAATCTTGATACTCAAATCTCCGAGCATTATATAAATTCCCCGCATTATTATCTCCACATTCATCCTATACGACCTGTTCGTTATAATTCCCTCCATCGTCCGAGTATTCTGAATGAACACTCGCATGTTCTGGTGATTGATAACCAGGAACGCTATATGGTGCATCGTCGGGAATATTATTTCTCAAATCATCAAGACTGAGAAATTGGGCTTCGTTCGTGGGAGTGCCACGATTCTGGTTAACTCCACGGTTGGCGTTAACATTTCGGTTGTTGAGGTTGGTGGTTTTGGTTTTGAGGAGGAGGTGTAGGTGTACGTTGGCTATTGTGTTGGATTTGGCTACGAGTTTGGAATGGTGGTGTTGGTTGTCTTTGAGTTGTTACCACTCCCCGATTGATGGTTTTGGGCATTTTGGTTTTGGGCTTGGTAATTATGATATTGGTGTTGGTTGTTGGGTTGGTTAGAGTTTTGGGGATCCATTGGAATGGGTCCAAAGGATGGTGTTGGTAGTGAGTTGGTGTTGGGTGGATTAGAGACAATATTTGCCTCTAACCGGTTGGCTAGGTTTCTTCTGACGGCCCGCTTGATCTCTGGTTTGAACACTAACAGCGAGGTCCTCCCGGGTTCCGTGTATGATGCACTACCTGTAACCTGCACAAGTAACACACCGGCGTAACACAAAAGCAGAAACGATATAAAGAAACAAGCACTTAAACAGTTAATCACTAAATCAAACGAATCCAAACGCAAACCACACAAACTCCCCGGCAACGACGCCAAAATTTGGTCGGAGTGTCGCGCCCCGGTCAAAGATAATATTTATAGTCCCAAATTACCCTTAACAATGTGTTAGTGGTAGTAAGGGGTCGAACCACAAAGAGTTTGTGGTTTGCGCATGGACAATATTGATTTTAAAGGTTGTCTCGATTTATGAAGCTTGCTACGTTGGTTATTTGGATTTTTGTTTGTTTGATTGAAAGAGTATCGGAATGATCCGACAAAATTGTATCTAATTAATTAACTAAAAACTTAAATGATTGCAAGAAACTTGATTGAATGATTATAACAATAGTGGAGAACAAGGTTCACACCTGGTTCGGTAATCGAAATACTATGGTTTCTACATGTTTTAGATTCAATTCAATTGTAAAAATGATCAACGAGTTTAGTGTTGCGTGGCTTAGGTGCCAAAAGCTATCGACGTTGTAAACAACGGACTACAATGCACTTCGTTACCAAGAACATGTAAAATTTAACCTAGACAAAGCATATTTGCACATAAACATTTCGCGAAGTCAAATTTAACATTCACTCGACAATTCACGAATTCAATACAAATGCAAGTCAATTATCATAGGTTTCAAAATCAAATCACAAGTTGTCACAAATCAAAACTCAAAACAATGTCAAATCCTAGAACTTACAAAGACCTACACCGGGGTGAAACCCTCAAGAATTAGCCGCTCATGATGAACGGAACTTGGTCACCGGAAATTGAAACCTTGAACTTGAACATCTTGAAGCTTTGGTAACGGTGATGATGATGATTAGGGTTTGTAGTGGATGGTGAAGGTAAATGGATGGATGAATTGGTTGATGATGATGGTGATGGTGATGATGGATTAGTGTTTAGATGATTAGGATGATTCGGAGAATTGGTATGAATTGGTGGTGATAGAGATGATGGTAGGGTGATTCTTGGCTCCAAGAACAAGTTCAAACCTTCAAAAATATGTAACTCCTTGGAAAATGGTCAACCCTCATGATATAACCCATCCCCAAACAAGTTTCAGCCTCAGATTTTTCTCAGACGCTCTAATCCACTGCCTACGGACAATTTTTGCCAACGAAACTACTGGAGAGGCGTCGCCGATGGCTTCTTTAATTCATGCTTTCTGACTTTTCCATTCCGCACTCCCGGTTGACCCGTTTTCCGCCCCGATGCTCCGAATAGCTCCTTAAACTTCGTAAACCTGTAAAACACAAATCCAATCAAAAGTAGGCTATTCAAAACTAAAAGTTATATAAAACATAAGCTTAAGCACAATAAGAACACCGGTTTTCGACCACGCATCATTTTGCCATTGGTTTTGTTTTTTTCTCCTAGCCAAATTACAATTTTGCCCTCAGCTTAATTTTAGTTTTGCCATTGTTTTTGTTTTTTCCTTGTCAAATTATGATTTTGCCCCCAATGTTAAATTACAGACATGCTGTTGTTTTAGTGTTTTTTTTTGACAAAACTATGGTAGTGTTTTGTTTTAATTAGTTGGCTCTGTATAATTTTTATTCGTGACAAGCGGTAGTTTTTCCATTGTTTTAATTGTTTTTAGCAAAAGTATGGTAGTGTTTTGTTTTAATTGGTAGAATCGGTGTAATTTTTTTGACATCGTGTTATGAGTAGTATGTACAAGTAACCGAACACAGACATATATGTTATGATAGAAAAATATTCGGATTAGTGCCTCGTAACGCGGACGAAGCAAAAACTAGTTGCTATATATAAAGAGAGAAAAGGAAACAATGTGGTGGTGGTGGTTTTGGCTAGTTGCATAATTAATTAACTAATATTAATTGTCTAATCAACAACTAGAAGAATTTTTTGTTCAGACATAAATTTGGTTGGTATTGATTCGATTCAGTGTACGCAGTGTAGTACGTACACAAAAATTGAAACCTTTAATTTACTCTAGATTTAGTTCATAAGGTGATGTTGATGGTTAATTAGTTGTGTCCTTTTATCTATTTTATGAAGGCTTAGGGGCATTTATATTGGAGGCTATATCTCCATTTATATAATTTAATAAAAAAAATCATATTCAACACTCTATCTATTTCTCTATCATACTCACAATCACTTATTTTATTATTTCTTTCTCTTTCTTACAACTCACAATAAATATATAGAGGCACGGATCTGAGACTCTAAATATAGAGGTTTACTTTAATATCTATAAAACTTTCTCTATTATTGAGATTCCAATGTAGTGTTGTTTTTGTTGTTTCCTCTATTTCTTGCTCTATATTATATAGAATGTACAAATATAGAGGTTACAATATGAATACTCTAACAACATTCACAATCAAATCTCATACTCCATCTTTATAATATATTACACTAAAAATACATTACCTTTTCTCTCTCCTTTTCATTTAAATAATATTTTTTGTACTTTTATCATTACCTTTTTCTCTCATCCACTCAAAACCACTTTCAAATAATATTAAAAAAGTATAGAGGTGAAAAGTATCTCGTCCAAATTTACTGATGAACAGTAAATTTTTCTACTTTTTCTTTCTCGTCCACTCATAACAATTTACAACTACTCTTACAAATATAGGGATTATACTCACACACATACAGAGGATCCATTGTGAATGCTCTAAGCTCTTTCAAAATTCTTCACTATTACTTGCCATTTTATTATCCATAAATGTTATTCATTGATAACCAACGCATGTTGGAACCAATTGTAAGACTATAGGGTGTGGAGGGGTTTGGTGTGACACCTCAAAAATTTTTGGCAAATAAAAAGGCAACACGTGTCCGTTAACTCTTAAATATTCCCGGTAAGTTGGACGAGAGGGACCAAATATGTATAAATGTGGAAGTATGGAAGTTGCAGGATCAAATATGATGATATGCCAATTTTTTTGCTTCTGGATGTCCCTTACAGACCGCAAGCCTCATGCCTTACAGTCCGTAAAACTTTTAAAATTGTTGGTGCGCCAAAGGTCATTTACGGACCGCAAGACATTGGCCTTACGGTCCCTAAGGCCTTCGCTGGCAGTCAAAATGCAGCTGGCAGCTGCAGTTGCTACTTTGGCCACCAATGTCGCAATTTTTGCCACTTTTCTCATGCTTTGGACATGTGTGATGATACTAATCATCTCCTTAGCATCCCTGATCACACTTGGCAGAATTCAAGGCTTGAGCTCAAGTATAAATTGCTCCATTCTTGCACTTTCAAAACTTGCACTTTCACTTTCTTATTCTTTAATCTCTTAGAGTTGCTTCTGCTCATAAAGAGGCCTCCTACCTGAAGTTTTAATCTTCCTTGAACACTAGTAAATGTTCTCCATCAGTCTTGTTTCATTTCTAGGCTAGTTATTAGCCGAAAATCAAGCAAATTGACTTTTGTTTTGACTTTCGATTATGACCATTTCGGTCAAGCCAAAGTTCGTATCGACCATTGCTACATGGTCGTAATAATGTAGGTGTTAATCCCCTATGAGGGCACATTCTGAAGATCACGTTAAGTTGGTGAAATCACGGGTCAAAATTTTATTAAATAAAAGTAAAAAAGCGCAGATTTTTGTAATTAACATTAAATGAACTTCTAAGTATTGAAACCTTAACTTTTGACACTATATCAGTTAATATAACATATTAAGACATGTTAGATCATGTCCAACCCGTCGTTTCCTTCTTAAAGCTCGATTTGCAGCCAAAAGTCAAACACTTTGACTTCTGCTTTAACTTTCGATTCTGAGCCGTTTAGGATAGTTAGATACTGATTTGAAATTGTAATATGATCACATTATTGTAGGTAATAACCTCTAAGGATTATACATTCTATAATATCATTTGTCGGGTTTTATGCAAAATCCTCTTAATATGCCTAAAAATGACTAAATTGTCCTTTTTGCGAATGATTTTAGAACCTAATGAACATATAATCTGAGTTATAAACTGATATGGTAACATAATAAAATGTTTTGGCATATTGGACTTACCATGGACCCATCCGACTACACGATACCACCTATGCGCGTACGGTTACCTTATACATCATAATTTATATAATTTAACCGAATCGAGTAAAAACCTTTCCAAATCAGTTCTAATCAGAATGTTTGGTTATTTGACCCATATTGTACGAGTCATTATGCTCATAAGGGCTTAAACCACATTCTACCCAGTCTCCACTTAATCTAGAGAACCGTATCTTTTATTTAAGTTAACCGGTCCAAGTCCTATGACTTGAGTAAGACCCGTTAATGTTCTAACGAATCGTAGTTCCATCCATTCTAGACTAGCAGCCTACGTAAATTGCACTTGTATTAGTTGTTTTGATTAACGATTGTCCTTTAAACATCTTTGATTTGTAAAGATAAGTTCAGCTAAATACTTTTAGCCCATTTTCCCTATACGGGCTTGGGATATGGCATTAGCCACTTGGTCGGGTATTAAATCATGGGCGAATGATGCTTAAAATTTAAATAACCTGTTTTAATCCGTTTTGCTTGATAACTTAAACGTTGAGGGTTAATTTGACCTTGTCCTAGATATCCTTGGCTCACTTAATTGCAAGTGGCGATGACCTAAGCGAGGGGTGTAGGCATACACCTGACAGACGCTAATGATATTATAGTTTTATTGAAAAGTGGCGTGTCGGTTAATCATGTATCGGAATTAGTTCCAGGCCCCATATGTATTGACAAGCATGTAATACTGGTATCAAGAGATATCACTTTGTCCCAAGTTAGTTATAAGATGATATACCAAATGGTATAAAAATGATTTTGAAAAGATTTTCAACATGTGTCGGTTAATTGTATTTATCAGCGAAAGTTGACGTATTTTCAAAAGACTAAGCGTAGGTTAGCAAGTACGGAAGAGCTGCTCAGTTTATGCATATTTGAATTTGTGACTCCACGCAAGGCCTAATAGTCTAAAGTTTCATTTTGTTATTTCCGCTCCGCCTGTGGATCTTTTAGTACACTTTCCGTATGTATAATTTATTTTTGAATTTCGGACGATTGTACTTTGTAATATTATTTTATAATCCCAAGACTTCCGTTGTGCTATATATGCATATATGTTATCAATCGTCAAGCATAAACCTCAAGTCCAGACCCACTGGAAAATCAAGGTGTGACACTTGTGTTGGGGGCATTGCTCGACACGTGACGAGGGTGGAATCCACAAGCTAATACTAAAAAACTAGGGGTGTGGTGGGGCATTGCTTAGCTGGGCGTGGCCAGCCATGTGGAATATTTTTGTTTAAACTATTAAATATTTTATTTTATAAAAATAACAAATTAATTAAAATAAAAGATTATATAGAATATTTTTAAAAACTACAAAGAGAATTAAAAAAAAACCTACATATAATAAAAAAACAAAAAATTAAAAACTACATAAAAGTTACTTCATGTTATATTTTTCATTATTTCTTCTTTCATTTCCAACGTCATTGTCAATTGTGGGCGATAAGGTGACTGACGGGCATGTCGAAAATTTTCATATTTTCGCGTTTTTTTTTTCGAGATATTTTTTATCGAACAACGCTTAGATATTTTTCCTGATCTCGATCCTTTGTTGTTGAAGGATCTTGATTGTATCAATTTTGGTATTAAGCTATTCCAACTACTCATTGTACAACTCTTTACCCAAGGCCGAACCCGACCGAGAACATCTTTGAAGCCGCTTTTTTTACGTGTCTCTATCGGGTGGGTGGTAGGAGAATCATCAAAATCATGCAAATAAAGATTAAACTCTTGATCATGAGCATCAGACTGAGCTTAGGACGAGGGTGTTCTTGCCCTTTTTGATAAGGTTGACTCGCTAGAAGGAGGGACTCTCACCCATTTCGAAGCGTACCTACATACATCCCAACAATGCATGTACTTGAAGTCGTTCTCCTTGTTCTCTTTGTATGACAGCAACGCATTCTTGACAAAGTCAACCTCAGTTTCATCGCTTCTTGGCGCGCTCTTCGCCTTAGGAAACAAGTGTTGAACGGTGACTTGTGTATTTATATCCCCCACTTCGAAGAGAGGCTATCATTTTCACGATACAACCCCTTTGCATTTGCGCATGAAATATTTTCTTGATCGAATCCCAAAAATCTTTTTTTTTTGTCGTGAATTCCCTATTTCAAAAACACAAATAATATTATAAACATTATAAAAATTGTAATAAAACTTAAAACATTGATATTGTAAACATTATGCAATAGGTTATATTAAAAAATATCATGAATCAGATTTTGTGATTCAATGATCTAACAACTTGTCAAAGTAACTTCTTCTTGAAGCGTCCATTTTAGTTGTGTTCGTTGAGTGGCCATTAATGCTTTTTCTTCATCGGTTTTAATTGTGGCTTCTTTTTTTGACCGATTTTGCTGACGAACCACCAACGTCTTGCAGTTGAGTTTCAGGCGCGGATTCGGGTTGTGCTAAGGTAATTGGTATTTGTTGTTGCGACATTGGAATAGACGAGTAGTTGTATAGAAAGTTTGTGTATACACGGTTTCCTATATACTACGCAGTTCGAGCTAACTAGGACACGATGAGTACCGTGTTGCGGTTGTTGTGGATGGTCGTGGGTAACAGGCATTCGTTGTTGATGCGGTGGACGGTTTAGTGCGGGTTCGGGTTTTCTTGGTATCCAAAGGGGTTGTTTGGGTCGTAGCCGCAGTAATAATGATGCATTGTAGGATGTTGTGGGTTGGTTTTATAAAAAAAAATAAAGAGATATGGTAGAAGAAGTAGAGAAGTGGTAAAAATTATAGAAAATTGGTGGGTATTTATATATTTGTTTGTATGTAAATATTTTTTAAACTAGCCGTTTGGAAATGGTTAACCCCAACGGCTACTTTGAACCAGACCGCCACGTCACCTACCCCCCCCCCTCCCCGCCAGGCAGAATATCCACCCAAGCGGGCAACGCCAAACACAACGCCAAGCCAGGGTGGTGTAGCCGGCATTAAACCCTGTTCAACGCCAAAACCTACACCCCATACCCACCAGTCTAATACCGTATTTACATTGTACACGTCATATATGTGTTGCCACAAAGTAAAGTGGTACACTAGTACGGATTGTTATAACATTTTATTGTTCTTGAATCGTATGGTATAGATACCATTTATGTTTGATAAAGCTATTTGAATATTTATATTAAAGCTGATTAGACTATCAACAATGCAAGAATTTAAATGTAGTTACAAATTTGTTTAATTAGCTATCATATCATATTTTCACAAATCTAAAAAAAACATTTAGTTTCTTTCAAACCCTACAAACATCTTTACTAATACTTACATTTTCACATAATCAACATCTTTTTATCTTTATTAATACTTACATTTCCACATAATCATCTCTTTTTCATTTATTTGTATTAACATTTTTTTGTTATTAGTACAGATTCTTATTTTCTTATTATCTACTTTAATAGGATATATATAAAAAAATGAAGTTTGTTGTAAACGTATCTTTTATTTAAATAAATGTATTATATTTTTTTTTGTATTTTTGGAAATTGATAAAAAAATCTTTAATCTTGTAACTAATAGCATGTGGACGCATCTCTTGGCAAATATAAAGTGTAATTAGACTATACATAATGGTTGATGTCTCCTGAGAGGTATTTTCTGTCAAATCAGCAGTATAACACCGCTTTAGAAAATGTATCATGGTTAACACCTTATAATGTTCTTTCAGTCATTAATTTTCATTTTGTTTTCCTTCAATTGGACATTATAGTAGAAACGTCCATCTCTCTTCATACGCAGGAAGATGGTGTTAAAGACGTTATCAAGCCTCTTTACATCCCTATTATACCTTATTACCTGTAGCTTTACAACATTGACATACACTTTTACATATAGACTAACCGTTTTAACAAGTTTCAACGCACTATTGAAGGTATGAAACTCATCTTTGTGAGCTTATGTGTGAGAACCAGTTATAGTATTTACAATACCTTTACAAATTTGGTCGCATCATTTAAGGTGTTAAGCACAATTATTAACTTGTGTAAAAATCAATGCAACTTTGACGTACATATGCACATTTGGACGAATCGTATGGTATGTTGAAATTATCCATAACTTCCAAAAATTAGTTTTTATTCGTACAATTTACTTAGTTTTTTTTAAACGCTAATGTCATTAAAAACAAACCCTTCCCGAAACTGAGGGGTCACCACACAAAAAAGACAAATTATATAATTACAAATTTACATTAGTCTGACCATTTAATCGACTTATACTTAGACCTATTTTTGAATCAAAGGAAACTTAAAGACCGAACTCCGTTGAAAATCTTGTCGACTTTCACTTGCTTACCGGAAAACCTCAGGTCTTTCCTAGCTTTCCAAATGCTCCAACACGAAATCATTATAATGCCTTGCACGGCCTCTTTCTCTCCAGCCGATTTCCCACAATGTTTGTGCGTTTCAAGAGATCTCTGAAGGAAAAAACAAAAAAGTTTGGAATTTTGCACCAAGAACAAAACTTTTGCCAAAGGATCGTCGAGATGCTGCACCCGATGAAGATATGGGAGACGGACTCTTCAGCCGAGTTACATAACTGACAAGCATCACCCTCTAAGTCAATGCCTCTAGATATTAACGCGTCCGCAGTAGGAATTCTGGATAACTCCGTTCTCGCAACAAAGATATTGCACTTGAGGGGAACCCATTTACTCTAATCCATAATATAACGGTCACTGAAATCCAAGCTAATTCTGAAAAATCCATAACATACCGGTACAATTTACTTAGTTATCACTCACTCTTACGATCGCTAAGTTTGACATCCGTTCTACATATAAAATAAAAACAAATGTTCGTCCATTCTAGGGACCAAAATAGTGACAAATTAGTAAATAGTAGGGAAAAATAATAATTTAAAAATTAAGAATGAAAAGTAAGATTTTGACATACAATATTGATGGCATGCGTAATTTACTTTAAAAATATTTTCGTTATTAAAAATATTACAATGTTTATTACTTCTCCGTTACATCAATAATTCTAAATTAATCACCTATATCCAGGTTTAAACTTGAGATCTCTCCTCTAAGAGCACACGGTGTGGGAGGGCGTAAAGAATGAGCGTGAAACGCCATGTAGCAACCAAGTCAGCATTTGGCGTGGAGAAAAAAGCACAGGGTGGGATATGGCGTGGAAGAGGAAATAAATTTAAAAAAAACAAACATCAACCAATCAAAACAAACCTAAACTACACCCACCAATCAAGAGCCTCAACATCACCCACACAGTTGCCCCCACGTCGGTTGAATTCCTCCGGCCCCTTCCCCACATCAGTCACAACGCTGTCTACGGGGTGGTGTTCCGGTGTGGTTGTGGCTTCCATGCCACTTTTCCACGATCGTATGGTCTAAGAGGCAATGCATCTACCAAGTGAGATCTCTCCTCTAAGAGCACACAGTGTGGGAAGGCGTGAAGAATGAGCGTGCAACGCCATGTAGCAACCAAGTCAGCATTGTGGCATGGAGAAAAAAGCACGGGTGGGATATGGCGTGGAAGAGGAAAAAAATTTAAAAAAACAAACATCAACCAATCAAAACAAACCTAAACTACACCCACCAATCAAGAGCCTCAACATCACCCACACAATTACCCCCACGTCGGTTGAATTCCTCCCGCCCCTTCCCCCACGTCAGTCACAACTCTGTCTACGGGGTGGCGTTATGGTGTGGTTGTGGCTTCCACGCCACTTTTCCAAGATCGTATGGTCTAAAAGGCAATGCATCTACCAAGTGGGCCAACCCCACATTGACAAATAGTACATCAGCGCTAATGTTAATGTGAATTTATGTTATTTAATTAAGTGTGAATAAGGCTACGAGGTATTGTTGCCATTCCCCTTATTTCTCCAAGTCCACCTCAACACCATATCACCATCCCCTTTAACCTAAGTTTATTTACCATTTTAGTCCCTGAACTTATAATTCATATATCCCTCCATATTCAAAACTCTTTCCTAATCTAGTAACTAACCATCGATTATCCTTAATTAATCAGCAATATGATGGTATTAACAACAACAATCCATAATAAGACATGTAACTAGAATTAACTATGTTTCACTTTTACTTTTACTACTTGAAGTGTGTTTAACCTTTAGAACTTGAAATGGGTTTAACTTTTAGTACTTGAAATGGGTTTGACCTTCACACCTTTAAGTGCGTTTTAGTTTCAGAACTTAAACTGCCTTATAATCAGAGTAACCAAAATCTATGGGTTTGACTTTAATATGTTGAACTGGTTTAACATTTAGCACTAGAAACCTGTTTGACCTCTATTTAGTAAAATTAGTAACAATAGTTAGTAATAACACATTTTTAGCATCTGTTTAGTCAATTTCCAAACACATTTCTTCATTTGGTGCAACTAAGTTCACTTGGTTTTGACCTCTGTTTAGTCAAACATGTTTGAACATCAATTTGACCTCTGTTTAGTGAAACATGTTTGAATATTAAAAGACAACTACGGTTAAATGCATAGGTTATCTACTATCAAATACATGTTCATTCGAATCTCCAAAAGTAATGTTCCTTTAAATGCACAATTAAATGAACATCCAATACATGTTCATTCCAATGTCTAAAACCACAAATTGTCAAATAAAAGAAACACCGAATTCATGTTAAAACATAAGTTATCTAATACAAACATCCAATTCCTGATGCGTAGGTTATCTAAGGAAAACTTCCAATTTAAGCTCAAACACATGTTTCACTATCTTAGGTTCATTTAATGGTCAAACATGAGTATCTCAGGTTCATTCCATGATCAAAACAAGCATCCCGTCATGCTTCATCAGTGTAGACATCTCAGGTACATTCAATGGTCTAACTAAATACCATTCAATAAGCATCATTCAATTAAAACTACAATAAACATAGTTAAATAAAACAATCATTCATCATTATTACATAACAAAACATGGGTTACCCCCGATCACTAATCCCACATACCCAAAACTTGATCAACTCAAAGTAACCCAGTTTAACTGTTCTAGGAAACACTATTCATCAATGACAGAAAACCCATTTTAACAGTTATAGTTAGGCTAATAGATATCCATCATATTTACAGCAAAAGATACAGAAGTCTTCATAGGCGACGATGAAAACAGAGCTCAACCAGGAATCCCCACACATCCTCATCAAGACTCGGTATTAGATCCTGATGTACTGCTTGGTCACCTGGACCTTTATTCCAACTAGAATTCCAAGAAAAACAATCAACATCAGAATCTCTATAATTTAATACTCGATAAATTAATAACCTCGATAAATTAATAATTTGTCCGGTTTGGGACCGGTACAAATTGGACCCCAATTGATAAAATAATAAAATAACAATTTTTTGAAACCCCAATGTTAATATATTGGTCCCAACGAAACTATAAATTGATAATTACTAAAATATTCCAAAATTCTAGGATTGTCTAGTAAAAACTGAATCTATAGTCACTTGTTTTTTTATGAACTTTAAATCTATATTGAGTTCATCTTTAAATCTCCCCATTGCACTTAAGAGTTGGAGCACTGTATTCTTCTATTGCAACAAAAAGTTGTGAAGAGTTGTTATTGCTTGCAATGCTTTTTTCCGAGTGACTGGTTCCAAAGGTACTTAATCATCATCAACCGGATTTTGAATAGAATCCGCCATAATTTTTTCAATGCTTTGAACCTCGTAACATTCATTATTTCACCTAGATAATCCAACAAATCATTCACAACCATTTTGTGCCGATAATGCATTCCTGTAATCAAGTTCTCAAGCTCACGAATGTCTTCTCCAGAATTTACATCGTTTAAATCATTTGAGCCGGTTGGATTAGCCGAACGAATTTTACAGTGTGGAAAGCAATTTGCTATGGACTCCTTAAATTAATAATTTATTAATTATTTCTTCAATGCTTTGAACCTCGTAACATTCATTAGTTTTTCACCTGGATAATCCAACACATCCATTTTGTGCCGATAATGGATTCCCATAATCAAGTTCTCAAGCTCACGAATGTCTTCTCCAGAATGTACATTGTTTAAATCATTTGAGCCGGTTAGATTAGCCGAACGAATTTTACAGTGTTGAAAGCAATTCGCTATGGACTCTTTAAATTAATTATTTATTAATTTATTAATATAATAATATCTCGCTATATTAATAAAATATCTCGGTCCCAACATTATTAATTTATAGATGTTTTACTATACATTTCAGCTTTTATACTAGACACGAATCACAAAATCAAAGTGCAAAGCCAAAATTGACACAATGCCGTACCGATAACGTGAAAAGTGATGAGAATCATAATGTATTTCCTCATGACATCGGCGATCAGAGGTTTGGATTGTAGGAACTATGATGTCTCCAGTGGTCTTCTTCAAAGCGGGAGGGTTTTGGGGGAACAAGAGTGAAATGAAGCTTATGAGGGAAGTTTAAGGATTAAAAAGGTGGAAAAGTGGAAATTACATTCTGCCCTCCCCACCTTTAAGATATTTGACGGTCAACTAACGGATCTTTGAAGTAGGGACTTGACTGATTCCAGTTGACTACCATATGGACTGGAATGACCATTTTTTCAAATAGGGTTGTACGCGGGAACGAGTATAAACAATAGGGATGGAAATTGTACTTTACTTTATTATATAGATATAGATATAGATATAGATATAAATATTGATAGATATAAAGGGAGACATTGGTTCTTGTACAAAATGCTCTTAACCTAAAAAGCATAGGAAGTACTGAGGAGGTGACACGTGACTCATTAGATTTTTATGGGCAATGGTAGTTGAATCAATTTACAATCCCTCCCCCATATAATTTGAACTTTCATATGGTTTTATACAAAATGACATTTTTTTAAATTATACCATAATATCAACCATTTTTTTCTCTTTCTTATGACTTATGAGTACCTAATGATACATGATGTGCGCAAAACACAACATATAAATTACGTCAAACAAGGCATAATATCAACCCTTTTTCGGAACAAATTACAGGAACAGAAAAGCTTAGACAAATAAAAGGAACAAATTAACAGCAGATACCAACACAAATACTAAGAAGAAGGATTGACACGACATGCCGACCACCAACCACATCAAAAACAACAAAAATAACAAAGTCAGAAGCTCAGGCACAGGGCCGTACCCACCAGGCATGGGGCCGTGCCTAGTTAAAGATTCTCTGCGGAAAAAAAAAACAGCAAAAGACAACCAACACGGGGCCGCGCCAGCTCAACATGGGCTATGGTCAACTTTAAGATTCACAGAATCTTAGATAGTACAGCAAGTACATTGACCATGGGACCGAGCTCTGCCACCACGGGGCGTGTTGGTACAACGACCTGACAGCTGCAGTTAATGAAGGGAGAGAAAAAGTCCACCACGGAGCTGTGCAAGGCGGGCACGGGGCCGTGGTCGCCTTTGGTTTTCAGCTATAAATAGAGGTACTTGGGTTTGGAGAAAGGCTCCCTTGGCAAACCACTTCTCTCACACTTGCCATCAGTCCACTACCACTACAACACAACACCAACACCCACCACTATCATCCATCTTTCATCTTTTAGAGTGTGTAGTAGTCTCGAGATCCAAGATTGGTCGTAAGAATTCTTGTCAAACAAAAGCAATGCTTGGCCAAATCTCTTACATCACTTGGTGAAGACAAGTCTTTTATATATTACTTTTGATTTCCAATCTATGGCAACTTTTTATTTGGGTATGTATTAATAACTTTAATAACTAGTTTTTTATATTGAAAGTGAACTTTATTTAAACATTTCTTCATGTTTCGTTGATTCACTCATTCGTGTCTTTACGGTCTATATAAAGCGCGTTAATTACCTGGAAGGGGGTTAGAAGGGTTTTTGGGTAAAGTTCTTGTCTCGTTCTGTGTATAGATCCTGCGAGGACTCAGTTCAAGCTTATTAGGACTTCCCTGAGGCAGATAGCATCAAAGCGTGGGAAGTAAGAACGGCTTGAACCCCTTATAAATAAACTATTATTAAAACTTTACCCGGCCTTGCGGGACTGTATCCCTGCTGACTCAGACCAATATGGTCGAGGGTCACGTCGCCTTCACAAGAGAGGCCTACCACTTTTCACATTAATAACTTACTTAATTATCTTCAAATATTCCGACCTTGCGGGACTATATCCCTGCTGACTCAGACCAATAGGTTGAGGGTAACGTCGCCTTCACAAGAGGGGCCTACTATAACTTAGATAATTTCTTAAAATGCCCAAAGTGCGGAAATCATCAAAGGATATGTAAAAGAGTAGTCGGAACCAAGTGATTCTTTTTTGTCTATTTGTTTTCCTTTTATTTACGTTTTTACCTTTATATCTTTTAAAACTTTCAAAACTTTTATCAAAATTTGGTTAGATTAAATGTTAGCGATAAGCCGGTACTAAAAGCTCCTGTGTCCTTGGACGACCTCAGTATCTCACCATCACTATACTACCGCCAATGGGTGCACTTGCCCTAATGTGTGTAGAGTGGTAGTATTGTATCGTGTTTTATAAATTTAAAGCTTGATCTATGAGTAAAAAGTGCCTAAAATATAACAAAAAATTATAACCACACTCAACCACGTTAAGTTTTTGGCACTGTTGCTAGAGTTACAAGGATTTTAAGAAAGTTTAAAATTAGCGGCCTAATCAACTTTTGTACATTTTTTAAAACTGTGCACCCGTTCTCAAAATTTATCTTTCTTTACAGTAGGATTGCCATGGGGCCGTGTCAGCTGGCCACACCCCCGTGCTGTAGAAATTAAATAAAAACTTTTCAAACGCCTAGATACAGGCTTGCCCATTAGGTCGTGCCAGTTCAACACGGGGCCGTGGTCATATACCTGTTAAATTTTATTTTTCTGTTTTTAGATCCCGATGCTCGTTAATCTTCTGAGTATCTTGCAATGGATTACTACTCAGAATATTACAACCACTACTACATTGAGGATGATTAAGGGGAACCATATTGTACCATTTGCGGTGAATCCCATTTGGTACAACATTGTTACCTTTTTCAACTATCAACCTCATACACCATAAGAGAAGAACCTAGGTTTGAGCTCCTAAAACTAAGTTTTGATTGGGATGTCAATCCGTTTGAAGCAAACGACACTCCACCAACAATCATTCCCGAAGTCGAAAGCCTTATACAAAGTCTCAAATGTCACTCCACCAACAATCTAGATCTCGTGAGAAAGATTAGGCCATTTGTACTAAAGAGGTAATAATCGAAGAGGTAAAAACAGAAGAACCACAAACTGAAAACTCACGCATGAACCAAACCACAAAAAAGGTAAGCCTCAAAATGATGATTACAAAACAGAACAAAATTTTCAAGAAATTCACATTTTACAACCTTCTTTTGAAAATCAGTGTTTGGTGTCTGCTCATGCCAAGTTTTTAAAAGAGCTAAACACTACTACTAAGATCGAGGAAATGGTTAGCATTAAATTAACAAATGATCAAACTTCACTAATGTAAGATGAACACCATGAATTGAACATAAAATTGGTACCATGTTTTTTTCAAAATATCTTTGTTAGTAACGTGTTAATTGATAAAGATCTTTGTGTTAACATAATGCCAAACTACATTTTCAAAACAATTAGGTACTAGTGATTTTTCCCACTTAAAATTCCTATTTTCACTCTAATCGAAAAATGATGAAAACCAAATGGACGATTGAGGATGTCTTAATTCAAACAAATCAAATAGTAGTACCAACTGAATTTATCATCCTAAATGATGCTCCACTCGTGTTAGGACAAGCATTCATAAAAATCCATCAAGCCTTAGTCAATCGGAAGCAAAACAACCTATGACTTAAATTAGGGGCCGACAAAAGGTACGTCAATCTTGACTAATCAATGAAATAACCAATTGGCAATGACAACCCCCTAATTGAAGATGAAGCAGAGCCACCCGATACGGAAGAAACAAAAGAGAAACTCATCGAAAAAGAAGTTGACATCAAACAAACCTTTTCAGCCATCGACCTTAACAAAGAAGAAAATAAGCGGTCTCTTGAAGACCCACCATCGTTCAAACTCAAGGAGCTACCAAAAGGTCTAGAATACGCATTCTAAGACGATCATGGTAAGCTTCCATCATCATTTCTTCAAAATTAACACTTTTTGAAAAAGAAAAATTAATAGAACTTTTGAAAAAACACAAAAAAACAATCGCATGGAAACTTATGGTCATCAAAGGCATCCATTCATTCATCCATGTGGACACACAAAAATTTAACGGAATATGACTGTAAAACGGTAATACAACCACAAAGAAGAGTAAATCCAAATGTTCAAGAAGTGGTTAAAAATGAAGTCATCAAGCTACTAAACGCCAAACTCATCTATCCTATCTCCGATAGCCCTTGGGTGAGTCCCTTCAAGTAGTACCAAAAAAAGGAGGTATGACGGTTGTGACTAATGAAAAAAAAAAGAACTTATTCACAAGAACCGTCACCAGATGGAGGGTTTGTATAGGCTATCGTAAATTAAACGAGGCAACAAGGAAAGGCCACTTTCTTTAGTCATTTATCGACCATATGCTAGAAAGACTATCCGGTCATAAATTTTATTGTTTTTTTGATGGTTTCTCCGAATATTTTCAAATTCCCATCACACTGGAGGACCAAGAAATTTCACATGTCCCTATGGAACTTTTGCTTATCGACACATGCCTTTTGGTCTATGCAATGCCCCCGCAGTATTTCAATGTTGCATGGTGGCCATCTTTCACGATAATGATATAAAAGACCATGGAAGTTTTTATGGACGGCTTTTCTATCTTTGGAGATACATTTGACCAATGCATCGATAACCTTGAACAAATGCTATCCCGATGTGCGGAAACTAACCTCGCCATTAATTGGGAAAAATGCCATTTCATGTAATGAAGGGAATACTACTCGGTCATAAAATCTCAAGCGAAGGAGTGGAAGTTGATCGGGCCAAAATAGACACTATTTCCCGATTACCTCCCCATCCTCGAGCCATACAAAGTGTCCTAGGACATGCCAGATTTTATAGGCGATTTATCAAACAATTTTCAAAAATCTCTAGACCTCTAACGAAATTACTTGAAAAGGATGCCCTATTCATCTTTGACAAGGATTGTGACATAGCTTTTCTTACACTAAAAAAAATGCTAGACAATGCACCAATCATGATAGCGCCTAATTGGAAACTACCTTTCGAAATCATGTGTGATGCAAGTGACTTTGCGGTTGGAGCGATCTTGGGACAACGAAAAGAAAAATATTTTCACCTAATATACTATACAAGTAAAACTCTTAATGTTGGTAAAAAAAATTATACAATTACCAAAAAAGAATTACTTGCTATAGTATTTGCTTTTGAAAAATTTCGTTCCTATCTTGTTCTTTCTAAAACAATAGTTTATACAGACCATGCCGCCATTCGATACCTTTTTAAAAAACAAGATACCAAACCACGTTTGATTAGGTGGATTCTTCTCCTACAAGAATTCGACATTGAAATAAAAGATAAACGAGGGGTGGAAAACACCGCCGCTGATCACTTATCTCACTTGGAAGATCCTGTTTGGAGCTAACGCGAGAAGAGCTCATCAATGAAAAATTCCCCATCGAATACTTAGAAATGGTCGAATATCAAGAAGAACCATGGTACGCTGACTATGCTAACTATCTCGCTTGTGGCATTTTAGTGAAATAATGGTCACATTTTTAATGAAAAAATTCTTTGCTGATGTAAAACACTATTTTTGGGAAGATCCAAATCTTTTTAAAATATGTGCCGACCAACTCATCTGAAGGTGCGTCCATGGTCAAGAAGCAAGAAAGATTCTTCGTCATTGTCACGAAGGACCATATGGAGGACATCATGGAGCAACAAGCACGGCCGTAAGGTATTCAATTTAGGATTTTATTGGGCAACCATCTATAAGGATGCATATAATTCAATAAAAACATGTAACGCATGCAAACGAACAGGTGACATCTCATCCAAGAATGAAATGCCTCAAAATGGCATTCTTATTTGTGAAATCTTTGATGTTTGGGTTTTTTTGGGACCTTTCCCACCATCAAGAGGGAACAAATATATTTTTGTGGCAGTCGATTACATGCCTAAATGGGCCGAAGCCGAAGCTTTTCCAACAAATGATGGAAGAGTTGTGGTAAAATTCCTAAAAACGATTATTCTCTCGTTTCGGCACTCCAAAAGCGCTTACTAGTGATAGAGTACCCATTTTTGTAATTACCAATTAAACAAAATTCTAACAAAATATGGAGTTATCAACGTGTTCAACCGCCTATCATCCTTAAACCAATGGCCAGGCCGAAGTAACCAATCGCGGTTTAAAAAGAATCTTAGAAAAAAACTGTGGGTCAAAATAAAAAAGATTGAGCGGATAAATTAGACGATGCTTTATGGGCCTTTTGAACAACCTATAAACACCAATAGGCACTACCCCATATAAGCTCCTCTATGGAAAAAATTGTCACCTCCCAGTAGAAATCGCACACAAAGCATACTTGGCATTAAAAAACGTAAACCTATACCAAGAAACTTCCGGTAAAAATCGATTCTATCAGTTAAATGAATTAGAAGAAATGAGAAATCAAGCATATTCCTACTTTGAAATTTATAAGGAACGCATTATAAACATACACGATAAAATAAGCAAACCTAAAGAATTTTAGGAAGGTGATCAAGTGCTCTTGTTTAACTCAAGACTTCGGTTATTTCCTAGAAAACACAAGTCTAGATGGTCGAGCCCTTTTACTATTACCCAAATCTTTCAACATGGCGCAATAGAAAGTAAGCCTCCAAACGGTGAACCTTTCAAAGTTAACAGACAAAGGCTTAAGCTCTATAGAGGTTTCCTTGATGATGAGCAAGTTGAAATAACACTCCAAGAAGCGGAAAATTGATTAAGGAATAACCAAACACTAATTGTAAATATGTGTATCTTTCTTTCTTTTTTTTTAAATATCTTGTAGGTACATTTGGAAGAAACAAAATGAAAGCGAAATAGGTAAGTACCAAAAAGGGAACCCTCAGAGAAGTAGTCACACACACGCAATGAAAAAAAATTTGGCCACGAGGCCGTGCCCACCGGGCATGGGGCCATGCAAATCTGCAGATGGGTTTATAACCCCTTTTTCTTCACTTTTTCAACACAAAAACCATGCCCCATTTCTCTGAAGCAGCCGGTTCCTGCCCTACTTCCGCCGATTTTTGAGATTTTTTACCAAAATCCATCGACAAGGTATGATTAACATCATGATTAGTTAGATTAACACTTCGCATGTAGTTCAACATAAAAAATTTGGGGAAAATCTAGGGTTCATGAACTAGACCCGTGCCAATCCCAAACTTTTGCTTAGATCTTGTTAATAGTAGTAAATAGAAGTGTTTTGAGAAATATATAACCAACCACTGTCTGAAAAATCGAATTGTTCAAATAGTTATTCACAAACCCTCGTTCATAACCGAAAAAAGTTAAAATCGAAAGGGGTAAACAAGTAGGTTGTGCAAAATTGACACTTGGGGTTTGATTTCAGGGTAAACCGTACATGATGAACCAAAAATTTTGAATTTTTCGAAGCCGGCTCGAAAACCTTAAAACTGGTTTAAAAGAAGGTTCACCACGGGGTTGTGCCCACTGACCACGGGGCCGTGGGCACCCCATTATGTAGACACGGGGTCGTGTTTGGTAGGCACGAGGCGTATCAAGACCCCCTGATTCCCTTTTTTCGCAAGATTTTTGACACACTGATTGTCTTACTGGTTCTTTCTTACAGAAATGGCACCTCATAAGTTCCTAAGGTTCAAAAGTTCTAAGCTTGAGTACAAAAATAGCTTTGAAGTGCTACAATCAAGGCATGAAGAACTACCAAGACAAGTGTGTTATCCCACGCTTGAAACTCTTGGAAAAAGGAGAGATATGATGCTCCGATCATTGGTCCACTCTGTACCTTTCTAGAGACCCGACTCAGACTCGTTCATGAGTACAACATGGAATTTTTAAGCACACTCATTTTTGAGAAGAATGAGCCGGGTCTACTTAAGTCAAATACAGTTCAGTTTAGGTGTGGGGGAGAATGGTATAGCATTTTCGTGGCCCAGTTTGGCGTAAATATTGGGCTATATACTGAGGAAGACACAGCTAAGCCAGACTTCACGGAAGGAGTTTGTGAACATGCAGATAACCTGAGACAAGTTGCATGGGCACAGATTGGGGATGGCCACTATGATCCGAGCAACACAAAGAGCACAAAGATAAGGGACCCTCTAATCTGATACATTCATCGGGTCCTTAGTGGATCTTTGCGCCAAAGGAAGGATGTTGGTGGGGTGGTGAATCTTCAGGAGCTAACTTGTCTATATTGCATCCTGAATCGCCCACATGTTGTTGAGCAACATGGCCGCAAATGCCACTGTCAACACCCACACACCGATATTCTACGGAGGATGGATCGCCAAGCTATTCAATAATTACATTAGGCACACTCCATGTGGGTTCCACAAGAGAGTGGGTGTGGCAAAGGCCGATCTAGCCTTATGTCGAAGCTTGGGTCTTATCATCGATTGTAACAATGGTCTCATGCGCTTTAAGGATACAGATGGCTGGTTGTGGAACCCAAATGACCTGGATGAGGTACTCGCAATGGAAGATGACCCAAACCGTCCTTGATACTCTGGACACGCCCCGCGCTCCTCCTCTCAAGGAGGAGGTGGTTTTCCTAACCTCCAAAATTTATATAATATCATGTAGGAAAACTCCAAGTGTCTAGGAACACCTATAGCTTAGGACAAAGATCAAGCAGTCGGATCGGAATCATGGAACGCAATATCGTTAGCATGCAAAACGACATTATCTATATCCAGGAGCACGTGGCGTATCATGACGACGACGAGGAGGAGGAGGAAGAGGGCGAGGACATGGACTCAGACTAGGCGATGGTGGTAGTGGGCGATAGATTGATTCTTCAGGTTATCTCTTTCTAGCCTTTGAACAATTTGGTATTTTCCGGGCTGCGTCCCGATGAACAATTTTCTTCTCTAAACAATTTACTTTCTTGTATTTTTATTTTTCTTTTCGTGTGATGATGGTTGAACAAATGAACGCTCGTAATGTAGGAAACTTGTTATTTTGTGTAGATTGTTGTATTGTGGTAGGATTATAGCTTACAGGTAACTTGGGAGGCTTGAACACACTAAGCATAGTGGTCCCCATGTTGAGACATCAGACGCCAAGTGACGAAACACAGCTCCCAATCTGTTACAGACAATTGCCACGGGGTCGTGCCCATAGCCCACGCCCCCGTGCCCAAACTCTTGTAAGCTTTTCAAATTCATGTTATTGGCACTTTGGCCATGGGGCTGTGCCCATCTGGCACGCCCCCGTGCCTAGTGACTAGTAACCTTAAAATTCGTTGTTTTAACCCCACTTTTTACATATTTAATCAAAATAAATCCTATTTGGGACACATTGAGGATAATGTGTAATTTAAGTGTGGGGGGATGTTAAAACCTTTAATCGTTTGTCCTAAAATCAAGCATTACACAAAACTTGCCTTGGAAAACCGCTAATCAACCCAAATATTTTTCAAAAATTTTCATTTTTTACTTATCTTTGTTTAGTTTGGGAAAATAAGTTCTAAAAATTGTTTTTTACAAATTTACACCTAATAGCGTCATGATAAAAAGAACAAATTAAGAAAATTATAAAAACATGCATAATAAATCTTTGCAAAATTTGATTATATATACACTTTTACATTATAACCCTTTCCCACAAAAGTGAGTTTTTGAGCCTTTACCGAGCATACAAATACATATCTATACTAATTGCTCAATTATTCGTTTTTTGTGTCAATAGATCGTTTGGTCCTTACAAATCTAGAACTTGCCAAAGCAATACGTTTCCAATCCTTACCGACACTAATCCAAGTAAGTAAATGATAGAGGCACTAGGACTACAACCCATTTTTCGTTTTAAACCTTTATTTTCCTTTTCATATCCCCCTACTTATACCCTTTGGGCCTTAACCCTTTCGTTTCTAAACCCGCAAAAATATAAACTTTTGTAAAAACCACCCACATCCACAAAAAGTTATTTACATCATTTTTTTTAGTAACAAGTTTGGTTATAAATAACAAAGTATGGCTTAATTTCAATTTTAGCTAAAAAAACAAAAAACGTTGGTTAAAGTTTTTTTTCTAAGCCACAAAAATTGTTCGAAAAACCGACACTTTTACGCTTTTCACCATTTTTTCCAAAAATACCTACCCTTTTAAAGCTCTCTTGATATTTACAAAGATTAAATGTCACAAAGGAGGAGGTTTGATTATTTGTCAAGCCTATGGTAGGCATAAGCACCACATCAGTCCGAGCGATTTCACTTAAACATCTTCGACCGAGTGTTGAGTGACCACTTATGGAGGGGGTATGGTCCCAAAAACCTTGCGCCTACGCATAGAACCATACCCCCAACAGTGTAACTACAAGGATAACCTTGCACGCAATATGCAATGGTGCGCCTTCCTTGGAACCAATAGGTCATACAATGAACCTTGCGCACTCAGCGCAACGGTAAATTAGACCAACACCAGTAGGTCACACAATGAACCTTGCGCACTCAGTGCAACAGTAAATTAGACCAACACAAAGAGGTCACACAATGAACCTTGCGAACTCAGCGCAACGGTAAATTAGACCAACACCAATAGGTCACACAATGAACCTTGCGCACTCAGCGCAATGGTATATTAGACCAACACCAATAAGTCACACAACGAGCCTTGTGTACTTGGTGCAACAGCAAGTTAGACTTACACGTGCAGGCTACTAGACCCTGCGCGGAACGTACAACCGTCTAGTCAGAAATCCTAATAAGAAATCCTAAAACCTTGCAAGGGCAAGATAAACATGAGAGTATCTCATAGTCTTGTAGATAAAAGGATTTGTCCCTGCCACCCTGCGCTGGTGGGAAAACACTAATAGCCTCGCAGAAGAGATAAACACTAAGAGTTGTTGACCATACTCAAGGGTACGGAGTGGCAGAACTGTGATGAATGGTTGCTCGACATGTTGCGTCTGACAGTGTCAAATGAACAGTAAGGCAAACACCAGACTGTACACCAACCATATCTATGCTAGTGACTGTTCAACCTTCTCCACTTTCGGCTGGTAGCAGGTCTGAGGATAGAGACGGCTGCCCTTACTGTCTTTACACGTGGCACCATTCAGCATCCAACAAAGCATACCTCCTGACAGAAGACATTAATTCTCCTACAGGGAACATTTACTGTGTGATGCAGTGGGACAAATCGAATGTCTCTGAACATTTGGACCGGGCCCAAGGCCCATCAGCCCATCTCCTGAGCCCACTTACTTTCGGCTATAAAATAAGTATCAGATTACAAGGTAAAGCATCCACAACCACTTACAATCACATTGATAAGCATTTGTGCTTATTACTTGTAATCACACAATACTTATTCTCACGCCGGAGTGTGGTCATGGAGAAAACCACCTTTTTCCCCGTGACGAGGCTAACGGTGCTGCTAGTTTTGCAAATCAGTATGAGTGAGATCACCCCGTGGAACGAGCGAAGAGGCAACCCTTTATGCAGAATCTCCTAGGTTGTAACTTATATATCCCCTGATATCTCTAGGTTCAACCGGTGTTTCTTTAACTTGTGAGGTATGTAAATTTGTATATAACTACATAGAATTTTATAAAGGCATGTTATGCCCAAAACAAATAATTTTCTTAAAATATGTTCTAAAAAATCATACAAATAAGATTGTAAATAAAATAAAAACAAAATAAATTTAGAACTGGGATTCTTGACACACTAAAGATAAGCCCAAAAACTTCTCTTCTACCAATTCCGTTTAGGTGTGTAAGTCACATTATAGAGTTTTTCTTGAGGACAATCAAAGACTCAAGTGTGAGGGTATTTGATGTGCGCAAAATACAACATATAAATTACGTCAAACAAGGCATAAAATTAACCCTTTTTCAGTACTAATGTTGGAAAAAGCATGTTTATTTGTTTACTTTTAAATTATAGGATCAAAAGAGCTTAAACGAATAAAAGGAACAAATTAACAATAGAAACCAACACAAATACTAAGAAAAAGGATTGACACGACATGCTGACCCCCCAATCACATCCAAAACAACAAAAACAACGAAGACAGAAGCTCAGACATGGGGCCATGCCAGCTCAACATGGGTCGTGGTCAACTTTAAGATTCGTAGAATCTTAGATAGTACAGCACGTACACTAACCACGGGGCCATGCTCTATCACCACGGGTGTGTTGGTATAATGACCTGACATCTTTACTTAATGAATGGGGAGAAAAAGTCCATGACGAGGCCATGCCAGACGGACATGGGGCCGTGGTCGACTTCTGTTTTCAATTATAAATAGAGGTTGGAGAAAGGCATCCCTTGGCAAACCACTTCTCTCACACTTGCCATCACTCCACTACCACTACAACATCAACACCCACCACTATCATTCATCTTTCATCTTTTAGAGTGTGTAGTAGTCTCGGGATCCAAGATTGATCATAAGAGTTCTTGTCAAACAAAGGTCATGCTTGGCTAAATCTCTTACATCAGTTGGTGAAGACAAGTATTTTATATATTACTTTTGATTTCCAATCTTTGTCAACTTTTTATTTGGATATGTATTAATAACTTGAATAATTAGTTTTTTATATTGAAAGTAAATTTTATTTAAATATTTCTTCATGTTTTGTTGATTAACGTATTCGTATCTTTATGGTCTATATAAATTCCGTTAACTACTTGGAAGGGGGTTAGCAGGGTGTTTGGGTAAAGTTCTTGTCTCGTTCAGTGTATAGATTTTTCGAGGACTTGGTTCCAGCTTATTAGGACTTCCCTTGAAGCAGATTGCATCAAATAGGAGGAAGTAAGAACGGCGTGAACCCCTAAAATAAACTACTATTAAAACTTTACCGGTCTTGCGGGACTCTATCCCTGCTAACTCAGACCAAATGGTCGAGGGTAACGTCGCCTTTACAAGAGGGGCCTACCACTTTTCGCATTAATAATTACTTAATTATCTTCCAATATTTCGATCTTGCGGGACTGTATCCCTGCTCAGACCAATAGGTTGAGGGTAATGTCGTCTTCACAAAAGGGGCCTACTACTATAACTAAGATAATCTCTTACAATGCCTAAAGTGTGGAAATCATTAAAGGATATGCAAAAGAGGAGTCGGAACCAAGTGATTCTTTTTTGTCTATTTGTTTCCTTTTATTTACGTTTTTACCTTATATCTTTTAAAACTTTCAAAACTTTTATCAAAATTTGGTTAGATTAGACGTTAACGATAAGCCGGTACTAAAAGCTCTTGTATCATTGGATGACCTCGGTATCTTACCATCACTATACTACGTCCACGATGGGTACACTTGCGCTAACGTATGTAAAGTGGTAGTAATGTATCGTGTTTTATAATTTAAAGCTTGATGTACGAGCAAAAAGTGGCTAAAATATAACAAAAATTATAACTACACTTGACCACATCAATACTTTTTATATAATTTTTTTTTGTAAAAAACTATAATCTCATTGTGCGCGTATAACTATATTGTTATACCTTAACACAATTTTGATGTATAACATTACAATTATCTAGACATAGACACATGATCAACAATGTGTAAATGAATAGGAGCACAATTATATGGCAGGCTATATCAATTTTACCTCTCCATCCTAGATTTTTACTAACTTTTAAGTATTTACTATATTATCATTGAGCAGGCTATATCAATTTTACCTCTCCATCCTAGACTTTTACCAACTTTTAAGTATTTACTATATTATCATTGAATTAATCTTATCCGTTCGATTGATGTGATCAATGGTTAAGATTGTTTTTTTTTATTTTTATCTAATCTACATCATCATAGATATAGATTGAACATGATTTTGTATACACTATTAAATAAAGGAAAACTGGATTTTAATTATCCTAACTTTGACTTATTGATTGGGATTAATCCCAACTCATGGAATGTTTACTAACAGTCCCAACTTTGAACATATTTTTCTTAATCATACTAACTAAAATTAATCCAGTTAGTATTTGATGACGTAGACTGACACATAAGCGATTCAGATCATCAAAACTTTATTATATAAATAGTCCACATCATCAAAACTTAACTTATTTATCACATAAATAATCCTTATCATCCAAACATTGCCTTTTTGGCCACATAAGTTAAAATCAATTAATTCATTAAAATGATAACGCATAGGCATATATACATACACATCGTATATAATATATTACACATCTCAACAACTTGGGTCTCTCTCTCCCCTTTGGTTATCCGTCGATCACCGTGGTCAATTAGCGGTGTGATCCCAGTAAAGGTTAGTTTGATCGTCTTCAAGAATTATGGTTCTCTTAATTTTCAGTCATCGCAATGAATAATCTTCTTGTTTTCTTGCATGCATGTGAACGAATATCGATTTATATGCATACATGATCCATCATTGAGTAAGGTTAATTTCTTCAATATTTGATGCATTAAATGATCTGCTCTTGTTGTATGATGACTGTAAATATATCTCGATATTATTATTTGTTCACGAAAATGATGGAGTCATGGAGATTTTCTCTTGGGTTTGTTAAGTCACTGAAACGACAATTCAATAAGCATGAAATTGAATATACAGTTAAATCATATTTACCTTGAAAAGTTACAATTGAATAAATATGATCATCACATTCTACAATAAAATTTGGTATTTTACCATCTTTTAAACTTAACTAGGGTTAATTGCGTAGAACTGAACGGAGCCAGCTTGGGCTCGGCATATTTATATTCTCTAACTGAAATATTAAGCTTGAACTTAGCTCGTTAAATGTTTGACGAGCTTGTTTATTTTTTATTTAATTTTTTGATTTTTGTGTTTGCTACACACTGATGTATATAAAAATAAAAAAAAAGAATTATTTTAACATAAACTGAGCCAAGTAGGGCTTTGGCTCGGCATGTTATTTTCATAGACTGAAATGCTGAACTCGAACTTGGCTTATAAAAAAGTTTTGCCTAGCTCGTCGAGTTAGCTGGCTGATATTTATTATCAACTTTTTTTGTATTATCTACATATATGAAAATTTACGTAAACAAAAAGAAATATTATTAACAAGGATCCACTAAAAAGTAGATTTTGCTTAAGTAGTTTAAAAAATATTGTGAATATGACATGTGACACTCTTTATAAATAGGTTTGAAGGGTATATTGGTACTAAAACATTTTGGTTTCTTATAATTAGGAGTGTGAAAATGACATGTGACACCCTTGTTGTTTTCTAAAAAATACAACAATAAAAATGTAGCACAAAAATCTAGCACAAAAAAATATAGCATAAAAAAATCTAGTACAAAAAATATATCACAAAAATAATCTACTACAAAAAATCCAGAAAATTTTTTTTAAGACATAAAATTCCAGCATAAAAGTTTTAGCTCAAAAAAATGTTATACAACATAGAAATACAACACATTTTTGTAGGTTTTTTTAGTTGTGATATTTTCTATAGCAATATGGTACTTAAATTAAAGATAAAAAGACGCTCGAATTTATGGTGAAATTTTTATGAAAAAATAATATCGTATAAAAAAATTATGAATGTTTAAAAAATAAGGGTAAACTATGCATGTGGAAAGAACAATAAATATGATTTTCTTAATATACCATTGCACTCTTTTTTTCCTACATTTTAATCATAACCATTGATTTTAAAATAAATATTTAAAAAAAAATATTATTTTTCATTTATTCTTACATAATTTCAATGGAGTTCTTTTCAAACATAACCAAGCATCAAGCAGCTTTTTAGTAGTTACAACTAAACATCATTTAGAGTACTTTAATTTAATCATCAAAAGTAGATTATTGTTTTAAAAGAATTAGTTGGAAGACCCGTGATGACGCGGTAGCGGTGTAAAAATGTGTTGATGCATAGTGTTTTATGTATCAAATTAGATACAAAAAACTAAAAACTACTATTTAATAACCTTGATTGTTTACATTACTAAAACAAAATTTATAGTCAACGTTTTTAACTACAAATACATGTAACTTTTTATTTTTTTGTTAATATCGTTTGGCCTAGCGTAACGTACGATAAGCGTATCAAGTTCAGGTTGCAACTCAACCTGTTTTTTGTGTATCTTGCTAACTCTTTCAGTTAGCTCATTAAGTTTGTTATTTATTTGTCGATCCGACTCTACAACATCTTCAAGAAGCCGAGCAAGCCATTCTAAGATGCCCTCGTCATTGTTGGAAGTTGGCATGCTAATGAAAAGGAATTAATAGTCAATTACTTTATAACATAACTAAATAACAACAATAATGCAAAAAAAATGAAAGTGATCAGAACGATGTTACAAATAGGCTCGAACACATAATAGTAGCTGTGTTTTTTTTGTTAATACTATGCTGCTCACTAATACCAGGTAAAACAATTCATTCGTCATTGCCAAGAAGATATAGCCTGAACACACAAATGAAAAGATCCAAAACAAATATACACACCAAAATAAACAGTATATTTTTGAAGTTTGAAAAAAAAAAGGTTTAGGGCTCAGAAATCTAGCTTAAATCGGTTGATATTATTAAGCCTAGTCGGATTTTCGAAACTATATTCAAAACATAATAGCCAATTCACACTGACCAACTTTAAATAAGAAACCACAAAGAATTTTGTAAATTTATACAAAATCAATTAACAACAAACTTCTATGGCTTACTGCACGGCTGCAACACGTTGCCTAGCCAAATGAGTGTACCATCACTATAATTATACGCATTCGGATGGAACTGTATGCGCCACAAAGCAACCGTCTATGTTCACAGAGCTTCTTGGATGAAACAATTTCTTCATCCATCGAAAACAGATGGAGTTTACAACAAAACTGAATCAGCACTACCTTAAAGGACTACAATTACCACAAACAAACTAAGACACTCTTCATCAGCCCAAGTCTCGATGAACAAACATGTTCATCGTCATTGAAACAGTATAAAAAAAGAACCAAGATTACTAGAAATTAACATATATACTTTATTAACTAAATGTCTCGGATGAAACAACATGTTCATCTTCATCGAAAACAGGTTCTAAATTTAAAACACACCAGGGTTTGTTCACCAAAGACCCCTAAAATTACAGCCAAAAAACCAACCCAAAATACATCAAAATCGAGCCCAAAAAAAAAGCAAATCACCCAACCACAACAACCGAACAAAAAGCTTGAAAAGGCTTAGACAATATAAATTAACATGCAACCACAAATCCGGTAGTTTAACGGATCCAAGACGAACAAAAAACATCATGAAAACCATACCCTAGTCGATCTAGGTTTCAATCAAACCAACCGATATTACCTTCAGTTGTTTAAAGGTTTGTCGGAGGAGAAAGCGAAGAACAAATTGTTCACCGGCGGCCGAAAACGTCATATGAGGAGGGGTGGGCAGTGTAAGAGACCCTGTGGTGGGGTAGGAGGAAATGAGGACGCATTAGACCAAAAAAGGTTTTTTAAGTGCCGCAGGGGGCACAACCAAATAAAGCCACGTTACAAACAAACCAATCATAAAAAAAATCCTCAATGCAATAGATACAACTCATTATTACCTTTAGTTGTTTAAAGGTTTATTGAAGGAGAAAGCGAAGAACAAATAATTGTTCACCGGCGGCCGAAAGCGTCATATGAGGAGGGGTGGGCAGTGTAAGAGACCCTGTGGTGGGGTATAGAGCAAATGAGGACGCGTTAGACCAAAAAAAGGTTTTTAAGTACCGAAGGGGGCACAACCAAATAAAGCCACGTTACAAACAGACCAATCATAAAAAAAACCCTCAATACAATAGATACAACTCAACAAAGTCTCAAGATGTTGCTAAATGATAATATATAAATATGTTTGGTTTGTCAGTATTTTGTTAAATACTACCTTTAGTTGTATCTATTTAATAATGCTAATAGATACAACTCAATATTACCTTTAGTTGTTTAAAGGTTTGTCGGAGGAGAAAGCGAAGAACAAATAATTGTTCACCGGCGGCCGAAAACGTCATATGAGGAGGGGTGGGCACTGTAAGAGACCCTGTGGTGGGCTATGGAGCAAATGAGGACGCGTTAGACCAAAAAAGGTTTTTAAGTACCGAAGGGGCACAACCAAATAAAGCCACGTTACAAACAGACCAATCATAAAAAAAACCCTCAATGCAATGGATACAACTCAACAAAGTCTCAAGATGTTGCTAAATGATAATATATAAATATGTTTGGTTTGTCAGTATTTTGTAGGAAGACAATTGGTTCTATGTTTGAACTTTGTTTTTATTATTATTATTATTATTTATTATTATTATTATTTATTATTATATTATTATTATTATTATTATTTTTATTATTATTATATTATTATTATTATTTGTTGTTTATTTCATTTACTGATACCTGTGTACATATCAACCATACATATAACTTAGTTTCCCTTTAAATTCTTCTTGGTGTTTGTTTTTCCTCATAATTAAGAGTTTTTAATTTGAATATTGACAATTTAAATATGAAAAAACACTAGCTGCATATGATACTTGATCAATAACTTCATTGATAATGTTAGATTCTAACATATTAAGGTAATTTATTTTGGTATTTTGCTAGAAAACCAAGATCCAATGACAGACAACGATATCTATACGACCGATGGAACAGTTACCCTTAAAAACAAGCGCGCTATTAGGAGCAAAACCGGAAACTGGAAGGCTTGCCCATTCATTCTTGGTAAGATATATATATTGGTTCATAGTTCACACCTATTAGAGATCATGTTTATGTTAAGACAATGCCTAGATAACGAACAGTTTATTGTTAATTTTGTTCCTTTTTATAATATTTATACATTTATTGTTATAGGTAATGAATGTTGTGAAAGGTTGGCGTACTATGGAATGAGTACCAATTTGGTGAACTATCTTTCGGATCGCCTTAACCAAGGAAGTGTACGTGCCTCTACCAATGTTTAAAATGGTCGGGGACATGCTACGCTACACCATTGCTTGGAGCTTTCTTAGCCGATGCATACTTGGGACGATACTGGACGATCGCAAGTTTCTCTGTCATCTACTTCATTGTAAGTAGATCCCCTTCTTATTTCCAGTACATCCTTTCCAAAATTCCACTGTACCAAGTTTTAAAAGAGTTAACAAAAGTTAGTTCTTTGAAGTTCAAATCTCAAACTTTAAGAAAAATGTTAGCATACAAAAATTTACTTCCCAACAAAGAAAAAGTCTTATTTTATATAATGGATGACTTCATAAACTAACTACTTATCGTTTTGAATACAATAACTATGTGCAACAAATTTATCCAAAACCAAGTTCTAAGCAAGCTGGATTAGTGTTGTTTAAAAACTTCCTAGTTCGCTTGATATCGGCTCGTTTATAAACAAGTCGAGACCGAGCCAAGGTTAGCTCGCTTGTTAGTTGGCTCGTTGGCTAGCTTGTTTGACTCGTTTAAATCATAAATAATTTTTTTAAATATATAAATTATAAGTTTTGAAGTTTATATATTCTGTATTTTAGAAACATATATTTATTTTATTTTTATAGGTATCAGTGTGTAGAGAATACAAAATTCGAAAATAAAAGATATTGCTTATCAAGCCATGAGCTAGCTAGATTTTTACGAGCCAAGCTTGAGCTTAACGTTTCAGCTCGTTAAGATAAACGAGCCGACTGCTCATTTTCAGCCATAAGCGAGATCAAGTTCTAAGACTCTATCATGAAAATGTAATCTAAAAAAGAACAGACAGTTTGTATCAAATTAAACTTTCTAGTATTTTGATTGACATTAGAACTATCAAAAGATTATGCAGTCAATAAAAATGACAGGATCTTAACATTGTGTAGGGAATGACACTATTAACACTATCAGCCTCTTTGAAATCACTACAACCTGTCTGTGATGCTGATGGTTGCCACCCATCCTCAACCCTAACCACTATCACCTTTGTGGCACTCTACATGATCGCTTTAGGCACCGGTGGCATCAAACCATGTGTGTCATCATTCGGGTCGGACCAATTTGATGAAACTGATGTAAGAGAGCGAAAAAGGAAGAGTTCATTCTTCAACTGGTTCTATCTGTCCATCAACATAGGTTCACTTTTCGCGTCATCAGTGTTGGTATGGATACAAATGAATGTAGGCTGGGGATGGGGGTTCGGTGTCCCGGCTGTTGCTATGGCGATAGCTGTGGCCTTTTTCTTCTCTGGCAGTCCTTTGTATCGGATTCAAAAGCCTTCAGGTAATCCTTTCGTTAGGCTTTTCCAAGTGGTGATCGCGTCATTCAGGAAGATTAGTGTTAAAGTCCCAAAGGATAACTCGCTTCTTTACGAGACCACTGATGCTGAATCGCAAATTGTTGGAAGCCGAAAGCTTGCGCATAGCAATAAGCTAAGGTACTGTATCGATCACTTGAATAAATAGATTGATTTGACACCATTTTTTGACATGTTTGTGCATTAATGAGGGCATGAATTGTGTTTTGCAACTTTGTTAAACACTTTTTTTTTAAATTGGACAGTAACTATGCAAATTTTATTAATAAAAAGAATAATGAATATCAAATTGTAGGCAATTAGACCCCTCCCGGACAAATTTTATTTTGAATGCTACTACAGGTACACCATCTTACGCCATCATACAAGGCGTATCACATGTGAAAAATGATCATATGGGTCATATCACATTGTTAGTGGATCATACAAGGCGTATCACATGCGAAAAATGATAATATGGGTCTTATCACATTGTTAGTGGTGTAGCGTTACATCAGTCATTTTTGTGTCAGCCTAAAACGTCATATAACTTGTATTAACTGTGGGGACAGCAACTCATACAACCCGTATGATTATGGGCTGTATGATGTGTCGTTACAAGTCATGCAACCCGTATGAACATTTTTTCACTTGTCATACGATCAACATGACTATACGGCCCCGTATGAGAAGTTAGTAGTGTGTGTGATAGTGTTTCAGTGGTGTTTCTTTAGATCTGCCCTTCAGCTTTAACGTTTGTATAAAATCGACCCAGGTTTTTCGACAAGGCAGCAGTGGAGACCGAATCAGACCGCAACAAGACAACGAACAATCCATGGAAACTATGCACCGTCACTCAAGTTGAAGAGCTCAAATCCATAATCGGACTCCTCCCCGTTTGGGCATCCGGGATCATATTCGCAGCCGTCTACAGCCAAATGAGCACAATGTTCGTCCTACAAGGTAACACCATGGACCAACACATAGGTCCCAACTTCAAAATCCATCAGCCTCTCTCTCCATATTCGACACGCTTAGTGTCATCTTCTGGGCTCCAGTCTACGAACGCATCATCATCCCCATTGCCCGAAGGTACACACGCCACGAACGAGGCTTCACGCAGCTCCAACGAATGGGGATCGGCCTCTTGATCTCCTTATTCTCCATGATGGCAGCTGCAGGCTTGGAAGTTGTCCGTTTAAAATATGGTAAAACACACAATCTTTATGATGAGGAAACAATTCCCATAACCATATTCTGGCAAGTCCTCAGTATTTCTTGATCGGTTGCGCTGAAGTGTTCACAATTTATCGGGCAACTCGAGTTTTTCTACCACCAGGCGCCAGACGCCATGAGGAGTTTGTGTTCAGCGCTGTCGTTGACGACAATCGCATTGGGGAATTACCTGAGTACCGCGCTGGTGACGGTGGTGGCCGAGGTAACTACGAAGAATGGGAAGCCTGGATGGATAGCCAACAACTTGAATGAGGGGCATCTTGATTATTTCTTCGCGTTGTTGGCGGTTTTGAGCTTGTTGAATTTGGTTGTTTATGTGTTCATTGCCAAGTGGTACACTTACAAGAAAGTTAGTGGGTATCCGAATTGAGTGTAGTTGGATCTGTGATGTTCTCGTGATTTATGGACTGTAACTGTAGGAAGGATTATTGGTTGATTATTTGTTTTGATTTTGTCTATCGTATGTCAAGATATTTCATTTTTTAATTTTTGTTTTGGAATGATTATTGCCTACACATTTTTTGAGAGCAAAGAGAGTAATTCTTAAAATGCTAATAATTGTTGGCTTTTGTCGTTTTCCCATTTGAAGGATCAATACCTCATTGTATAAACTAAATTTATTTTACTTTAACTTTTATATTAAAAATATACTCCTGTATAGAAGATTACATTTTAATAAACCCATGTAATACGCAAATTGATAAATGTGAGGTTACATAATTAATATAAAAAAAGATGTGTTTAAAAAACATATGCATTACATGGTTGAATAAACCACGTATTATAATATGTGAAATATAATGTAATTGGTAACATATACGGTCGTCAAGATATTTGTTTAAAAAATAAACATTGACATAACAGTTATAACTTTTTTTAAGTTAATCTCTAAAACATTATAACTTTCAACTACGCGTTATTTTTAACACCACCTATTTTTAGAGAAAATTGCACTTTTCGGTTAGTTTCTACATGCGGTGCCTTTTAACTTTAAAAATTATAGTAGTTGTCCTTTATGTTTGTACATTATTACAACCGGTATCTTGTTCACAAAACCCAGTTAAAAATCCTGGTTAAATCACCTCACGTGCTAATCACATGAGGGTATAGTTGTCTTTTTCAAGGGTTGTTTCATGAATTCGTTCCACCAAAGATCTGTTTAAGAAGACTAAACATCTGTTCAAACCAAACAGATATTAGATATGAAGATCAGCTTTTCATCTATGTAACAGTATTTTGCTTGTAACAGAGTTTTATATATATTAGATCAGATGTTAGATTCCCAGAGATGTTTGTAAACATTTGTGGAATCTTTTTTGTTATGAATGTTAGATGTCACTATTAGGGTGACGTCAACCTATTAAAAATAGAGATTTAGTACTTAGTATAAATAGATCTCGCTTGTTAGAGATCTATATATCACATCACATTCATTCCTTTTGTCGGCTAGCAAAGTGAGTGATCAGGCTGAGGGGGGATTGTATAATCATCATATTGTAATTGTAATCAATTGATTTCAATGGAAAATAATTGTTGAAACATCTTCCTACTTGTGTGTTTGCATTTATTTATCTTTCAATTGATAATATTGTTTGTTCTTTTTTTTGCTTAAAAACCACAAGTATCAAACTCAAATCCTAACAAAATCAGATGTTGTTGATGGTGCACAGAAGTGAACTGGTGGTGGTGCAAAAAAAGTCAACTGGTGGTGGTTCAAACAAGTCAACTGGTGATGGTAGGAAAGCCAAAAGGAAGGTAGTTGCAGAGGATGGAAAGGGCAGGGCAGGAAAGAAGTGCAAGAGGGGGTGATCTACTAGAAATTTGTGGTTGTTTTGTGATGCTATAAGTTATGTAATTTGATACTTTGGTACTACTTTAGGGGTGTCTTTTGATTGGGCCAGTTTAATGTATGATGTTTGGTACTTTTGGCAGTTTAATGTATTGGTACTATTGTCATTATGTATGCGCTTCTACTTTTTGACCCATTATGCCACAAATATGCCATTCTTGTTCTATTATTTGACCCGATATGCCACTGTTGCATTATGCCACAGGTGTGTCATTCTTGTTTTATTGTTTGACCCGTTATATCAAAGTTGCATTAATCAACAACACATTTGCAATTCTTATTCTCTTATTTGACCCATTGCACACAGTAAATTATTCAACAACACATTTGCATTAACAAACAATCTTCATTACATCCAAAAATGTCCTTTAACATAGTTTTACAATAGGTGCATTCATAATGCATATTACAGGTTCCATTTTACTACCATACATCATACTACCATGCATCACTATCACTAAGCTTATGTCAGAAACTAAACAAGAAATGTTGCAAAGACTACCCAACTAGCAATCAGGTACTTCTTCCACTTCTTTGCATCATCAACCCTCTCTCTTAACGATTTTTCAAGCTTGTTCCTGCCCCTAACCAGCCCAGGAATGAGATCCCTAGCTTGATTTGACATTTCTTGATCAATCCATCTGAAGAAACCACAATCTGCAACCTATAACATTATAAAAAATAACATTTTTGAAAAAAAAATAGGTTTAAACTTTTAGGAATTTAACATACCTAGACTGGGCAAAAGTAGAAACGACGACCTTGGTTACGGTATATCCATGATGTACAAAGTATTGCTTTCTTCCAACACAAACACATAACCATCTTCGTGATCTTCGATTTTTTCGTCTGAAAGTGAATATGTTTTTAGGAACCCTAGTTTTGATAAATGGAGGGAAGGGAAGACCTTAATAAAGGAACGAATTCATTAAATAGCCCTTGGAAGAGACGATTATACCCTCACGTGATTAGCACATGAGGTGATTTAACCAGGATGTTTAACTGGGTTTTGTGAAACGGATACCACATGCAATAATGTACAAACGTAAAGGATAGCTACTGTAATTTTTAAAGTTAAAGGAATCGGTTGTAGAAACATTGAAACATAAAGGACGGAAAGTGCATTTTTCTCTATTTTATGATTATTTAGGGTAATTTATAGTTTTCATCCTTTATGTTTGTAGCAGGTTGCAACGAATAGCCTTTAACTTCAATAATTACATACCTTTATTTGGAAAACGCCTTACACCTTTCGTCCTTTAGCCCTAACCTGGTTAAAATTTTCACGTGTCGTGCACATGAGGATAGATTGGCAATTTTACTCATTTATTTAAAAAATATATATGAATAAATACATACAACCCCCTATCTCTTTCGCTCTCGCTCTCTAGAATCTGCTCTTTCTTTCTTCCTTCATTTTCAAGAATCATGCCATTGAATTTGTTCTGGGAAAGATCAACTGAAGTAAGAGTTGTCAAATTTGCCATGCTTTCCAGGATCTTTCCTTCCAGCTGATTTCTTGAGAAATTTATGTTGGAAAGAAGGTTAAGAGTAGGTAATATTGTTAGGACGTTTTGAGATCATTGATACTTGAGTTTCATAGTTTGTAGCTTAATTGTAATAGTTAGTCAAACTAGAAGGGCCAAAAGTGTAACTATAGGGTTTTGTACCTGTAGCGGCGTATTTAATATCCCAGCGTATTTGAAAAATACGCTGGGAGGTCAGATGTTACATATATGAAATCCTTGAATCCGTTGGCTCCAAGTTTCTTGGACCAAGGTTATTTTGTTATCATCTTTGTGCATTTGTGTCTGATCTTTAAGTTCTAAATCGATATCTAGGATCTTTGATTGTTATTATCATTATTGGATTGCATGTTGGACAAGATTCTTCACCTTCATCTTAGTTTTTCTTGTTTTCTTACTTATATCATTCAAACTCCTAATTAATAGGTGTTTAGGTGAGTGTCAATCACCATCACTGTGATCCAAGCTTGATTTGGGACTCACAATTTGGTATCCGAGCCTTTGTGCTGTTGATTAACTGATATTTGTTAAGATTTTCAAGGTTTTGAAGGTTTTCAAAAGTTTTTCAAAGTTTTCAAAGTTTTTAAAATTTTTGGGCTCAAATGGCTTGATTTGGTGTGTTTAATGACTGGGTTGTTGTTAATCAGTGTTTAGAGTATCATTTGGGTCATTTTAATGCAAGATACCATGGTTTTTGGGCTATTTTGTGTGATTAGATGGTTTTTGTTCGTACTAAAACCCTTTCGGGCGTATTTATTTTAAAGTTAGTGTAGATAAACTTGAAGATAGCATAGATCAGTTTAAAGGTTGCCTATTTGTCTTTTCGCTAGTCTCTGTGTTAACGCTTTTATCCGAAGGCGACTTCGGGGTCAGGATATAAATCCTCTGCGATTTTATCACGGTGTTCGGTGATTTTAGCCAAATCCTTGTTTGTGGTTGGTCAGTCAGCGTATTAATTAGCGTTTTTGTCAGCGAAATTGTCAGCGTTGTTATCCATCACTGGTCCAAGAAACTTGCCTTATTCGAGCGTATTGTGAGCGTAATTACTACTTCTTTGTGATTCGATCTCACAGCGTATTTAAGAACCTTGAGCGTAATTGTGCCTAGTAACATTAACATCCAGCGTATTTAACTTCTTTGATCAAATTTGAACCTAAAACTGAATCAACATGTCACTTAATCAACTATACCCTGTCGCTCAAGCTGAGCTTGTAACTGGAACTGCAACTAGACCTCCAAAGTTGAAAGGATCTTAAGATTTCAGCAACTGGAAGAACAGAATCAAGTTGTTCTTTGAGTATACGAACTATACTCAATGGATGTCTGTCACTGTAGGACCTCACGTTCCTATGGTAATTCGTGATGCAATTAACGATGATCCCTCAACCTACACTGATGAAGACATGACATTAAGTCAACGTGACTGACTGGTTCATGCTCCTCTAACAATGGTTCTATCAAAGGATGATAACAACTTGTTTGAAGAGTACACCACAGCTCATGAATTATGATTGAAACTTATCGATCACTATGAAGGCAACCAAGAACTGATGGAGAACAAGAGAGATATGGTTTAGAAAGAATATGATATGTTTGGGAGTGTTCGCGGTGAAAGTTTGTCAGATCACATCAACCGTTTCCTGACTATGTTAAAAAAAATGAAGAAAGTTGGCAATCCTGTTACAACTATGCTTCAACCAAGAAGCTTTTGGACTCTCTTCCATAAGAATGGAGCTTACAGTAAATGATGATCAAAAGATACTTCTTGGGCAGTACAGCTCCAGTCACTCTTTCGGATCTGATCAACACACTAAAGGCTTTTGAAATGGATGTGCTCAAGAGAGAAATGAAGCAAATAGGAAACTCACATGAATTTGTCCAATCCACTGCTGCTCCCAAGAATATGGCATTCCTCGCCCCCATAACCTCCGGTGGTTCAAGCTCTCAGATGCTAATGCATCTTACTTTAACGTTTCCGCAAACTCTACAAAGGCTCCATAGTCCAACGAAAAGACTACTATGGTCGGTGATGCTCAAGCTCTCAAGATATCTACTGAACATGTTGCATTGTTTAACACCTTTCTGAGCAGTTATGAGGCTCTTATGTCGGTGAGCTAAAATGAGATTTTCTTACTGTCGAAGACATGTATCAAGTTGATCCAGATGATATAGAGGAAATGAATTTAAAATGGCAAATGGCAATGATAACCTTGTGGCTTAAGAAGTTTCAAGACAAAACGGGAAAAGGTTGGCACTAGGAAAAGCTGGTTTCGACAAGTCCAAGCTGACAAAGGACTAAAGAGCATCGTCAACCTGACCAATTCCACAGATGACAAAGGAAAGAAAGAGGCTGAAATATCTGAGTCAAAGGAGAAGGTTCAAGAAGCAAGTAACGGTGCCAAGAAGGAAAAAGGTCAAGCTACTTCAGCAGCAATGGAAGCCGAGTCTACCAAAGAGAAAGAGGAGAAGACTTGAATAAGATTCAAAAATGGCTTCGAATGCTTACGGAGTAAATTTGGCACGTTAACAGTGGATGCTCTAGGCATATGGGGATTGAAGGAACTTTTGAAGAACTTTAGATTCATTGATGCGACTTTGTCTTATGCGCCGAAGATGAGAAAGGAGGGAAATAGTTAAACTTAGGGATGTTTTCTTAGATGTTATAACCTTCGAAGACGTTAACTATGTACCAGAATTGTGCTACCATCTTATGAGTGCATCACAAGTCTGTGATAAAGGAATATCCGTGCTCTTCAACGATGTAGAATGCATCTTTCTCAAGCCTAGCTACTCTATTCCTACCGAAATGATTATGCTTACAGCTCCGCGTCAAAACAATACTTACATGCTAAACATGAAAACTGCAAATTCTGCTGAACAAATGACATGGCTAAAGCATCGGAATCAGAATCACCGCATTGGCACAGGCGAATGGGGCATGTAAATTTCAAAAATATGAATAAACTTTCTAAATTAAATTTAGTACGAGGTTTACCTATAAGAGAATTTCCTTTTTCAGAAAAATGTATTGCATGCGCCCAAGGTAAACAACACAAGAAGCCTCACAAGGCCAAAACAGTGAATACAATAATTGCACCACTGCAATTGTTGCATAAGGATCTTTTTGGTCCCATTAGTGTTAAAAGTTTAGCTAAAAGTTCCTATTTCTTGGTAATTACAGATGATTTTTCTCGATTCTCATGGGTTTATTTTCTTGAAGCTAAAAGCGAGACTGCAACCATTCTTCAGACTTTCATTCCCATGATTGAAAAATGTCATCAAACTGAAGGTCAAGTCAATCAGAAGTGATAACGGTTGTGAATTCAAAAATCAAATGTTTATCTACTACTACAAAGAAAAAGGGATTCGCCGTCAGTACAGTGCAGCTAGAACTCCTTAGCAAAACGGCGTAGCGGAACGAAAGAACAGAACACTCATTGAAGCTGCTCGAACTATGCTAGTAGACTCCAAGCTACCCCATCATCTTCTGAGGAGAAGCAGTCAACACAGCAGGCTATGTCTTAAATCGGGTTCTCATTGTTAAACCTCAAGGAAAAACTGCTTATGAACTTCTTTTCAAGCAAAAGCCTCTGATAGATTTCTTCAGACTGTTTGGATGCTCATGCACTCTTCTTAACACTGAAGACAATCTAATCAAGTTTGAAGCAGTAGGCGATGTGTGTTATTTAATGGGATATTCATCTACTCAAAAGGCGTATAGAGTCTACAAAAAACGAACCAAGTTGGTGCTTGAATCATACTATGTCGATTTTCAAGAAGGAAACTACACCAACACTGGAAGTTCCCCCGATTGGTTTTTTGATGTAGATGTTGTGTTCAATACCTTTGACATTCCTGAACCCATTTCTGAGACCCAACCTGCTGAAACCACTCAAGTTGAACAATTATTTAACTCGTCTGACATTGCTTTCACCCCTTTCACCACTCATTTTACTCCCACTTCAGCTGATCCAATCCTTCCCGTCGACGAAACAAATGGTGACACTTCGGTTGAGAATGCATCCGCAAAGGACGCTTCTTCTTTATTGACGAATGTGGATGAACCAATTCAAGAAGATGGTCCTCCAATAATATACGTCGATGAACACTTCACCAATCTACCTCAACAAATTGAAACCTATACCAATGTAGGCTATAAGACAAATCAGAATCATCCCCTTGAAAATGTCATTGGTCCTGTAGAATACGACGTGCCAACTCGTGGACAGACTTATGTTATCAACAAAGGATTGTACGCTGCTTTCCTTTCACAATCTGTACCAAGTGACATATAAGAAGCCATTCAAGACTCAAGTTGGGTAGAGGCGATGAAGGAAGAACTATCTCAATTACGAAAACTCAAAGTGTGGGAACTAGTTGATCTACCAGAAGGGAAGTTTCAAATTGAGACCAAATGGGTGTTCTGTAACAAAATAGACGATCGTGGTGTAGTTATTAAGAACAAGGCAAGATTGGTAGTTCAGGGGTTTAGACAGCAGGAAGGGATTGATTATGAAGAAGTTTTGCTCCGATGACACGTTCGGAAGCCATTAGAATATTTTTGGCATATGCATCGTACAAAAACTTCAAAGTGTTTCAGATGGACGTGAAAAGTGTTTTTCTGTATGGTAAGGTGAAAGAAGAAGTTTATGTTTGTCAGCCTCCTGGATTTGAAGATCAAAATTTCCCTAAACGATATTACAAGTTTAACAAAGCTCTTTACGGTCTTCATCAAGCTCCTTGGGATTGGTATGAGACTTTGTCAACATATCTTCTAGAATGTGGATACATAAGAGGTAGAATAGACATGAATCTCTTCACAAAATGAATCGGAGACAATGTGATCCTGGTTTAGATCTATGTAGATGATATCATCTTTGGGTCAACTAATGAAGCACTGTGCAAGGAATTCGAGAAAGTTATGAAAGCAAAGTTCGAAATGAGCATGATGAGGGAGCTGACATTTTTCTTGGGATTTGAGGTGAAGCAACGAGAAGACGGAATCCTCATTCATTAGGCAAAATACATTAGGGACATTCTTTCTAAATACAGTATGAATGACTATAAAACTGCAAGCACTCCGTTTGCATCTCAAACTGAACTCACTCTAGATCTTCAAGGAAAACCAGTGAACAAATCTTTCTATCGCTCAATGATAGGCTCGTTGATGTATTTAACCGCAAGTAGGCCTGACGTCAAGTGGGTTGTCTGTATCTGCGCTTGTTTTTAGACGAATCCCAAAGAATCTCATGAAACTGCAGTTAAAGGTATCTTTCGCTATCTGAAAGGAACAACCAAGCTTGGGACATTGGTATCCTAAAGATAGTAATTTGATCTTATTGCTTATTATGAAAGTAATCATGCAGGTTGTAAAGTCGATCGAAAATTAGTTTCAGGAGGTTGCCAATTCTTAGGGAATCGTCTCATATCATGGTAAACAAAAAGTAAACGACAATATCCACCTCTACTGCTCAAGCTGAACACACGGCGGCCTACAGTTGTTGCTCACAAGTTCTTTAAATACAAAATCAGATGTTGGATTACGGGATCAACATTATGAAGACTCTGATATTCATCGACAACGAGGCCTGTCTTGGAATTGTGAAGAATCCACTCCATCACTTGAGAACTAAACATATCAAGATTCGCATTCATGCGATTCGAGATGCGTACGAAAAAGAATACATTCATGTGGTGCCAGTGGATACTATGCAATAGAAAGCCGACAACTTCACGAAAGCCTTCGATAAAACTCGTTTCAACCAGTTGGTAACCTGGTTGAAAATCATCAATTTCCTTGAATGAAAGTGAACTTTGTTGTGATTAACTGTCTGCACATACACTATCCATTATAAAAACGCTTTCCAAGATAAATGAGTATCGTAAAAACAGTGCCCATCAAAAACATTTTCTGTTTATTAAAGTTTTATTTTCGGGCAACGGATATACGAAAAAAATTTAAGGGGGAAGTTATCCAGAAAATACAACTTGATCTCTCGTTTGAAACCTGTTTGTTAAAGAAATGATAGAACACTGCTAACACTTTGTCTATTTTTGAATCAGAAAAGAAAAGAAAATTGAGTTGTCAAGCAATAAATCGGGGTACCAAGCAACGACGTGTCAGTAGATTAGCAACATCATCAAGTAAACTACAAATACACGACAAAAAGATAAATCTTACACAAAAAATCTGGATACCCACAATTTTGTGTATCTTGCGAGTAACATGTTGCGGCATATGACTTAATGGTCTTAAATCTTGCGTTGATAGATTGTCAAAATCCGAGATTTCGGGTTATTATATTGTTTATCATTCAGGGATATCATAGTCGCTCTTCTATTTCATCCAGATATATGCAGACCTAGACACGATTATGGTATATTTTTTTTCAAAAGAGCCAAAGAAGCCAAAAACCCTAAACTTGAAAAAGCTCAACCACACGAGCCAATCAAAAGAAATCGTACCACATTGAGGTATCTGCCTAACCCTAGTCAGGACAGCATTGGTCGCTTTGACTGTATGAATGTACATACCTGTTCACCACTGCGCTGATCTTGTATCTCTTAAAACGAATGAATTCAATATACTCACCTATTATGCGGAAGCTTTGTGCATAACTTGATCGCGGGGGTGTGACCTGACATGGGACTCAAGGGCATAATATTCTAATCTTCTAACTTGGGTGGGGGCTATTGCAATTTTTGTCAATATTACTACAACATGATAAAATGCTCACCGAAGCACGTTGAAAGAAGGATGCATGGATTTAAGAGAACAAACATACTGACAGTTTTTCTTTTGCCTTGATTAATCAAAATTAAAATAGTAAACTGACAAGTGTTGCCAGTATGATCTTTTGCAGGAAAGTAAAGGAGTTTCAAACAAAAGAAATTGCGAAAATGGAAATCCCTCGGTTCTTAAAATGAATTTCGATGTCCAAAATTGCCAATTTTAGCTTTTCTCAGAATTATTTTTTGTTTTTGTCATCATTTTGAGTTTAAAAGGACACGTTTTTCGAGAAATTTAAAATTCTCAAGTGTATTTGGATAGGATTTCTTTGATTTGAGGAATCCTTCCAACAATAAAGGGGGCGGCGTAATTATTATCCAATGTAATTAATAATTACTGGGAAGATATTTTGATATATATACATCAGTTTTGAACTTTGTAAACATTTTCAAATAATTTCTAATCATCGTCATCAAAAACCCATAAACCCATTCAAAGCCTTTCTAAACATTAAAATCGATACCCTCTGCATCTGTAGTCGATTAAGGTATATCTAATGTCATTTATTTGCCGATTTCGAATGATCGCATAATACAAAACAGTGCTTGGAGTGTGCAATGACTAAGATTGAATCAGTTTGGGGTGTTTGAATGGGTTTATCAAGAAAACTTGAATACAGTAGATTTGTCTTGAGGACAGTGTAATTATCCGGAATCAAAGAGTCGCGTAATTAAGTCTCGAACGCGAGTTCGAGCAACCAGCGTATTTGGCTAATACACCAATCATTCAGTATAGATGAATATCTACACTGACTGTAGTCTCGGAACTAGACTTAAGTACGGGACCTGATACCAACGGATTTACCTGTAACTTATTTAGTGTTATATATATATATATATATATATATCCAGTGTAATGGTTTTTGCCGACTGTTTGACCCAAGATGACAGATACTCCATGTTACCGACGTATTTAACCTATTAGTTACTATCCTTTGGGATCTGCCATCGGAATTAACTACTCATCACATTTTCAAAATCAATTTATATATATGAATACTTTTATTTTCTAATATTCTTGTTAATGTAAATATTTTTATTAAAGTACGTTTTTTATATATATTTTTATATTCTCTATATATCTTAACCAACTATCAATTACGTTTCGTAACCCAGATCTCACTTGGCTCGTTTCCATGTCTCAGAATGGCTCAACCGTTAACTTGGGATAGCATGAGAAAGCATAACCAGCCCATTACTCTAGTTCCACCAGAACTTGACTTTGAAGATGTAATGGACTGGTTGTCCAGAAGCAAGATAAGTTATGCAGTTCAGGCGAATCCAAAGATCTACCGCATTTACATAGAAGAATTTTGGAGAACAGCGAAAGTGAAGACAATCAATAAGGTTAAGAGAATCACGTCAGCAGTTCGGAACAAAGAAGTGACTGTGACTGAAGAAAGGATTAGAAAAGTGCTAAATCTGCCTCACGACAGAAACCTGTATCAGTTTCAATTACCATCGGAAGACAAATCACTGAGCTGAAAACAGTGGGTGATGTTACATAATTGGATGTACAGAAAGGAGAGACTTCCAATAGTTCTTAAAGCTTACAACAAGTACAAAGATAGTGTGCGAGAAGCTAGAGAAAGACAAGAAAAGCAAGCTACTGAAGAACAAAAACATGAAGTTGAAGAAGAACCCCTAGATGGTACGAAAGAGAAAAGATAAAGGCAATAAAGTAGTTGAAGAGGGGGATCGAAGAAAAGCAAGAAGCATCCACCCGATCCAAAATGAATTATGGGTGATAGCATTCGTGCTGGTTTAACTCAAGAGGCGATTGAACGAATGCAAGCTATACACGCCGCAAGAGAAGCCGAAAAGAGAGAAAGGAGATTAAAGAGAAGAGAAATGACTAAGTCAGAGACACCGGTTGTTGTCACAACTGAGCAAGAACAATTGGATCAATTCATTAAAGGTCTGCTTGCTGATCCTCAAGAAACAACTCCAAGCAAGTCCCCTGCTCACAAAAGGAGAAAACAGGAGAAGGATCTTCAAAAGACGCTCCACCCAAACCAACTTCAACTACACGAGCATCTTCTCATCAAGCTCTAGCAAGACCACGTCCATTCCAAGAGCTGTATGATAGACTATCAAGAGACATTAGGTCGTTTCTTGCCAAAGAGATATGCTTGTTAAAGAATCAAGTAAACGACACCAATGTTCTTAGAGAGAAACTAAAGGAACAACGAAAGAAGAACAAAGAACTACACAAGTTTGTGTCAACTCAAATAGAGTTTCTGAAGTTTCAGCATGAGGGAATGGTCAAAATGCATGAAATGCTCCAAGATCTATATGCCACAACAAATCGAGAACCGAAATACACTAAGATCTTTTTAACTTTGAAAAATTCAGAGAAGGGGAAGAAAAACGTAAAGCCGCGATAGCTGAAAAGAAAAAGAAATGACTTGAATCGGCGGTTGATGTGAACATCGATGGAGAGAGCGAAGAAGAAGAGGTAGACAGATTTGAGATGTCTGCCAAGTTTATTAAATGGGGATTAGAGGACGATGTAGTGTATGAAACTGACGGAGGAGAGGAAGTGGCTTCGCAGCACCCTGAATGGTTCAAGAAAGTGCGCGCTAAATTTCCAGACTTCTATCAGGTTGTGACGATTGAGAAAACTGAAGTTATCGATAGAATCATCAGCTGGAAGTATTACAATTTGACAGGGTTGTTTATAGTAGGCGGTGTTATCCAACACTTCCGAACGAGAAATGACATGTAAAGTCTACCAACTTGGGACGTTCTGGAGTTGAGCAAACTTAATATGATAAAGCCTACAAATAGCAGCATTGGATGAGACTTTGAAAGACTCATCCTTTGAAAATGCGTGCGTGGATTCACCGTTTTCAAGCCTCAACGCCCAAGAAGACGCGTCTCGAAAACCACCCCGATAACTAGAGAAGGCAAATTTACATAGGTAATTAATCCAGCTAAGGTGGTTACCAGGGTGAATATTCCTCCAGAACAGCCAGTGATGTTCACCAATTTCAGATAGTGGTTCTATGATGGAAAACCGGTGAAGCAGTGATCAGATCGAACGATAACAAATATATCAGAATTATTGATCCGATAGACGTGTTTATGTTTTGAATATCTGACAATATTCTCTACGGGCATACGATACATGTCGGTGCTGGAAATGAATATTTAGAGGAACACATGCTCTTTCAACGAGCAGTCGAGAGAGCTAGAGAAAGAAAGAAAGGGATGATGGAGATTCTGCTCAGGATTGAAGAACAAAAAGAGCAGGATGAAGCGAGAAAAAAGAATGTTGTGGAAAAGCCTGTTAAACCACAATTATCTCCTCCTCAAACCAAAGATCCTTCATCTGAATCCGATGTTCAAGTCATACCACCTCTGACTTCATCCACATACGAAGTCACTACGGAGGACCCAAAACAAGTGAAGTTGTGTCAACTCAAACTACACCTCCATCAAACGAACAAGAAGCCACTGCAAGCCCTAAAGCTTAGAACTAAGAATGAAGACTCTCAAGTACGCAACGGTCTAGGGGGATATTGTTAGGACGTTTTGAGATCGTTGACACTTGAGTTTCATAGTTTGTAGCTTAATTATGATAGTTAGTAAAGCTAAAAGTTTGAAAAGTGTAACTACAGGGTTTTGTCCATGTAGCGGCGTATTTAATATCCCAACGTATTTAATAAATACGCTAGGAGGTCAGATGTTATATATATGAAATCCTTGAATCCTTTGGCTCCAAGTTTCTTGGACAAGGTTATTTTGTTTCATCTTTGTGTATTTGTGTCTGATCTTCAAGTTCTAAATCGATATCCAGGATCTTTGGTTGTTATTATCATTATAGGTTTGCATCTTGGACAAGATTCTTCACCTTCATCTTAGTTTTTCTTATTTTCTTACTTATATAATTCAAACTCCTAATTAATAGGCGTTTGGGTGAGTGTTAATCACCATCATTGTGATCCAAGCTTGATTTGGGACTCACAGATATTTCATTAGGGACGCTACTAGAAGCTGGTTTCCTGACAAATCAAGACTCTAAAGGTTTCTGCATTTCTGAATTGTTACTAGTATACCTCATGTCAGATTATTGTTTGATAAATCAATGACTTACACCATCTCCATCTTACCAAACTCGTTTGGAATCATTCCTATAAGAAATTTGTTTGAGAAATTGAGATATTTCTACAGGGACGGCCCTGAAAACTAGTTTCGCCCAATATCTAACACCATCAAACTAGTTAAGTTTCCAATTTCTTTTGGGATAGGCCCGAAAAGAGAATTATACTGAATTTGCATCTTTTGGAGATTATGAAGAGACCCAATGCTTGAAGGAATTGTCTAATGAGAAAGTTTGAGCTCAATGTTAAGGTAGTCAAATTGACTAACATGGATGCGGAAGCAGGAATTTGACCAATAAGCTTGTTCTCATGAAGGGTCAATCTCTTCAGAAATTCCAATGAAGAAATCTGTGAAGAAACATTCCCTGTTAGGTTATTCTTTGACAGTTGCAAATCAATTAATGATTTCAACTGAGAGAACGTTCTTGGGATTATGGAATCCAGTTGTTTATCGTATAATCGCAAGAATTGCAATGAGTGAAGATTTCGGATCTCACTAGGAATGATTCTAATGAGCTTGTTACTATATAGATTCAGAAGAGGTAGGGAGAGATGGCTGAGAGATTCTAGGGTTAGGGTTAGGGAATTGGGGAAGATGATGTTTCTATATATGTAATATTTTTTGGTTTTATCTAAATAAAAGCATGAAATGACTAGAATACCCTTAAGTGGATATACACAACTTAAATTTTAACCTGGTTAGTGTTAAACGACAAAAGGTGTAATGCGTTTTCCAAATAAACGACTGTGACTATAATTATTGAAGTTAAAAAACTATCCATTGCAACCGCTACAAACATAAAGGACGAAAAATGTAATTTACCCTATTATTTAACATATTGTATTTTTACCCTTTTTACCATCCAACCACATTAAATATCCGAATTTTTTTAGTTCACTCATAAAAATACTATCATCAATATTTCGTGTTTTTTTATATTTCATCCAACATACTTTTGAATTTAGAGAAGATTTTAAATAAAAAAATATAAGTTTATTTACAAAAAAATAATTAATATAGTATTAAATTCATTTGATTAATGATATAATCACTTTGAACTTGAAGAAGATATTAAGTAAAAAAAATATAAGTTTGTTAAAAAAATTAATAATTAATATACTCTAAAATTCATTCGATTATTGATATAATAACTATCTTTAATTAAAAGAATAAATATCCATAATTAAGTAGAAAAGAAAGAGACGATAAAACAAAAAAATAAATGACTCCAATGGATGACATGTGTGCTCCACCAAATTAGTTTATTTTATTATATAGTATAAATAGAAGATGTGAATATAGATCTTTGTGTCTTTGAAACTTTTTTTAGTATAATTGTGAAGAAAAATTCATGTTAAATAGTTATACTTCTAAGGTAATTTCATGGTTTTTTAAATATTTTGGAGTATACCGTTTATTTGTGGTTCTTTGAACATTGTATTGTTTTTATTTTGTTCAAACGTGTCACATTTGTTTGATGGCTCGACCGTGAGACCACATATATACATTCGTTTTACATAAGATTTGTTCACTAGATATTCATATTCTTAATATAACATCAATTTAGTAAAACTATTATAAAAATGACATTTCAATTACTTTATCTTTTTTAAATCAAATTAGATTAAAAAAGGGTTATTAGATTTTATTAATCCTAAGTTTCACCTGTTTCACAACTTTAAAAATTCCCTCCAACGGTTCCTACTTGTAAAAGTTTGGCCCCCATTGATCCTTTTCAAACATGTAAGAATTTGGTCTTTTAAAAGATTCAAGTGCACCTGTAGACTCCTTAATTTATTTAAGTGCACCTATGTTAGAAAAGGATCAATGTGGGCCAAATTTTTACAAGTTGGAATCGTTGGAGGGAATTTTAAAGTTGGGATAATTATCGGCCAATAGGTGAAACTTAGGATTATTAAAATCCAATAACCAAAAAAAAGTTATTATTTATAACTAGTTAAATTAATTGAAGGGTAATAAAGCTTGCTAAAGTAAGGTTTTACCTTCAAGTGCGAGGACTCATGAAAATCAAATCTCAGATAAGCTGGTTTAAGCAAAATCCATGAAACCCTAGATTGAGGAATCATGACTAAATCATCACGCGACCATCAATTCGACAAAATGGATAGGAATCATGCGAAAACTAACCTCAAATCAATGAACTAGTACCTCGCCGCCTCGTCTCTCTCTCCTTTTTCTTGTTCTCGAGCGAAAACCCCCAAATGGTGTGGCTTTCACGACTGCAAACCCTAAATGGGTTCCCTCACTTACCAAGTTTCGTAACTAGGCACAATTGGTCCCTTCCGTTGTGTCATTTTGCGAATATAACTAAAATCCCGCCAAGTCTCGTTAAAATCCGCTTATTAATGAAATAATGTTACAATAATAACGTAGCCTAAGATATTAAGGGTGTTATAGGTTTATGTGGGAGAAGGATGGTGGTTGAATAATGGTAAATCGGTGGAGGTGAAGGTAGAGTGGCAATTGAATCCTCACCCGATTTGTAAACCCGAAACCCAACATATTTGGGACTGGTTTAGGATTAGTTTTTATTTTTTTTCGTAGGTTTGGGATGGGTTTAGGATTTGGTGCTATACCTGTGTACCCGACCTGATTTCCCGATAAAGTGTACTCGTTTACCCAATTGTATGCCCGGTATAATTTGTTAAAGATTTCTTAGTTGATATATTTTCATAGTCATAATACTAAACGTAACTGATTAGTAGTTACACAATAGATACCAGATCGGTTTTGGGTCGTGTATACCTAACGTATAATTTTTTAGATTAACGGGTTTACCCAAAACCCGCAGGTATACCCGATACCCGATGGGTATTTGCCCGCTAGGAACCCGACGAGTTTTGGGACAGGTTTAGAACAAGCTTATCTAACCGCGATTGACCCATTGTTATCCCTGGGTGAAGGGTTTTCAATTGGCTGACATAGTAGTGGTTCAAGGGGTAGGTTACATGTGGTAACAAAGGTGGTGGAGAGTGGGAACCGATGTTGGAGTGTGAAGGTAGTAGTGGTCACCGGTAGTAGGAGGTGGATGGCGTTGGAAGAATGTGGTCCCAATGGTGGGGAGTGGTGGTGAAGGTGGGGACGATGGATGGTGCTTTGTGGTCAAGTGGGATGGAAGGGCAGTGGTGGATGTGTATTATAGGTGGTCAGGTGAGGATGATGGTGGTTGGTGTTTGTGATTGTGGTTGGTTGAGGGCACTGGTGACTAGGGTTCATGTTGAAGGTGGTGGCGTATAGAGCTAGGTGGGAGTTAAAGGTGGAAAGGTAGTAGATGATGGTAGGGTTAAGAATCAGATGACGATGGGAGTTAAGTAAATAATGTGAAATGAATATAACAAAAAGGTTTATTAGATTTAAATAATCCCAACTAATTACCTATTGGCTAACAATGGTCCTAACTATCGAAATGCTTTATGGTAGGGTTAAGAATTCGGATGACGATGGGAGTTAAGTAAATAATGTGAAATGAATATAACAAAAAGGTTTATAGATTTAAATAATCCCAACTATTACCTATTGGCTAACAATGGTCCTAACTATCGAAATGCTTTATGACAGTCCCAACTTTTAACATATTTTCTCCCATTGAGCTTCTTCTAACATAGGTTTAACCCGTTAGTTTTTATTCTAGATGTGGCTATATATGTGGCACAAAACTTAGTTATTTGTTGATGTAGCTACTTATGTGGCACAATCATCACCATCACCACCTCCTCAACCTCCTCAACTACCTTCACCATCATCGTCCTTCTCATCAATGGTCACCTCACCGGAACCACCTTTGTTTCTCCATTTCTCTTCTTCGTGATAACCATTGCTCACCGTCGAAATAACCCTAACCATCACCTGGAATCTTCGTGGAGACCTAATGGTTACTGGAATCAATCCAGCTCCGTCGTTAGAGTTCTCTGTTGCTAAAAACGTCAGCAGGTTCGATCACAACCATAGCTACTATAACCACCATAATAACTTATAATACTACTCCCCGAAAAACATACCTGATTCACCATCGCCGTTGGAACCTGCAAACGTCATCACCATCTTTGTTTTCTTTCTCCATCGTCACATATAACAATCACAAATAACACCATCATCACTGTCATCGCCATCACCACCAATGGCGTCAACACCATCATTTTTGTTGCTGAAATCCAAATTCCTACCAGAGAAGGTGTCCATCATCACCGTCATCGCCATCTCCCTTTCTCTACACGATTTATTTGGTGGTGGTGATGCTGGGTTGTAGTGGTTGGTGGTGGTGGTAGAGATGGTGGTAGTGGTATTGGTGGTGGACATGGGTGATACAATACCCTTAATACTATGTTATTCGAGCACCCCCCCCCCCCCCCTTATCATAGGGTTTGTGATTTGAGAACGATGCACCACTTGCAAGCATAAGGTTACTCTATTTTCTACTAAATATTGCCTCCTAAAAAGTTATGGACTATAAATCTAAAAATTGTTGGATTGAAGCTACAATTGGAATATAATCTGCTGCAACTGAGCCTAACAATTTTCTGGTAAAATTCTTGTCTTCATATATCGTTCTAAAACTAGCTGCCTTGGTAACCAACTTACCAGTTCTAGTTACCAATGAGTCAGTTGACTCTTTCTCTTTCATCTTTAAAGAATCAAACTCGATCTTTAGATACTCGATCTTTGCTTCTCTTACACGTTCAACACCAGCATCACGAGCCTTTAAAGCATTCTAGATTTCTTTTGAGGTTTTAAACTGAGTTACTTATTGCCATATCATCATTATTTGCATCAACTGGTTGATCTCATGGTTCAAGTGCTTGCAATTTTCTATGGACTCAGAACACCGCTTTAGTTCTAATTGCCTAGATGTTGTAATTAGTTGTATCCAACATAGGTTTAGCCTTTTGGAACTGATAGTTCACTTGGTTCTGAATGAGCTCTCAGAACCAAATCAGAAAAAGTCCATTGTGACTCTCTCGGCTCGAGTCGCGGTTTGTTACTCCTAAATCCTTTAGACGCTGCTGAGTTTAACCCAAACCATCTGGTTCGAGCCCTTGAAACAGATTCAAGAGCTTTACTACTGTTGCTGAACCGACACCCATTGATCCAATCAGCAGCGTTGTGACTATTGCTGATAGACCCTCTTGAGCCGTTGAAAAACTTCCCCGCCGAACCCTCATGCCACTGAGAAACAGCACAATTAAGGAATAAGCTCTCCTTGTCCTACTGGTTTAAAAACCTTTACCGATGGTTTCGATTCAAGTCCCAATTAATTTGACACACAATTTAAGAATAAGCTCTTGTTTGAAATAAATAAAAAAATTACTTTAAAAGGAATCTCTCTCATAACCATAACCACAATGATCTCTGCTTGTATTGGTTATATATAGCCATAAACATAATTAGATAATTAGAGTATGATATTATTTCCTACTTAAATAAACATCCAATAAAAATAAACCTTTTGTCTCTAATTCTTTTGGTCATAATCCCGTTGGCTCAAGATAAAACGCAAACGCCGGTCTTTCTACGTCTAATGCTCAAATTGTTTAGAGCCTTTACGTTATACTCTCGAGTTTATTTAGGAAAATAAAAAGAAAGACTATTTTCCTTTTTCTCCTTTCTTCCACTCCTTTTTTTCTTTTTTTCCTTCCACTCTCTTCTGATTTGAAAGAGGAGCTCTCTTCTTCTTTCCTTTCTACTTCTTATTATTATTTTATATATTTGATTCTAATAATTCTAACTATTTTCTGTTGGCCGTCAAGAATCGTAATGTTAATAGTTGAGATTGAAAGTGATTATTTATTAAGTTAGGACTCTTCACGGCTAATGATGAATAATTGGAATTACTAAAATTCATATTTTTTTTAATTGTTTTTTCTCCACCTTCCACTTATGACTCACGTAAAACCAAATCTCCCTCCAAATTTGTCTCTTCTCCTAGAAACGAAAATATCCCCTACACATCCTAGCGTGGAAACTTCCCAGTTCACTTCCCACCATAGATAATAACCAGTCAAGTCAAGTCAACTCAACTCCTCAGGAAGGTTTCTCAAGAAGAAACTTACTGTTTCCAGCTTCCTCCCACACTGGATATTGCCGACTGCCTCTTTCTTTATCTCCCATCTCCTTACCTTTGCGTGCACTCTCGATACACACGCGAGTTAGTATAGTCTTTCTTTATGCATTTATGTCGTTGTACTTAATTCATTATTGACTGACAGTGTGTTATATTTTACCATCAAAGAACTGGAAGAAGAACATAAATCGATTCTCCCCAATCCAGGATTTGTCACTAGTTTACTGATTAATTTGGGTATGAACATCTGTGTGTGCAGGAAAAAACTGTGAGTTCGAAGTCAACGATGCTATGGCGACCTTTGTTAGGATTTCAGGTGATTGGTTCTAATCCATGTTCCATTTTTGCTTTTTCTTTTGCTCTCTTCATAGTTGGTATCTGATGCTTGCTTGAAGTTGTTTTATTAGATTTATGTATTAGGATTTATAAGTGTTATAAGGGTGTGAAAGATAACGGTCACTTTCATAGCTAAACGGGTCGGGTTAGGATAGACTTGTTGGGTTCGTGAGTTAACCTTTTTAACCCAACATAATTGTCATATACGGAATTATAATTTTGCTTTGCAATTGTAATATTAGAGTATGAATACGAATTTTTTTAATAATAACAATAATAATAATAATAATAATAATAATAATGATAATAATAATAATAATAATAATAATAATAATAATAATAATAATAATAATAATAATACTAATTGGGTTAAATGAAAAAAAAGAGTGTTATTAGACCACTCGGTGTGGTTTCGCTCCTCATGCCACCTCACCCATTTTAGCACCCCACGACGCCCCTCCCCCATCCCGTGATAGCCAGACGGGGCGCTATAGCATGCCTCCACTAGTGGGTTAGCGGGCGTGAAAGAGGAGAGGGTGAGCCACAACCAGACAGATTTCTTCTTTTTTTTATTTGTTTTCTTTTTTTTTATATATAGTAAATTGAGGCTTTAAAGGGCTTTATTGCACACCGTGCAAGTTAACAATAACGTCCATCGCTTACGTGTCGCCTACATGGCGTGATAAAGCCCCTAGAGGCTTTATACCACACCACCCAGCTTTAATGTCGACCTAGAAATAAGCGCATAGTTTTAAGGGTTCATGGGTATGACACAACTTTTGGGTTCATGTCATCTTCGGGGTTGACCCTCCAACCCTTGAACACGACCCTTTAGCCATGTAGGTGTTTATAAACCACTGAAACTTTCCAAATTGAAGCATGTTGGTTATTTCAGCTGGTTTGAGGTTTATAAAGTTTAATCAATGGTTTAAGGTTCAACTGCTTAATTGCAAACCCGAATCGTTTTTGTGTCCATTTTGAATGACAAGTGTTGATTTTGCAGCTCTGATATGGGCGTAAACGTTGGCTAAATTTGCAATGTATGTGATGGAGACTTACTTGACCAATGTTTGGAAATTAAGCACTAAACATGCTGCTGGTATCGTTAACATTTGGAATGGAATCACACCGGCTTTGGCCATCGTGTTTGCGTTCATCGTAGATACCTTCATGGGTGACTTTTATATGCTTGTAGTCTCGAGCATTGCGTACAGCATCGGATTGGGATTACTGACCATGTCAACACCAGCTATCTTTGGTCCATGTAAACATGACAAGAAGGAATGTATTGGACACACACAAAAAGTCTTGTTCTATACAGCCTTAGCGTTGATCATGGTTGGAATGGCCGGGCATATGGTCTCGTTAGCGTCCTTTTTGGATCTACAAACAAGACGCAAAAACGAAAGGGATGTCGAAAAGAAAAATGAGAATGGAATGGAAAGGAAAGGAAAACAAACCGGATGAGGAAAACGAATTACTTTTGCAAAACCCGGCTTTGATTATGGGCGTGATTGTTATGATGGTCGAAGGTATTGGACTTCCCGATGTAAGGCCGTGGAAATTACGGTTTGGGATTCCGGCCATTCATTCACTGGTGGCAACACTTTTTTTCTTCACAGGATGGCTAAAGTATAAACATACTCAACCGGAGGGGAGTCCGTTAACAACAACCGTCAGAGTTTTTGTGGTAACGGCTGGTAACTTTTCAAAACCGATCCCCAATTCTAACGAGCTCTGCAATAAAGATGGTACTAATCAAACTAGCAGCCTCAGGTCTCTGTTTAACTCTCTCATTTGAAAGTGAACATTTATATTAATATGGGTTTCGGGCTTTTGATCTAGCGGTATCTAACTGAACAGGGAACCTAACACGAAAATTCATGTATTTGGATTTAGTGTAAATGGGTTCGGACCAGTTTCGGGTCAAACCTGCAGTCATGTTTAGTAAATGGCTTGTGTTGTGGTTAATCCGTTTAACCCATTTATTCCTTATCTTTTTGAGTTGTTTTTGTGTCACAAGTCACAACTTACCAATGGTTGCTTATGTTATGCCATAAGTTAAAAACTAAAAGAAAGAATTCACGTCAACTTTTATTATATAAGTAGTTGTTTTGCATACATTTGTATCTTTTGTTGGAAAATTGTAATTTAGATTAAAATGCAACCGAACTGAAAATAAAGTTTAGGTTAAACAGGTTGTTTTTTTGTCAACCCATGAATATTTGTCTGTTTGGTTTCCACCTGCTAATGCACGAACACAACCCGTTTAACACCCTCTAGTGTGAGTCTATCTTTTAAAAAAAGAAAAACTTGACATGGATTCTCAGTAGAAGTAAGAAGATGGGTGGGTCAAATGAGTTGAACAATGCAAAGGTTAAACAAGTTCGAGATGAAACGAGTAACTTTTAGTATGGTTTGCAATAATCTTGGGGGTCGTGTTGGGTTAACCTGCTAACACCTTTTTGTCCATTTTGTTATCATAACCCATACAGATGTTTTGACAAGGCTGCTATTAAGTTACCAGAAGGACAACAACCGAACAAATGGAAGGCTTGCGATGTGCGGGAAGTAGAAGACACAAAGATCGGTGTTCATCTGTTCCCAATGTGGTTAACCTTCATTGTTGTTGGAATCGTGCTTTCCATCAGAAACACTTACTATTTAGAGCAAGCTAATCACATGGACACAAAGCTTGGAAAAATAAAGGTCACCATTCCAATCTTGCTTCTCTTCTATACAGCAACAAGCTTCGCATCCACACGCTTCTATTTAATCTTACAATTGACTACAAACAAATGCACCCCACCAATAGGGATCGCCACAGGCATGATTCTCTCAGTACTATGTTGTATTAGTGCTGCAAAAGTGGAAACCCGAAGACTGCATCAGATCAGAGATCATGGTTTGCTAGACAAACCCAACGAGAAGATTCCAATGAGTATATTTGCCCTGCTTCCACAGTTTATGTTGTTGGCAACCGTGGACGGGATTGCTAATAAAAGTTTCAAGGGTTTCTTTCGGCACCAAACTCCAATGCCTCTGCACAAGTATTTGATTTATTTCACAAAGGGTGTGTTGGGGTTAGGAAGCATGGCAAGTGTTTTGTCGGTCTATATCATGGGGAAGGTGAGTAAGAAAATTGGGAAGCAGAATTGGTTCCAGTATACGTTAAACCAGAGCCGTTTGGATCGGTATTATTGGGTGTTGGCTGCATTAAGCGTGGTTAATCTAGTTATTTACGTCTTTGTCACGTTTTTCTACAACTACAAGGAAACACCAGATGGTGAGGAGGATTGACGTGATGTCGTAGTCTCACGTAAATTTAATCCAAATACTACTAATAGCTAGCAGTAAGTGGGTATCGAACACAGGGAGTTGTGGAAATTGTATTTTCTAGAGTTTGTAACACTTTGGCTAAATTACCTAAATTGCAAAAATTAAATACAGAATTTTTGGTTTTGTGGTTTTAGATTTTAACTAATAATAACTCAAAGATTGGTTGTATAACAATTTAAAAGGGAGTGATCATCTTAAGTTTCCGATTCAAGTAACGCATGTGTTTCAATTTCAACTAGAAAGAGTCACATAGACATGACTCGTGTTTGATTAACTGCTCGTGATAAAAGGGAACTAAGTACTCGGATTACTTATAACGCGAGGTTGTTACCCGATGATCAATTGACTAATATCCAACCCGTAACCTCCCCGTGATATCTCTATTGTCAACGACACCAAGAACGTACGACCAATGCAATGAATAAAATATCAATCAACAATTTACCAACAATAATTCAAACACCATAACAACCACCAAATAGTAATTATTATTCTAGAAATCAGAAATTGAAACACAATTGTTCATAAACCTTCCACTCATGAAGATCACATGGAGTTTTAGCCTCTCATGTTCTTGCAATTCTTCATCCCTTCGATTATATTGTTATAGGAATCAAAATCACCAAAGTAATGTTTAGAAAATGTTTAGAACCCACAAGAACACTGTAAAATATCCCCCAAAGCTCTGCCAAACATCAATGATTCAGATCTGAAAAGATCCTTGAAAATCGAATTAAAATGGGCAGTTACAACTTTCCCGCAGCTCACCACCGTAAGCTACGGTGCCCACCGTAGCTTACGGTGGCCAATAATCTCTGTACTGCAGTGAAGGACTGTCTTACGGTGCTTTGAAACTGGACTCCACCATAAGCTATGGCGCCCACCATAGCTTACGGTGGTCAGCAGAATTTCCCATTTTGCCCTTCATTCAATCTCTTAAGTCCTCATCTTCAACTGGCCACTTGCAAGTCCCGACAAAGCAAGTTTGAACTCCCTTGTTTATGCTCTTCGATACATGTGAAGCCATAAACACTGTAGACATCAAATCGTAACAATTAACCCATCTAAACGTTAAATGTTTATCATTTTAATACCCTTTCGGGTTGTCCAATGGACCACCCGTCACATCCCCACACTTAAACGTTGCTTGCCCTAAGCAACACATCTCAAACGTTTTTAAACTTAAAAGTGATCATCATGCAAATCAAACACAAACATATTATCCAATTGTCAACATACCATCATACTACATAACACACCCCTCACAATAACTCTCTTCTCGGTGACAAAAAATGGTACTAGCAAGATTGTGCTAGATCACTCAATGTAAGTACGTGAATGTGCGACAATAAGCTTGGATAATAATCAAGTCTTTACCTACAAATTGCCTAACATGCTTACAAATCAAAAGGACTTTCGGGTTGTAACAAGGCTATGTGTAAGGGTGCAAATTGGTGGGAAATATGCATGTAGCTCATTGAATCGACCCGGTTCTTTATTACAACAAACAAAAGAAATAACCAACACTATTTGTACAACTAATCTTTTCCTTCTTTTTCTTTTCCTCTCTCTCTTTTTTTATCAAAACATCTTACTTACTTTTACCTACCAACCCCCTCAAAAACCCGTGTTGTCCTCAACAATGTGTATGAGAAATTCCGAAAAACTTCCCACACTTGTTTCAAACACAAATCAAACAAGTTCAGATAATTTACTCAAAACAAACTAACTAAACATGTAAACTACATATTTACACTACCAAACCTGGGCCTCTTGTGTTTAATCCGCGTCCAATGGGTGTAGGATGTAACCAACTTTGTCAAGCCCAAGATGTTTGATGTTGTTTCCTTCCAAATATGGTTTGAGCCGATGCCCATTCACCGTTTTCTTATATGTTAGTCCAAACATCCAAAATATCAACATCTCCAAACCTGCCCACTCTTGTAATAACATAGGGGCCCATCCACTTGCTTTTTAGTTTACCCGCAAACATCTTTAGCCTTGAATTATACAACCACACCTTTTGACCCGTTTCGAAAGTTCGCTTCCGAATCTTTGCATCGTGAACCTTCTTGAGCTTATCTTTGTATGCAGCTGCACACTCATATGCCTCATCCCGAATTTCTTCGATGTCCCTCAATTGAAGCTTCCGGATCTTCCCCGCTTCGTCATAATCTGCGTTTACCGTCTTGATTGCCCAATGTGCCCTATGCGCTAACTCCATCGGTAAATGACATCCCTTCCCATACACCAATTGGTAAGGAGTTGTGCCAACAAGGAGTTTTGTAGGCCGTTCGGTATGCCCACAACGCATCATCCAGCTTGCTCGACCAATCCTTCTTATCTGTTCGCACCGTCGTCATTAAATTTCTTTGATTTGATGGTTGGACACTTCAACTTGTCCACTAGTTGTGGATGATACGGCGTGGCAATTCGGTGGTTCACATTGTACCTCTTCAATAATTTTCCCGAAATTAAAAATTTTAAAATGTGAACCACCATCACTGATTATAACACGTGGAATCCCAAAACGAGCAAAAGTATTCGATTGCACAAACTTCCAAACAACCGAATGATCATTAGTCCTTGTCGGTATGGCTTCAATCCACTTTGAAACATAATCCACAGCTACCAAGATGTACAAAAACCCGTTTGAACTTGGAAAAGGCCCCATGAAATCTATCTCCCACACATCAAAAATCTCTACCACCAAGATAGGTTGCATTGGCATTTCATCCCTTTTGGCAATCAAGACAATTTCGGGCAAATTCACACGCATCCTTGAAAATTGTTGGCCAATAAAACCCGCATGTGAGCACCCGATATCCCGTCTTGTGACCACTAAAGTGCCCCCCACAAGCGGATGAATGAGCATGGGTTAGAACTTCTGCCACTTCCGTTTCTGGCACACACCTTCTAATCACTTGATCGGGCCCGATTTTAAACAAATCCGGTTTATCCCATATGTATTGCTTGACTTGGACCATGAACTGTTGTCTTCTTCTCTTCGTCCAATGACTAGGAATAACACCCGTGGCCAAATAGTTAACATAATGGGCATACCACGGTGCTACAGAAGTAGAAACAGCAAGCAATTGTTCATTGGGAAACCATTCGTTAATCTCACTTAAATCATCAACCCCTTCCATTGGAATTCGAGATAGATGGTCTGCCACCACATTTTCACTTCCCTTCTTATCTCGAATTTCCAAATCAAATTCTTGTAACAAGAGCACTCACCGAATCAACTGGGGCTTCGCATCCTTTTTCTACATCAAATACCGAACTACACTATGGTCAGAATATACCACCACCTTGCTTCCCCACATGTACATTGTCTAAAGCATACACCACTGCTAATAATTCTTTTTCAATTGTCGTGTAATTCAGTTGCGCCTCGGATAATGTTTTGATCGCATAATAAATTGCCATCGGTTTCTTATCGACTCTTTGATCCAAAACCGCTCCAATAGTTGTATCGCTAGCATCGCACATAATCTCGAACGGCTTTGACCAATCCGGCGATTGCAAAATAGGGGCTTTCACCAATTGTTCCTTCAAAACAGTAAAAGCTTGCAAACATTCGTTAGTAAAGTCAAAAGGAACATCTTTGAATAATAAATTACATAAGGTTTAGTAATAACACTAAAACCCTTAATAAATCTCCTATAAAACCCAGCATGCCCCAAAAACAACCTTACGCCCTTTACATTTTTAGGAGAAGCAACGATAATATTACACGAATTTTCGCTTTGTCTACCTCCATCCCTTTTTCAGAAACAACATGGCCCAACACAATACCTTCTTGCACCATGAAATTATTTTTCACCCAACTAAGCACTAAGTTTTTCTCGACGCATCTTTTTAAAACCTTTTCCAATTCGTCGAGACAAGACTTAAAACTTGTGCCAAAAATTGAGAAGTCATCCATGAACACCTCAAGCGACTCCCCAACCATATCCGAGAAAATACTCATCATACATCGTTGAAAAGTCACCGGGGCATTGCACAAGCCAAATGGCATTCGCCTAAAAGCAAAAGTACCATAAGGATATGTGAAAGTGGTCTTATGTTGGTCATCAGGGTTTATAGCAATTTGGTTGAAACCCGAGTACCCATCTAAAAAACAGTAGTATTTTTGACCCGAAAGTTTTTCAATTATTTGGTCAATGAAGGGTAATGGGAAATGGTCCTTAGAGGTTGCAGCATTCAATTTTCTATAATCAATACAAACACGCCACCCGGTGACCGAAGGGTGGCGATTTGTTCACCATTTTCATCCTTTATCACTTGAATACCGGCCTTTTTAGGCACCACTTGGGTAGGACTTACCCAAGCACTATCAGAAATAGGGTAAATAATACCTGCACCTAACAATTTGATTACCTCCTTCTTTACTACTTCACGCAAGTTCGGATTCAACCTTCTTTGAGCTTCCCTCGTCGGCTTTGCATCATCAGTTGTAACAATCTTGTGCATGACAATGGATGGACTAATTCCTTTCAAATCAACGATCGTCCATCCAATAGCCGCCCGATTCACTTTAAGCACCCTTAGCAATTCATGCTCTTAAGCACCTCTAAGTTAGAGGCAATAATGACCGGTAACGTGTCATTATCCCCTAAGAATGCATATTTCAAGTGGCTCGGCAAATCTTTCAACTCTAACATTGGTGGCTCCTCTAGTGATGGCTTTGTGCCCGTACTAATTTCCGCCGGCAATCTCTCAAACTGATGAGTCCATGGCGGTCGCCCTTATTTCACAGCCATCGCATCTTGTTTTTCTTCTTCCACCCTTAAATCACAAGCATGTACCTGTTCAGAAAATCACAAACACAAACACAACATCCTCCTCCTCATACTCATGTGGGGCGCATCATCTACTAGATCTACCATAAAGCACTCATCAACACCAACAGAATTAGAATTGTTAGTAAAAACATTTAATCTCATTTTTCTGTTACCGAATGTCATGTCAACCGTACCAAGTCGACAATCGATCACGGCATGAGCGGTGCTTAAAAATAGCCGACCCAAAATAACGTTTTGTTGTTGTTTTGGGTCCGCTGATGAGTAGTCTAGGACCAAAAAGTCTACCGGGTAGTAAAATTCATCAAACTTAACAATAACATCTTGAACCATCCCTCAGGGTAACTTGTGAGACAAATCAGCTAAAACCACCATTGTCTCGACCTGAGCTAACGGACCAAAATCGTACTGATCATACAAACCACCCGTTAATATACTTACTCCGGCTCCAAGATCTAATAACGCCTTTGACATTGGAAAATTCCCAACTTGAATATTTATGAGTGGCGTTCCCAGCTCTTGGAGCTTAGGAGGAAGAATCCCTTTTAGCACCGCACTTACTTGTCCGGTCAAATCTACCCGCTTAGGCAACTTTTTCTTTTGTTGTCTTTTCTGTGTACATAATTCTTTTAAGAATTTTGCATAAGCGGGTAGCTGCTTAATCGCATCACGCAATGGAAGATTTACCTTAACCTGTTTAAAGACATCCAACAATTCCTCCTTTTGAGGACCCCTTGTTGAAATAAAGTTTTTCTTACCCGGGTCAACTAAAGCAGATGGAAACGGGACTTGACTTGGTCCCCCTTCCTCATTTGTTTCATTTAAAATTTCACCCAAACCCGGTTTTTGAATTACTTTTTCAACAGTAGAGTCCTTAGACATAATGGGTGATGAGATTTCATCCTCATCACTCTCAATGCACGTAATATCCTCAATCACCCCTTCAACCGAATCCGGTGCCAAATTTGCTTTAAATTCTTTACCGCTTCTTAAAACACTTACATGATTGATAGGAATATTACGTGAAGAATTATGAGAGGGATTTACCTTTGTGTCGCTTGGAAGTTGGCCCTTACCCTTTTAAGCTCCGCTACCTCAGGTGCAAGTTGACCCATTTGAGTGTTTAGCGTTTGGATGCTTTTATCACGTACTTCATCCTTTTGCATACGAGCTTCATCGAGTTGATTTCTCCGTTGCATGTCTTGTTGCATCATTCGGAGCATATCCATAACCTCGTTGCCACTCGATGACGTTTGACCCGCATTCCCACTTTGGTCACCCACTTGTTGAAACTGACCTTGATACCCTTGACCATTTCCAACCCTAAAATTCCCTTGATTATATTGTTGATGAGGAACAAACTCCGTTGAGCTCATTGGAAATTAGGGTTGGCTTGATTCGCCGGGTTCCCATAGCGGAAAATTTGGATGATTCGTAACCCGGGGTGATATGCGTTGGAGTTCATATTGAAATTTCAACCACCCCCCGCAATAGCATTAACTTCTTCAACTTGATTTCACTCACTCCCGCCAAACATACCTCCGCTGCATGACCCAATTCATTACAGTTAGTACAAACATTATATACCTGATTTGACGCTTGCGCCCCTCCATCCTCTACCGCGTACACTTGGGGCCTTGTGATGACATGTCTCGCCCACCTTGAAGATTGAGCTTTCCTTTTAGATGTGACTGCCATTTGTTCCAAGAATGCCCAATCATCTTGCCCAAAATTTGTACCAAAAGTACCATTCGTGATGGACATCAAATCACGAGCATCTTCCGAGCTCAACCCCTCGTGAAAAGCATTCAACAACTCCCACAATGCAATGCCATGATGAGGACAATTCTTTAGCATCATATTAAATCTTTCAAAAGCTTCATGAAACATTTCACCTGGTTGTTGTTAAAACTTCGTAAGCTCCGCCTAGCTTCATTTGTCTTTTAGGCCGTAAAAATTCTTATAAAAATATTTGTTGCATGTCGGCCCATGTATAAATCGATGCGGAGGATAGAGTATGAAACCACCTCTTTGCTTTATCTTCCAAGGAAAACTGAAATAGTACCAATTTAACATTATCTGACGAAAATCCTTGCCCTCAAATAGTGTTACAAATGGAATCATAGTTTCCAAATGGAAGTACGGTTCCTCCGTTGCTAGACCCTTGTACTTCGGCAAGCTTTGTAATGCGGTCGTCCTAACCTCAAATGTCCTTCCATCCGGGTGATGAGGTATCACCACCGGAGAAGGATTATTAGTAATAACCGGTCGAAAATGTGCCTCAACCCCTCACACTACATATCGATGATGTCTTCGCGGAGCACCCAATGGTACTCTTGGTCGACCCGCTTGACCTTGTCTTAACCCTTGAGGTGCGAATTGTTGTTGATATTGGGGTTGATACATCGGTCTTTGGAATTGAGGCTGTTGATGTTGACCTTGGACTTGTTGTAAAGGCATCGGTCGTTGGAATGGTGGCCCTTGAGGACGAATTTGTTGCACACCCGTAGGTTGCCTAACCATTTCTTGTACTTGTTCCAATTGTTGCCTTTGTGGGTAACCCATTCCCCCTTGAGGTCCCAAGTTACCTCCATCACCCCCATAGTAATAACCTTCTTCTTCATACCCTCCAAATTCTTCTTCATAACCATCATCAAACCCGTCTCCCCCTACACCCGACGATTGCACAAACTGTGAGGAAGGATATTGGAAACCAGGTTGAGTTGGTGGTTGAAATGTGGAGGATGTATGGATAATGGTTGAACTTGGTAAAGTTTGACCTGGTAATGGTTGTTGGGTGGATGATGATTGACCGGATGTTGGGAAAAAAGATGAGAATGGTGGTACCATCAAGGCGGCGTTAGATGGGTTAACTTCATGTATTGAAGTTGAATGGGTGGTAGGAATTAGTGGAGGTGTGGATGGTGACGTTTGGCTCGTGGTAGTGGGTAATGGTTCCATGGTGTTGAGTGTGAAATTGGTGTAGTAGTTGTAGTTGGGGAACCACTAATCTTGTTTTATGTAACAAAACCCTATTGCATCGTAAAGTTCGCTCGATCTCCGGATCAAATGCCAATGGTGATAGCTGTTAGAGCCTCTAGTATGCATGCACCTGTAAATACCTGCACACTAACACAACCAGCGTAAACCCAGAAAAATAACAAACTAAACTAGATCAAAGATAACACACGTTGCGCACTACTCCCCGGCAACGGCGCCAAAATTTGACTGATGTCGTAGTCTCACTAAATTTAATCCAAATACTACTAATAGACTAGCGGTAAGTGGGTATCGAACACAGGGAGTTGTGGAAATGTATTTTCTAGAGTTTGTAACACTTTGGCTAAATTACCTAAATTGAAAGAAACTAAATTCAGAATTTTTGGTTTTGTGTTTTAGATATTAACTAATAATAACTCAAAGATTGGTTGTATAACAGATTTAAAAGGGAGTGATCATCTTAAGTTTCTGGTTCAAGTAACACATGTGTTTCATTTCAATTAAAAGAGTCACATAACATGACTCGTGTTTGATTAACTGCTCGTGATAAAAGGGAACTAAGTACTCGGATTACTTATAACGCGAGGTTGTTACCCGATGATCAATTGACTAATATCCAACCCGTAACCTCCCCGTGATATCTCGATTGTCAACGACACCAAGAACGTACGACCAAGCAATGAATAAAATATCAATCAACAATTTACCAACAATAATTCAAACACCATAACAACCACCAAATAGTAATTATTATTCTAGAAATCAGAAATTGAAACACAATTGTTCAACAAACCTTCCACTCATGAAGATCACATGGAGTTTTAGCCTCTCATGTTCTTGCAATTCATCATCCCTTCTATTATATTGTTTATAGGAATCAAAATCACCAAAGTAATGTTTAGAAAATGTTTAGAACCCACAAGAACACTGTAAAATATCCCCCAAAGCTCTGCCAAACATTTCCAATGATTCAGACTGAAAAGACCCTTGAAAATCGAATTAAAATGGGCAGTTACAACTTTCCTGCAACTCACCACCGTAAGCTCGGTGCCCACCGTAGCTTACGGTGGCAATAATCTCTTTACACAGTGAGGGACTGTCTTATGGTGCATTTGAAACTGGACTCCACCGTAAGCTACGGCGCCCACCATAGCTTACGGTGGTCAGCAAAATTTCCCATTTTACCCTTCATTCAATCTCTTAAGTCCTCATCTTCAACTGGCCACTTGCAAGTCCCGACAAAGCACGTTTGAACTCCCTTGTTTATGCTCTTCGATACATGTGAAGCCATAAACACTGTAGACATCAAATCGTAACAATTTACCCATCTAAACGTGAATGTTTATCATTTTAATACACTTTCGGGTTGTCTAATGGACCACCCGTCAAGGATGAAGCTGAAGGTGGAGAAATGAGAGGAGATTCCAAGAGAGGACTTGTTGTTGTTGTTAAGGTAGGATGTAAAAGTTTGTGTTTGTTGTAATCTATATGTTGATTATTTTGTTTATGTACTTGATGTCAAGTTATTTTCTTAATGGGTTCAACTGGTTAAGCTGTTGTTTGGTTTGTACTTTGTAGTAAAGTGTTGAACTGGGGACTGAATCGAAATCTGATTTGGCATTGAGTTGAATTTTTGGTTTAGCTAAGTCATTGCTTAGTAAAATAACCAGTTACAGATTGATTGGTTTGTAAGAAAAAAATGAATAAACAAAATCAACGAACCAAACATCGATTAACAAATCATTCACAAATAAACCTTAACCAATTAGAAAACCTACAATACTTATGGTAGTGTTACTGTTGTCACATAAAATTAGTAAAGAAAAATCAAGAGTAAACTTCCGTTTTGCTCCCTGTGGTTTCGTCATTTTAATGATTTTACTCCATTTTAAAACGGTTATTTTCCTTCAATAGTTTACTATGTTTTTCCCATTTGCTCCATGGTCTTGACTTCATCCATAATGTCTATTAACTTGAAGGACATTTTGATAATTTTCAGAATAAACGTAAGAGCATTTTAGTACTTGTAAAGATATTTATATGATACGTACACACACTCTCTCCTCTCTCTTCTCTATCTCTACATGATCTATCTCTCTATTCTCCATCACACCATCACCACAGGCCACCAACCACCCACCTGAAACCTAAATCACTGGAAGTCTGGAACCCAACCACCACCACCATAACCATCACTTTTGCCGACCCCACACCATCTACCCCTTTTCTACCAGCTTCCACCACCAACCACCACAACTTACCCACCTCTACCTACCACCATCAAAACGCCGCTGCCACCCAATACCTCCACCAAACCCACACCATCAACGAAATAAGATCCTTTCTCACCCCACTCATCACCACATGTCACCTGCCACCACCTTATCAAATTTGTTTTATGACACAAACCCTTCAACACAAAATTAACAATGTATGTGTTAACACTAAACCCACTTTTCAGGATCAACCCGAACACCGAAACAGCATACTCGGTGCTCTCAAAATGAATCAAACTCTCAATGACAACACCAGATGAAAGAAAACAAGACCTTATCCCAATATCACTCATTGTTCTCTAATGTTTTTTAGATCCGCCACTAACTTTGACTTTGGGCCATTATAGGTGAAATTTGGCTAACAATTTGTTTGTTAAACTAACAAGACTATTAAATTTGAGTATATTGTGTTATTTTTAAACTAATTTTTTTTAATTTTAATATGTCTATTTGTAGGAGGCATGTCAGGAACAAGCAGAGACCCTTGATTCCCAAGGAATGTGATGGTGAATGGAAAAGGCTAATGAAACAATGTTGGGCACCTAATCCTATGGTTTGGCCTTCTTTCACTTAACTAACGGGTTGGTTACACGCTATGTGATGCATCAAACCGAAGGCTGTCATGGCAACATTTGAAGAAGGAAGGAAATGGGTTATTTTAGTGGGGTTAAAAGCTAGGTAGCAAAGTTTGAACGGTTTTTTCTAACATTGGTGTTAAGTTTTTCTTATTTTTAGCCTATTTTATAATTGAATGACATTTTCTTAGAATTTGTGAATGAAGCCTACATATGATGACGATGATGATTAATGATTAGTTCATGTTTTAGAGGAAAATACAATATTCAATAATTTGCACAGTATAATTATAAACCCTCATTTTTTTTGTCTTTGGGTTAGAGTTCCGATTAACCCGTTGAGGGGCACCGCTCGAGAGACGGTGGAGCACTTTGAAGGTTATGGAAGTTCGAAGGATTTTGCGAAAATCCTCCATTCCGTTTCGTGATGGCCCTTTGGAGATTATTGATTGCTAGAAACGACAAATCGTTTAATGGGAAAAAGGGTTCCATGGCTACAACTGGTAGAAGATATAAAAGAGCTATCTTTCTTGTGGCTCATGCATTGCTAAAATTAAGACGGCATTAGAGAGTACATTGAAATGGGTTGTGTAGGTTGGAACTCAGTCACACTTTCATATTCATTGTTTTGATTTTTAGAGTTAATTAATGTATATATTCTTATGTCATTATATCATTAGTATACCCGTTCACCGAACGGATATAGAACTAGTTAGTTTAATAAATAAAATCAAAGATGAGTTTTAGTTGATGTTTAGTTAAAACAATCAACTTGAGTAATCTGCTAACAACTTGGTAGCTTATAATACCTTATAAGAACACAATATCTCTTACCTGGGGATGAGCTGAGTATCGAAAAACCTAAAAAAGGGATATCAATTCGGAAATTCGGTACCAATACTATTTGCTCATCCTAGTCTTACCTTTGATTGATACTTGATAAAAGAAATGATTGGCCCATTGTTGTCCGCTTTCTTTAAAGAAAGCTGGCTTAGAATGTGTGTTGATATGTGGACGATTAACAAGACCACTTTGAAGTACAGATACCCAACTGAAAGAGTAATCCTAATTGTTCAAGTAAAATAAAACGATGAGATAAACTAGAAGAAAAGATAAAGATGTATGAGCCGATAAAAAAAGAAACTAATTAATATTAGTTAGTTGTTTAGAG